>VDFB02252616.1:115421281-115525412 GCA_007258455.2 Sequoia sempervirens | reverse complement strand
GGATGGGTATGGTGGTTGTTGTGAGCATTCATTATGACATTTTTGGTAAGATGGACATTGTTTCCATTCACCATAAATGTTAGGAGAAGCATTTGAAGAAACATAAATTGCTTTTCAAATCCAATAGAATTATAAAACGTTTAAAACCATTAAGAATACCTTGATCTCCCTGATTTGACGTGTGTAGTTGTCCTTGAGTTACGAAGAAGATATTCTCACTTCCATTGTTGTTGTGTCGAGGATCACTTATAACATCTATCTCTTTCACCATGTCCTCTTGAATAGCGTGGCATGTGCACTCAACTTCTTCCTTGCAACAATTAGAACAACAAATGGTCAAATCATCATTTTCAAAACTCCATTGTCCTAAAAATTAATCAATTATTTATTCTTGTTTGGTTATAGGAATAATACCTATAGATGTTTGTGATAATGGTATTGGAAGATCAAGATTGTCTAAGTTGCATCCATTAGGTAGAGGGGCTATAAAAACATCACTTTGTTTTGGCACGATTCCCCCACCAGTTTCTTTTTTTGTTTTTAAATTTAAAAGCGAGGGTCTAGAGGCAGCATCCCCCAACGAGGTCAAGGGGCAGTGCCCCTTGTGGGGTCTCAGGGCAACATTTGAACTGCCTTCAAAATGCAACATTTTTATTTTTTTTATGTTTTTTCTTCAAAATTACTTCTTTCTATCAATTAACTCACAACAACTTGTGTGAATATATATATAAATGATTGTATCTACTAAGATCTAGCTACAAAATCAAACCATGCATCTATATGATTTAAGTAACACAAATTAGGAGTAATCACCGAACATGGTTGACAAGTGCACAATTTTTCATCCTAACACATTGTTCCTAACTCATCTCACTATACTAACCGGCCTTTGACACCTTTCCCCGACAACGACGCCAAAATGATAGGCCAAAACTAGGGCAAAAAGTGAAATAGATTCGATGTTTAACAATGGATTTCAGTTTGGTCTATACATGTCAATCTGGGGGCATAAACTTGCGAAAGGTATCATGGCAATTTGCACAAGGGCTAAGAGTCATGAGATGAGTGGTTATGAATGCAACTATGAAAATAAACCTATTGAAAATCAAAATAAAACTGGCGACAAGAATTGTCACTTCTTGGTGATTAGGAGCTATTCTATTCTATTTAAGCGACATGAACTACACACACACAACAAACTCTCAAATAGAAATTCAACACAAATTACCAAATTCATAATTAAATGTGAAGTACATGAGAATCAATTAAAATTATTTACACATATAAACAAATAGATGTTACATATTCTCAAGTTCAATCAATTCAAATAATATGGAAATAATGAATCACACTTTGTAGAAATAAAATAAAATATTTACATTCATTCGACAATTGCAAAGGGGGCACCCTTTCTCCGTAGACTTTTTTTTTTATCGATACTTTCCTCCGCAGACTTAACTCAAAACAATAATTTTGATTTTTTGAACAATACGATTTCATACATTCCTCCTCTTTCTTCTCACGTGGCTCATATTTATACAATAAATATGTGCAAGCCATTTCCTATTTTCATGCCATGTTTCTATTATTTTGTGGCTCACAGTTATTTGTTTTATTTGTTGAATCCAAACATTTAGTTGTTTCATTTATTGGAAAACAACCCACCTTAAAATGTATGAACTTAAATAGCTCACCCTAAAATATAGGAGCTTAAATAGCTCACCCTAAAATGTAGGATCTTAAATAGGAGCTTAAAGAGCTCACCCTAAAATGTAGGAGCATAAATATCCCATGGTTACAATAGAATATTATTTTTAACATGAGGACAGTTTCCTCCATAAAATTAAACTTTATTTGGTTATAACTAAATAACCAAAGTATTTTATGAGCAAATAATTAATTACACATGGCATGATATATTATTTTATTTGTATTGCATTATTTTTCTTCTTCAATCAACATGTTGCATTTAGCATAATGGAAGTGAATATTAGTAAATACAATCTACTATTTATTATTCACATATTTTATCTAAAAACTAAATTAAATATTACTTATATATATTAAATCATATGTAACATAAAATGGTAAAATGATATAATATGGAATGGAAATGGAATGTGGGAATGGGAATGGAGGCATATGAAATAGGCTAAAGCATGGCATAAAATGAGACATAAATGACTCTCATCAATAATGTCAAGAGCAGAACTGGAAAAATATTGTTTAGATGAGTGTTGTTTTTCATATTTTTTCTAAAGGGTGTCCTATGACAAACTACCCAAAATATTTTAATTTATTATCCTTTTTGGGTATTCCTAACTTTTCTAGCACACATTGGTCAATAAATGCTAGATGGAATTGAGCAAGTTGTCTTGCTAAGGTGGAAAAGTAAGATTTAAAAGAGAAAATAAGGATTCAAACTTCATTGCATTATCTTTAGATTAAGTTATTGTGATAGATAATACTTCTTGGGTATGTATACATGTGTATACTATACACCAACATGTCCACCAACCTCATCTTCTCTGTGTTCATAAAATGAAAGATAGTTCAACATCACAAAATCTATTTGAACTAGTTAAGAAATTTGAATGAAATTGGAGGTATGGGTGACTTGACAATTGCCAAAAAGTTGGCGTGCATGTAGGAGTTGATGGAGCTATAGTAATGCAAGGTTATAGGAGCAGTCTTTGTGTAAAGTTATAAACTACTTATTCACCATACATGATTATCATTCATTGCATGGCCCGTAGAATGAATTTAGCATTTAAAATTGTAAGCAAGTTTCCTACAATATCAAAAGTTGAAAATCTAGTCTACAAGCCTCTACGCATACTTTTGTCAAAGTCCAAAACATTTTGCAAAATTTTAAAATTTTGTTGAGAGAATAATAGGAGGAAACAAGCTTCTTAAGAATGTTGATACCAGATGGATCTCCTTGCATGGTCTAGCACAATGATTTTTTTTAGAATATCAATCCTTGATTGGAGTAATGTGCAAACATCGCAACATAGTAGACAAAGCTCCTGACCTCTTACATAGATTAAGTGATATAGAGACACTCTTAACTTTAGTTGGTCTTCTCCCCATGCTAGATGAAATGAACAATATTGTGAAGAAATCCCAAGATAGAACTATGTAGATCCATAAATATAATAAACTACATAGAATGGCATGCATGACCCTTGATAATCTATATCTAAATCTAATAGATTATCCATTTCAAATTTCAAATTTTGTAAGTTGGTAGTTAATTATAGATTTGAATAATCCTAAAAATTATTTATAGTTTAATGTAAGCAGGAAATTATGTGTCTTTGTATGTGAATTTGAGATACCAATGCACTATTGTATGGCAGTCAGGCACTCTACCAGAGAAGTACCTATTACAAAGGATTTTTTTAGCAACATTGTTAAATCTATAAACTTGGTAATTTAAAATATATTGCAAGATGTCTTTCCTCAAAGATTTATGAATGATTCCCCCAAGAAGAAATACTTAAAGCCATGTCTAGATTATGTATCCTCAATTTTGCATGACAGGCAACCGTCATAATCCAAACTATTTTTATAAAAAAAGTAATTATCTTGGTCGAACACTTTTCAAAAAATTTAGAATACAACGGACAGAAAAAATAGGAGGAATTATAAATGAAATTAAGCTTAGAGAACAAGCTAAGCGTTTTGTAGTATGTATGATTGACCAAGTTTACTCCATGGAGAATCTTATGGAATTAGGATCAATAACAAGGGCTTGAGAAACCTTTGGTCAAAGTGAAATATTATGTGATTCATTATCAGAATATTTTAAACTTGTTGATTTATGTCAAACAATGATATTGGGGTTAGTGGAGGATGAAAGACTTTTCAGTGTATTGGGGGTTTTGAAATCAAAGATAAGAAACAAACTAGACACAAATTTGAAAAATTGCTTGAGGATGTTTACAACTAGGTACAATGTCTGAAGTTTTTCTTTTGAAAGGGCACTCATAGTCTAGAAGTCCATATGTGAAAGAAGAGGTTTGTGCAACAGTTCAAACATTAGCAGCAGTGATACAATGAATGTTGAACTTGAGATGCAGTTAAGCAGATGTATGCAGGGAAAAGAAAAAGAAGACTAGACTCATAGTCAAGAAAACTCTCAATCTCATCGTCAGAGTGAGGACCAAGATGTGATTTGGCAAATGGAAGTGATTTAGCAGTTTTTAAGTATTTATATTGCATTTCATGAATCATATTCCAAACTGTAGAATTAATGATATTTTATATTATATTTCATCAAATTATGAATCAAATTGAATAAATTTACATATTATTAATAATTTCATATTTTAATTGTGTCATACTGATAAGTTTTACATGTACTCAGTGATTCATCATTCAACTTAATGCTTAATAACATATTAACAACAATAGTGTTGGTGTTTCCAACTGATTATCTAGGTTTTCCTAAAGGTTAGCCACACCTTATAATCGAAGACCTCATGTCAATGGCCAAAGAATGGGAGATATATTTTGTACTTTTCTCCCCTGCACTTCAAGCTTTATAGAACCTAGGACCTATAACATCATTCAATCATATAATAGTTTTCTTAACCATGATGCCTTTGATAACATATTTCTTCACGCTGGTATTTGAGAAGGTGGTGTAATTGGTTGTAATTTCCCTTATAGGATTATTATGGATTTTGGGTCTATTTGTATTTTATCTCAATAGAAAAATTCTAACTCTTGAATATAATTAGACAAATAAGTATATGTGTGTATTGAAATGGTTATTATGGTAGTAGCAGTAATAGTATTGGTATGGATTGTGTAGATGATTTCGGAAATTAAGATTGGTGTAAGAATATTACTCTAAGCCCGAAGAGCAAATGTTGCTCAACGAATCCCTTAAAAATCAAACTGGTGTATGGTGAAATTATGGCCACCAATACCATGGTTATTTTTTATCTGCTCCCGTTAGATACCTGTACTAACAAAAATGAAAGCCTTTGATCTATTTAGGAACTATATTCACTTCTCCCTCTCTGATCCATGTCCTTTGTCATAAACTTTGCTCATTTTTATAGCCACGTTAGGCCAAGTGTTACATCGCCTAAAGTTAGTCATTCGATGAAAAGACATGTCTCTCTTTTAAACGTCTCGTGGTTAATTAAAATATCATTGTTTCCCTTAATATTATCCATTATTGTCATTGTTGTTTGCCTTGGGATAAATTGGTATATTAGGATCTATCGGCTATGCTTTTAAGGAAGTCATTCATTTGATTCTTTGACCAGTGATATTCTGTTAGCATGAATCACCTCGACTTTGGAGTGGGATATTATGATATTGTGGAAGTCTTTTATTTGCATGGCTCAATGAAGCTTAATCAATATCTCTATCTTCCTGGGTATAGACGACTGCATCACAGAGGCCAATAATTATCCACGGCCAAGTAATGGTGAGCTAGCAGCATAGGAAGTCAAATTAACCAACGAGCAGAGTTAATACTTTATAGAAGATATAATCCCTTGTCGTCGTCATTCGAAATCAATGAAGAATAATGGATTCTCAAATCTATAACGACTCTCCTTATAGTTGTGTCACCCTGTAAACCACGATGGCACAAGGTGGCAGCAATTAATAATAAATTTGATCCTCGTATAAGCACCTTCCAAGTAAATATGAATAATATCAATCATCAGAATAGTGTCTATTGAATACATATGATCATAGGAAATGTTTCGCCTCCCTGAATATCTTCAAATTCCTTAATTTGGACGATAGATGTAAGTTTCCAACAATAATATGGATTGCTTCATGCATTGGCATCATTAATAATATTTGATACCCAAATTATTTGTAATGTCCTCTATAATATTTTATATATTAAAATATTATAATAATGAACGCTTAATATGTATATTGAATATTATTTTATGTTTTATATTAATAGAAATTATATGCTTCTTATTTTGGTATTATATAAATTGATTTTATTGCTTTTATAGTAATTTCATATATTTTTAGCATTTATAAAAAAGGGGGTAAATTTTTTATTGAAATCAAGAAATTAGCAGTACAAAGAGATCAGAGAACCCGTCAGCTCCCAAGAAAGAAAGCACTGAAACAACCATCTAATACAAAAACCACCATCCATACAACCACCAACACCTTATCCCTCCATATCATTAGCAATGACCCTCTCTAATTCATGACAATAATCAAGGGATAATTGTCTCCACCCCTCAACCTTCCAATCATCTGCATGCTCCGAAGCCCACTTAGCCAAATAGTCAGCAACCTTATTCTATTCACATGAAATGTGGGAAAAAGACACTGCTTCCAACATAGAGCACATTTGCAAAATTTGTCGAACCACCAATGCAAGTTGCCAATTAACCTCAACCACCTTTTGTTCATGCAACATATTAACCATAATCTGTGAGTCAGATTCATAGATAATCCTACACCGACCCAAGGCACAAGCATGCTCAATAGCCCAAAGAATCACTAACCCCTCCATAAAGTTATTAGATTGTTGCCCTTTATGAATGGAGAAAAAGAAAATAACTGAGCCATAACAGTCTCTTCCAACTCCACCAATCCCAATAGGCCCAGAATTACCCCTAGAGGAACCATCCTTATTGATCTTTAGAAAATCCTTCAGAGGAGGAAACCATCTTCCAACCCTTTGAACCTTCTTTTTAGCCCATCTACCTCTTCTGACACAAGTAGATACCGAAGTCAACCCCTGCAAGCCCAATCTATTCACAATATCATTATCACTCCTTTCCAACGAATAAGCCACACATATGGCTTCCACCGTCTCTTGGATCATACCAACAATTATGTGCCAAACCTGTTGAACCACCAACCTATCCCCATGAAAAATACTACGATTTATTTCCAACCAAAATTTTCAAAGGTGAACATAGGACCAATGCACCACACAATCTGGAGGAAAGAGGCCTGGGAAGGGGGTCTTCCCAAAATACTCTAGAACTCAACAAGGGAAGAAGCATGAACACAAGGATGTTTCCAAACACCACACCATAAATGCCAGAGCAACATAGAGAAAGAACAACGAAAAAATAAATGGGAAGAATCCTCCTCATTGTAGCTGCACAAAACACAAATAAAGGGACCCTGGAATCCCTGCCTCTGAAGATTATCCTAAGTTAGACATCTATTCCAAGCTAGAGTCCACACAAACACAATTACACTTTGGCCAAGAAAACTTGTTCCACACATATTTCCACCAAGGGACCTCCACCCCACCAAATTTATGAGACAACAACTCCTGGTACCCACTAGCTACAGTGAAAACACCCTTAGGATTCAGGCTCCAAGCCAGAATATCCTTAGCCTTAAGGGAACTACATTGTCTACTAGCTAAAATATTTTGAAGCTCAACACAATTCTCCTCCAACTTGACAACAGGTCACTTGTAAGGATCCTTCCACCTAGCCACCTCCATCTTCCCACATGGATAAGAAGTCTTAAAATCAATCACCCTTGACCAACTAGTCTCTAAGAAGCGTTGAAAACTATTCAAAAAATTAGGATACTTGCGCAAAATGGGGGAAAATCCATCCCAAGAATTGGACCAAAAGAGAGCTTCCACCCCCTATTGCATATCCAGAACAAGCCCTCCTTGATCACGTAGACCCTTTCTTAAGTGTTCCCCAAATCACAAAACCTTTCCCCACAAGAGGATACCTAGGAAGCTCCTTCTTCAAAACCCCCAGAAAGTACTTGTGAGATAAAATCCTAGCCCAGATATGATCCTGCTCCACACACCACCTCTAGTAAATCTTTGCAGCCAATACCAACCTAGACCAAGTTGACTACCACAATCCAAGACCCCCAAATTGCTTTGGGATACACATAATATCCCACTTCACTAGGCTCCACTTTGAAGAGGACAAACTACCCGCCCATAAGAATTGTCTAGCCAAATAATCCAACTTCTTCACAAACCCAACCAGAGCCACCTATAGCATGCACCTATAAATAGGAAGATCCTGCACCATATATTTAAGTAGTTGAACATGACCTACAAAGGAAAACCATCTATTAGTCTAATGAGTAACCTTTGCATGAAACTTGTCAAAAATATTTTGCCAAGACTCCCTGGGAAGACTATCAGAAGAGATAGGAATGCCAAGATAAGTTAATGAGAGAGAACAAATCTGAAACCTCAAGATACAAGAAATCCTTTGTTGAATAAGCCTTAGAGTATTGAAAAATAAAATGGAAGATTTATCTTCATTAATCCTTTGAATAGAAGCAACAAGATAGATATCCAAAGCCTTGCCCAAATTCGTAGTTTCTCTGATCTTAGCCATACCCATCAAGGTAGTATCATCCACAAATTTCAGGTGAGATTAAGGAGGCAAACCATTTCCCCACCCCCATCCTTGGATTAAACCCAACTCCACATTACGCTTCACCAGTCTCCCCAGGCCTTCAACAAGAAGAATAAATAAAAAAGGAGAGAGGATTCCCTTGAAGAAGGCCTCTAGAAGCATTAAAAAGAGAAGAAAGCTCACCATTTATCAACACCGAGAAAGAAGTGGAAGTAACACAACACATAACTCACTGGACCCACTCCTAAGCAAAACCAAAATCAATAAGAATTTTTCACAAGAAGGACCACTTAACTCTATCATAGGCCTTGGCCATATCTAGCTTGATGAACATAGCCTTTTCTTTCGAAGATGTCATAGAATGAATGGTTTTAGTAGCAATGACCACCCCATCCAAAAAATTTCGATCCTCCACAAAACCACTCTATTCCTCAGAGATAATCCCACTAATCCATCACTTTAGCCTTTCCACAATCAACTTGGAAATAATTTTATACACCACATTACAAAGGGAGATAGGTCAAAATTGACTTAGCCGATCCGCCCCCTCACATTTGGGAATGAGAGCAAGGAATGTAGAGTTTAAATCTCGCAACATCTTCTTATTTGTTTGAGATTCACGAACTACCTCCAAAAGGTCCAACTTAATGATATCCCAAAATTCTTGATAAAATTCATCCAGAAAGCCATCAGGGCCCGAGGCTTTCTCTTTCTTCATCTGGAAAATAATAGTCTTCAATTTCTCTAGAGAGATATAGCCCAAACTATTCTCATTCATCTCCCCAGTAACCAAAGAGGGGATACAAGATAAAACATGGTTTTCTTCTGCCAAACCATCCTAAGAATCCTCTCTAAATAATGAGGAAAAGAACTGTTAAGCTTCTTTAGACATATCCTGCAAAGAAGATAAATGCTCACCCCTGTCATTCACAAGAACAGGCATGGAATTACCATGTCTCCTAGCTTTCATCGAGATGAAGAAGAAAGCAATGTTCTTGTCTCCCTCCTATAACCACTCAACACGAGCCTTTTGTTTCCAATAACTTTCCTCGTGCAGCTCACACTCTTCCAAAGCTTTCGAAGCCTTTGCCTCCTCCCTGATTAAATCCTCAAAAAGGAAAAAATCCCTTATCTCTTGAGTGATGACATCCAAGTCAACTTGAGTAGCAACCTTAGCATGAAAAATATTTCCAAAACACTGTCTTTTCCACCTTTTGAGGTGATATTTCACATATTGCAACAGTTTGGAAAAAAAAAACATAGCAGTGCCATGAGCAGGCTTCCCCTCTACCACCATTCAACCACATACTCCTACAAAGAAGAATATCTTAATCACATAAGCTAGAACTTGAAAGAGGGGGACCAAGCAACATGCATCGAAGTAGCAGATAATTTAATAGGCCAATGATTCGATCCCCTCCAATCCAAAATCTCAGAGCAGGTAGACCACAATCCTCCAACCCAAAAACAGGAAACCAAGAAATGGTCAAGTCTCTCAGCAATACAGTTCTCTCCTATTGTTCCAAGTAAACTAACCATTATGGGGCTTAATGCCCACTAGGTTCAAGGTAGAAATGTTATCACGAAGAAGGAAAGTAGAGGGATCCAATCTCGCAATACCACCCTTCTCATCTAACTCAATAATGGCATTGAAATCACCTGCAATAATCCAATGGAAAAAAGGGGCAAGGCTCCGAATAAAATTAATATGAGACCACAATAACTACTTACCAGGAAAATTAGTAGGCGCATATATGTTTGAAAGTAGAATAGTTTACGTGAATCTAGGCTTCAAGCAACCATAGAGATGGAAGAATTGGAGGACAACCACCAAAGAGGACAAATATTCAATGGGTTCCACAAGCAAGCCACACCCCCTGCATTATCATGAGCCCCAATACATTGAAAATCACCCCGTCCCCACAACTTTAGCAACAAACCAATCATACTTTCTACAGTTAACTTAGTCTCTTGTAAAAAAAGAACATCAGGAGAATGAATTCTCACCAAATCATAAACAATTTTTTGTTGAGGGCCACTGTTCAAGCCCCTTACATTCCGAGACAGGACGATCATTTTGGAGGGTTAGAAAAATGGGAATCCAAGGTCTTAACAGATCTAGACTCCACCAAATTTTCCCCCATCATCTTTATTTTTTTCAAGTCCTTCTTTCTCCCAACTTTGGAAGAATTTTCAACAACCCCTTTCTTTTGGTCTTTCTGAAGAATTCCCTATGAAGGAGAAGCCTTACTTCCTTTTACCGAATCAGACCCCACTTTCACCACAGGAGTAGAGATCTCTCTCTCCCCCATCTTCGTATCCACAACAGGCTCGGACCTCCCATGAACCACCAAAATCAGATTTGTTTCCATTTGCAAAGCACCAATCTCCTAAGAAGTCTGACTGTAATATGGAATAAATCCTTCCTAAACCCCTTCTAAAACACCCTGATCCATAAAAATCATACCCAGATTCACCTCTTGTTGACTAAGATCATCCAAAACCTCAAATCTATTAAAGGTATCTCCTTCCTGATGCTCCTTAAGAGTCCTCTTTTGACCCCGGTTCCTATTACGAGCCTTAATAGGAATAAAACCTTCCGCACCTACAACCCCACCATGAATGGGGTATTTTCCTTTGTCGACCTTAGGAGGATTGTGAGGTGGCTGAGTAGTCTAAGACTCAAAAGATTGACTTCAGGCATCTTCTCTGCAGATGGTCATATTCATGACATAAACGACAACAAAAGGGAAATGTCTCATAATCAAGTTGTTGCACCCAAGAAAATGAACCCACATGAATTTACAAAGAATCTGGAAGAGGGTTATTTAAATCCATCTCAACACAAATGTGAGCAAAATTCATTACCTTTCTATCTAGAGTTTGTTGAGAAGGACCCACCGGTTTCCCTATCAGTGAAGCAACCTGATGCAAGATGTCATTATGCCAATATTCAACTGGAAATCTAGGGAGCCAAACCCACACCAGAACCCAATTCAAAAGTGCCTCTAAAGGATCAAAACCCACATGCCAAGGTTTAATAAATAAACCAATCTAGATGTGGAAATAAGGCCCACCTTCAAACACTCTATTGCGATCTTCCATGCAATTAAAAGTCACCATGAAGCAACTATTTGCTAACAACATTATTTCCATCTCACCCTCCGAGGACCAGGTATAATGAGCCCACAACTCCAAAAATTGGAGAGAAACCCTCATTCCCAAAAATTTGCAGAGCAAAGCATGATTCAAATAATACTCAATATCCTCTGTGATTGATTTTGGTTGAATCATTAATACCGCCCTATCTTTTTTTCATTCCAGGCACCCATTGATTTTCAAGATACGAGGACCTCCAGACGAAAAGAATCCTCCATTCCCTAAATCATTAGAGAACAAGTTATTATCAAAAAACTTCATTGAAAGAGAAGGAGATTTCATTCCCAAAGCACGAAAATCCAAAGCATTATTGGACACCTGAGCTTCCCCCGAAGCCATTGCCAAGCGAAGAAGACAATACACCCTTATACCTCCACAAACTATTAAAGATCAATCCAAAACTGAAAAATAAAAGAAAAAAATAGCTCAAGGAAGCCACGAAACCCTGCTACAAGCTAACACTAGTCGGAAATACACAAAGAAAACAAACCACAACTTGAAATGTACCCCACACACCATACAACACCCACCCCACACTCTCTGAAGACACCCCACACACCAACCTGGAACCTGTTCACACATGCACAAAGAGCCTGCAACATGCAGACCGCAACCTCACTAGTTGCGGGCCTACACAACCACTACACGACCACCATTCAGCGCCATCCTCCTATTATAAATCCCTTCATAAAATTTAAAATTAAATATTAAGGTTTTCATATTTTTATCATTTATTATATCATGGTGATTGTAATATTTAAATTATTAATATCTATATATTTTAATATTTATAATTATAATATTATCTTCGACAATTATAATTATAATGATATCAAATGGTTAATATTTTTAAATAGGCCTTTGGTTATCCTAGTGTCCTGATTTTGGGGACATGACATTGGCTAAATCACCCTAGGGCCTTCTATATGCTTAATGTTTCCTTGCTAGTGTGGATTTTTTCATAAAACATAAAATTTGTAGTAAGTAAAATTTTGATTTTTTATTTGATATGTGATTCTGCATCAATCTTCAAACTTTATGAATTATTTTGATTAGTGCCTTATTTGCAACAGAGTCAGAAAATGAAATATACTCCTATAACAGACCTTGCTCATGGCTTCTTATAACCTCACCACCTTACAATGAGAAACCAAGAAAAGAACAACACTTATCACACTACTTATAAATCCCTATTGCATTCACACAATTCTTGATGAATAACTGAAAGCAATATTAATCCATTCCTTGAACAGAAGCTAACAGTTCAACATCCATAACACATAATGTGATACGAGAACTTATAAATAACCCTTGATTATTTTGAGTCAAAATATAGTGAATACAATACTAGATAGCAAGATAGGTCGATATTCAAAATTAAAGAAATGCACTGAGTATCTAAGTCATTTGTTGATATTACAAAGCAAAATTACAATGTTTCCTATATGTGTTATCAAGTAGCTTAAACTGTGCAAAAAGAGCTTACAAAGATGAAATATCAAAAAATCAAAACCCTTTGAATGAGGCTCAATATTCCCTTTTATAAAACAAGGGAAGCAACAAGCAAAGAACTTCATCCACCGCCTAGATACACAAAAGAAAAAATTCTAAATGGTGGCATTTAAACCACCAATCAAATACCACATATAAATATTTGTAGGAAGATGGTGGAAATTATATAGTGCATCCATAAGAGCATCTATGTTGAGTTCTCCAAGGCAATCTTTGTAGTCTAGTAGGATTCTTCTGACATTTAGCTAACAAACACATACTACAATTACACCTAGTTGGTTAGATCTGATTGAAACAAAACTCAAATCTCCCAACTCACCCTTTGTCAACCACCTTTACTGACTCTGTGTAGACCAACCATAGTAAACAATGATTTGATATTGAAACAAATTATTTCTAACAAAATCTCCAAAAGTTACTTGGCACCATGTCTAGTTAAGACCTTTTTGACAACCAAAATCTCAAACAAGAGATATAGGAATAAATAAATGGAACAACTCAGGCCAGGTAAATAATTATACTTTTCATTCCATGCATTAAACATACTCTCAAAAGGCTAGTCATGAGCTAAGACCACATCCACATTCTATAAATATTGATGATACTTGTCATCAAGTATCGCGCTCGCCTCTCTACAAAAAAATTCTATACTATGATCTGCATTGACCAACCTATCTGAATAGGAATTAAGTTCATTCATATCAAATTTTGTGTCTTTGCAAATCATAAGGAGAAGTGTGGGGATTACAATACTGAAACTATCCTTCCACCTTCCTAAGGTGTTTAACTCCCCTTTATCTTCTAACATGTGAGGTAAAACCCTTTTATCAATATTTAAAAAATAGTCCAGCTTTGCTCACATAGCCTCAATTACACCTTCCATATACCCTTGCACATTTCGTGTCATCTTGATAATATTAAAGGTAAGAAGGATACCCGTGTATGGAAGCTAAGGTAGAGGAACAAATTACTACACTAATCATGAGAGGAGAATAATGCAAAAAATTTATAGATTTTTAATAGTTACAGGAACTTAAACAAAAAAACATAAATATCATGCATTCCACGACACAGTGATTTACGTGGGGAAAACCCTTTTTGGGAGAAAAACCCCACACTCCAAAAGCTGCCCAATATATTATTTAGTAAATCACAAAGATTATAATATACTTGCAAAGCAAGCTTCTCACAGGAGTAGCACCACTCAAAGATCAAGAGACAACACTATCGCTATCAGACTCTCAGAAATCATCACAATCTCTCTCTCTATCGTAGTTGTAATACAACACCCTCATAAAATAGAGTTACATTCTAGGGAAAGATAGGCCAACAAAATATCTGCTATTAGATCTAAAACCTAATAACGAATGATCCAAATTTACAATATATCGTTTATTTAATGTATGTCGGTCATTCTAGAAGTTTCCTGAAAAAATTAACAGGCTCACATTTCGCTCCGTGCTGGCATTATATAAACCTATCAGTGTAACTAGGAAATATATATATATATATATATATATATATATATATATACATCCTAACAACAATAAACCACGTATAATTGCAAGGTTGAGACACATTTTCCCAACAAATCTCCCACTTGTCGAACACCTTGCAAGAGTAACTCGAGAGTGTAAACATCGTCTCTTTAATTGCTAGGGGCCAAAAGTCCCATAGTCTCTGAACACCATCTGAACTTCTTTGTGCTCACAGGCTTAGTTAAAGAATCAACAACATTCATCAAAGTCTATACCTTAACCAACTTCACCCTGCCATCCTCTACCATATCTCTAACAAAATGATACTGTACATCAATGTGCTTGGTCCTGGCATGAAATGTCGGGTTCTTGGATAGACATATCACATTGACTGTCACAATAAATTGTCACTGCACCTTGTTTTATTCCAATATCTAAACATAGTCTCTTAAGCCAAATGGCTTCTTTACAAGCATGAGTAGTTTACATATACTTTGCTTTAGTAGTGGACAAAGCAACCACAGCATGTCGCTGACTCATCAAACTAATTGCACCACCAAATAAAGAAAACACATAAGCACTAGTGGATTTTCTGCTATCAACATCACCTGTCCAATCTGAATCCACATAACCATGAATATCAAGGGAAATATTGTCTTCAGCCATATTACTATGATAACATAAGGAATAATCTAAGGTACCCCACAAATATTTGAAGACTCTTTTAACTACATCCTAATGAACTCTACTAAGATTAGACATATATCTAGAAAGAACTCCCACTGCTTGGGCAATGTCCTGTCTAGTACAAACCATAGCATACATTAAACTTCCAATTGCACTTTGGTAAGGAACTATGCTCATGTCTTCCATCTTTGATGGGGATTTTGGAAAATCTAAAATAGATAACTTTGTTCCAACTAAAATAGGAACACACAATGGTCTACCATTCTGCATATCAAACCTCTGTAAAATTGAATTCACATACTTAGTTTGGCCAAGCCATAGCTTTCTATTCAATCTATCTCTTTTAATTTCCATCCCAAGAATGTGCTTAGTTGCACCAAGATCTTTCATTTCAAATTTAGTAGCAAGTTTAGATTTCAGTTCTGAAATCATATCTTTCCCTTTGCCAATAAATAACATATCTTCAACATATAATGCAATAAACAGGAAACGATCACCATCAGTTTTAGAATAAACACAATGATTTGATTTAGAACGCTCAAATCCCAAACTGAACACATATGTATCAATTTTCTAGTACCACATCCTAGGACTCTGTTTTAAGCCACACAAAGATTTCTTCAATTTGCAAACCAACTTACTTTTACCTTTCACCACGTAGTGCTTTGGTTGTGCCATATAAATATCCTCCTCCAAATCACCATTAAGGAAAGTAGTTTTCACATCCATTTGCTCAACCTCTAAATCATAAGCAACAACAATAGAAAGCAAAAATCTAATTGATTTTATTTTTGCAACAGGAGAAAATATCTCACCATAATCAACATCCTCAACTTGAGAGTAACCATTCGCAACCAACCTTGCTTTGTATTTATCAATACTTCCATATGAACCAATCTTTTTCTTGAACACCCATTTACAACCAATAGGTTTTCTTCCTTTAGGAAATGGTACAAGATCCCATGTATCATTCTTTTTCAAAGTTTTTCAAAGATGCCATTTCTTCATCCATAACAATCTTCTAGGATTCTACATCATTCATACTTAGTGCATCTTCTACAGATTTGGGTTCATCCATGTTAGTATTTAAAGTAAAAATATATCTCAAATCATTAGGTGTATACCTTTCAGGTGGTTGTCTATGTCTTGTAGACCTACAAACAAGTTGAGTTGGAGATTCTTCTGAGCCTCTTCTAAAGATCTAGAGCTAGATGAGCTCTCCTCAACTTCTTGTCTATCCTTGAGCCTCGATTCAACTTTCTTGAGTGTAGAAGGAAATTGAATCACATATTCCTGTTTATTTTGCTATGGTTACAATGTAACAGAAGAAGGCTTAGTTCCTCTAAAAATAGCACTTCTACTATGTATTACCTTCTGTACAACATGATACCAAAGCTTGTATCCTTTCACACCATAACTATATTCGATGAAAATACATTTCACAACCTTTTTTTCCAACTTTGTTCACTTCTCCTTTGGCACATGTGCATATACCTTACAACCAAAAACTCTAAGATGTCTTAATGAAGGCTTGTGACCCGACCATGCCTCTATAGGCATCTTAACAACAAGAGTTGATGTAGGAGACCTATTAATTAGGTAACAAGTAGTGACAATAACTTCAGCCCAAAACCTTTGTTCTAGGCTAGCACCACTCAACATACTCCTAGCCTTCTCCATCGGTGTCTTGTTCATTCTTTTTGCAACACCATTCTATTGTGGAGAATATGGAGTTGTTTTCTATCTATGAATACCACAATCTTTACAGAATCTATCAAAATCATTAGAGATAAGTTCACTACCATTATCAGTCCTCAAACATTTTATTTTCTTTCTATTCCATAACTCAACCATTGCTTTAAATTCTTTAAATCAACTGAAAACTTCAGATTTACTATTTAGGAAATATACCCATGTCCTACTATAATCATCAATAAATGAAACATAATATATGGATTTACCAATCAAAGGAACATCTACAAGACCAAACACATAAGAATGAATAAGATCCAATACACCACAAGAGTTATGAGAACTCAAGTAAAACGGTACGCGGTTTTTTTTTCCATATATAAATGCAATGCTCACAAAAAATGAATTCAAGATTACAATCAGACAGACCTTCAATAAGGTTTTTATTTTTCAAGGCCCTTAGACCCTTTTCTCCAATGTGGCCAAGTCTTTGGTGCCATAACATAGTTTTCTCTGTAGGTAACTTTGTATCAAAAGAAAGAGCACCCTTGGGTACCCAAAAGCCATGACCATCTGTTGAAGGTGAAACCCTCACTTCTTCCACAAACTTTATTTTCACTAAAGTACTATTGCACTCAACAGTGCATACATCAAAATTATATAATGTGTCATATTTGACACCTCTAGCAATCACCATAGCACGTCTAACCATCCTACATCCTACATCAGAAAATACTACCTGCACACCTGCATCTATTAGTTTACTTACAAATAACAAATTTCATGCTAATCCAAGGATATGCAACACACCATTAATCCTTTTTATTCTACCATCAAGAAAATTTCTTTTAACTTTACCGCAACCAACAATGTCTAACTGAGAATCACCACCCAAGTACACCTTACCTCCATCAAATTCAAGATCATATTTAGAAAACCAATCTCTATTAAAGGTCATATGGAAAGATGCACCCGAGTCAATTAACCATGCATCATTACCTGCATGAATTTTCAAAGTTGCAATGAATGCATCACCATCTTCCTTCTCGGACTTAGAATCAGAATCAACTTTCTTCTTTGCATTCCTTACAAACATGTCCAAGCTTACCGCAGTTGCAACAAATAACTTCAGACTTTCTAGGAGATTTAGATCTCTCCCTGGACTTGGATTTTTCATGCTTCTCATTCTTCTTTCCTTTTTCCTTAGGTCTTCCAAAAACATTCAGGCCCTCCTTGGCAGTGATGGATACCTTCCTCCTCATCTCCTCATAAAGCAAAGAACTCACCACATCTTTAGTCTTCAAAATAATAGAAGTACTCCCAATAGCCATGACAAGAGAATCTTGTGAATCAGGCAAAGAACAAAGCAGGATCTTACATTTCTCTTCCTCATCCATTTTAACACCAACGTATTCCAACTGAGCCACTAGCATATTGAATGCTTCCAGGTGGTCTAAAATTCGTCCACCCTCTTCCATTCTCAAGGAATATAACTTCTTCCTTAAGAAAATATTGTTCACTAAATATTTGGTTTGATACATCTCACCAAACTTCTTCCATAGTTTTTGTCCAGAGGTCTCCTCATGGACATTAATTAAAACAGTGTCTTCCAAGCACAATCTGATTAGACCCTTGGATTTATGGTCCATAACATCATATTGAGCAACTTGAGCAGGATTTGCGGGCCTTGAAACATTCTCATCAACAACATCCCACAGATCCTCCATCTTTAGCTTCCACATCTCAAAATTATTTCTAGAGAATTCCTCCACCTCTATTCTCCCTGATGAACTTGCCATCTGAAAATTCCTGCAACAAGATCACAAAGTGTCTTCTACACAAGCTCCCACTCAAATCTGGATTAGTTCAAAAAACGCAACCCACAACTGAATCCAAAGGTGATCAAGCTCTGATACTACTTGTAAGGAAGCTAAGGTAGCGGAACAACTTCCTACACTAATCTTGAGAGGAGAATAATGCAAAAAATTTACATATTTTTAATAGTTACAAAAACTTAAATAGAATAAACATAAATATTATGCATACATGACACAGTGATTTACGTGGGGAAAACCCTTTCAGAAGAAAAACCCCACACTCCAAAATCTTCCCAATATATTATTTAGTAAATCACAAAGATTACAATATACTTGCAAAGCAAGATTCTCATAGGAGTAGCACCACTCAGAGATCAAGAGACATGACCGCTATCAGACTCTCAGAAATCATCACAATCTCTCTCTACCGCAGTCGTAATACAACACCCTCATAAAATAGAGTTACATTCTAGGGAAAGAAAGGCCAAAAAAATATCTACCATTAGATCTAAAACCTAATTACGAACGGTCCAGATTTACAATATATCCTTTATTTAATGTATGTCGATCATTCTAGAAGTTTCCTGAAAAAGTTAACACACTCACATTTCACTCCGTGTTGCCATTGTATACACCTATATTAGTGTAACTAGGATATATATATATATATATATACATCCTAACAACAATAAACCACATATAATTGTAAGGTTGACACATTTTCCCAACAACCAGGTGGGGCATCAGATGTGTTTGTAGATCCCTTATACATACCTTCCAAAGATGTAAATCTAGGATTCCATTTATAAAATATACACTTGAGTCAATCTTGATCCTCATTTACTCTAGCAATGACACCTCTCAAATTAACATATGACACACAGGTAGTTTCAAGCCTTCTTAAGATCTTAGACAGTCTATGTTCCAGGATGCAGGTTACTATGCATACATTCTCCTTTTATTGAATCTCTTGAAGATTTTTCAAATGCTCTTCCAACATTTGAATCTTTTTCTTAAGCTCTTCATTCTCAATCATCACATGAGCCAAGGGGAACTGTTAAGGAGGAGCTTGCTTCCTGCATACTTAAAAGAAGGGATGTTTTTTGAGCCAAAAATGCATGATGTTGGTTGTAAGCTTATGTGAGATTAGTATGTTCCTTCAACAATGCATTTAAGTCTATCTTGCAACCTTCAAATAGTAGCTTCATTAAACTTGGAAATATCTACCACTAATGTAGAGTTTCAGGGGCAGGGGTGTCAAACACCCTCTTTACAATCAAGCTTCCTTTAATATCCTTTGATGCTTTACCAACCATAGGTTTATTAATATTTGGGGACAAGGCCTAGATTGCAAGGGCTTCCCAATGTGGTTTGAACCCTAATCTTGTCAATGTCATTTTTGCTTCCTCTTTTATGGAGAAAATTTCTCCTTCTTGTTTCCTAATAGTATAAAAAATAATTGTCGAAACAATGTCCCATTTAGGGAGTAGTAACAAGCCACTATCCTACACCATTCTTCTCCCTTCTTCAAGATTAATATTCTTAGACTCAACATTCATTTTTTCCCTCACCTTTTCGACTACTTCATCATTATAATTTCCTCTAGGAACATCTACTTGTGTCGGTTGAACTCTTCTATGGTACTCCCACTTTTCTCTTATAAAAAAATCTTTAAACTCCTAGAAATTTACAAATTCATCATCAAAAATGAACTTTGAACGTGCTAGTTCTCTCACATCATTGAGGCTATCTCTCTCTATGGCCACATCCAATTCAAATCTTTGCTAGAGAAGGCCAACAATATTTTTTCTTGGGGGAGATGACATATACTGCTAAATTTCATCCTTGGAACATGAACTTCTTCTCTTTCATCCTAACTGATAGTTTAGTCAAACAACAATGGTGGTTGTTCAATTTTCATTCTCTTTTGTGGTTTCTCCCTTGGGGAAGAATCAACACTGATTATTTGAAGGGAAGGAGAGGGAGTGATCTATGGTGGGTATGTTTGCACATTTTCTCTAATAACAAGCCCCTGGGGCGTTTTGGTAGAAAGGCCAGGTCTAGGCCACTTTACTGGTTTCTCTTCCAAGGCAGGGGCCTTACCTACAACTCTATCAAAATTCTTCAAAACCGCTTCAATCTTGGTAATTGGGTTACCAATATCAGAAAATACCCCAAGATAGTCCTTATCCTTCTTTGTCCTATTAGCCTCTTCCTTGATGAATGCAATCCATTTCAAATTCCTGTTGGCTACCTCATAATCATCCTTATAGTTTCTTATGACATCTTCACTCTCATAAATATGATGGGAAAAAGTGAACCTTTTGATATGTGTCCTGAATAGTGTATGAAACCTTGAGGATCAAAATATCTGACCTTTCCTTGATATACCATGTATTCCCCAAGCATTTATTCTAGAATCTCTAAGTCATCTCTGGTTGAAGTGTAATTTGAAAAGGTAGTAACATAAGGGAAAAATGATCCCTTCTTTTGTTTTCTCAAATGAGACTGATTAGCCTCATTCAATTGCCATATAATTTCCATGAATTTCAATCTATATGACACATACCTAGGCAACACATGGGGGGCTTCAGGGCACCCATATATTCTAATAATAACTGAGTTGTCATAGAGGTAATGGTCCCACCAATTGTGGTGTACTCCTAACTTTGGCCTCCTATATGTAGGCCTAAGGAAATCCAAAATTTCCTTGTGGAATTTGATTCAAGGTAGACCCAACCTTGACAAGACCTACCCTACAAAATAGTTCTAAAAAACAACATAGTTGGACTCACTACAATGTTTGTCCCAAATATGGGTCCAACATTGCACTGGGAGCTCGTTTCCCTCTTTATATTCCATGATTAGTTGTAAAGGTTTGCTCCAATGACCTTTCCCCTTGTACAAAATCATGAAATAAGAGAGAATACCACTTGAAACTCACATCTTTACTATTTCTCTTAATGCCCACCAACTAATTGTGAATAGCCTCAGCTATAAATCTGACATAGTCAAAGTCACTATTGACAAAAGAATGTTGTATGCCAACAACCATATACATGAGAGGTATCTGCATTTTTTAGTGTGCATCTTCCCCTAATACTTGGCATAATTCCCAATATGTTCTTCCGAAATGGTCTTCAAAAGACTTGATGTCAAAAGGCTTAGATTCGTTATTAGGGATTCTCAATGAATTTTCTATGTATCCCTTCTGTCTGAATCTAGGGAGTCATTGCACCCTAAAGCTACTTCTATCTTGTTGGTATTTTTTCTTGAAAGAGATAAGGTCTATAACCTTACTTGTAGCCACATGGAGTCCAAAAACTTCAACAACAAACTCCCTACTTATATCCATTAGGATACTTCCATCCAATGCCCTAATTAATCTAATATTTTCATCATATCCAAAAGAAAGGTGTCTAATAAGTTCCACATTTATAAAGACATCAGGGACAACTAGCTTCCCCAAATCATAGGTCCATGTATTGAAGATAGGGGCATGGAAGTTTCTTTTTCCATACCAATGTAGGAATAATTCCCACCCAATGACTATGTCATCCTAGTTCTCTAGCTCAACATCTCTAAAATTTTTGGCCTTGTCTACCATCCCACCTACTGCATTAAGGCTAAGGGAATGCACAAGCTATTTTGAGGAACTTGAAAATTGGGCCATAATATCCTCCTCAAAGGATCTTTTAGATGTAGAGGGTTGGGTGTTTGATAGACTCATAATTCCAAAATCATTTTAAAATAGATTTCTACACTATCTTGTTGGGACTTTACAATCTTATACAATAGATTTTGTAGACTTGATTATGAGCTTCAAGACTTTAACAATGGTAAATTTTTCCACTCGAAGAGTGTACCTATTTTTTAATTATTCAGAGCTCACGTTGACATAGAACATGCACACCTTTGTTGATTTTGCTACTATGCCATACCAAACAAATGAGACAACCAACTACATTGGACTAAAAATTTATGAAGGTAGTTAGCTTTAAAAAGGAGCCATCATCCATCACATTCACCATTACTTCTTGTTCACGAGAAGGTAGTTCATTCCCCTACCCGTTTATCAATTTTGAACATGGGTTTTCCATCTATAAGGGAAGTACAAGTATCAATGATGAGTAAAGCCTTGATTTTCTTAAAAAGGAAACAAACATCCCCTCTCTCCAATAGGATTCTCCCACATGAGAATATCATCACATAGTGTCCTTTCGTGGTTTCCCAACTAAGAAAAGGAAATGATGCTATGAGCCCACAAAATTTTAGAAGCCTTTAATCTTTTTCCCACGTACCAACATTCCATGGAGCCTATACACAACACTCTCTAGAAGTTCTCTCATGCCTCAAAATTAGTCTTTTCTTGTGACACTTGAACACCTTTTGCAATTCCACAAGCCTTTTTCTCTTCATCAAAAATTCTAATGCAAAAGTGTAAAAAAGAGGTAGGGACCACTTTTATATGAGAAACTTAGATGACCATAATACCACATGTGTAGAATTCAATTTTCAATGTGAGAACCTAGGGTAAAAGGATGGGGAAGGAATTATAAAGTAAAATTCCACAATGACCAGACCTATCAAGTAATAACGTATGCGGGGCCAGTAAACACACGAAGACATCAATACTCAACACTTGAGCATTTAATTCGCCATAAGGACCACACATGTTGATGTGAGAATATTATTTTGCAAAAAATGAGTCATGACTTTAAGTGATTTAATAAGTAATAACACGCCCAAATAAAAGGTCAACTATTGATATTTGCAAATCTAACAGTTCTAGGGTTATTCCAAAGGTTTGAATTCATAAGTCTAGCAGTTTGGACATTTCCTTCCAGAATGCAACTATAGTTGCCCATCGAACATCCATCGAATGGTTGAATTTTCTGAGCATATTAATGTTATATTATCTTATTAAATAATATAACTTAAACTCATAGTTAGTAGTTGTTAAGTTGCACTGACATTTGGCTTGGACATAGTACTTTGCTTAGTGGCTCACTTATGATCAAAATTTGTAATACGTTGACACTTGTCTCCATTCTAGAGACTTTATGTAGAATTTGGTTGAGTGGAAAATTTGTCTCAAAATAAAACAATATATAGCATTTGATATGTTTGCCACCCATGCTATGACTTTTATTGGCATACCAATTTAATTTGCCAATGAAATTTTTTTATTGGTTTAAAAATAGGTTTAATTCGCCAATGAGAATATTTTATTGGTTTGAAAACAAGTTTAATTCACCAATGAAAATATTTTATTAGTTTGAGTACAGGTTTTTTTTCCAACAAATTTCTTTTTGGTTTAAAAATAAACTTAATTCGCCAACAAAAATATTTTTTTGATTTGAAAACAGGTTTAATTCACCAATGAAAATATTTTATTGGTTTGAAAATAGGTTTTAATCGCCAATGAAAATATTTTATTGGTTTCAAAAAAATATAATTCGCCAATATTTTCTACAAACTTCTAGTGATTACAAAAGATTTGCCAATTGAATTTATTATTTTTTCTTGAAAAAAAGGAAAAAATTACCAATAAATTTAATATTTTTTTCAGGAAGTATATAAGGTTCATAGGATTTTACACCTTTTCCAAAGGGGTTCTTAAAGTTGTCCCTATTGGAAAACATGGAGGAAAGCCAATAATGTTTTTCATATGATTTACCCAAATTATGCTCAATGAGTCACTTTTGTTATGATTTCCAAAATCATAAAGCAAAAACTAGAAATAAACTTCCATAAATTATATTAACACAATGAGCCAAATGATATTATCTAGATATGATTTGAATTTAAATATAAACATTACATATATAGACAAGGTGGTGAAGGTACGCAAGTCAAACACAATGACTAACTACCCCTCCAATGATGGAACACTTGTTAACTCAAATGACAAGTGTTCTATGAGTGGAAAGTGTGCATGCATGAGGTGTCTCAAAAGTGAAGACATGTGTCTCAACCACATGAGGTGAGACAAAACTATAGGATTCCCTATGTGGAGAATTAAGCAATGTGAATATGACTCTCTCTAGGTATGCTAAAAGCTAACTACTTTGATAAATTAATTATTTACATTAACACCCCCCTTAAGTGCAACTTAGGGAGGAATATATGCAAGATGATGATAGGTCCCGACTACTAGCCATGTTAGGCACTCATGTTGTAAATAAAATCTCTTATAAATCAAAGAAAATGAGAAAACCTAATGGGAACAAAAATCCTCTCCAAAAATAGATGATACAATGAAGAAAGACTATGTAGCCCCCCCATAAGATGATGATGACTTGTCTAAATGCTTCTCAAATGCTCGATGTGAAGACTAATGTATAACAAGCACCAAAGAAGTGATGTCCTACTAGAAACAATCTTTGGATGCTCTTTGTGAAGCATCTCTGAAATATCAAGTAGTAGCAAGTGATGGAGGATGAATTGATCATCCTTCTTTTCAATCCCATATTCTTTGAGTCGCAATCTTATTGTTTTAATTTTTATGAAATAATCCTCTATAGTATTATAGTCTCTTGGAATTATACTTAGGAGGTCATTTTATAGCTTGCGGCTTCATAGTTCTTCGGCCTTCCCAAAAGCTTTGTTGGGAGTTCTCAAGGCCTCAATATGGAATAAAAGCCCAAAGATAGATAAGTGCATAGAAACCTGAAGGTTTGATCACACTTATTATATAACTTTTTATCTTTTGATTACAAAATTAGAATCACAAAAGAAATGTAGGTTGGTAAATATAAAGTGCTCAAGGCATAATGAAAATGACAACCCCCCTTGAGTATTTTGATCCCCCTTGAATTGAAACTTTATATATTTTAGTGCATATAACAATTTGATGGAATGAATAATAGCACTTTATAATTGAGTGTGAGATCATTTCGAATGAGATGGTAAAATATTATTCACTTTCACAAAATAAATACTCGATTTGAGTAGCTAATCAAAAGTTACAATAATTCCTATTTGCCTAATTTACACTTAAAAACTTAAAGTTTCCTTTTAAATGTGGAGAAAAATATGTGTTAAACAAAATAATTTTTAAATTATCTCAATGCTAAAGTCTCTATAATGGAAAGATATTTACGTTGACTATTCACAATAGAAATTTTAACATCCCATTTGAATGTTATACCAAAAATGAAAAAAATCCCCCTTAATGACTAGACTAATATTCCTTAACCTCTACAGATCAACATATATTGTCATGGTTACAATTAATTGTTTTTTATTGATTAAGTAGGGAAAGGGCCTTGACCTACATAAAATAAAAACAAATCCAGAGACCAATAGTATAGCAAAACAACATTGCAGAGGAAGCAAAATAGAAAGAGAACCACTTCCCCCAAACCCAATCAAGAAAAAAAACATTATCCTATACCCATCACATCAAAATTTATAAACCTATCTATAACCCCTAATATCTATATAACTAGTTCATCATAATATCCATCCACAAAAATAAGTTATAACAACATAACCTTAAAAGAGTAGCCAATTGATAACCAGAGTTTAACACATAAATAAAACTAGAGGAATAATAGTCCAGGCACCTACGACCTATACCAACAGAACATCTTATAGACTAGAAAAAAAATATCATGACAACAAGAAATAAAAAGGAACAAAAATGGAGGATCAAGCATCCTCAATCTGGCTCCAAGCCTTCAACAGGTCTTCAACAAAATCTTCAAAATTTTCTTTGAGCTCCATTTTTCTAGACAAATCGGCCTCGTCCTCATTCACCTTTTTCCTCTGCTTTTTCTTTATATTTCCTTGTCTAAAGATAGTGGCCATGAAAATTTCTTCATGATAGCATCCACAACCCTGCATAGACTCTTAAACACACTTTCAAGTACCTGGAATCTACTGGCATTATCATCCTTTTGTATCATTTTTTCCAACAAATCCAACCTTTCCTGCACCCTTTAGATTCTAAGTTTCTAAACCCAACATATTTTCTTTTGAATATTTTAATTCTTCATTACAAGGGTAAGTAATCTCCATAACCTCTAGGTCATTAGTAGCATCAACTTTATCGACTGCCATTTCAGTGTCTTCTTCAGCTTCCTACCTATCCTCTTGCTCTGAATCACCATCCTCCTCATGGCTAGATTTTTCCCCTTCCACCAACTCCTCCTCCTCCTCCTCCTCAGGAGACTCAGCCCGAAAGTTATCCGGCACTTCCTGATATGAAGTATCTTTAGCAACCCTAGCCACCTTCTTCCCCTTACTATCTAGAGACTCCTCTGCATTCTTCTCTTCTAAACTTTTAGATTTTTTACTATTTTCATACCCCTTCGACGTGGCCAAAGTAATCCTAGTCGATCTTTGACCCATTGGAGTAGAAAAATTAGGGTTGTTTTCATTGTCACCCAGTATCATTATAGTATTGGGGTCAGCCCCCAACTCATGAATTATCATTTTTCTCTTTTTGTTTACAACAAGAGCCATGGGAGCAACACTACATTTTTCTGGGGTAACTTTGAGAAGGTCGAACCAAGGGGTGTCTAAAGGGATGGGGGAGTTTTTAGCAAAGTCTTTAGTCGGGGAATGAGGCTTGCTTTCTATGAGCTTAATTTTAACAGAGCTCTTGTGAGTAGGGTTTTCAAGCAAGTTTAGGAAAACATTTCTCTACGGTGAAGTAGCAAGGACATATTTGCATATCGCACGAATGAAGCCCTGGTGAACCAAGGGGTTTGTGCCATTGGTAAGGATTTGGCTTAGGGAAGAAAAAACGAAAAATGAAAGATTAATTTTCTCAATATGGCAGATATGGTTTAGAATTGAAAAGTGGTAACCATGGATAGATTGAAAATGACCTTCCAACGTGAAATATTTCATAACTGCAAGAGATGGGTACTAACCACGTTAAGGCTCCAGGTCATGGAGAGCCAAGAGAGGAGGGCTTCCCTAAATTACCTCACTCTAAATGGTATCCTGAAATAGGGATCGAGAATGATGAGGACTATAATGTACTTCGGTCACTTTTTAGATCATGAACTTAGGTTTAGGCTAGGCGAGCTAGTTTTCAAAGTCAGTACTGCATCTCATACATCTCTTTCTGAGAATGACAACATAGTTATGGGATGTCAACACGACGCACTGGCGTCTCTCGGGTGCATTGGCGTTTGTAAGGTGAAAAAAAAATGAACACAATACAAGCTGATCAAAAATAAACTAACGGTCTAGCTAGTTGGTTTTGATGGGAAAAATAAAATAATAAAGTAAGATAGATAAAGTTGGAGGTGATAAAGCAGATAGATAAAGGCTAAGGTAATGAAGATGATCTCACAAAGATGCACATTTGCTAGTTAGCTCCACACATTGTCTTACCTGCACACAAGAAAGAAGGGGAAAATTGTTGGGGTTGTATAAGGGTCTGCCTCAGTCAGACCCCCGTTTTGGTGTTTTCACCTCCATGGAAAACCAAATAGCAACGAGATAGAAATATGTGATAAAGAAGTAAAGAAAGTAAAGCTTGCAATAAACACTACAAAATAGTATTGGGCTACTCAACCAAATTACAAAGGAGAGGAGGGAAACGTTACCACCTCCACCCAAAAGTTCACTGGCCAATGGAGGAGAATACAAACTTGGAAAGGTCATACAACTACAACTGTGATGAAGGGGAAGCTTCACAAGGCTCCAAGCCCACACTAAAATGGCTTGCTTCACACTTGCTATGTGGAGTTGATGGAGTGTTGTTGCTGCTGTAATGGAGTGTTGAGAAAATGTTGTTTGATAGTGAAGTGAATGTTGGAAATGCTAAGAGAATGCCAATATGTTGCTTAGAGGGTGAAATGAAGTGAAGATAGATGAATTTTAAGGAGAAGAGGGAAGAATCTTCCATTTTTGAGGTTGGTTGGTTGAAGATGGACATTACAAATCGTTCCCAATTAGAAGTGTAACGCCTCTACCAACTTCAGACATGTGAATCCATCAGGGACGAAAACACGTCATGTGGAAGTTTGCGCACCACACATGCATCCCTGACATAAATTCCCTCAACAAAAGAACAAACAAAATCCAAATGGCAGGAAGGCAGCTGGGTGATGTGGAATTTCACCTTCGAATTTGATTTTCTAAGGTGAGGATTTGTAAAAGGGGAATTTACGTAAGGGGTGGAAATTTGCTCCTATGCATTTTCCCCCCACTTTAGCAAGCATGAATATTGATGAGTGATTCGGTAAAGTAGATCGAAGATTTAATAGGGTTAGAAATTTATACCTAAACTGTTGAGGAAGTAGACTGCAATCTGGCGAGCTCGAAAGCGCAGGGCAGACAAAGGACTCTATAGCACCTCAAAACTATGAACTTGTAGAATGAAAGTGTCTCACAGGCCCACAGACCTACAAGGAGGTGACCCCCAAGATATCTTACATGAAGGAAGCCCCAAGAATTAAGCACCTCATAGGCCCGCAGACCTACAAGGAAGGTGTCCTCCAAGATCTCTCACATGAAGGAAACCCAGAAAAGCACCTTACAAGCCTACAGACCTACAAGGAAGGTGTCCTCCAAGATCTCTCACATGAAGGAAACCAAGAAAACCACCTTACAGACCCACAAACCTCCAAGGGAGTGACCCCCAAGATCTCTCACATGGAGGAAGTTCAGAGGTGTAAGCACCTTATAGGCCCACATACCTGCAAGGACGCTGATAGGGTAGGGTTGGATGAGACACTCACTGTCCCATGCTCTGGGTCTCACCTTGGAAAACCCTTTGGTGTCACTCTCCACCTTCTCAACCTATAGGCCCTAATGCTTGTTAGGCACCCTTGGTTCTCCTGGCCAACCCTACTATCATCTTCATTTCCCTAACCAAGCCAATCTTGGTGCTCTCTCTGCCAATCTCTCCTTAGCCCTTAATCTTCCTAAAGGCTAACTAAAACTCCAAGCTCCACTAACTTGATGCAAGGGTGTGTGATGACTTTCATGGCTTCAAAACCATCTATCTAGGGTTCTTGATCATTCCCCAATCACCAATTCTCCATCGCTCACTCCAAACCCTATTCTAGGGTTTAAAAAGGACTACTAGCCCTTGAGCCCCAATTAGGCCTCCTAACCCGAGAAAAATGGAAATCACTCAAAAATCCTCCAAATGACCTAGGATCTTTTCTTGGGATTCGTGGTACCCCTTCCCACACCTTGAATATTTTTGGGGTTTGGAGCCTCCACCATCCGTACACTGCCCTAACCAAGATTTTAGCACTTTTAGGCTTGTTTAAGCCAAGTTCTGACCTTTTGTTTGAACAATTAGTTCATTCTTCCTCCACGCAGTCTGTCAGGGCTCCATTCTTCTTCCCAAGCCTCTGCAAGGCTTCCTACATCCACCACACACTTGGGTTTGCCAGGGAATTGACACCCCTGCAACCTTTGTGCTTTGCACTCTTTGACTGTCCTAATCGGGCACTGTCAAGCTCACCTAGGAACAGTCTTTTGCCAACATTTTCTGACTCCTAATGACTCCTAGACCTAATATATATATATGCATGGAGCTTAGCCTCATTTCCCATGGACTATACACCAGGTATAGTGGAAGACAAAGGTCTAAGACTCCATGATTAACAGCTTGTCGGTCTAATCAGCAATGAAAGAAACAAAACTAACAAAGAACAAAGCTAGAAAACAATAAGAAAAACTAACTACAGACCACACAAAGCTTGTAAAGTAAATACCACACGTGCCACACACCACTCAGTGCCTGGAACCCTCCATTAACACACAAAGCAAAACTAAAAACCAGAAAATTGCAAGAAAATCATTACTTTTCCTTATGAACAGTAAACTCCAAAATGATACAAAGCTCTTTGAACCTCAATTCCAATTCGAGGCCCACCTTTTAAAGGTTCATAAGTGGTTACATCTCCCCTTGGTCGGTCATAACCCCACATTAGGCCAAAATTGCACAAATGCAACATTTTGGGCTTTATTTCTAACTCCTAGTGAATCCTAGTGAAAAAAGTTGAGAAACTCATTCATTCTACCATAAGCTACTGATCAACCTTCATCCTAACATGTTCTAACACCTCTAACACAAAATTAAATGGTCAACATGACCTTAAAGTATTAAGATCTCAAAATTTCATGCTAGGCTTCCAAATTTTCCTAGTGCCACCTAATGTAACCTAGATGCTCCTACACCAGAGGTGTCCCCCAAGATCTCTCACATGGAGGAAGCCCAAAGGTGTAAGTGCCTTAGAGGACCGTAGGCTTGCAAGGAGGCAACCCCCAAGATATCTCACATGGAGGAAGCCCAAAGAACGAGACTCTGCAGAGTTGGAAAGTGGCTTCATAGGCGCACCTGCAAAGCAACATGTTTACCCACATATAGAACATGTTTGAAAGTTGCCACGCAAGAAAGTAAGTGGGCATTCATGCAGACCATCGAAAATTTCAAAGGCTTTCAAAGGGGTTCCTTGGGAACTCAGTGTGAAAAATGGGTCCACTCAAGGGACGCGATGTTTGAAAATGCGAAAGAGACATTTTTTTCTCAAATCAACTCATCACCAAGGAATCCTTTCGAAAGTTATTCACTTCATCAAGGAATTCGAAAGGAAGAAAATACCCCCTTGTGAGGGGAAAGTCAAAGCTACTCCCACCTCGAAGGAAGGTTCCTTGGTTCTTTATTTGCGAACTCATGATGAAGGAAACACGTTCCATTAGGTCCAAGTCGAGAATGCGATTCTTGAAAAAAGCAGTCTTGCAAAGATTCTTGAGAAAAGATACGTTGGAAACAAATATATTTTATGAAAATCAAAGTAATATTGTTTTCACACATAAAAGGGACAACTCAAGCAAAGAAGAGAGAAAGATAAGAAAAGAACAAAAGATAAATAATTACAAATAGAGGGCATAGGGGTGATCTAATATTTTGAGGTCAGAGGTGCTCATACATATATATAAGTATAATAATAGTATATAAATGAACTATCATCAAACCCTACTACATCAAACCATGTGAAGAATGCACGAGAAGATGAAGTAAAAATAAAAAAATTGGGTCAACATGGAAGAGAAGCCTAAATGCCCCCAACACTTTACATCATCCCCAATTTTCCAAAAATCAATCACAAACATGGAAGAATGATGATACAAATAGAAGAAGGTTTATGATAGAAAATCACTCTTGTATCCATGCACCAACAAGGGTGACAAGGGTCATCTAGGAACACATAAAAAAATCATAGGGGAACACATCACAACACACAAACACATCTAATCTAAAGATAAAGAAGAGGCTTCCCCCTAACACTCATCGACTAAGAGGTCATCCGCTTCCCAATCTAGATTGTTATAAAGGGAAGGAGGATGATCCTATAGTGGTGGAATATTAGGGGGAGGAGCTTATGACCCTCCCACAACAAGGGATAAGGAAGAAGGCCCTGTAAGGTCTCCTCCACTAGGCTCTTGTGGATCTATGGTCAATGATTTTGTGAAGATCGTTGACAAGGGTAAAACTTCATCTAAAGAGTTAAACATGCACTTTACTGGAGTGCCATGTCGTACCTCAATGGATGGAGAGGGTTGTGCCCAAGATTCACCGAGTGACTCAGGAGCAGTGACAAACTTAGGGGAAGTCAGGACTAGTTTCGTCACTAAGACATAACAAGTCAGCATAGGACCACCTTTCGGAGAAGGTGGGATCCTCGTACGCCCTCCATTATTAGAAGAGCCATCCTCCATCTTTTGCTTTGTCGAGGGATGTGAACTGCCCACAAATGAGGCGAGAGGTGTGGAGGGGGAGGAGGAGGAGAAAATTGTGATAGATACCACTGAAGTATTTGACATATCCATGAGTTTAGGGAATGACGAGATGTATGGAAGGGACATCAACAAGGGAAGCTCCACCGAAGAAGTGATAAACACCTACACCTTTTTGTGGTCAAGCACACTTGTACTCACAATGGGAGCTAGAAGCAAGAGTGAACTAGATTGAACGAAAGTAGAGGGGAGGAGAGAGGAGGACGCATCAAGAGGTTCTGAAACAGGGGTGGTTGACTCCTCTTCCTTTTTCTGCAAAGCAATCTGCTCAACGGCGAGATCCTTTTGTCGATGCTTGTGCTCATGCGTAAGGTGGTTTTTTTGACTCTTTGAACTAGAGACTAGAGGCTGCGAGGGGACAAAAAGCTCTTTCTCAGCCATGGGAGTGTCCACTTCAACCATTTCTAGTGGAGGGACAATATCCTAAATGGGAGCAGGTGGAAGAGATTGAGAAATAGCAGGGGGAGTTGGCTCTAATGCCTTGGCAACGAGCCTCTTCCCATTTACTGCCTTGGGAGAAAAAGTTGTGGGAGGCCTCAGAGGCTAAGACATAGAGGATTCCCCATAGGGACCATTTTTTCTGCCATATCGAATGGGCCTAGGCTTCATGGCAGAACATGAAGCTCAAACGTGAGACTCTTGGGTTTTTACCAAGCAGGCACCATAGGATTCTCTCGCAAACACAAAATAGAATCTGATGGCGCCACAATGGGGTGAGAGGAAGCGTGAGGATGAACAACAAAAGAGGAAGAAGAGGGACAATGAGGGTGCTTTTCTTCTCTTCTTCGTGCCTTAGTAGCATCATTTTTAGCTTTCAAATAGGCCCTATGTGAAATGACATAAGGCGAGGGAGGGTACCTCATTCTAGGCATTAAGCACCCTTTCTTGTACTTTTGATATGTTCAGTACAATAGGTCCTTCCTAGGTGGAAGAGGACCAACAGATGCAGGCCAAAAGTGATTTAAAGAATTACTGCCACGCGCAACCGGTGGTCTATAGCCAATGTCATGGATCACATGCATGATACCCTCATGAATAAATTTTAAATACTTGTGCACAACCGAGGGAATTGCATTCATAGATACAATCCAAGGGATACCTAGCTTCACTTTGAAGAGTTCAGACCCTGGGATTATGTAAAGTTCATGGATTTAGGTCCAACAAGGACGAACAAAATGATACTACCAAGAGGAGGTACGAAAAGTTTGTTATGTGTACGGATAGTGCTCATAGGTGCATCATACCCATCTTTTTGCAAGAAGTTGATTAACATAATCTCCTCGATTACAATGTTCACCTGAGATGTTGGGTCAACAAGAAAACCTGCTACAGTGTTTCCGTTGATCCATGTAGGGATGTAAAGAGGAGATGGTTCTTTATTAAAACCCATCGGTAGGTCCTGCGAGGTGAAGGTTATATTTGTACTACTACTCGCAGGGTGCGTAGAGGGGATTGTTACACCCCTCACTTTAACTATGTTTTACTTTTTATTTTTGAAGTAATTAGTAGATGATTACACATGATTCAATGATTTGATGTTTAGTAAAAATGTCTAGAAAAATCAACATTTTCATGAGTTATGTTTATTTGACTAAAATTGACATGTGTTTAAAAGTTGTCAAGATGTGATGATTTCATGAGGATTATGAAATAATTATTGATACACTGATCTCGAGTTGGTGATTGCAAGTTGCATTTAGGAACAGGTTTCCACCCCTCTGAGAAAGGGAGGGAGAGCATCATCAGAGAGAAGGGAATAGATATAAGGAAAAGAACAATTTCTTGTGAACTTAAGTCTTGTGTAGGTGCAAATTGGCGAGCCAAGTTGAGTCAGGGGAGAATATCTTGACCCAATCACGCATTGAGTGTAAGCTTATGTCACCATACTATTAAACCTATTGATATTAATAGTTAAGATTATAGACTATTATTTTATGCAAAACTTTGGGAAGTTGGAACAAAGTTGTTAGTGGGATTATTTATTACCAACCTCATTTATCAATGAATCATCCTTTCTTATCGATAAGCATAGTAATGCTTTGGAGAGAGAGAGTGAGAGAGTCATTGTGAGGAGTGGAAATTGTTAACCACGATCCCCTCAAACTATGCATGCTCATCTAAGAGCATTCGTAGGCTAATTTTGTGGAGAGACCCATGACTTAGTGGGCATTTTTTGTTGCTCATTAACCTTGAGTAGATAATCCCCGAGAGTGGGTAGTTATTATTAACTACTTTTGAGTGGTTGAATACTGGTTGGATTTATTGATAAAAGGGGGGAATGGACAATTGAAAGTGATTCCACAGGGGAGAAACCATGAAAAAAAATGTTTAACACAATGAAAAAGGGGTGCAATTGCTAATGCTTAGATTTTAGATAAAAATCTTCATATTGCTAGATAAGCTGAGAAATTATTATGTTATCAGGGATAACAAGATATAGTTGTCATGGAAATAAATCAGGAACAAACAACATGAGTTTTAAGAAAAGAGAATAGTAAGAGACTTAGGGGCATGACAACATATCAGGAAATACTCAAAAATGTGTGTATTAACTCAAAATAGAATTCTTCTATACTTTGGGAGGATCTACGCTGTGACTGAGTGGAAGGGGAAGGCTTTCACCATTGAAATAAGGGAGTGGAACACCATATATGCTCTTGGATAGTGGAATGATGGATAGAGAAGGTGAGGTGTTGAAAGAGAAGGTCGATCTTTAGATAAAATTTATAGCTTTGTAATAGGTGAGGTCATTTTACTCCTTTACTGCGAATAATGGTTATGGTATAGGCTTTGTTCTTGTATATAAGCCTTGTTGTTTTTATTTAAGAAATTTAATATCTTACATCTATTTATAAACCAATACTCGTTATGAAATGGGCCAACACACTTAGAATATAGTGTTGTGACTATGTCTAGTCGATAGGCTTTGAAACTAAATTTATTTTCTATGGCCGAAGACTTTGTCAACTTTGTGTGTATTTAGGCCAAGAGTTTTATTGTATCTCTGTCATATAAGGTCGAGGAAATATTGAGAAATGATAGCGTAAGACTTAGTAATAAACTCCTAGGTATAATACCTTAATGCAAATTTTGAAACCATGTTTTAGAAGTAAGGGTTGAAATCAGTAAGCTTAGGTAGAGATAAGATGGCAAGACAATAAAAGGTCAAATTAGGGTGAATAATAATAGAATATTTCTATTGATAAATTTCTCCACTCTATTCTTTCAAGAATACATTAGATGTTTCTTTCAAGAGAAATAAAATGACCTTTTCTATTCCTTCTTCATGTCTTCTTAAATGATTACATTATAGTCTTAAAGGAATATCTAGGATGAAGACTATGATAGTTCCTTATATCTATACCCTTCATGATGGGCAGGGCCACTTCCAGTTAGGAAGTGTGCGGGGGACCACTTGAGTCCATGGTTGGAGGAAAAGCACTTGGATAATGCTCTCCCTCTGTAATAGAAGACTCACTGAGGCTCGTGAAGATAGATAACAACATTCCAGATGTAGTGAACTCCATGTTATGGCTTATGGTAGTCAAACTTATGAGGTAAAACTATTCTTTTTTCCAAGTTCATTTTATGTAATATAAATAAAAAGTGTAAGGACTTCTCTTTGATTCTAGCTGGGTTATATATGATTTCAAGTTTGAAATTATCTAAAAAGTTTTACTTTATTTCTTGTGCCTATGCAAATGTTATTTAAATTAAAAAAAAATCTCTCATGTTTACTAAGTTTATTTTCCTTCTAGTAAATTCTTGAGTTTACTCAAGTATTAAGAGGAGGGAGGTTACATATGGTATTAGAGCAAACCGGGTTCAACACATGGATATATGAGCTCATTACGAGAAACCCGTTAAACATTCAATAGATTGTCTAAGGTTTAAAACTGGTTTGATGCCAGAATGACATAGAGAAAAACCAAGGAAATTGTTAGGAAGACTATTTTCCTAGCACTTACCCAAGTCAATGGCTAAGAGAAAGCCAATTGAGGAGTTAAAACTCCAAGAGAAAAACAATTTTGCTAAGGTTGCATAGTGGAAAGATTTTGAGACTTAGACTAGAAAGGTGAAACCTTGGTCAGTTACTAATTAGACTAAGAGCTCAGGTAGAGCAGTGTCTGTATGAATTCAAGATCACTCTTATTTATCATGAATTTAAGGATGGGAAGATCTAGAAGTAATCAATCAAGTGTAGGAGCAACTGAGTGTTGAAAATCCTAGACATTATATCAAAGACACATAGATAAGATGGGTTCTAGTCTAACTTATAGATGGCTTGGAATGAGCTAAGTGAAATAAAATGATCAATAAAGGACAAGTGGTGATACATTGGCATGGAATGCTGAGAAAAATGGTATAGGACTTGGAAATACTTTTGTTCACCGAGATTCATGAGAAAGCCAATTGCAATATACAAATAATTATGCATAACTAAAGGTGAATACGAGATCCTTAATACCTCATGAAGCCTTTTGGAAAAAGATTTTAATGTGTGGAAGAGGACATAATTAAAGAGGATCATTTCAAGCAATATTTTGATGAATAAAGATCGGGATTAGAATCATCCTTTGAACTTTTGTTAAGAATCTGCATGGAGATTGCAAGATAAATCATAACAGTTGTAAGGAGAAGATATTAGTTATTCTCATGCCATTTTAGCCAAATGGTTGAGAACTATGAATTTTTCCTTTAAAAGGAGCTAGAAAGTACAATTACAATGGGGAATGTAATCATTACCAAGGTATTTAGCTAAAGTTGTTTGTGTTTTGAACAAGTAACCTATTTAACGAAGTAAGGAATAGAGTTTTAAAAAGCGGAATGAAGAAAAGAAGTTTGTGTTCCAATTGTAATCTCCGTGTGTTGCTATAAAATGATCTTATAATATCATCTAATTGGTGAATGATAGATACTCCAAGAAATAGGAGTGAATGTGATATAACCTTTTTATTTACAAATTTTTTGAGTATGATGAAAGTCTTAAGGGACTTATTTGTTTGATGCACTTGTAACACAATCTCTAACCCACTGTAAATTATTAGAAAATCTGAATACAGTGCAACAATCTACTCCCTTGTTTGTGACTTAGTCAAGTCACGTAGTGCATAATAAGTGTTCCTCTAGATTTTGACACTTTGGATTTTTGGTAAAATTCCTTTTAATACTGGCAAGGATTGTCATTATTTTATTTCTTTATTTTGAAATGGTCTAGCCATCGAATTTTGAAGATTGTTTATCTTATGGCCAGTTGGTCAAAATTTGATTTATTGTAGGAAATAAGCTCATTCTTTTAATTTATTGCTGAAATTAAAACTATTTATATTTTGATATTGAGTTAAGTTATTGTGGTGGCTTTACAAGAACATTTTGGTTGTTCACTATGTTTGATGTAATGTTCATCTCTATCATGTCCTGGATGGGCCTTTGATGGATTGTGTAAGGGAGTAAATTTTCAAAAATGCACCTAGTATGTCCTTAACTTTACAGAAGAAAGAAAGAAAGTAAATTAATTAATATGTAAGTGACCGGAAGGAGGTCTTATGTTGATATCACCTTTCGAACCTTGCGTTATGGTAGTGGGTGGACAGGTAGTCCAGTAAGCCTAGGTGAATAGTCTCTCCAAGTCAAGTAGGATGGTGAACCATGACTACGTTCATTGCGAAATGTATACATATAAAAACTATGGCCATAGTGAGTGTTGTTGCCACTACGTGCACTTGTCAGTTCACCATACTCCAAACACTTAGGTAACCAGATTTGTCGTACTTAGTAGGAGGGTAACCTTAGTAGTGCGACATAGTTCGTTAAGTGGGGGTACACACCAGAGCTCAGATGGAAACTGAGAGGGTTTCCAACACAACCTTTTGTTGAAGGGGAGGGCTACTTCCAAGCAGGAAGTGTGCGGGGGGACCGCTTAAGTTTGTGGTTGGAAAAAAAAATAGCTGGGTGATGCTTTCCCTCTTATCAGTGGCATGTCAAGTCTTGGAGGACAATTAAACTAGATAAGGAATTTTGATCCTTTCTCTTGTATTTACTTATCAGTTTATTTTAATGATGCATGAAATAAATGAAATTGGTGCTTGATGAATAACCTTTTCAGCTAGAAAAGTGAAAGTTGATGTTACTCTTTGTATCTTACATGATGAGTAGCAGATCGTATTTGCATAATGATATCAACCTTTCTTGAAATTATCGTAGTAAACCTGTGTTAAAAATGGTTGTTTGCTACACATAGAAAGAGTTCACGTTTTATGGAGTTTGTTATAACAACTTATAAAATTATGCTATCAGGATGACTCCATTTGAAACATTAGATAGAAGAAGATGCCAAACTCCTATAAGCTGTGTAAGCTAGAAGATAGGATTAGCATTCGTCCTAAAATGTTGTAAAAAATAGATAAACAAATAAAACTGATTAGAAAAGATTGGTGGAAGCTATAATAGATAGAAAAGCTAAGTAAATTCCAACCGTACACTAACACAATTCTCGGATAGAGAAGAAAAGTTTTATAAAGTAAGGAATGTGTTCTAAACCAGCTCCTAGATATAAAGGACTCTTAAAAAATTCTCGAAGTTATCAATTAGATTGGTTATAGAATCATTCTATTATCAGCTATTACCAGGAGGTATAATGCCTTTTTTTGAATTATATTTGAAAAGTATAAAACATATGATAATTATATTCTTAGAATGTTTTACAGGTACAAGACCGGGGAGTGGTCATGATCAAGCTTCTTAAATCCAAGGTCCAGTGGGACTAGTATCCTGAGGGTAATATGACATGGAAAGTTTACCATAATTTTATATCAATTATTTTCTCAATTGCTTACACTTTTGCAGGATAAACAATTTTTTTTTTTATCTTATTAAGGTTTCAGATACGTTGGATCATCGAGGATGATAACTCTTATGGAGGGAGATATGTTATACCCCTAACTTTAACTATGTTTTACTTTTTACTTTTGAAGTAACTAGTAGATGATTACGCATGATTCAATGATTTGATGTTTAGTAAAAATGTCTGGAAAAATCAATGTTTTCATGAGTTATGTTTATTTGACTAAAATTGACATGTGTTTAAAAGTTGTCAAGATGTGATGATTTCATGAGGATTATGAAATGATTATTGATACACTAATATCGAGTTGGTGATTGTAAGTTGCATTCAGGGAACAGATTTCCACCCCTCCAAGAAAGGGAGGGAGAGCATCATCAGAGAGAAGGGAATAGATACAAGGAAAACAATAGTTTCTTTCCATCTTAAGTCTTGTGTAGGTGCAAATTGGTGAGCCAAGTTGAGTCAGGGGAGAATATCTTGACCCAATCATGCATTAACCATAAGCTTATGTCACCATATTATTAAACCTATTGATATTAATAGTTAAGATCATAGAAAATTATTTTATGCAAAAATTTGGGAAGTTGGAACAAAGTTGTTAGTGGGATTATTTATTACTGACCTCATTTATCAATGAATCATTCTTTCTTGTTGATAAGCATAGTAATGCTTTAGAGAGAGAGTGAGAGAGAGAGTCATTGTGAGGAGTGGAAATTATTAACCACGATATCCTCAAACCATGCATGCTCATTTAAGAGCATTCGTAGGCTGATTTTATGGAGAGACCCATGACTTAATGGGCATTTTATGTTGCTCATTAACCTTGAGTAGAGAATCCATGGGAGTGGGTAGTTATTATTAACTACTTTTGAGTGGTTCAAAAATGGTTGGTTTTATTGATCAAAGGGGGGAATGGAAAGTTGAAAGTGATTCCGTAGGGGAGAAACCATGAAAAATGATGTTTAACATAGTGAAAAAGGGGCACAATTGTTAATGCTTAGAGTTTAGATAAAAGTCTTCATATTGCTAGATAAGTTGGGAAATTATTATGTTATCGAGGATAACAGGATATAGTTGTCATGGACATAACTTAGGAACAAACACCATGAGTTTGAAGAAAAGAGAATAGTAAGAGACTTGGGGGCATGACAACACGTCAGGAAACACTCAAAAATGTGTGTATTAACTCAAAATAGACTTATTCTATACTTTGAGAGGATCTACACCATGACCAAGTGGAAGGGGAAGGATTTCACAATTGAAATAAGGGAGTGGAACATCATATATGCTCTCGGATAGTGGAACAATGGGTAGATAAGGTGAGGTGTTGAAAGAGAAGGCCGATCTCTGGATAAATTTATAGCTCAGTAAGAGGTGAGGTCATTTTACTCCTTTACTGCGAATAATGGTTATGGTATAGGCTTTGTTCTTGTATATAAGCCTTGTATTTATTTAAGAACTTTAATATCTTACATCTATTTATAAACCAATACTCGTTATGAAATGGGCCAACGTACTTAGAATATAGTGATGTGACTGTGTCTAGCCGATAGGCTTTAAAATTAAAGCTATTTTCTATGGCCGAAGACTTAGTCAACTTTGTGCGTATTTAGGCCAAGATTTTTATTATCTCTGTGTCATATAAGGCTGAGGCAATGCTGAGACATGATAGCGTAAGACTTAGTAATAAAATCCTAGATATAATACCTTACTACAAATTTTGAAACCTTGTTTTAGAAGTAAGGGTTGAAATCAGTAAGCTTAGGTAGAGATAAGATGGCAAGCCAATAAAAGGTAAAATTTGGGCGAGTAATAATAGAAGATGTCTATTGATAAATTTCTCCATTCTATTCTTTCAAGAATTCATTAGATGTTTCTTTCAAGAGAAATAAAATAAACTTCTCTATCCCTTCCTCATGTCTTCTTAAATGATGACATTATAGTCTTAAAGGAATATCTAGGATGAAGACTATGATAGTTCCTTATATCTATACCCTTCATGATGGGTAGGGCCACTTCCAGTTAGGAAGTGCGCGGGGGATCGCTTGAGTCCGTGGTTGGAGGAAAAGCACTCATATGATGCTCTCCTTCTATAGCAGAAGACTCATCGAGGATTGTGAAGATAATTATCAACATTCCAGATGCAGTGAACTCCATGTTATGGCTTATGATAGTCAAAATTATGAGGTAAAAGTATTCTTTTTTCCCAGTGCATTTTATGTAATATAAATGAAAAGTGTAAGGACTTCTCTTTGATTCTAGCTATGATTACATATGATTTCAAGTTTGAAATTATCTAGAAAAGTTATACTTTATTTCTTGTGCTTATGAAAATGTTATTTAAATTAAAAAAAATATCTCTCATGTTTACTTAGTTTATCTACCTTCTATTAAATTCTTGAGTTTAATTGAGTATTAACATAATCTCCTCGAATACAATGTTCACTTGAGATTTCGGGTCAACAAGAACACCCACTATAGTGTTTCCATTGATCCACATAGGGATGTAAAGAGGAGATGGTTCTCTATTAAAACCCATCAACAGGTCCCAGAAGGTGAAGGTTATATTTGTACTACTACTCGCAGGTTTCACAGAGGGATAGACAGATGCAGAAAAGAGGCCATCACACACACTAAATGATACTCTCGCAAAGCTCCCCAAAGGTTTGCAATAGGACGGTGACCCAATTAAGGTTTTTCTATGCAACACTTACGAAACCTTCCAACTACGCCTACTAGGGGTCACAAGCTGGGTTGTGAGGTAAAATGCCCCACAATGCTCACACCTACAATCCTCCTAGAACACAAGGAAAAGAGCTTTCAGTACTACAAGAAAAAACCAAAATGGTTCATGTTAGGCTCACCAAAAATGCAAGAGAGGGGGACCAACCATGTCAAGGCTCTAGGTCACAGAGAGCCGAGAGCGGAGGGCTGCCCTAAATTACCTCACTCTAAAGGGTATCCTGAAATAGGGATCAAGAATGATGAGGACTATAATGTACTTCAATCACTCTGTAGATCCCAAATTTTGGTTTAGGATAAGCGATCCGGTTTTCAGAGTCAGTACTGTGTCTCAGATAGCTGTTTGTTTGAGGACGACATCGTAGTTCTAGGACATCAACACGGTGGGCTAGCATCTCTCAGGCACACTGGTGTCCATACGGTCAGAAAACAACTAACATAATACAAATTGCTAAAAAACAAACTAATGACCTAGCTAGTTTGTTTTGATCAGAAAAATAGAATAATAAAGTAAGACAGATAAAGCCGAAGGTGATAAAGCAGATAGATAAAGGTTAAGGTATTGAAGATGATCTCACAAAGATGCACATTCTCTAGTAGCTCCACACCTTCTCTTACCTACACACAAGAAAGAAGGGGAAAATTTTTGGGGCTGTATAGGGGTCTACCTTAGTCAGATCCCCATTTTGGTGTTTCCACCTCCACGGATAGCTAGATAGCAATGAGATAGAAATATGTGATAAAGAATTAAAGAAGGTAGAGCTTGCAATAAACACTGCAAAATAGTATTGGGCTACTCAACCAAATCACAAAGGAGAGGAGAAAAATGTTACCACCTCCACCCAAAAACTTACTAGACAATGGAGGAGAATACAAACTTGGAAAGGTCACCATAGCCACAACTATGATGAAGGGGAAGCCTCACAAGGCTCCAAGCCCATGCTACAATGGCTTGCTTCACACTTGCTATGTGGAGTTGATGAAGTGTTGATGCTGCTACAATGGAGTGTTGATAAAATGTTGTTTGAGAGTGAAGTGAATGCTGAAAATGCTAAGAGAATTCCAATATGTTGCTTAGAGGGTGAAATGAAGTGAAGATAGATGAATTTGAAGGAGAAGAGGGAAGAATCTATCATTTTCAGGGTTGATTGGTCAAAGAGGGACATTACAAATCATTACCAATCGGAAGTGTAATGCCTCTTCCAAATTTAGACGTGAAAATCCATCAAGGATGGTAGAGCGCCATGCAGACGTCTATGCACCGTGCGTGTGTCCCTGATAGAGATTCTCTCACCAACACAATAGACAGAAGCCAAGTGGCAGGAAGGTAGTTGAGTGATGTGGAATTTCACCTTTGAATTTAATTTTCTAAGGTGAAGATGTGTAAAAGAGGGATTTTTGTAAGGGGTGAAAATTCACTCCTATAGAATAACAAAGAAGCAAAAATTATGGTATGGAGGAGGAAGTAGAACCATAGAGTACCCATTTTGAAATATTTCAGCTTTTTCTTTATCCTCAAAAAATTTATCGATATAAGCTTGATACTTGCCATTACTTACCTTAGCCACCTTCTTCCCTTCATACGCCAACCCCATTGCTTTGGCTATGAGCTTAGCATCAAACTTAAAATGAAGGCCACACACCTCAACTTCCCCATCTTTCTAGGCATTCACAATTTTTTAGCTTATCCACTCACTGTAACCTTCCATGGAAACAAAGTAAGGGGTAAACATAGCTCGCTCAAACAAACCCCATAGCTTTGCATTCTTTCTCAAGGAGTCGTATTTGCTCAGCTCCGTCCACTTCCTAGGGCCTCCCATGGTTTTCTCCTTGGTAGAATAGTTCTTAGGAAGAAGTAAAAACTCATCACACCGACCTTCCTCGTTCATGACAATAGCAACAAGTAATTCAAAAACCTCAATTTTGATGGAGACTTTGTGATTTTTCATTTGCAAAAATAACCGTTTGAACCTTCTTGCAGTTTGTTTAAAATAATCAATCAAAATACACAGCCAAATATCATATTTTTTGATCTTGTTATTATGATCACTAACAACTCTGCACCTTTATGAGCCATGATTACTCTTTTTTATTACCCTCCTTCACATCGGTGAAAACACATGTAAAAATGTCTTTTCCAAAATCAAACGCAATATTTTAGAGGTGTGAATAATGATCTCTATATCCTCATTAACAACTTTCTTTTTAACACATGAGCTTTCCAAAACAAACTGTCCTTTCCACCCCTTTCTTTTTATATCTTTCAGATCTAATGTACCACCACCTTTAATATCATACCTCCCCATCCATCTTATCAACCTTCCCAATTTCCACCCAAGAACGATGACAACCATCTTGACAGCTAGACAACATTACAAGCCTCTCTTATTAATTATTACCATTCTATCCATGATAAATCGAATCCCCCCCTCTACCCTTAGCAATAATTTCCTTTATTTGGTTTGATAAATTGAGAAATCCTAATATATTAAAGGCTCTTTCCTAAAGCCAAAATTTTCTAAGGCATCAACCGTCCTATTACCTTCCCTAAAGTTGTGGCATATCTTGCAACATTGGAAAGTTTGTATCATATTTTTGCAATCATCTAACAGATCTTTTATCTCCCAAGGGGCCTCTGCCTTATTGTTTAAATAATCAATTATTAACTTGGAATCACCCTTTATAATAACCTTCATGTAACCATTGTCTTTGAGATAACCTATTCCTATCCATGCAACAAAAGCCTCTACCAAATTATTTGTTGTTGTTCCCAGTCCCTTGTTGTACCCAACCATATAGATACCATGACCATTTCTAACAACCCCACCAACCCCCGCCAGTCCTGGATTCCCTTTTGAACATCCATCAAAGTTACATTTTATCCACCCAAGCTTTGGGGGGATCCAAATAGTGCTTTTCCTAACAATATTTTTAGCCCAATTAACATTATTAAGATCCTGAGAGAGACCCCATTGTTGCTTGATTCCCATCTCTTGATATGAAGACCCTTTCTTTAAAAGAGAATACTTACAACTTTCTATGTTCTATTGAATCTGTTTCTTGATAGGCATGCATAGCTCTTTGTTGCTTTTAGCAGCATCCCTGAAAACCCTATTATTCATCTCTTTCCAACAACCCCAAGTGAGGAACAGGGGAACCTATCTCTAGAGGTCAGAGATTATATTATAAGAATAGGGACACATACTCCAGCAATCAATAAACATTATAACCGAAGGAGGGAAAACCTAATTAACCATAAGAATCTTAAGAAAGAAATCCTATACTTCTTGAGCATAAGAGCATTGAAAGGGCAGATGCATAATTGTTTCTTCCTCTTCATTACATAAGTAACATTTATTAACTAAGTACCATCCTCTTTTCTTAAGGTTATCAATTGTAAGAATCCTTTCATGCATCACTTTCCACCAAAAGCAGTTGATCTTAGGGATTAAATTCTTGCTCCACACATTATTCCACTTGAAGATCCCTTAATGGAAAGGCTTCAAATCCATAGATTCATAAGCCGATTTAACTAAAAATTACCTAGAAGATTTTTTTTCCAAATCCATTCATCCTTTCTATTTCTTAAGAAAAGGTCAGGATTCCCAATCTACGTCAAAAGGGAGGCCAATGCAACATCCCAATTCAACTATTTGCATCGTCTAAGAACAACATTGTTCACATAGTTTCTGAATTCAATCCATTTTGGTCTAGAACCATCCCAACTTAAATAATTTGAGACCTTTTTCCAATGCTTCTCTTCAATCTGATTCCAATTTATTGTAGGTTGTCACTAGTAGATAAAGGAGCATAGGATTACCAAGCATCCTCCCAAAATTCAACACTAACTCCATTTCCAATTCTCAATTTTGCTCCTTTAGTGAGATTTCCTCTCACCTTTAGCATGTTATTCCAAAAGACAGAACCATAGGGAAGTTCCTTGTTCCTGAGGAAACAACTAACATCTTTGTTACCCAAGTATTTAACATTGATAATCTGAACCCAATCTTTTTCTCCTTCCATAAGAAACCAACCCATTTTAGCCACAAGAGCTTTATTGAACCTTTTTATTCTTCTTATCCCCAATCCTCCTTCCCTCTTCGGAGTACAAAGAATTTCCCATCTAACAAGCGCCATTCATTTCCTTTCTTCCACTCCTAGCCATAAGAACCTCCTTTGAATCATTTCAATTTTCTTGGCAATATAGGAAGGAATATTGAAAAGAGAGAGATAATAGACATGTATATTTTGTAAAGAGGCTTTTAAGAGCTGAACCTTCCCAACAAAACAACAATTTTCCTTTCCACCATACCAACTTCTTCTGAATCTTTTCCACAATATAATTCTAGTAGTTACTATTAGGTTTTCTTGAGATTAATGGTAACCCCAGGTAGGTGGTAGGAAAATCAACCTCTTGGAAACCTAAAATACTTATCACTTTGTCCTTAACAATCTGGCTAGTATTGAAAAAATAGATTTTACTCTTCTGGTAGTTAATATATTGATCGTAAATCTTTTCATATTTGTCAAGGATCACTTTCCATTGTTTTGTTTCCAAAATAGATGTCTCCCCCAAGAGGATGGTATCATCAACGAATTGCTGATGTGAAGCAAGGGAAAGGGGAGAAGTAGCACAAAAACCTTTCAATGCCTTCCTAGCAATTTGTTTCTAGATTTTATGACCCAAGGCTTTAGCAACAATGACAAAAAAATAAGGTAACAAAGGGTCCCCTTGTCTCAGGCCACGACCAGTAGAGAAGAAGCCTTGAGGAACCCCATTAATCACCACAGAATACTTAGGATAAGTGACACATGATCTGATTAGGTTGAAAAATTTACCTTTGAAACCAAAATTTTCAAGAACAACAAATAGGAAATTCCAAGAGACCTGGTCATAAGCTTTAGAGATATCTAGTTTTAAAGCCATATCCTATTTTTTGTTGTGATCCATAGAATGTAGCACCTCACTAGTATAAATAGCCGCATCCAATTTTTGTCTTCCCTGGAAAAACCACTTTTGGTTAACAACAATCATTTTATTCAACACTAATTTCAATCTATTAACCATAATCTTATAGCAGATCTTATAAGTTGTGTTACACAAACTGATTGGTCTATAGTCATTCATAGAAGCAGCTTCATTAGTTTTAGGTATAAGTGCAATAAAGGTGGTGTTCTTATGATTTAAAATCCTTCCCAACCTGAAGAAATTCCTGACCACCATGAACAAGTCAGAAGAGACAGTGTCCCAATAAACCTGGAAGAAACTTGGAGGGAAGCCATTCGACCCTGGTGCTTTGAAGGCTCCAAAAGAGAAAACAACCTCCTTAACTTCACTCATTGAAACAAATTTAGAAATTTTATTTAAATCCTGCTCTGTAATAACATTAGGAATGACCTGCAGGAAGTCATCCAATTCAGAATTGTGAACCATTGGAAATTCAGGAAAATTTGAAAAAAAGGAAACAACCTCCTTTGTAATGTCCTCCTCTTTATCAAGTCTAGTCCCATTAGAAGTCACTAAAAAATATAATCCTATTTCTTCCTCTGTGCTTTAAGGTGGATTGGTATTTATGTCCCCTTCCCTCAACATAGCAAGTATTATCATGGTTACAACTAATTGTTAACATAAAAACATAGCAAGTATCACCTAATGCTAACATGAAATGCAACACATGTAAGAAAGAGGGTTTGACCAAGTCATTTTTCATGGAGAGACATGCTGATTTTGATGTTGCTACCATCCAAAATATAGCCTAATAAGTGCCAAAAGATATGGGCTCTACAAAAATAAACTCCATTTTAATTTTGAAGATTGTTAAAAATCATAACTCACCTTCTCTATGCCAAGTGTAGTACTAAGTTTTATTGCATGGAGGTGAGACTAGGTCATGGTGCAAGAGCATGTTAAAAGGTTTCTTATGATTCACATGTCTTCTTGGCTTCTTAGCATCTTCATCTATCTCCACAATAGCTCAAGTCTAATGTGACCTCTAGCACACCGCAAATGTTGGAGACAGTAGTGTAGAGGTCAAGCTTTGGGCGTTGGTGCATATTAAGGAAAGGCCAAAATTTTCCAACATAAGATATGAAAGTATAGGCCATTTGAGATTAACCTATGATGCAAGCTAAAACAATGGCTAACATAGTGGGAATGGGCATTATCTATGGAGGTGGCCTCAATATAGGTCAATTTCTTTATCACAACAGTCACAATGAATTTTGAATCTCAGTTTCCTTCAACTCAAGCAAGGTGATGGTAGATACAATGCAAATGTTTATGCATAAAGTCGAGCCTTTCCAACCATGAATTGAATCCCTCACACAATCTTGGAATGGTTAAATGCCTCTCTAAATTTGCAGGTCAATTAACATGCTGGGAAAAATTATGAGCATGTGAGTTTTGATGCCACAAAGATCTAACAAATCCAACAAATAATGAAGAGAAACCTTATGTGAAGAAGTTGAAAAATGTGTTTGCCTTTGCATAACAGGTTTTAAACACCTTTTACCAATGTTTTCTATGGAAATAGAGGCATGATTTGCAACTCTCGTGGAAAGAGAGGTCAATGATAGAAATCAAACTCTTCAATAAAAGTGCAAGTTGACCTCAATGAATGGACTCATTTCCTTTGACCTTCAAACTACTTAAATTTGTGTGAGATCACTTGGTAGATCATGTTACACAGTGAATCACTCCAATTAATTAGATTTGCAAACAAAACACATGACTACTCCAAAATCTTAACCCCATAATGGAAATCACAAGACCTCTCTCTAACAAGATCGACCTCAATGAAATCACAAAAGTGCATGTGAATCACATTAATCCCAAATATAATTTGAGATCACACCCAAATAGAGATTAATATTACATTCAAATCAAATTGCATGGAACTCTAGATTAGGCTAGATGCAAGATTTTGGGAAGGGTTTTTCTAACATGAATTTGATACCATGTATTTCCAAAATTATAAAGCAAAAACTAGAAATAAAATTCCACAAATTATATGCACACAATGAACCAAATGATATCATCAGGAGATGATTTGAATGTACATATAAACCTTGCATATATAGGCAATGTGGTAAAGTTAGGCAGGTCAAACACAATGATTGACTACCTCTCCAATGATGGAACACTTGTTAACTCACATGAAAAGCATTCTATGAGTGAAAAGTGTGCATGCAAGAGGTGTCTCACAAGTGAAGAGACATGTATCAACCACATGAGGTGAGACAAAATGATAGAAGTCCCTAAGTAGAGACTTAAGAAATGTGAATAAGACTCTCTCTAGGTATGCTAAAAGATAACTAATTTGATAAAGTCACTATTTACACCAACAACTTATTGGTAAAGGCTAGAGGTCATCCTTCTTGATTCAATATCACACCTATTCTCATGCTAGAGGAATCACATTCCAAAATGAAGGATTTGTGAAAATCAAATAGGGCCAATTTAGTGGAGTAGAACACATGGTAATTTTGAGTGCATCAAAGGCTACCTTTACTAATTCAAACCAATAGCAAAGTTCTCAAGGGTCCAACAATTTTGCGATAAGACTTTGTCAATCCCAAGAAACCATACAATCCTTTGGTGGAATTATCACATGACCATTCTTACATCATTGCAATCTTCTAAGGAACAACATGGACCCAATTGTGAAAATATATGGCCCAAATAATACACATGTTGAACCCCAAAGGCACACTTAGAGTGCTTTGCATGGAGATAATGTTCCTAAAACATGTAGAGGGATATCTACATGTGACATATATGATTAGTTCATGTCCTATTGTAGACGAGAATTCCGACAAAGAAGAATAAAATTAATTTGTGTAAGCAACCACAAAACACTGCATTTGTGAGGCTCTTAAAAGTAGGGGGATTGGATAAGCCAAAATACATGACCGAAAATACATAATGACCTTTATGATTCCAAAAGATATTTTTATGAATATAAACTTTATTTTTACCCAAATTTGGTGATATCTTGAATGAATATCTAGCTTTGTAAATAATTCATATTAAGAGCTCATCCAACAAATCATCAATAACAAGGATAATTTTTTATATAAATGATGTATAATTTATTGAGTTCACAAAAATCAAGGTACATCTATCAATCCCATATTTCTTAATTCTAAGGAAGAGTGAGTATTATTACTAGGTAAAATGATACCCACCTCTTTGAGCTGCTTCACCGTTTTCTCAATTTAATTATTTTTCTCAAAAAGGTATCAATAGGGCCTAATATTAGGAGGTTGGATACTTGGGATGAGGGGAATTGAATGGTCATGGGACCTTGGTGAGGGTATTCCTTTAGGTTCCTTAAATACTAGTTGATAATTTTATCAAGGAGGCACTACAAATCTAGTGGAGGAGAAGAAGGAGAAAGAAGTTTCAAGCCTCTAAAGAATGAAATTGGTCTAGAACACCAAAACACTCTTTCATTGGAATTTTTCCTTCAATTCTTGTAATGTATACTCTCATCCATCATGATTGAATCTAAGCCAAAATTTGGAGTAGTCATAAGTGATTGAGCCTAGCATTTGAAGCCACTAAACACCCAATACCACATATGTGCCCCCAATGAAAGAGAAAACATGTTTGTGGTCAATTGATAATCCCCCATTACAAGCTTGATATTGTGGAACTTTCCCCCACAAGACATAATATTACTATTGGCCACCATAATTATAAAATTATTGTAGGCATAGACATAGAAGAGAAATTGGTTGGCTAATTTTTTGTTGATAAAGTTATAAATAATACCACTATCTATGAAAGCCACTATCTTTTGTCTTTTGATATAGCTATTGAATTTAAGTATTTGTGAGGAAGAGATCCTAGCAAAAGTATGAATATAAATATGGGGATTAGAAGTGTATTTTTGTTCTATGTATACCAACTCTTCTCCTACATCTAAAAATTTCTCTAAGTCACTAAGCACTATGGTAGAGTTAATAAGATACACTCTTGTTTCACTACATTGGTGACCTCTTTCCCATTTTTTCTCACAATTATAACATTTTCCCTGAGCATTTTTCTTCACTCTCTTCTTGAAATATTTTTTTAATTGTGATAGGTTTAGTTCTTTTATCTAATGTCTCCTTGGTTTTGAAAGGGGGTAATTGAATAGTTTTTGTTGAGTTGTCAAGTTGTGTTTTGCAAATAATACCAATGCTAGAGCATCACAACTGCAATTTTGTTTACACATTCAAACTTCTACTTGAAGATCCTCCTCGAGATCACTAATGAAATAACTACAAAAAAATTGGGAGATATAAGCCATGTATCTAATTGGCTAGTTTCTCAAAATCATTATTATATTCCTTGATTAAATGCATATGGCACATTTTAGTGAGTGCACCAACAGATTAATTATAGGAATGAGGGAAAAATGGATTAGGGGTGAATTACTATTTTTTTGGAAAAGTTATCCTATATATAGCTATGATTAGCTACTATTCACTTACTCAACATTGGATTTCAAATCAACAAGGGTATGAGATTAACTTGCAACCTAAAAGGCAAGTCATTCAACCTTGGATTTGAATTCCTTGAGGGTTGGAAATTGATTTTTATGTGATGCAATGATGTGTTTATGTAAACTAGATAAATGTAGTGATTTGAGATGAAACAAGCAAACTTGGAATTGATAATAAAACTTGTAGAACATAAATGAATAGAGAAGATATTGATACATTGGTGATTTAAGTTTGAGACTAATCTGGGTGGACAAGGGTGCCAAGGGCACCCTAGACTGGGGATTTGAAACCAAAAACTAACTTCACAATCCTCAAGTTCTTAGTTTGTGGCTTCTTCCTTTCGAATCCCATTGTTAGATCTTCATCCGTTATTGAGATAATATAGCTTTCGTATCTTGTCAAGTTGTAGGGAAAACAATGCATAAACAAGCAAATTATCTTCAATCTTCCTCCAATCCTCTTTAGATATGTAACTTGCACACATAAAGAGAGGGTAAGGGTTGTTCCATATAGGGGCTTGCCTTAGTAAAACCCCATGTTGGTATTTATACCTTCGTAATGGAAAAATTGATGATAAAAGAGAGCTTATCATTTTGAGGTATAGAGGCTAAATGATAAACAAATGATGAATTAACACTTTGTTGCAACTCACCACTCAGATCTGATCTCCTTGATGGACTGAAGTCATGTTCATCGCCTTTAAGGATTCCTTGTTGCTTGAATTTATTTGATTTGAAGACCTACAAGTGTTAGTACTCACAAAACAAATGATCACAAAACATGAACAAAGTTACATAAAAACATAATGAAGAATAGACATAATGCTTGACTAAAAATAATTCTGATAAATCTTCTCTTGACTATCCTTATCTTATTTTTAGATATTCAATTTTCTTGATAATTCCTCCTCTAATTGAAATGATAAAATGACTAGCTATTTATATGCAATTATTCTAATTTCCCTAAAACTAATTCTCGATAATCGACAATAGAAATTTGAATTTTAAATAATAAATTATTGACATATTTAAATTTGGGGTCAAATTAGTTGGTCTAAGGCACATCAAAAGTGTTGGGGGAAAAATATTAAATGCATACTTTGATTTCCCATGTTTGATTATTGATAAATGTTTCATAACAAGCTATTTTTCGTAAAATTAGGAAATTAGGTGCACAATTAGGTCCAAGCACATAGGGGGAGCAAAACCTAGTGTAAAATTGTCAAGGGTGACAATTTACGATGCTACATTTAGCCCCCACTTAAGTGAGAGTATGAAATTACAGTTAGAATCACATTAAAGTAATAATATTTCAAGAGGGGTTCAATTATCCAAATATTAAAGAGATAAGATGTCAATGAATATAGGGGAAATGTGTAAGCCCCTAGGATTCAAGATCCTATGATAGGACAACATAAGGATACATAACACACATGTATGATGTGCAATGCAACATGACAAACACAAAGCATACACGAAAAAGACACACAACATAAACATAACATAAACACAATAATGCACATAAAAATAATGAAAAAATAAGACACTTAAAAGATAGAAAAACAACACAAGGGTTAGTACTAAAGGGATTTGAGTCAACAAGGTAAAGAGATCCCAGTCTTAAATTTGTCTCAAATACCAAACGTCATCCATCAAATGTGTTGTTTAAACAAAATGGTATTCTCATAAGGATGTAAAATCACCCATGAAACACATGGCTTCATTGACAAGAAAGTTGTGTTATGCTAGGTGGCCATGTAAAAATACTCAAGTTCATGAATTAGAAAGCTTTGTTATGCCAAATCCATGGAATTTTTTTTTCAATCACACTTTAGGGAGCACACAAAAGTTTAATGTCGTGGGGGACCAAAATCACTTCAAGGGGTGCAAAAAAGTTTAATGTCACAAGGGATGAATCAATGCTCAATGTAATAGGGGAAAAATTGATAACACCTCAAGGGGAATTATAAACAACACCACCACCAAAGGGGTATGCCAATAAGTCAAATCTCACAAGATGTCTATGAAATGGCTAGGGTGATATGCCCCCTTAAAATGTCATCATACTTTCTATGTTGGTAGTTTAAGGAAATAAGGGATGAAGAAGGGATCCTTAAGGAGAATGCACACCTCCCAAAACTAGTTATCCTTTCCCCCCAAGTGTAGAGACAAAGAAAACTATGCAAGATACTATTGTGTTGCTACAAAGGATGAAATATGGTTGCACTTAAGATTGTACCACCATGACTGGCAATGAGAAAACACATGAAGCTATAAATTCCACATAGTGAGGAGCAACACCATAGGATACAATCCATTATTGTCTAGAGTGATTAGGTGCATCCACACATGGAAGAGCACCACAATGAAAAATTTGTTTTATTTTATTACTCAAGGCCTGACATTCATTGGTAGAATGGCCATGCACTCAATTATATGTAAAAAATGAGTTATTATTATAAAATTTATTATGTGTTAGAGTAGGAAGAGTAATCAAGCGAGATTTGAGAAGCCTCAACAAAATATGCTATCACTCAAGCATTAGTGGGGGATATTTCTTTCTCTTGTGAAGAAAATATTGCTCTCTTACCACAAGAAGTCATAAATACAATAGATGATGGATCATGAGATGAAGATGGGGACGAAGGTTGGAAACCTAAAGCCTTTTTAGAAAAGTATGGTATAGACTTCACTTGATCCTTATCTTTTTATTTCATGTTTTCATTATATCCATTTTTAGAAAGAATTTTGTATCCAAGCCCATAACACTCTTCCAACTGAAATGAAGAAGTCTTTGAAATGAAAGGTAAAAATGGATGAGGGAGTGTGTTTAACCAAAATGGAATGATGATCTAGGAAACCCTCATTTTTCCCTAATTTCATTAGGAAAAGAGATCTCCCAAGGATAAATTGAATTTCAACCTTGAGGTGAGTCAACCCTATTAGGAAGGATCTGTTGTTTCCTTATGATGGAAAATGACAAAAATGACTAATTGGCTATTTTAGGAGATGAAAATAAAACACTTAATGAACTCAATTGTATGATATATAACTTGAAATGAAAAGTATAAGGATAGCACTTGAACAAAAATAGTAACTTTTAGGAAGATTTGAGAAGGAAAGAATGATATGTACCTAGCTCCGAAAGTTGGTTTTGAACACTGCTAAAGGACAGATTCACCCTAGGGAGAATGGGTCTCTGTATAGGGGTCAAAAATATGATTTCACAATCCTCTGATCTTGGATCTAGGCTTCTTATTTCTCCAAATTCCACTATCTAAGAGCCAAAAATAAATTATGTTGGTTAGTTTCTATGGCTTGACAACTTTGGTGACAACTTTGACAACTTTGAAAAACTGCTTTTTGTGTGATTTTCAGTCCTTCTTCACCTATAAATATACACACAAAGAGATATTTTTTTTTGTTTTTGGGTGAATAGGGGTTTGCCTTGGTCAAACCCGATTTCATAATTAAACCTTGATAATGAAATAATGAAAAGTGAAAGGAATTTGATGAATGAAAAATGTTATGTCACAACTCACCAAACCCTTAATGGCTGCCCTTAAAGGACTGAAGTCTAACACATCTCTCTAAGGATTGGATCTTACATGAATTTGATTGAATGATTACTTGAATGCTTGAAACCTACATCACAATGTTAGCTCCAAAACATAATATGAACACACATAACCTTGACATGATGATATGATCTTGATTGCTATTATAAATGCTTGATAAATCTGCTCTTCAATGCTCTTGACAATAAAATTTTCTTTAGGAATGCTTGCATAAAGTGTGTTCTTGCTTCTAGGTTTGAATTGATAAAAATAACTATGTATTTATAGGTGTTTATCTAATTTTCTGAAAATTAGATTCCATAAGCTAACATTTGAAACTTGAATCATTAAAATGCCACCAAAACACATTAAAAATTGGGTATTGGCACTTAAGGAGGACCTAAATCCAAGACACACAATTTCTAAGGTGTTAAAATTAATGTTAACATTTGTTTAATGTTGGTTTCCCTTTCAGAAAATGGGAATAATAAGGCTTAGTAATGCATAGTTTAGACAATTAGAAGCTTAATTAAGTCCAGTTAATTAAGGGGATGCAAACATAGTGTGAAAATGTAAAGGAGTATATTTTTCTACACTAAAGTCTTATCTAAATACTCATGAGAAGAAATGGTTCTTTGACAAGAGCACAAATCCTTTTTAATCTTTTTAAAGTTAGGCATCTTGAACACATGAGGGATGAAAGTTACATATCCCCCATCACCATCATGTGATGATGTTTTTGGATTTGTTGATGTAGAACAAAATTGGGAAAATGAAACACAAGACTCTTTAGGTTTAGAATATGAGATTTTTGTACTCTCCCACAAAGGAGGGTGTAAAATCTAATGAACCCCAACCATCATCTAATATTTTTTTTATAGGTGAAATACAATCATGATTATCTCCAATATAAATAGGCTCTAACTTTGAAGTTGGGATCAAAGTATTAAGAGAGTTGGAAGTGTTATGTTCAGCTTCAACTTGTGAATTATAAATTTTTTCATCCGCTTTAATTATATATATATATATATATATATTTATTATATTCATACTTCATCTCACGATGATGAGTAGATGGGACTCCCTTCATGGCATGAATCCACATGGTCTACCTAGGAGAAGATTATATGAAAGAGGTCCCGACATGATATGGACAGGTGTAGGAAAAATCATGGGTCCTACCTTAATGGGCAACATGATCATCCCAAATGGTTGCCTACTACCATTATAAAATCCATGAATACAAACATCATTAGGTTCTATAAGATTCTTATGCACACCAATTTTATTTAGAAGATTGATGCTACAAACATTAATACTTTATTCATTATCAATAAGAGTACATCTAACCCAAATTTATTAATGACCACCATTATTATTAAAGCTTCATATTTATTTTGGATCTCAAGTGAGGGTGATTCATGTTGAGGGAATGTAACATCCAACTTTGTTGCTTGCATACACTCAAACAAGGCTGCTACATCATTCAATTTGACAAAAGTTGAGACATCAATTTTTTGCAAAGCTTCTTGGAGCATCTTGTGGTATGTAGGTGTAAAGGAGGGATTCACTACTCTCGAGTCTCTAGGATAAGGAAGAGTCTACAAGGAGCGAATAGCCCTCGATTACCTCAAAGTACAAGCTTAAGTGATAAGATACAAAATAGGAAATATTGCAATAACTTGATAAAACAAAATACTAATCTAGAATGGGAAGATTGCAAATTAACATAACCTAGTAAAGAATTACAAAATATTTATTATAGAGGCAGAAAGATGAAGACTTACATAGTTTGTCCTTAGAAGGATAGAGTCGCATCCAATGGATGAAAACATATTGTGGGGACATTTGCACCCTGCACTATTTTCCTTGTCAAACTAGGAGCTAAAAGTCCATAATCTACAAGTACCCAACTCTTTGAATATGAAAAACTACACACAACAAGGACAAGGAAAAAGGTTGGGGTTGTTTTGGGGCTTGCCTTAGTCAAACCCCTGTTTTGGTGTTTCCAACTCCACAAGCAACCATATAGATAAAAAATAGATGAGACATAAAATGTAATAGATGAGATGTGTGATAGAAACAAACCCCGCTGTGGAGGAAAACCCCTATCACGAATAAAATAGAAAAGACAAGTATGTATTTGTAAATAAATGAGAGAAGAGTGATAAGATATCATTACCAACAGTCTATGGCTCCCTCTTCACTTGATAGATGAGATAGTGTATGCTTGCAAGAGAGCCTTGACTGTTGACGAGATGAGAATCTAACAAAGCTTCACTATGGAGAATAGATGTAGAAGAGAATACAAAAATATAGAAAGAGAAAGTGAGAGAGAGTGAGAATGGGAGTGAAAAATGGAGTTTTGTGAGGCTACATGGGTGGGAAGAGTTGTTACACCTGTAATTTTTTTGTAACGACACATGTCATAGGTAAAGTTCATGATATTCCATCATTTGAAACTTAGAATGTTCAAGGATATTTGTGTGTCGTGTGACTGTGTGTGTCGTGCAAGTTTCCAACTCAAAAATTTACAAGAAATGGGGTGGCAGATTGCTAACACTTTGTCATTGTCACTTATAGAGTTGAAATCGTGAAATTTTGACTCAAGGTTTTTATCATTAATGCGATGAGGTACCATAAATGCAGTAGGCTAAATGTGCAAGTGTGAAATTTCCATAGGGTGCAATTTTATGACACTACATTTTTCCCCCACTTTAGTGAGCTAAATTTTTGGAGAAAAATCAGCTACAGTAAAGTAGAAAAGAAAACACTAGTGCTAGATCAAAATTTAAATTTTTTACATATTTACATGCAAAAGGATACTGTAGAGGCCACAAAGGTCAAGTAGGTGAATATTGATGATGTCCCCCAATGTTAGAGCTTAACGAGAAACTACAGTTTCAAATGTGAAGTTTCATTCTACAAAACTCAAATTTAGGTCAGTTTCAAAAATCAAAAGAAGCTACCACGATGAGAAGAATGCTTAAGAAAAAATTGGTGGTTTAGAAGAAAAATATGATGAATATTTGAATAAATTCCGCCTCATTTTTTTTCCCCCAGCTAGGTGGGGTATAAACATGAAGGCTGGAAGGAACATTTTTGCCACAAAAAATGGACAAAATGACCTATATCTGCTCAAGTGGGCCCATAGAAGGGTCATTTTCACTATTCATGATGAGGATCTTGTTGAATTTTATGAGAGAAGAGTAAAAAAAATGCCTTGTAGATGAGAGTAAGTAGTCTCAAGGATAGAGTAGCTCCACATAGTGATATCAATGGGTGATGAGCCAGATGAGGTATGGAATTTTTTGACCCAACTAGTCATTTTGATGTATTAATTTATTTTTTTCTCCTGCTCAAGTAATGCAGGTGTCTAGACGACGCTAAGGTGTTTTGATATCATGCTATCATCTCAACAACACATCAACAACCTTTAAACACACTTTCATCCCTCCCACGTGCTATCGTTGAGAGGTGTTTGACCTTGGATGTTAGCGTGTCGTGCAAACATCTACCCAAGGCACCTTCATCCCAAAGGTGAACTTTATCAAAATTTTATGTAGAGTTGGAACTTTTTATGATGATGTAGAAGGAATTGATGTGAGTTTTTTTATGTATTTATAGGCTTTGCCTGAGATTCGGGAGCACGTTGGCATACCACTACTGTCATTACTATGAGATCATCATGATGATCTACATCCAAATGATAAGGATTTGTTACAACATGTCAGCCTTTGGTGGGTCTACACCATTCTAGAGATCCATTACCACACACCCATGTTGATGGCACTCATGGAGCTCTAGGATGCCGACACCTCCAGCTTCCACCTACTGATAGGAGATATGATCATCACCCTAGAGGATGTCTTTGACATCACCAAGCTACCCATTTGAGGATGACGAGTGGCATATGATGAGGGCAGGACAACCCAAGATGCCCATGAATGACAATAGTATTTTATTAGGAAAGCGGTCCCAGTGGACACCACTGGTCACATCTATATGAGGTGGCTTGATCAGGGTGAGTGGTCATGCGACTCGTTCATCGAGTGATGATTGCTATAGTCTCCCTTTGCATCGTGATGGATGGGTGAGGCTTGCACCTACACATGGGCCTCATCCATTGCATTCAGGTAATGGAGGAGTAGTAGATAGTCTTCCCTTGGGTTGGAGTATGCTCACACATCTCTACCATGACCTCGAGTGATATATACATTATGAGACCACAACCTCACAGTTTGCACGCTACTTCAAGTGTGGGATTTTGAGCATATTAGGTGGATAATGTCGACCGGGTACCCCCAAGGCCTGGCATAAGGTACACCCATATCACATGAATACCCTCTAGTGTGTGACTAACACTATGGATATGTTGCTTTTTTGAGATTATAGCTTGATTCTTTGTGGGAATGGGACATTAGATGACACCCCTATAAGAGGATGGGGATTTGGCCCACCGACAAGCAATAGCTGTAGAGGATGCAATGTGATCGACTCTTGGAAGGGTGGCTGGATCGCATCACCATCCCATATTACTGACATTAGGTCACTTGCCAGTTCAAGAAAGTGCATACCATCCCTTTGACGCCTTCCATGTATGTGCAATTGAAAAGGAGCACAGTTTGGGTAGGTGATCATCCTCTTCCAACCATCATGGACCATGCTATCAACAACAATAAGTTAGACAATGATGACTGGCCTCTTATCCTCGTGATTGGTGATGTTGGTGTCATCCATAGATTTTTAGTGTGGTGGAAAATGGTTGGCTTGACTTCAATTTTATTGACAGATGCCCCCATGTGAAATGCTGGTGCATAGGTGCTAGGGGCAAGGATCTCAACAGTGGCTGTGAGGAGGGTGAGGTGACGACAAAGGAAGTGGTAAAGAGGTTGAGGTAGCGATGAAGGATTTCAGTACATCCACCACTAGTCCTAGTATCATCAACCCCACCTTCAAGCCACACTGGTGCACCTCTTATAGTGGTAGCTTCATCCAAGCTAAGTGTAGCACCCCCCTGATCCACACTGGTAGGATGGGGACCTAGGTACTGACGTGATACATGCTATTTCCTTTTAGTGCTTTTATTTCAATTTATCTTGCATTTATATGTATATGCATTGATATGATTTGGTACTAATGGCATCCACTATCTTTGTGGTTGTAGTGGACACACAAGAATGGATCGCCTTAATTGGGTGATGCATAACAAAGGTGGCTCCAACCATGCCAATCCAAGGGAGTATCCTAGATGCCTATAGGATAGCTTCAATGAGGTGACATGCTTACCTTTTTGAGGCTATAGTGTGATTGAGGACAACCTACGAGGAGATGCACATGGAGGCCATCCAGAGGAAATCTGACCTTGCCACTATGATCAAGCAGTGGGATCAAAAATTAGTGGAGCTTCACATTACTCAAACCGAGCAAGATCATGCTGCGACGTGGGAAAAAAGTATCATAGAAAAAAATTATTCCCTACAAAGATGACTCGATGACCTCAGCAGGTAGGTGGAGGAAATAAGGCCAATTGTTGATCCCCAGGTGCAACAACTCTAGGAGGATCTACGATAGGCTCGTGAGCAAGAGGTCAAGCTATGAGAGGATGTGGTGAAGCTCAGAGGAGAGATATGAGGGTTGTGAGCACAAAGCATATCTGTGTCATGGTCTCATCAGTCTCATTCATACATATCCATCCAAAATTTAGCTCTGCCACTATCATCAATGCTAGAGGGCTCAAGGAGCCATGCACTCGAGGGTTAGAGGCCTATTTTGCATGCCAATTTTTATATATCAAATCATATTATTTTTGATGTATAGCATTGTTTTGATGTACAAACATCTACAGATATACAATCACCACATTTTGATACAGTGGTGCGATACATGTACATGACATTTTGATGTATATATATATATATATATGAGATTTTGTGCAACATTATGGTGTTCTTGTGTGTACTTTTACTTTCAAATATGATTATGTGATGGATTTATGTTTATGGATGTATATTTAGATTAGATGCTATCATTATCTAATAAACACACATTGGATGTATGTTTTATTAAATACAATGATGATCTAATTGTCTAACCAAAAGACTTAATCAAATACAATGCACAAATACACATCATAATAAAACACGTGCATATATAATTCCTAGTTAAATAAATTAATTACATACACATGTACACATCATAACACAAAATGGAGAGATAATATGTTAATGAAGAAATGTCATAGCACAATAAAATACAATCCTTGATGGATGAGCGTCATGTGCATGCCACATAAACACTATGCATAGTATCAACAAAGATGTATTGTATTGATTGGTTCTTTTAGAGGCATTCCATCCATAGATGATATTCCATAGGAATAAAAACCATACATCTAGATGATTATGTAAGGACCTAACCAATTAGGGTTGAACTTCCCCTTTTGATCAAGTGGTGCATTTACATTTCTTTGATTCTCATAGAGAAAAAGATCACTTACCTTAAAAGTTTGAGAAATAACACCTTGATTATAATGTTTAGAGATAGATCATTGATAATCTTGGAGATGCTTAGGGGCTTGCAATCGATGCTCATTGAGCAACTCAAGCTAATACAAATGATCAACACAATAAGTGTCATCATCAAACAACCCTTTAAGGGAAACTCACAAAGATGGAATTTCCAACTCTAAAGGCATAATAGCCTCGACACCATACACAAGGTTATATGAAATTGTACCAGTAGCCATATGAACACTCATGCGATAGGCCCACAAGTGTACGTTAATTGAGTATGCCAATCTTTACCGTGTTTTTTTACTATTTTTTGGAGAATTAGCTCAATAGTTTAATTAGATGCTTCAACTTGGCCATTAGACTGAGGATAGTATGGTGTAGAAACAATGTTGAATATAATTTTTTTCCAAGATTTGATTCACCTCTTTGTTCTTAAATGAAGTACCATTGTCAGAAACGAGGGTAGAAGGAAATCCAAAATGAACAATGATATTGTTTAGAAGAAAGCTATAGATTGCTTCAACGTTCGTGGATCGAAGTGGAACAACTTCAATCCATTTCGTAAATTAATCATTAGCGGTGATGATGAAGGTACATGTCCTTTAGAAGAAGGAGGTGATATTTTTCTAATATCCAACCCCCATTTTACAAATGTCCAAGGAGAGGTCTAATTTTCAAGCACTTATGCATGAGCCCGAATGAGATTGTGTTGTTGACATTGAGGACACTTTTTGACAAAGGCAAATGAATCCTACTCTATTATTTTCCAAAAGAACCCCATGTGAATCAACTTATGTACCAAGTATATACCACCAAATTTCCACCCCTAGAGCCTAAATGGGCTTCTTGAAGGGCAAGGGGTATTTCATCCTTAGTGAGATACTAAAGAAGAAGACCAATATAATATTTTTGAGAAAGAACATCAAACAATATAATATATCAAACTAAAAGTTTTTGTATCTGACTGTGAGCAATTTTAGCCACATCGTCAGGAAAATTTCCAATCTTTAAATAATTATAAATGTGAGAATACCATTCCCCTGAGTATACATGAACAAACACTAGAACATTGGGTTTAGGTTGATCTGAGATATCAAGAGAGTGAAGAATGTAAACCAAAAATTAGTATTCTTCTATACCATTATTTGAAGATACAAGGGAAGCTATGCTTGCCATTGCATCTACATGTCGGTTTTCTCTCTTAGGAACATTGTCTATTGTGAAAGAAAAGAAATGATCAAGCAAGGATAAAGCCAAATATCGATACTAAGATGGATTATTCTATTTAGCCTAATACATTCCTATAATTTGATTTAAAAAATTCTCAGAATCACCATGAATGCGAAGATGTTTAATTTTTAATGTCATCGTAACATGCAAGCCAACAATAAGGGATTCATACCCAATGATGTTGTTAGTGCAATGAAATTCCAATTGAAAGGGTTGAGGAATTGGCTTTCCTTTGGGTGAGATTAAAAACTACACTTGCCCCGAAGCTAGCTTGACATCTCGATCCATCAAATTACATCTCCAATACAAGTTCATAATTAGTTGTAAATATATTTTCATCTGAAAATAAATCTAGATATGGGAAGGAGTGAGATGAGGGAGCTTTTTACAATTGATTAGAAAAAACTTGACTTTTGATTGATTTATGAGTTACAAACTTGATGTTGAACTCAGAGAGCAACATTACCCATTTTGCCAACCTTCTAGAAAGATTAGTTCGAGTGAAAAAATGTTTAAGAAGATCACTTTTCATAATAGCAAGCGTTTCAACATGAAGAAGCTAATGTTGTAACTTTTGTGTTGCAAAAATGAGAGCGAGACATTATTTCTCCATGACATAATAACGAGTTTCATAATAGGTTAGAATACAAATGATGTAGTAGACCGCTCTTTCTTTAGCATCATCATCATGTTGAGCTAATAAATTTTCTAAGGAATGAGGTGATGCAGAGATATAAAGCAAAAAGGGTATATATTGCATAGCCAACATTAAGATAGGAGGATTGGCCAAATAATTTTTGATTGACTCAAAATCCTTTTTCACTCATCATCCCATTGAAAGAAAACATATTTCTTCAACAAATGTGTGAATGGAAGGGTGTGATCAACTAGTTGAGACATAAATCTATGAATTGCCTGAATATTCCCTTGCAAACTACATAGTTGAGAGAAATTTTTAGGAGGCATGTTAACTATTGCATCAACCTTTTTTTTTTATTATCAAATTTGATTCCATGATGAGAGATGATAAATCCTAGAAGCTTGTTGGTGTCCATGCCAAAAGTGCACTTAAGATGATTTAGTCTCATCTTATAGAGTCAAAGCCTTTCAAAGATAATACAAATATTTTCAATGTGATCTTGATGAGTTGTAGACTTAGCCAAGGTGTCATTGATGTAATCTTCTAGGATCTTATGAATGAAATCATGAAAGATAAGGGTCATCACCCGTTGGTAAGTTGCTCCAGTATTCTTTAAACCAAATGACATGAACATATAATAGAAACTACTCCAAGGGTTAGTAAAGGTTGTCTTATAATGAATTCTAGTTTAATACAAATCTAATTATATCCCAAGAAGCCATCCATGAAAGACAGTAAGGCATGGCCTACGATAAAATCTATAATCATATCAATATTAGGCAATGAAAAATCATCCTTAAGAGAAACCTTATTGAGATCATAAACATTAATGCAAATACAAATATGACCATCAAGATTGCTAACAACAACAATATTTGATTTCCAAGGCAAATAGTTAATAGGACAGATACAGCCTGCTTTTAAAAGCTTCTCTATCTTGGTTTTGACTAATAGGGTAACCTTGGGATTCGTCTTTCAGATCGTTTGCTTAACAATCTTAGCATCGGGAAATAGAAAAATATTGTAAACCACCACAAACTCATCAATACCAAGCATGTCCTCATATGACCAAGTGAAGATATCAGGATGAGAATGTAACAAATCATAATTTTATTTAGATTATTCTAAAGAAAGATACTTTTCAATCTTAATCACTTTTCAGAAGACTTGGGATCCATGAAAACATTGACATTATCCCCTTTGAGGAGAGTACTATAGTCTTAGGATGAGATATAAGAACATTATCATTCACATTAGATAGAGGGGCCTTCTCTTCAATGCTCATAACAAATTCTCCAAAGTATGCTTGCTTATTCAAGTGATGTGATAATCATTGTTTATGGTGATAAGGTAAGTGAGAGTAGACACCTAATAATTCTTCCAAGTCTTCCTTCAAAGAGAACACATCTAGAAGAACTTCATTGGAATCTACCCTATTTTCAATCAATTTAGGATGAACTAATTCAAGATAAGAAGGTTCGATGAAAATCATGTTGATGTTCAACCATTGTTTCTTCCTAGATTTTAGTTTAGAATGACGGTATCCAAGCCCCATGTTATGCTTACAAAGATAAAACTATATGGGGACTTGAATTCATTGCTCATTACACCCACAACCTTTACATCCATAACCATACTTAGACAAAAGGTTGAAACTAGGGTAGTAACATTTTTGTAATTCCTAAGGAGGAGGATCAACATAAAGAGCATCATTCCAACTGGGAGTAGGATCACAATCATCCTTCTTGACAAGAATAAAAACATTAGCCTCCTTAACAAAATCATGATTATCTTCCTCAGCATAGGTACAATCATTCTCCTTAGCAGGAGCATAATCATCTTTCTCAGTGGAAGGATAATCATCTTTCTTGATACAGGTGTATGAGATCGTCATAATGTCTAGATGGATATGATCGACCTTATATTCCTCGATAAAATATTTGGTAAAGTACAAGGAACCCCAATCATCACCAAGACATGTGTTCGATTCAGAAGAAGTAGAAGGGGCAGACTTAGGATTCTCTGCTTTAGGACGATCTTAGGGACATCCATCTCAAGAGCAGCCTTTAAAACAAGCATTGTCGAAGCAGATGACAACACATTGGAAGATAACGAAGGAATACAATTCTCAAGAGTAGAAGCAATCGAGGTCCAACTAGTAGCTGTCATTTCATAAAGGTGTATAATATCAAGGTCAACCTTGATTGTAATTACCTCATTATTAGCAATAAATTTATAGAACTGTAGACACCTAAAAATGTCCTGAGCATATCACATATCTTGATTTTACTTACTAAAATAGTTTTCCTCATTATCACCTAATTCCTCCATTTAATTAAATAATTTCTAATTATTTAGCTAAATTCACTTTATTCTCCTATTAATCAAATAATTAAGGTTATTTGATTAATTTATCATTTTCATGCTAATAATCCCTCTTGATTAAAAAATTCCTAATTATTTAATTAAAATTATTTAATTCTTCCAACTTGCACAATTAAATGATTTTCATAATTGTTTAATTAACTAATTTTCCTCCAACTCTCCAACTTGCACAAAGAATATTCCCTAAAGAATATTCTAAATTCAAATTCAATTTCTTCTCTCCAATTTAAAATATCTCAAACTTATTTCCATGAAATAAGGGATATTGTTGAAGCTCTCATGGATTGTGAACCATCAATTAAATCCTTAATCCACACCTCATGGATTATGAACCATTTGATTAATCCTTGATCCACACTCACTTCTTTGATCTTGTCTCATCCCTTGATTACCATTTTCAATCCTGACCATTGATCAAAATTCCTAAAATCTATAAAATAAAGCCTCTCAAACATCAATTCATTCACAATCTCCATAGCATCCTTACTCTCTAGAATTCTTGAGCCAACCTTGAAAATTTTAGAGAAGTTTTTGAATCATCCCTCTTTAACTAAGCTTTTTCAAATGGATTATGCATTCAATTGAGCAATCCACATCACAATTATGCATCAATCTATAATGAGATTGAGGGTTTGTACTTTTAGTTTGTTTAAAATCTTTGAATTATATTATATTCTTTATATTAAACTCTTAAAAAAAAAATTCAAATTAATTTCATTGAGTATGGCTTTTATTTGATCATTATCTTGTAGATTCTTAATGTTTTAGGATCTAATTGCTTTAGTTCAGTTGTTAATTGATCATTTAAGCTAACCATATGACATTTTAGCATGCCTGGTGGGACCCATGTCCTTGTTTTAATAATTTTTGTGAAGTTTTGTTGACCTTATAGATTACAAAGGTGGTGCAACACCTTTGTTTAAATATTGATGCCTTTGCAGATAATGATTGATACCTTTGCTTAAAGATTGATGCATCTATTTTTCTATTCTTTATTTGTGTGCAATCTAAATAGTCTGATGATTTTGCATAAAGATCAACACCTTTGTAAAATCTCAATGCATTTGTCTTATGACAGTCTAACACCTTTGACCTAAATCAACACCTCTATTCTAATTTGCTTTTTATTTGCTAATAGGATAGTCTGACACCTTTACATAAAGATTGACACCTTTACAAAAGGTCGACGCCTTTGTAGACTGATAGTGCATCACCTTTTTTTTGAGTTCGATGCCTTTTTCTGGTAAATAGTTCTTTTTCTTGTTAAGGTTTGCAATCTGGTTTAAAATTCTTTAGTTTGACTAACCTTTAACAATCTTTTTTTTTCTTGATTCTATCTAATAGTTTGCAACTTTTTGGTGATCGACGGAGGAAGATTGAAATCAAATAAAACTACTAAATTTTTTGGTGGTAGGTTTTGATTAAATCTAGGATTTACACTTTCATTTGGTGCATAAAATTGAATCTCACATTTAAATTTAGTGCATTAAAATTGAACAACACAACTTTCATATTTGATTTGGTGCTTAAAATTTATCAACAACTTGCACACTTCAATTTGTGTTTTAAAATTTACCAACAACTTGCACATTTGGATTCAATGTTTTTAAAATTGAACCACATATTTGAATCCTTGGTGCACTAAAAAATAATTCTATGGTGTACATTTGGCAAGTGAATCTGTGTGTATGTTCTTTCATTTTTCCTAGTGCGATCTTGGAAATTAGAAACACCATTCATTTGCATTTATTTGTACATCTTGAGGTATAGTATTGTGTATTCTCTCTTCTCATGACTCCTAAGAATGATCTTGAGGACCAAAAGCAACACTATTTATGTTTATTTCTAATTAGGAGACTTACTTAGGAGCCTCATCACCCCAATTTTTTTTATCTCAAACACCTTTCTCGACAAGCTATATAAAGGGGGGAGAAAAAAAGTTGTACCCCAAGGAGTGGCTCACATCGTTCAAGCCAAGTCTCATGACCCTTGGTTTGCCAAGACATGTATAGGTGATGAGAAGAGAGGAAACCCTTCTTAACTCAAGCATATAGGATGAGCTCTCTAAATTCACAACAAACCCTTACTATGAACTTGTAAAATCTAGAAGTCTAAGAGCCATTTGTAAACCATCAACTTAAAGTGGTGCAATGTACAAGGATCAACGTGTGAAGTTACTTGCTATGTACTAACCTTTTTTGAGGTGATAAATATTCCTTGTTAGCAAATTTTACTTTCAAGGTGAGAGATGCCAAGGTGGTACATGACCTTGGCATACTCTAGTTTCCCATTCATTGGATGATATTCTATTATGCAAGCCTACTCTAAGCTGATAATATTGATCTACCAATAAATTAGGATGTGTATCTATGGTATGTCTTTATTATAAATCTACTCATGATACTAATTAGCATGGTCTTGTTGAAGAATACATGCAAAAATATTTCAAACACCCAATTGAGTTAGTCCTACATGTTTATTTTTTCTATCACTTGCCAGATCTTTTAAACATAAAATAAACTTCAAAAATTCAAACTCCTAGGTCAAATTGCAAAAAATTCAACCTCTAGAACAATGCAACACCTTTGTCTTGACAGTGTGATGCCTTTATGCAAATTGACACTTGTGTTTTTATCAAAATAGTGCCTCTATTTGTATCTTGACACTTTTACACATCTCAATGCCTTTGTTTCATAGTAAAACTAGAAATATGTAGTTCCATGCCTTTGACTCAATAGTGTGACACTTTTGAGATGCTATGTCTCAACACCTTTGTAGGTAATCTAATGCCTTTGTAGAAAACAATTTGATGCCTTTGACTGTCAGTAGAAAACAAAAAGCCCTAAATTTTCCATATTCTAAATGTTGACTAGCAAACATTAGAAAACTTGATAATCATTCCAAATAATATTGTAGTCATCCCAATCATTCAAAACATCAAACTACATATTTCTATCTCCATTTCATGTCACTATTGCACTTTGAACTAGTCTAAACATATTTTGTCACCATTAGATCAATTCAACCCCATCACAAAAAACAAATCAATCCATCCAAAAATAAACAACCTAGAATTTGACATAGCTCACTTTTGGTTGAAAAATCCCTATCATCATCTCCTAGTTTATCTCTTTACTTGAAAAATTTCCTTCTTACAAGTGCTTAGTTGATTCAATATCAAACTTCATGAGTTAACTTTCTTTGGAGTCATTAGTATACTTACAAAGCTTGTGAACATCATTATCATCCTCTTTTCACTTGCACTCATTAGTCCAGTACAACAAAATATCATCCTTAAACATGTCTTACACAAGATATTTTATCCAAAACAAAAAATTTCCAAAGTTCAAGGTTTCACTCTCCCTCCAACATTGATTCAAAATTGATTAAGGTGTTACTAATAACCCAATTTGAAGCAATAAAAACATTTAAAATCATTTGCATCTAACATCAAAAATCCATATATGCTAGGGTTATTACAAGTTGTATGGTCACAACAAGATCTAAATACAAGAAAAACATGGAGTCGAATCCTAGAGGTTCAAATACTCCTACTACTACAAGTGCTAGTGATCAACCATATAGAATGCCTAAAACTAATTCTAAAGGGTATGAACTTCCTTTACCAAAAAAAATGTAACCCAATCTTGTTGAAGTTGAAACAATCCATATAGGACATCACTAAAAAACCCTTTGAATTCACTGCCGACCAGATATTAGAGATGTAACGAGACCCTTCTCTTGTTAAAGTGATAGATGTTGTGATAAGCCTAGATCCAAAATTATACATGTTAAGACTCACACAATGAGGTGCTAAATTTCTTACAAATTTTGATGTCAATCAACTTAGGGAACAATCAAACGTGTCAAAGAGCAAGGAATCATCCACAAGGGAGTGACCCCTTAGTACATCATATCATTGAAAAAATACCTAAACCTTCTTCAACAAATGTACTAATTCAACCCATGGTCACTTTACAAGGAGAGGACCAAATGAACTTCACAAATCAATGTAACAATCCACTATTAACACTCAAAATCTAGGGACTCCAACCAACCTAGGTTTTTACACTACAAACAATCCATCACCAAACATATCAAATCCGAACATCCCAAACACAAACATACCAAACACAAACATACCAAACATGACCATACCAAACACAAATGCATCAAATATGAACATGTCAAATCCAAATTTGATGAATTATGGGAGCAATCCCTTAGCCACATTGCCCTCACAAAACATATATGTTCATCAAAAACCCCATCAAAAATCACTTCAACAACCATCTTAATATCAACTTCAACAACCCCCTCAACAATCACTTCAACAACATCATCAAAAAACTCAACAAAACATCATCACACAACAAAATCAACAATTTTTTTCTCAAGATACCATTCCACAACATCAATACACCTCACAACATCCTCAACATCATCAATACATTACCTTACAATAAATTCAAACACAACAACAACTTCAAGCACAACAACAATAACTTGCTTAACAAAAATTGCTTGCACGAAAAAACCTTCAAAAAAATCCTTAAGATCCTTTATACATCTATTACCAACAACCAAACCCTTTATAACAAAACGTAGTCCCCAAAATTCAATATGGATCTCATAATACACCTCCCCAACATCAAGGAAATTACTAAACAGGTCCTTTACCTCAAAACAATCTCCAATAGCAAACGAGTCCATATCAAGATCCAAATATATACATGTACAAGCCATTACCAAATGTTCCACCTATAGATATGTCCTCAAAAATCTAAACATTGACATAACAGATTTAGGATATACAAATGGGAAAGACAAAAAAAACATACACTGTTCAAGACTTGTGTCGATACCCATTCGACAGAAGCATCGCAATGTTATCCTTTCCCCCACACTTTGAAATGCAAAAGTTTGATAAATACAAAGGATGTGGTAGCATTGAAGAGCACATAAGGGAATTATATGTAGCTTGCATGCAGGTTTCTTATAATGATTCATATCTAATGCAAAATTTTTCCACACAGTTTGGATGGATAGGCTATAGAGTGGTTCTCACATCTACCACTCAACATAAAATCATTTCAAGAATCATAGATCAATTTGTAGCTTATTTCTCCTACAAAATTGATGTTGAAATCACCTTAGAGGAATTATACACTCTAAAAAAAAACAAAGGAGAAGCCTTTGCCTCTTTCCTACAAAGATGGAGACACAAGGAAAGCAAGTGCAAATGGTCAATACCCAAAAAACAAGTAGAGATCGTGGCAAGTAATCTAAACACATATCTCACCTTCCAATTATGAATGCAATGTGTATCAAATTTCAAATAACTTATATCCAAAGGTCTAAACATTGAATGAGCACTTGTTGTCAAAGGATCAGTGCAAATTTATAACCAACCATCTAGTTTTACTGACAAACCTCGTATATGGGCTAAAAATAAGAATGTAACTAATGATCATGTGGTGGATGCAAGAGTTGTTATAAACACACCATATAAATCAAACATGTAATGGAATACCCAATAGAATTTCTGAAATTCCAATCCTTCATAAGGACCACCACCAATACCTAACAATGTTCCTTAGTGATAATTCGCTCCCTTAGGAGAGCCCATTGAAACGATCCAAAATAAATTGATCCAATCAAAGAACATCAAACTTCCTGAGTTTTAAAATTATCCTAAACCCAAAATAAAACCCTCATGGTATAATGACAAGGACTTTTTCCAATATCATAGAATGAAAGGTCATAAGACACAAAATTGTGTTAAGCTATAAAATCTCATCCAAGACCTTATTGATCAAGGAGAAGTAAAAAATGATCAATAATCTAGAAAATTTGAGAACAATGATTTTTGAATCTATAAAAATCAAATGCCCAATCATGGAAAAACTAAATATCCTAGAAAGATGGCAAGTTATAGCAAGGTGAACCATACCTATGATAATGTAGTAGGACATGTCAATATCACCCATTCTTCACAAGATGAGGAATTGAACATGTATCAATATACTTTCCTAAGGCATGATCAAGATCAATCAACAATATCTAGCAATGTTCTACATCAAAATGATGGCATTGAATATGCCTCCAATTGCAACATAACTCCCTCATTTGAATTCATGATTGGATATATTGAAGAAGCTCCAATATGAAGAAAAGCCTCTATCATACCATCTAAATCCATCAAGACTAATCAAGAGTCTTCTATCCATATTCCACCATCAATCCAAGGTCTATTCCAAGAAAATAATCTTGAGTATAATGCAAGTTGCTTCAAATTCAGTCAAGATCAACAATCCATATCGTTGAAGTACTATAATGATCCAAACAATATTTTCCAATCCATTCACGACAGTTGCTTCAAAATAAGTCAAGACCAAGATTCCACTTCCCCAAAATACTATCATGATCTAATGCATATTTTCCAATCCATCTAGGATTAAAAAATGATAGCCATATTCATACACCAAACACTCCTACATCTACCCAAAATATTCTTACTTTCAATGGATGTGTAGATGATCTTCCTCTAGAACAAGAGTTTCCTACTCTCAACATCCTTACAAATGATCAAGAAATAAAAAAATTCACATAGATTCATGGTGACATTCCAGAAATTGATCATGAAGAAGATTCCTACATTGATTGTGAATCACAAACATCTTCTAAAGAACAATCAAGATCTAGTGCTTCTACTACTACCTTTGAATATTCTCAATAGAGCATAGAATAAGTAACATCATCGCATTTTCAAGAAAAATCACATTCAATGGCAGTTTTTCAACGGATGCATTATCAAAGAGAAGAATTAGACCTACATGAATAGAGTATCCTAGAACTAGGGTAGATATTCAACAATCCTAAGCACTAGGGTATTAGTTATTTGATAATCAAGGAATCTAATCACATCAGCAATACCTCCATCATATTGGGGGAAACTTTATCTAATGCAAGAGTCAACATGGGAGTCATGAAGGGTCCTTATGGTGAAATCACTACCAACACTTCAACCATCCATGTCATGAATCATCACCGTCGCATATTTCCACCCACTAATTGGGACCAACAAAATGAGAAAAATCTATGTCAAAGAAAAGACCACATCATCAAAGCTAAATAATCAAAAAATCAAAATGAACACATAAAATTCAAATGGATGCTAAAGAAAAATAAATAAAATAATCCTTCTCAAACTCCATTAGTCAAAGAAACTATGGGGAAAAATAAAAAAGGGGGTTTCATCCATCAAAGATGTCCATCAATGCAAAAGAAAACTTCAAGAGCAACATACAAAGTAAATGAAGAAGTTGGTCCTAATTCCACTCAAAATTCCATATCCACCTCTCATTTCTCATCATCATGTTTGGAGAATCAAAGATCTATTATCCAAACTATTGAACAATTCATCCACATCTGATATCTCTCATCACATTTCACCATCCACCTCAAAATAAATGATATCTAAATCTTGCATTGAACATGTCTTAGAAGAAACTCTTTATCATAAGGAATCTAAGGGCACTCTATCTGTCAAGAACCAGATGAAGAATAAAAATAGAAATAAAAATCAAGCATGGAACAATTACACAATCACAACACAATGATTTACCTTGGAAAACCCCAAACCAGGGAAAAACCAACAATGGAGATCTTCATATTAACCCTAAGCCCCAACCGGGTTGAGCCTGGTGGCTTCAACCAGCCACACATACAATGGAGTCACCAAGCCATTATATAGAATTACATACATGCAAAACCATGGGCTCAAAACCATGAGCTTCAAAACCATGGACTTATACAACTAGCACAAAACCATGTGCTAAAGACCACTAAAGATTAATCCACTAAATCTAACCCAAGAACTAGTTTAACCCAACAATCCCCCCTTTAAACTTGGTCTTTGGGTTAGCACCAAACCCCCCTTCCACATGCATCAAGTGAAATTCCCTCTCTGTCACTGAGATCAAAATAAAAATAGGAATCCACATGACTCTAAGCCCCCCTTACCACCTGGGAGAACTCCTCTCTTACCAGGCCTTTCCTTTCAGGGATTGAGCAAGCCATACCAGGTCTTACAACCATTAGCCCAAATACATGTATTAAATTTTACATACAACTCCATTACAAAATTGTTCTTGCTACAACTAGCCTTGGCTGTGGGCATCTGCAACACCTACATATAACCACTTTTACCAGGAAACATTCCTACAACAACAATCACGACCAATCTTGCACAAACCTGCTCAACCTTCTTCCGGGAGCCATAGTGTCAAGGCACATGCTCAAACCTTATGTTTTAGCAAGAATATCAAATTGAAAAATAAATGTTTCCTTATCTCCACACACTGTGAGCAAAGGATCAATCTTCAGCCGATTCCTTTAGACTTCCTCAAGCTTGTCAGGCTAAGAAATCTTCACAGAAGAAATACCCAAAACCTTAAACACTAGGAATTCTTACATGCATCAACATGAAATCACATGCAAGCCACATGCGAGTCCATGCAAGTACATGTAACACACATGCAAGTACATGAAACTCACAAACCTACACATGCAAGCAAAAAAAATCCCAGAAGAAAGCTCTAATATCGGTTGTTAGGAACCAGATGAAGAATAAAAACATGAACAAAAATAAAGCATGGAACAAGAGCACAATCACAACACAATGATTTACCCTGGAAAACCCCAAACCAGGGAAAAAATAGCAATGAATATCTTCATATTAACCCTCAACCCCAACCGGGTTGAGCCTGGAGGCTTCAACTAGCCACACATACAACAGAGTCACCAAGCCATTATATAGACTTCCATACATGCAAAACCATGGGCTCAAAACCATAAGCTCCAAAACCATGGACCAATACACTAGCACAAAACCATGTGCTAAATACAACTAAAGATTAATCCACTAACTCTAACCTAAGAACTAGTTTAACCCAACACTATCATGATGTGTGCATCTAGATAAAGTTAACTTTGGTATCAACAAAAAAGACAAGAACATTCACGGGTTACATTCAAGCACCCATATCTTGGAAAAGCAACTCCTCTAGGTAGGATACCATTGGAACATCTTGATATTAACATCTACATTCACACCACCAGGTGGTTCGACATGATCCAAGCATTCAAAAATTAAAAAAATCAAGAAAATAGTAAAAAGAAAAATTGCCCTCTAGTGAAAACCACTTCGATGGCGCTTTGGGAAAGTACCATGATGAAAACCTAGAAAATAGGTGTCATGAGTAGAATTGATCATCTACATGTGCCATTCTAGCTGGAAGCATTTCATCCTCTCCATAATAAATCTTATCCATCCTATCCATAATAAATATATGATCCCATCTAGTCCATTTTCATCCAAATCTACAAATTATCTTGATCTTGACAAAGGTTAAGGGTACACTTCAAACTTGCTAATAGAAAAATATTGACATGGTCATTACCATAGATTTTATCCTATATCTAGTGCTATCTCGATGATTATGCTCTACCCTATCACAAGATAATCTTTGGCATCTTTTGCATACATATCTACCATCATCCCGATTTATGCATCCGTTCATGGCATTCCATACATTACTAGACATTGGGGGCGAGTACTTGCATCTTGCTTCTGAATAAATATTGATCCATTTACTATAGCTCATAACATGATCTAGACATTGTGATTTAGGCACTATCCAAAAAATCCTCAAAAAAATCAAAAAAATTAAAAAACTCTAAACATTTGAATACATCAAAATCCAAAAAACATCTACAAATTATCAAAATCCCAAAATCATTATTAGCAAGCATGTGCTAATAATCCAAGTCCAAATAATAGAAATATGAAGCCTCTATGCATTCACATAGGAAAGGCCATATCCAATGAGCCCTTGAGGCATTGGTCTATCCCTTAGGTCATGTTATTTGGTCCAAATATTTGAAAAGACAAGAAAAAAACAGATATTCTCAAAATACTAAAACAAACTCAAAAAAATTCAAAATTCCAAAAACAACCTCAAAACATTTCAAAAATAAAAAATATTAAAATATTCCAAAAAGAAACAAACAATCATCCATCCCATTTTACCTTCATCTGCAATAAACCTTCATCCATAAAAATCTATTGTCACCTTCACCTTTGGTGAAACAAATAGAAACAAGTACAACAATCATTGAAACACAAAAATTCATGCAAAATCATAAGTCTTGATCATTATCAAACATGTTGGTTAACCATCATATCAATGACCTATCAAAAATTTACAACCAATCCACATCTAATGCATGTCTTATGAATAGATCTTTCCTACAATAGACATCATTTTAGATATCAACCAAAACAACTCTCTCTGGCAAGAGATATGATGACATTGGAATTTTTGTCATTTTGATCTTTTCTTTGATTTATCTTATTGTCTTATTTTGATGATGTCTTGAGGATGCCTAAAAATTAATTTAGAGAGAAAGAAATGGGGAATTTTTCAGTAATTTTGTCTATTGTGCTTGTTGGATGTTGTAATATGACCTTGGTGAATACTTTCCTTATGTGTGCAGGGATAGTCTCAGGTAATACAACGACTAGTGCATATCAGGTTCTTCATACCTTTTTTGTATTGGTCTCCTTACTTTGATGACTTTATTCTCTGGCATGATCAAACAAGGTGTTCGTATAGTGGGTATGAACAAGGATACTCCTATCTGTTTGCAGAGTCAACGTCCATGCAATAGATACAAAGTCACCTTGGTTCTTCATACCTTGGTGCATCATGTCTACTTGCTACATCAAATAAGGATTGATCTATGATATGTTGCATAATCTAAAAATAAAAATAAAAATCATCTATCCTATCTCATTACATCTCCAATAAAATCTTGGAATCCATCCTAATAATCATAAGTTTATTGGTATCCTGATCAACATCTTATTCTATCCTATTCTAATTATTGTATCTAATCATCCTATTCTATCTAATTCTTCTATCTATACTAAAATTTCTATCTAAGCATCATGACATAACAAAAAAGTGTGCATCCACCACTGCAACTCAATTTTCTAGCCTAGATATCAATCGTGATCAATATAGAGGCTTCCTAGGACTATATTTTTCATCCTCTTTTCAACAAAACTACTCTTGTAACCTTGTCATGCTCTCGACCCACAAATAAATTTTTCTAGTTGATCTCTCGAGGGGGAAACTCACACCATCATTCCTTTGTTTGCTGGGGCACAATTGGGAATCAATAAAAATCATGATTTTTTTCGATTAGCATTAGGTCTTTGAAACAATGCAACATGTACCTTGCTTCAAAGAGGGGCAAAATGTAGACACCTAAAAAATGTCTTGAGTATATCACATATCTTGATTTCACTTATTAACATCATTTTCCTCATTATCACCTAATTCCTCCATTTAATTAAATAATGTCTAATTATTTTGTTAAATTCACTTTATTCTCCTATTAATCGAATAATTAAGGTTATTTGATTAATTCATAATTTTCATGCTAATAATCCATCTTGATTAAATAATTCCTAATTATTTAATTAAAAGTCTTTAATTCTTTCAACTTGTACAACTAAATGATTTTCATATTTTTTAATTAACTAATTTTCCTCCAACTCTCCAACACTCCAACTTGTACAATGAATATTCCCTGAAGAATATTCTAAATTCAAATTCAAATTCTTCCCTCCAATTCAAAATATCTCAAACTTATTTCCATAAAATTAGGGATATTTTTGAAGCTCTCATGGATTATGAACCATTGATTAAATCCTTGATCCACACCTCATGGGTTATGAACCATTTGATTAATCCTTGATCCACACTCACCTCTTTGATCTTCTCTCATCCCTTGATTACCATTTTTAATCTTGATCGTTGATCACAATTCCTAAAATCTATAAAACAAAGCCTCTCAAACACCAATTCATTCACAGTCTTCATAGCAACCTTACTCTCTACAATTATTGAGCCAACCTTAAGAATTTTAGAGAATTTTTTGAATCATCCCTCTTCAACTAAGATTTTGCAAATGGATTATGCATTCAATTGAGCAATCCACATCACAATTATGCATCAATTGATAATGAGATTAAGGGTTTACACTTTCAGTTTGTTTAATATCTTTGAATTATGTTACATTATTTAGATTAAACTCCTTTCAATGTTTTGTAAATGAATTTCATTGAGTATGGCCTTTATTTGATCATTATCTTGTAGATTCTTAATGTTTTATAATCTAATTGCTTTAATTCAATTTTTAATTGATCATTTAAGCTAATCATACGATAAGAACAATGCAAAGTATACATAGCCATGTTGTAAGTATGAAGGTGTTGTCATTTATGTCAACAAGCTTGTGTTGTCATTGATGTCAACTGTGTAGTGGTTGTGAGAGTTTGTTTCATAGGTGTGTTATGGTTTTTCTTCGCATTTATTCTAGGGTGAAGATTTTTTTGTGTGGCTCAGATATGTTGGTTACATGTGTTTAAAGATGCTATATTTGGAATTTGTGGTGATGGATTGTTGTACAAAAGAAATTATGTTCACCACTATGTGAACTGTGCATTATAGATGTGTCTGGAAGAAATGTGTTTGCTTCGCGTTTCTCTACGGTTGTGTTTCAAGACTTACAGTTTTGAGTGAGAGTTGATGGTGTTGGTCTCTTTCCCGTGTCAAGAGGATTCATGGATTGGTTTTGGAAAATGGTATTTTGAGTTACAGAGTTTGGAAAAGTTGTTTGAGTGTAAAAACCTTGTAATTCTTCAGGTGAAATTTGTTGTGAAGGAGTTTCTTAGTTTTCAGGATGGTTTGGATCGTGTTCAGGTGAAGTTTGTTGTCTATAAGTTATGGATTTATCAAAGGAAGCACATACTTAAAATTTTAATGGTTTTTGCATGGGTAATAGCCGACTTGGTGTTTTCACTACATGTGAAGCATATTTGAAGTTTGTGGAAGTGTGTTGAGGCATGTTAGAACATATTTGGATCCTAGCTAAGGATTTTGGTGGTCCTCCTTCATTCCTATCCACCATAGGAATGTTTTGGCATCGACCTAATTTGAATTTGCATGTTTGAGGTGCATTGTCGACCTTGGAGAGGGTTTCAAGGTTGAGGATAATATAAGTATGAGTTGAATTGGTTAAGGAGGTTAATATATATGCAAGATAGATGTGTGTGAAAAGTATATGATGTGAGTGATGCAAAATTGAGCAAAGAAGTGAAAATTTTCAAGTGTTGGATTACTGGATGCAGTGAGCAAAAGGTGTCTTCAATCATTCAAAAAAATTGTGAATGTGTTGGAGCTATTGTGGTGGAATCTGTGTTGCATTGAGATCATGTTCTTTGTGTAACATTTCTTCTCTATCTTCTTTCTATACTCCAGTAGTGAGTCTTGGTTGTGAGACTTTCTGGATAATGTGTCCTATTCTGGCAATGAGCCTTTGTAAAAAAAATTCTATTACTTGTATTGTGAGCTAATGAATCATGGTTTTTTCCTTTTTGGGTTTTCCACGTAAATTTGGTGTTCTCTTGTGTGTGGTGCTGAGTTGTTTAAGTTTTTGTTATCTTCTTTTCATGTTAAAACTTCATAACAGATTAAGGGTTTAATTAATGCTTGTGGATTTGAGTGTTAATGAGGGTTTTGGTGTTTTGATAAGATACTAGTGATTCAGCCCCCCTCTCAGTTGTCTTGTTCATTCAAAAAACCACTCCCAAAGCATGAATCTAGGGTCTTCCCAAGAGAATGTTATAAGGTAAAGGACTTGACATAACATAAACCAAGGTGGGTATGGTAACGGGTCCCAATCTCAAAGGTAAGATTATTGTGCCTAAGGCTTGTCGATGAACATTATTGAATCCATGAATGTATAAGGAAGAAGCAATAATAGAATATGAATCAATCTTAATCTTAGGTAGTAAGCAATGTTACATATGTTGAGAGCCGAACTAATGTCAATGAGAGCACGCCTAATACCAACCTTATTAATATTGACTATTATCATTAAAGGATCTGCTTGCTTCTGTACTTCTGAAGGTGAGAGTTCATGTAGATAAAACATGATACTCATTGAATCCACACAAATATGAGCCATCAATGCATTAACATCCATCAATATAGTAGAAGAAGGCAATAGAATCTTTTGAAAATATTTTTGAAGCATAACCTAATAAACTAGAGCATTCTGAAGCAAATCCCATAGTGAGATATTGGAAGGAGTAACACGAAGTTGCTCGACAAGATCGTACTCACTAGGTGCTTTAGGTGCTAGAGGAAGACTTGGTTGAGAAGGTGAAAGAAGTTGGTTGATGCAAATTTTGTTATTTCCTTCTAGTATTGTAAGTATGAGCTACATCTTTATAGGAGGAATTTGTAGATTGCAAAAGTCTCGTGTAAATGTCTAGAAATTCAAAAGTGATTGGAACCCCACAAATAGAATGAATTCTTTTAGGAGACAGGCTAGCCGAGGTCACATAAATGGTGGGTCTCTTAGGCCTTTGTGGAGTTGCAAAGACTACAACTACATTCACAGACTTGACTTGCGAAGAAGAAGATGGTTGTGATGAAGAAGTTTGTTTAGCAAATCTACAGATAAAAGGAGATGCCTCTAAGAAATCATCTAGAGCATTGTACAACATATCAAAATATTCTTTAGAGAAGGCATTATCAAAAGAATTAAATTTTTGAAGAAAAAGATCCAACATGATAAGGTTCACCAAAAATGTAAAGGAGGGGATTCACTACTCTCGAGTCTTTAGGACAAGGAAGATTCTACAGAGAGTGAATAGCCCTCAATTACCTCAAAGTACAAGATCAAGTGACGAGATACAAAATAGGAAATATTACAATAACTTGATTAAATAAAATACTAAGCTACATTGAGAATATTGAAAATTAATAGAATCTGGTAAAGAATTACAAAATATAAATTGCAGAGGCAGAAAGATGAAGACTCATGAATTCTATCCTCAAAAGGATAGAGTCATGGCCAATGGATGACAACATGTTGTGGGGACGTCTGTGCCCCACATTATCATTCTTGTCAAACCAGGAGTTAAAAGTCCAGAATCTATAAGTACCCAACTCTTCAAATCTGAAAACCTACACACAAGGATGAGGAAGAATGTTCTGGATATTTTAGGGCTTGCCTCAATTAGGCTCCTATTTTGGTGTTTCCACCTCCATGGACAACTAGATAGATATAAAATAGATGAGACGTAAAATGCAAAAGATGAGATGTGTGATAGGAACAAACCCCACTTTGGAGGAGAACCCCTATCATAAATAAAATAGACAACATAAGTATGTGTTTATAAATAGATGAGAAAAAAGCAACAAGAGAGCGTTACCAACACTTCGTGGCTCCCTCTTGGCTTCATAGATGAGATGTTGTAATAATTATTTGATTTTTGATTATTTATGAATGGTGGTTTTGAATAGGTGTGACTAATACCTCTTTAGGTGTTTTTCCACCCCTTCTATATTTAAGAAGGTTCTCTCTCACTGAGAGAGGGTAGATTTATAGATTTATAGTGAATTATATCACTATGTACAAGAGGTATTATTGGACATGTGGAAGTATGTAGAATAATGTCCCTAGGTTCAATCAATGTTTAATAGACTATTTTTGTAAGTGTTTTAATAAATTGATGCTTTATGGGGTTTTTTATTGGAAAAGGGTTTTCCCCATGCGTATCTTGTGTACTTTGTAAAATCTATGTTTGTTGTATAATTCTTATTTATTTATTTTATATTATTTATAATGATTAGTATCCCAAGATCCCAATTTCTAGCATGGAAACAAAGTAGGTTAAAGACTATACTAATTATTTTTTATAGGTCATACTAGAAGATGTGTAGAAATTGATGGGAAGCCTCTTTATGCTCGATCAACACATGTACAAGGTCATATTTACAATGCATTTTGTGTACATTTTATTATTATTTTAGTATTCATTATTTTATTTTCTCTTTTAAGTGTTGATGGTGTACATTGATTTATAATTACACTAAGTAGTCCAATTTTTCTTGGGTAAAATCACATGCATGACTAGATATTTTTTAAGCCTATTTAGGGTACTAATAATTTTTATAGGTTGGGAGACTAGTGGCAATGGTCATGCAATTTGGATTTAAATTTTTCAATTGTATTTGATTATTTTTAAGAATCTTATTTCAATTATCAAACATCTAAGATGCCTACAAATTATAAATTTAAGAAGTATATCATTTTATATTGTCAAGAAATGTAACACTATATTTTTATTAGAGCCAAGTTTTTGTGACTTGTGATTATGAGGTAGATTTGTAGCATTTATTTTCAAGCCAATTCCTTAATCATTTACTTTATGAATTCATTTGTTCCCTAATAATTTAATACCTAATCTGTTTATACCATCATATTTAGACTTAATTGAGAGAAATGGTTATAACTAATGAAAGGTTATGTTTATCTTCCATTCAATTGTTTAAAATGAACTTAAATTTGTAATGCTTGATGCCTATAGATTAGAGAAATTATATATAGAGTATGATCCCTTCACTAGACAAATATATATATCCAATTTTTAAGAAATTAAACCTCTTTACATTATGGGTTGTATCTCTAGATAGTGTGATATTGCAATGTTTCATCTATAAAAAAATTATTTATTATGTATTATAAATTATTGCAATGTTTCATCTATAAATTATAACAATGTTTCATCTATAAATTATTGCATGGGATTTATGTATTTCTACTCTGTGATATACCCATTTCCACTAAACTTGAAGATGTAGTGGGATCACTCTAGTTCTACAAATAGGACAATAAGAATGTGAAAGAAATCATATATCTATATATTATTTATAGAAGTAGTTATTATAGTTAGGCAACAACTTTACTATTTCAAAATACCTATACTTAGATAGCCAAATTGCACACTCTTTCCCTTCTTCATCAAAGTTTTCATGTAATTTGTATTAAAATATTGGTATTTTCTTCCTCTTCTACAAAATTAATGGTGCCTCTTCTCATTGATTCAATTTGAGGGCTTGTTCCATCCCACCTAAATGGAGGAGGTAAGTCTAGATATGAGGCAAGAGACATTATAAAACATAAATTTATTTTGATTTTGAAATTCTAGTGAGCTAAAATTCATTCACACTTTCCCATTCATGGGTGACAGAGCCATAGTTCTTTCCATGGAATTATAAGCAAGGGATCAAATTTAAACAATGATTAATCAAAGCTTTTCCAACCAATCACTATTTAATTTTTTTAAAGACTTGTTTTTTTTCTACTTCCATCAGTTAATCCACAAAATTTTTACAACTACTATTAATTGAAGGTTTTTGGAGGTTTTTTTTGCACTCTTTGATTTGGTTTGAGATGGGTTTGTATATTTTCAGAGGCTCTACAGATGTTACAAGGTGATAGAAGGCATAAATTGGGAACCTTTATCCAACTCACATCTCTATTACCAAAAATGTGATGGGAAAGCATTGTTTCACATTACAATGGCTAAAATGTGTTTCCCATCATCAAAGATCGTTTATAAGCCGTCTAGGCCATTTCAATCCATTACAAAGGAGTTTACAAAAAAAATCTTTGTGACCTTTGCGACCTTTTAGATTTTTCGTACTTGCTTTGTCCTCATAGAATTTTCCCTACCTTTTGTGTCCATGTAGGCTTTTCCCTACCTTCTTTGATAGTTAACTATTAGATTGTATGATGAGTAGAGATGAAGTTAATACATTTGAATTAAAAGAGTATGTAGATGCTTTTCACATGCATGGCATTTTCAAAAATAATTTTATTATTTGACATTAATTTATTTTAAGCAAGCATGAATATTTTTTAAAATAGTTTTACACTTTGTTGTAAAAAACATAGAATTATTTAATTAAGTTTTTATTAAATTAAAAATGTCATGTATTTGTAAAAAGGTTATTGTAAATATAATATATTATAAAATAATTTAATATATTAAATATTTTCTAAAGGAAATAGTAAATTTAAATATTTTTTAGAACTTAATTAAATTAAAATATCATGTATTTGTAAAAAATAAATTGTAAATATAATATATTATTAAATAATTTAAGATATAAAATATTTTATAAATAAAATATTAAATTTAAATATTTTTTAGAACTTAATTAAATTAGAAATATCATGTATTTGTAAAAAAGCTATTGTAAATATAATATATTATTAAATAATTTTATATATAAAATATTTTATAAATGAAAGAGTAAATTTAAATATTTTTTAAAGAATATATATAATTTGTTTCAAGTATATGCAAAGTTCTTCTAAATATCTTGTTTCTTGTCGCATTGTCATTGTCGTTGCGGTTTCCATTTCTTGTTTTTGGTAACATAGCCTCACATGGATTTTAAAATTTTCTCCCTATATAATCTCTAGGCTATTCCCACGTCTCTTACTATATCAAAGCAAGTTGAATCTATTTTAAACTTAATATAGAACAAATTGGATGATATATATTTTGTGTTGACTAAATCAAGTTTTGTACCTATTGAGATCAATTAGCATAGTGCCTATATTAGCTTGTGGTTTCTGTTGCACATAATGAATAGACACAAATTCCTTGAAATTTTGTGAACATGCGTATCTAAAATCACATGCATTTGAGCTCTAAGTGTAGACATCCAAATTTGACCACTCCCATATGGTCAAATCTGTCTCCTTTACTCGTCTATTTCATCAACATTAATTAAATGATTTATTTAATTAATATTTCCCCTTTACATAAGGTTCCTAAAGTATTTAATTTAATAATTAAATACTTTACCTTTCACCATTCCCTCTCTAAATTAAATAAATATATCAATTTATTTAATTTAGTCATTTAACCTTTTTGAATTTAAATCAATTTTAAATTCCTCTTTTTCTCTCTCCTTGTCACATCCTCCATAACCCTCTTCTAATATGGATTAGTTTAATTAATCTATGATTAGGATGTGCACACCTTTAATTAGGATTAATGTCACATCCTCCATATTTGGCCACTTGCCTCTAATCTCTCATTAATCTTCTTAATCACCTATTTGCACAACCTTAATCTAATCACATGCCATCTTTGGCATGTCCTTCAAGTCAACCTTTCATAAGTTCTTTCCCTTTTGAGCCTTGACCTCTTCCCCATGTGAATTTAAAATTCACATTTATTCATTCAATGCATTTCTCTTCTCCATGCAAGTTGTTGGAAAATTCTAAATTCTCTCACTTGTCACATCAGTCACATGGGACAAGGGCTTCCTTTATAGGGACCTTGTCTTGTCCACAAGGTACTTCCAATCATGTGAATTTAAAATTCACATTTATTTCTCCAACCACTTCTCTCTTCTCCATGATGATGTGTGAGGAATTCTAAAATTTCTCACATGTCAACATCCTTTCCACATAGGAACACAAAGTTCTTTTTTGAGGAAATATTCTCCCCATCCCAAGGTACTTGCAAGTACCTCCAGCTCACATGTCTTTTTTCCAACTCATTTTTCCTTATAACACCTCATCCTCTACATGGCAAGATGTGAGGGCTTGTGAGTCCTCAACTCACCATAACCCTTCATCTTGACCGTCCAATTCTCTAGGGATTCTTCCTTTAAAATGAAAGATTTTCTCTCATTCAAACATAACTTGCATTCTCATTTTCAACTTTCAAGCATTCAAGCTCCCATAATCTCAAGAATTTTGCAAGCATTCTCATCCACCATTATTGCACTCTTGAAGCTCCATTTTGCATCCATTGCATTCATCCACTCAAATACCCACCTTAATCATTTGAATCTCCATTGAATCCTCATCACTTTGCATATCATTTTTGATCGTTTTCCATCAAGGAGCACACATTCATCAACAATCAAAGGGCCAACCAAGAAGATCACTTGAGCAAGGTATAAATCTGGTTTTTATCTTTATTTTTTTTAAGTTCAACGTAGCCCTATCTTGAGGTGTTGAAGTGTTGGTTTCTTCCTTTTTCTTTCTATTTTGCATCTTTTAGGTTAGGTAAATAACATTGCATTACATTTCTGGCACGCCTAGTGGGACCGCCAGATGGGTATGTTTCTTTCATGTTTGCTGTTGTTTGAATTTTTGTAGGTTCAGGTTACATAGAGGCGACTCTGCAACTGACAGGGGCGACCTTTCCCTAAGATAGGCGACCCTGCCCTAAAATAGGCAACCCTGCCCTAAGATAGGGGAGATCCTGCCCTAACAGGGATGACCCTAACCTAAACAAAGGCATCTGTGAGGTAAAACAATGACATAACTTCATTTCCAGAGTCTATTTTCTATTGTTTTGATTAATACTGACCCCCTAACTTGTCCTGTTGGTGATTGTGCTAGTTTTTACTAACATTTCTATAGTTGTTTCATGCTTGACAAAGACCGAAGATCAAAACTTCTAATGTGTTTGCTACATGAAGAACAGGCCAAGTGTATTAGTTAGTTTGTTTGTCTTTTTGTTTCCATACTAGTTAGGTACATAGTTTTAAGTAGGGGGAGTCAATATATTATGTGCTTTGCTTTTCAAGTAAGCTATTGACGTATCCAATCCACTTGCGCCATTTGGTGATCCTAGGTGAAGAGAAATCATAGCTTACTTAGTCCTTTGTGTTGCCTAAGGGGCATTACATTGTTCAAGCTTTTCCCTTGCACTTCGTGTGAGCCTGGGGAGTAGCTGAAAATGGTTAGTTGTCTCTTTTTAGCAGGACTTGCTTGAGGATTTCATCACCCCAAGGGACAATCCCAACCACGTGTACTGGCAGGGTATATAAAGAGGGGAGATCCAAAGCTGTACCCCAATCCAGTCATGTCATGTTTGGCGGAGCGTCGAAGCTAGGGTGATACCTAGATAAGACGTGAAGAGTTGATCTGAGCCTCTAGTACCTCACTAGGGTTCCCGACTCACACCTGTGACAGACTGGTGTTCATGGTTGTGCCTCACGTACTGAGCGTATATCGAGGACTCCCTAGTTTTCCTTGTTCAGCCTAGTTAGAGGACTGTGTTGGCCATACCCTTTTCACTAATCTTAGGATTGTGCTGTTTGAACTATCTTTTTGTGTGAAACCAGTGAATTTCTATTCAGTCAAGTCAGCCTTACCATCTACTTGTTGTTTGCTATGTTTTTTGGTCTTTTTCCATAGTCGTTTTCACCTAAGTCAAGTCCATTTTTTTGACAGAGGTGACCTTTCCCTCAATAGGGGAAAACTTGTCTTCTTCTTCAGTCATTTCCCAGTTTGTTCATTGTCAGAGTTTCCCATCTTTTCTCTAAATAGGCAACCCTACCCTCAATAGGGGCGACCCTGCCCTCAACAGGGGCGATCCTGCCTTGAACAGGGGCGATTTTTCCCTCTTCCTGAGTCATTGTCAATCAAACAACCCATGAAATATTCCTATTTCATCAAGAGGGGAAACTCTGCCTTGACTTGGGTGACCTTTCCCTCAATAGGGGTGACCTTGCCTCATAGTTGGGAGATTTTGCACTCTGAACAGTCAGTCCTACCTCCCATTTGGTCATTTTTTAGTCCATTTCCCCATTTTGAGCATCTGTTTGCCCGTTCCAAGTGTCTGTTTTCCTGTTTCGAGCAGTCGTTTACCCATTCTGAGCATCCATTCCCTGTTTTGAGCATCTGTTTCCCCATTTCGAGTATCCGTTTGCCTGTTCTGAGCATCCATTTCCACATTCTAAGTGGCCGTTTCCTCGTTCTGAGCATCTGTTTGCTCATTCCAAGCATTCGTTTACCTGTTCTGTGCATCCATTTTCCCATTTTGAGCATCCGTTCCCTGTTCTATTTTCCTGTTTCAATAGTCCATTTGACCCCTTTTCTGATTTAGACAAATCCAGAAACTAGTTGGGCGACCTTGCCCTTGACTTGGGTGACCTTGCCCTTAAGTTGGGTGACCTTGACCTTCAGTTAGGCGAACCTGACCTTGAGTATCCGTTTGCTCGTTCTAAGCGTCCGTTTCCCCATTCTAAGTGTCCGTTTCCCCATTCCGAGCATCCATTTGCCTATTCTGAGCATCTGTTTACTCGTTCTATGCATCTATTTTCCTGTTCCTAGCATCTGTTCCCTATTCTATTTGCTTGTTTCGATAGTCTGTTTGACCCCTTTTCTAATTTAGACAAGTCCAGAAACTAGTTGGGTGACCTTTCCCTTGACTTGGGTGACCTTTCCCTTAAGTTGGGTGACCTTGATCCTTAGTTAGGCAACCCTGACCTCTAGTTGGGTGACCTTGACCTCCAATTAGGTGACCCTGACCTCCAGTTGGGCGACCTTGACCTACAGTTGGGTGACCTTGACCTCTAGTTGGGCGACCTTGACCTTAAGTTGGGCGACCCTGACCTCTAGTTGGGCGACCTTGACCTCTAGTTGGGCGACCCTGGCCTTGGTGAGGTGAGTCTGATCTTTATCTAGCCATTCAACGTCTTTCGTTCACCTGTAATTTGCATTTCAATCCATCTACATCCTCCAAAGATCATTCATTCATCATCTGAATCATATAGGTACATCATAAAGCATCTCTAGGTTACGTATCCCTCTTCATTTTCTCAATCCAAATCCTCTAAACTTCGTTTGAAGTTATTATCCAAATTGACATAGGTGTCTGAAATTGATCGTCATCTTGCAACATCTTCTTAGGATTGTCATCCATCCTGAGTCAGTCAATCATCATTTGGCCCAATCAATCCACTTCCATCTCAAGTTGGATTCAGTGCTGCAATCATATATCTATCCTTGATCCAATCAATCAGCACCTTAAGTCACCTAGGGTGATCTCTGAACCTGGTTTAGAATCCCTTTCATCATCCAATCTCATCCAATCATCCAATCTAATACAATCTAATCCTTATCCAATCATCCAATTTTATCCAATCTAATCCTTATCTAATCATCCAATCTATCAATCTGTTATCCAATCCAATCAATCCTTCAATCATCACTTAGATCACCTTTGCATTGCATCGTAGAGTCTAGCCTCATCTTAGTTCACATAATAGTTCTGCACTTTCATGCCTGTTTAGACTCGGTCACAAGCCAAGAAGCAAATGATAGAGCAACAAGGCCAACGTTCCCACCCGAATATCCCTTAGGATCCCAACAACACTACAAACATCCCACAAGATCCCAAAAATGGTGCAAATATCCCTCAAGATACCAATAACGATGCTTCGTCACAGTCTAATACTGACGTTCAAAACACCTCACCGCCCAGAGACAAGAACATGGTCAACCAACCCAAAGTCACCATTGACGAATACCTAAGAAATCCTGCTAATGTTCAGATGACAGATCACCTCCTCAACGAGCATGGGGATAAGATTCTCGCTACTCTGATCATGAAAGGAGTCAAACCATCACCTGATTTCAATATGTCACTTCTTGTATCACAAGATCTGCAAACCTCGCAAAATGTTCTAGGAAATTTGTATGTTCCCGAAGGTCCACCTATAGAGAATTGGTATAATCCTGAGTTCGAAAATGTTGTGATGCACCAAGTCACTAGTTATTCTCACCTCCCATCTGTAGCCTCTACGACACCACTTGATCCTAATGACCCCTATGCCTATGGCATGCCATAGAACATTCCGTCTACTCCACCATTCCCACGTCAACATCCTGGTCAACCACCTGCCAACACTGGGGGCACTCCAATCTTTGCATTGATGCCACCTCCAGGACCTACACTTGTTGGAAATCTACCACCACCACCTCAAGGTAATATCCCCGTGTTTCAACAGCCTCCCGTTAATCCTCATCAATCCACTATGTTGCAAGAACCACTGCAACACACTGCTATCCCCTCACAAGCGCCGCCACAACATACTGCTACCATTGCTATCTCGTCTCAACCACCCCATCAACAACCTCCACAACAAAACATCACAATCCCACAACAGAACGTCACAATCCTGCTGTGTTATGTTTATTTATTTTAATCTAATTGAAAACAAAACACTAAATGAAACCTTATACTAAAGAAATTTAAATGAATTCAAATCAAACAAAAGTTTTCTTCAGAGCCGTTTCATCTTCCTCTATCTCCAGGAATTTGAAGTTGCTGCTCTCAGATTTGATGTAAGCTTCTCCAAATGGCTGCTGTAGAATGAATATGCAAATGAAAATCTATTCTATATGCTGGTGAAGATGGGATTGCTGATACGGATATGGACAGGGGCTGTGATTATGCACAGGGGCTGTGAATGAAATGTATCATGATTCTATTGCTATTGCTATGATTCTATACCATCTATGCTTATGAAAGTACTCTATGAATGCTATGAGTGCTATGAGATTTGCCTATAGTTATTTTACTAAAAGCTTCTATATGATTTGGAGCTCCCGACAGCTGTATTTATAGATTTTTGCAGGCTCCATCCCGGTTGGCAAGAATCTACAGCTGTGAGATTGTCTGGTAAGTTTGAATAGTGAGAGATGGAGAAGTTGAGAAGAAAATGGGGGAGGTTGAGAGGTTGGAGAGAAGGATGGATTCATGTCTTCAACCCACGGGAACAAGCCTGCACAGAAACAGAGAAATTTAATTTTCTGTTTTAACCGTTTGCTTCCCGGGAGTTGAAGATAAATCCCAAATTAAATAAATAAATAAATTTATTTAATTTATTGCATTTGATTTTTGATTTTTAAAAACTATGGAAGATTTAATTAAATATTTTGAAATATTTAATTGTAATATGACTTTAGAAGAATTTGAAATTTTAGAAGATTTAATTAAATATTTTTGGAAATATTTAATTATAAATAGATTTTTGAAGAATTTTGAAATGATTTTTAAGAATGAATATTGAATTAGAGGAAATAATTAAATATTTTTAGAATATTTAATTGTAAATAATATTTAGAAGAAGAATAATATTTTAATCTTTATTTGAATAAGATATTCAAACGAAGATTATTGATAATTAATATAAATAAATCGTAATATTTATTTAATTAATTAAGAAATGAATACGAAAAGATGATTAAATAAACTTATTTATTTAATCGAAATAAAAGAATGAAGAAATATAAATAAATTATTTAAATTTATTTATACGCAAATAGAATTCAAAGATTTTAATTAAATATTAAAAATATTTAATTAATTACCAGACAATATGATGTGACCATTTTTAGGTGTATACATTTTGCCCCTCTTTGAAGTGATGTGTTTTACGCATTGCTTCAAAGAATTTTGAATTTTGCCCCAAATGTTGACTGTCAAAGTGTTGATAGGTATATGCCCCCGCGAACGATGAATCGATAATATTTTGAATTTTTTATGAATTTTTTGATTTTTATCGATTTTTGTGAAATTTTTCAATTTTTATGATTTTGAAGATGTCGATTCATCGTTTGAAACAAATGATATGAAGAAATTGACCCGAAGAGACATGAAATGAAAAATTGATGAAGAAATTGCCCCTGCTATGTGAAAATATGATAAAAATGCCCCAATTTTACCATTATATAGGTTAAAAATGTCATTTTCCATGTCATTTTCAATTTTAACCTAGTAAAATTTGCAAATATTGAGCTCTAAGTTGATAATCATGGCACTTCCAGTTCACCAGCACCGTTTCGAGCGTATCCGACATCATCAGCGGCCAGCGCACTACGGACCTCCGGTATGTGTCTCGTAAATCTCTGTCTCTCAAAAATTTTGTTTTGCGCACGTTTTCAATGTTTATTGCAAAAAAATTGAGTTTTAGCGCCCTTAACATTTTTCATAACACATACGATTCTTTTCGTAGCGCATTCAATATCGTAGCGCCATTAAGGTGTATCATAGCGCATTCAAGATGTTTCATAGCGCATACGATATCGTAGCGCCCGTGATAGATTTCGTAGCGCATTTGATCATTTGCGTAGCGCATATGATTTCATAGCGCACTTGAGATGTATTGCAGCGCCATTAACGAATTTTGTAGCGCAAAATATTTCATAGCGCATATGAGTGATTTTGTAGCGCTATTAATATGTTTTGTAGCGCAATTGATTCTATAGCGCTGATAATGAATTATATAGCGTATTTAACCAATTTTGCAGCGCCTTTGATTTTATGTTGTTGTAAATGATAAATTTGTTTCCAAAGTTGTTGGAGAACAAATAGTAGATGATAAATTTACTTTTAAAGTTGTTAAAAACAAGTAGGACAGATAAGTTTTCTCCTAAAGTTGTTAGAAAGAAACTTGATGTTGATTATTTGCATTCCATGATGATGAAAGACAAATAGTTTGATTGATTCGTTTGCTTCTAAGGTTGTTAAAAACAAACATAATTGTGCTATTATTCGCATTTCATAATGATAATGAAAAACAAATAGTCTGATATTCAGTTTTGGATTGATACGTTAGGATGTTTTGATATTGATGTTGTTTTGATGATGTATGTGAACAGGAGAGACTAGGTGTTTTGTAGTTACGAGAGACTTTTCCGAGCACATGGTCATTGATTCCGCATTTGTTACAGTCAGATAGAGATGTGATTGATGCATGCGGCTTGACTTCATTACTTGATATGCCCGAGGTTCGCCTCAACAGGGCCCTATTGACAGCACTTGCAGAGCGGTGGCATAGCGACACCAACACTTTTCATTTACCGACAGGCGAGATTACAGTGACCCCCGAGGACGTATATCGCATCCTACGGATCCTAGTGATGGGAGAGATAGTTGTTTTTGATAGACGAGAGGTTGGGGGTACTCTTTCTTTGAGACAGATATTTAGAGATGATCAGATTGCCGGATACTTCATCCCATGGGGTGAGATTATAGATACCTATCCACCATTACCAGCTGTGCTTGCAGGATTCATTGGAGGTGTGTTGTGCCCCGACCATAGGTCGAAGGGGTTTGCGATCGGATGGGGTCGTGTTTTGGAGAGTATGGTGATGCAGGGGAAACGGTATGCATGGGGTACATGTATGCTAGCCCACCTATATGACGAGCTACATCATATTGTATATGGTAGAGGCCAGAGTTTTGCTATTGGGTGCTCATTACTACAGATATGGGCATGGGAGCACTTTGCTGTTTTACGTCCATTGACCCGAGGACAGCGACCAGCTGGTCGAGCATACAAATGGAGATATGCGCATATTATTGCTCAGTCGAGACTGGGAAAACTAGTATATTGGTAGCGGCTTTTAGATAGTTTGGATACAGTATGCTGGAGGCCATATTTGGATTGTGAGCCATGGCCAGAGGATGCGAGAGAGATGCCATATGTTTGTACTTCCAGATTTTTGATTGGACGGACTACATGGATCTTGGAGAGATTTCTTGCTGGGCGAGTATTGCGACAGTTTGGTCGGATTCAGGGTATGCCTGTAGGTTCGGCCATTTATGCACGACGACAGCCAGAGCTTGCAGTGTGGGGCCCACAGATTTCTTATGAGGCAGCGGTGGCAGAGTTCACCAGTTTAGGAGCACAGATGTGGGATTACCGGGTGGATGTTCTTGATGCAGGGGCGACACCAGAGTATGTACAGTATGTCCTAGAGCATCCACCACCACGTATGTTTGATCCTGATGAGGCCATTGCTCCTATTATTGCTCAGAGACGTCGACAGAGGGACTCGGAGTCAGGAGATGATGATTCAGAGGACAGTGATGATGAGGAGAGTAGTGGAGATGATGACTCAGATGGAGATGATGGTGGTGATGATAGGGGTGGAGATAGAGGTGGCAGGAGAGGCGGTAGGAGAGGTGGCAGAGGAGGTAGAGGAAGAGGTGGACCACGGATGAGGCATACTGACCCATCCCCTTCTGTAGATCCGACTGTAGCAGGTCAGATATTGTCTCTGCAGAGTACAGTACAGAGCTTACAGGCTCAGTTATCACAGGCACAGGCCTTGATTTCACAGTTGCAGGGTCAGGTGACTTCGATTACTGCTGAGAGAGATGCAGCTAGACAGCGGGGTGAGCAGGCCATTGCCTTAGCAGATAGCCTACAGAGAGTAGCAGGTAGCACTTTGCCAGGTGACATGATGAGGGAGGTTACCAGAGCCACACGAGAGGCAGAGTTCTATCGGACTAGATATCATGATTCAGTTCCACCTGAGCAGAGAGAGAGCTACACTCAGTCACGGTCTACTCATGGTCGCTCTCGTACTACTAGCAGGGGTGTGACACAGCCATTACCTCCTAGAGGGCCACCAGGGACAGGCGGAGCAGGTCCATCATCAGGGGCAGGTGGTACAGGTCCTAGGCCAGCTCCATCAGAGGATAGCTCTGCCTAGTGCATTGTATATGATTCTCTTATGATATTCTGTTGAGACATTTTGTATACACCGTGAGATGATCACATTTTTGATGATATTATATCTTTTGTAGTTGACATCCTTGTACATTTTGACATTCATTTTTGAGATATATGAAATGCAGCGATGATTTTACATGATATATGATGTGTATCCATATGATGTGTACTATATGATGGTTTCATGATTTATGATATTTATATACATGATTGTATGAGATGAAGTTTATTTGATGAATGAATGTATATAGTATATGATGTATGTAATGTATGCTTTTTATAATTTTCTAATGCAAAAATGTAAAATGTATGAAATGATGTTTTTGTGAATGTCAAAATATACTTAGTCATGTATTTGAAAAGATATAAACATTTGATTCTTTGCCAGCTTTTTAGAAATTTATAAATGCAAAATGCAAATTCTAACATGAATGCAATCTATACTAACCATGCAGGACATTCATACAATATTGCCATTTGGAGAGCTTATTTATGCTTTTGTATCATCATAGAGCTTTGAAATGTTGAAAGTTAATACAAGCATCAAAGGGTATGTTAGCACCAGTGATGACCTGAGTATTGCTTTCATGATTTTTAATATAGCAAGTTAATACAAGCATCTAGGTATAATTGAACCAAGATGACCTGAGTATTGCTTGCATAAACAGACAAGAGTTAATCCTTTTCCCATGCAAATTCCGAAATGTCATCCATGATACATAGTAGAGCATGTCTCGCGACCAATTTACATAGTACTAATGATTTCCTCGCAAACAGTAGACAAATAAAAATCATACTCCTTCCTTGCTCTTCTAGTTCAGTACATCATTGAATCACTCCAGAAATATGATAGAAAATCAAACAACCATTCCATTCTTGCTTAAAGTATTTCAAACATTTATTCAGATTAAGATCATCCAATTTTGATTATCATCATTGATATTCTCATTTCGATATTTGTTTGGATCATGTTGTTTCGATTTCCATTGGCATTGAATAAACATGTTTTGGTTGATTTGATACGACAATGTTTGTTGTGTTTTGTCAAACTGTTTTATGTCTGTTTGTGATATTCAAAAAGCTTGTTGTCCTCTCCTATTTGTTCAGTGTATGTTTCTGCATTTTTTGCCCCCAGTGTAAACACAACCTAAAGATAAAAGATATGTACAAATTTCATCAAGCCATGATGAAACCTAAAGATTCCCACTACATGATATGGATATGAAAGATATATACAGATGATAGTCATGGATGGATGATGCCGAAAGTGAAAACAAGACATAAACTAATAAATGAAGGAGCCCATGTTGATCACAAGTAGCGCTTGTTTGCCAAGTTTTCACCACTTGTTTTTATTGTACTTTTTCAAAACTTTTCTAATTTTTTTCAGGACTTTTTATGATTTTTTTGATTTTTTCAGGACTTTTTATGATTTTTTTTTTCTTCAGGACTTTTTAGACATAGAACTTCTTCAGATGAATACTATTGATTGGCTCTTCAAACAGGTCCCCCTCTGATGTGGATAGCTGATATGCACCAGAACCATATGCTGCTACGATAACAAATGGACCAAGCCAATTAGGTTCAAATTTGCCTTTCTTTTCTCTGTCTTGCTGATTACGCGGATTTTCTCTCAAAACTAAGTCACCGACTTGAAATGCCCGTGGTTTAACTCTGTGATTATAACCACGAGACATGACTTGTTGATAACCTTTCAAGTGATCAGCTGCATGTTGGCGTCTTTCATCTAACAGTTCGAGCTCTTGGAGACGAGAAACCCTGTAGTCTTCATCACTTATCAATCCCTTGAGTGAAACCCTAAGCGAAGGTATTTCAACTTCTAATGGTAAAATTGCTTCTGCTCCATAGACTAAAGCATATGGTGTAGCTCCTGTTGGTGTGCGAACACTGGTTCTATATGCCCACAAAGCTGGGTTGAGTTGAACATGCCAATCACGTCCAGCATCATTTACTGTCTTCTTCAATATCTTCAAGATGGTTTTGTTAGAAGCTTCTGCTTGACCATTACCCTGTGGATAATAAGGTGTAGAGAACCTGTGTTGGATGTGAAATCTTTCACAAAGTTCATCAACATCCTGATTCTTAAAAGGTCTTCCATTATCCGTAACAATAGAATTAGGAATTCCATATCTACAAATAATGTAATTCAAGATAAATGAAGATATTTGTTTACTAGTCACTGTTGTTAGAGGAACAACTTCAATCCATTTTGTAAAATACTCAGTAGCTGTAATGATAAATTTATGACCATTTGACGATGAAGGATGTATTTTACCAACAAGATCTAATCCCCACTGAGAAAAAGGCCATGTCGAAATGAAAGGTTGCAGTTCTTGTGCAGGTGCATGAATAAGATTCCCGTGGATCTGGCATTTAGAACACTTCTTGACAAAAGTAAAAGAATCTTGCTCCATGGTAGGCCAATAGTATCCCATTCTGACAAGTTTCTTCGCTAAGGTCAAACCACTCGAATGAGTTCCACAAATACCACCGTGAACCTCTTGTAAGGCTTTTTCAGATTCGTCGTGTTCAAGACATCTAAGGAGTGTACCATCAAGACCACGTCGATAAAGGATATTGGCAATTAAGGTATAACGGGATGATTGACGAATGAAATTCCGTTTTTGGTTGCGGGATAAATCTGAAGGCAAGATGTTATCTTTCAAATAGGTATAAGTCTTGCCATATAAAGGTGAATCTGAACCAGTCAAATGACATATAACTTGGGTTTCAGGATTATCATATGCGGGAGAAAACAATTGTTCCACCAAGAATTCATACTTGGTTTGATCTTCTGATATTTGTAATAAGGAAGCAATGGTAGCCATTGCATCTGCAGCTTTATTATCAATCCTTGATATTTGTGAAAATTTAATTGACACAAAATATTTCTTATAATCATCCACCATGTTCTTGTATGGTAGCAACTTATCATCTTTAGTTTGATAATCATCATTAATTTGATTAATGACAAGTTGTGAATCACCATAAACTTCCAGCTCTGAAATCTGCCATTCCAAACCTATCTTCAATCCTATGAGTAATGCCTCATATTCAGCTATGTTATTTGTGCAAGGAAACATCAACCGATATGATCTTGAAATGGTATGTCCTTCAGGTGTAACAAAAAGAATCCCTGCCCCCGAGCCATATTGTGTATAAGATCCATCAAAGTACAATGCCCACGGTCTCTGAATTGTTGCTGTAAAGACATCTGCATCAGGAAACTCAATGTGCATTGGATTGTCTTCTTGTAAAGGAGCTTCAGCCAACTGATCTGCAATGACCTGTCCTTTAATAGCTTTTCGATCTACATAGTGAATATCAAACTCACTTAAGATCATTACCCATTTTGCAAGTCTTCCTGTTAAAGTAGCTCTGCTTAATAGGTATTTCAATGGATCAATCTTTGTTATCAGCTTGACTGTATGAGCCAACATATAATGTCGCCACTTTTGAGAAGCAAACACTACTGCAAGACAAGCTTTTTCAATGAAACTGTAGTTTAACTCATGTCTTGTTAAGGTTCTACTGATATAATATATGGCCCTTTCTTTACCTGTAGAGTCTTCTTGTGCTAGCAATGCACCCAAAGATACTTCTGTTGCTGAAATATAGAGTATGAGTGGCTCTCTTGGAATAGGTGGAATTAAAACTGGTGAATGCGTAAGATATTGCTTGATCTGATTGAATGCTGCTTCACATTTGTCATCCCATTTAAATGGAACATTTTTATGCAATAAATGTGTAAATGGCAAGCTTTTGTCTGCCAGTTGAGCTATAAACCTTCTAATAGACTGTAATCTTCCTTGCAATGATCTTAATTGACTGATATTTCATGGTGGGGGCATGTCCATTATAGCTTGTACCTTTTCTGGATCAACTTCTATTCCCTTTTCTGAAACAATGTACCCTAGGAGTTTTCCAGATGTAACACCGAAGACACATTTCTTTGGATTTAGTCGAACATTGAACTTCTCCATTCTAATAAAGATTTTTGACAAGATTTCCAGGTGTTCATCTCGTGTATGAGATTTGGCAAGTAAATCATCAACATAATCTTCCATGAATGTATGCATCATATCATGAAAAATAGTTGTCATTGCTCTTTGATAAGTAGCTCCAGCATTCTTTAACCCAAATGGCATTACATTCCAGCAATAGGTACCCCAAGGACATGTGAACGCTGTTTTATCTTGATCTTCTGGTGCAATTTTTATCTGGTTGTATCCTGAAAATCCATCCATTAATGAATACATTGCATGGCCAGCAGTTAAGTCTACAATCATGTCTATGTTAGGCAAAGGAAAATCATCTTTAGGACAAGCTTTATTTAAATCCCTGAAATCTGTACAAACTCTGATCCTTCCATCTGGCTTTGAAACAGGTACAATGTTTGAAATCCATTCTGCATAGTCAATAGTTCGAATGAATCCAACATCCAAAAGCTTCTTTAATTCTTCCTTGACCAATAATGCAACATGTGGATGCATCTTTCTGAGCTTTTGCTTTACAGGTTTTATCCCAGGTTTGATAGATAAATGATGCATTATCAGATTAGGATCTAACCCTGGCATATCAGCATATGACCAAGCAAAGTTAATTTGATTATCCTTCAAGAATTGCATGAATTTCTGGACTTCTTCAACTGTTAATGATGCTGCAATTTGCAAAACTTTTGGCTGCTCTGCTGTACTTATGTTGATTGATTCTGTTGGTTCGATCAAAATAGAAGATCTTTCATGATAATACTTGGGAAGAGTGTCAAGTTTCTCATCCTTCAGTGCCTCAGAAAGGTTTTCACTGTCGGATTCGCTCTTTATTTTTCTCTTGTTTTGATCTATCACTGCCATTTTTCGGTTTTCACCAATAGATTCATCTTTTATTTCATTTATTTTGCAGCTAAGAGACTTGACACTCTCCTTATCAAAATCATGAGTATAAGATTCTTGAATGAAACAATTGTTTTCTTCATTTGAGGAACAAAGGAAAGTTATAATGTCTTCATCATTACTGAATGTAGGAATATGGATAGGTGCGTCAATGTCCCAATCTATAAGTTCTGGATAAACTAAGGGCATAGGATCATTAGGTTGGGTAAGGTCTTGAATTGTCAAAGTCATGATATGGTTATCATCCTCATGATAGACAAGGTCTATGATGGTATTCTCCTGTTGATTGTCAATCTCGTTAGGATCTGATTCTTCCTCACTTGAGTCATGATCGCTTTGTAAAACAAAATCAAGTGGAGACCTTGAGCCTTCTCCTTGTATAAGAACAGGTGCATATTTGTGTATAGTATCAACTTGTTTATCCCTCCAAAATTCATCATTATAAATGGTGTCCCATTCATATTCATTAGAATCAGTATCTGAACTATTTTGCAATTGGAAAACTGATTCATGAGATTTATCTGACACGGATCCTCCTTCATGAATTAATTGTGTCTGCTGTGAAGTAGATTCTTCTTTATCTTTACCATATCCAAGTCCTATTTTATCACTTGAATGCTTTGAAATAGGTTGAATTGGTTCCACAATTCCTTCTCTTCGTTTCCCTATAGGACCATTCCCTTCATAGCCCATCTTTTGCATGATAGCGTACCCTTTACCATATTGTTCTTTAGGAAACTTAATGTGCAAGAGAGATTCATCTTCATCTTTGTATAGCCAATTTAGGATGTCCCTATCTTCAGCTTCTTCTTCAGTGGTATTAGCTCTAATGAATTTTCCATCAAACTTTGTAATTGGCACGGAAGCTTGAGATGTAGAAGCGGTTGCAATCTTTTGATTTGATAAAGTTGGTAAACCATGTGATCTTGGAGAAGGAGGTAAAGTAGAAAGAGATAGTGAATATTCACCTACCCCTTTGTCTTTAAACTTCAGCTTAGTATCAAGATTCTTTGTCAATTCTTGCAATTGAACTTGTAGATTGGAAGAAGAAACAACAAGAGCTTCTCTATTGTGTGGCACAAAGACATCTTGAGTTACTCTAAGATTTGAACAAGTTTGGGTACTATTGTAATCAGCTTGTATAGTTATTTCTTGTCCATCATATGGAAACTTGATACATTGATGATATGTTGATGGTACTGCTTGCATATCATGGATCCACGGACGACCCAAAAGTATGTTATAAGACAGATCTCGATCTAGAACCTGACAAAAAGTATTCTTCACAACAGGTCCCACTCTGATAGGCAATAATATTAATCCTTTAGAAGCTCTTTCCTCATCATCATATGCCTTGATGGTTATCTTCCTTCGTGGATCAATTTCATTTTCTGATATTCCTAAGGCATTTATTAATTTTAAGGTACAAATATTCAAACCGGCTCCTCCATCTATTAAGACACGTCTAATTCAATGTTTATGGATCATGACTTCAAGGTAGAGCGAGGAATTATGTGGATGTGTCATAGAGGCATCATCTTTGTCGGAAAATGAAAGACAAGTAGGGGAAGATAAATGTCCCACCATGGCTTGAAATTTGTTTGCATCTAGATCAGTATCAACAATTGTGTTTACAAGAGCTTCTTCTAAAATATTCTTGTGTATGGGGGATATTTTGAGAAGTTCAAGAATGGATATTTGAGCTGATGTTTTTCTCAATTGATCAACCAGATTATACTGAGTTGGAGAAGAAATAGTTGTTTTAGATGAACTTCCTTTTAAAACAACCTTTGCTTGACCTCTTGTTGTTACATTAACCTGTTGATATTCTTGTTTTCCTTTGATTTTGATAACATTAATCCGATTATCATCTGTGTGAATGTGACGGATTATATTGTCTTCAACATTATGTATACTTTTGGCGTTGGTATCCGATGTTTCCCCCTTTTGGTAGTTTGGCAAAGGATCTTTGAATGCTTGATGATCATCATTGGTATGATGTCCCTCAATTGTAATGGTACCATTGTCAATTAAATCTTGTACTAGATTTTTCAAAGCTTGACAATTGTTTGTTCTATGACCTTTACATCGATGATAATTGCAATAATACAAGTCATTCCATGATGGTGGTTTAACTCGTGGCTCATAATCTCTTTGTGGTGGTAAGGTGATAACCTTATTATCAAGAAGCTCCTTGAGAGCAGACTCAAGAGATTGACCCAATGTAGTAAAAGTCCGTCGGTTTGAAAAGAATGAAGGTCTAGACGGATTTGATGTTTGGGCATTGCCAAGATTATTATTGAAATTACCACAATTTTGATTGGTATTTTTATTGGTCATGTTCTCTTGCTTGGAAATTTGTCCTTGTTTATTGTTGTTTCCTTGTTGAATTGTATTTCCTTGTGGATTATTTCGTGGAGCACTTGATAGATTGAAAACAGATGGTCTTGTTCATAAATTATTTGCATCCACTATGCCATCATTAACAACATTTTTGTTTCTATTCCAAAACCTTGTTTTATCGTTATTGTTTTGATTTGATGTACTTGGATTATCAAGTTTTATCACTCCCCTTTTAACCAAGGCCCCTTCAATGGTGATTGCATTTTCAATCAATTTTTCAAAGTTATGAGGACAATGAAGGTTAAGCCTATAGCTTAATTCTGGATCAAGGCTATTAATAAAGATATCCATCTTTTCCTTTTCAGGAATAGGACAAGAATATCGTGCAAATAACCTTCTCCACCTTTGTAAAAATGTAGTAAAGGGTTCTCCTACTTTTTGTTTCACTTTACAAAGATCAAGCATTGTTATTTGGTGTTGAATGTTGTAGGAGTATTGTGAGATAAACTGATTTATCAACTCCTCAAAAGTTTTGATAGGTGGAGTGATTTTTGAAAGCCACTCCATGGATTGTACACCTAGACTTCGTGGAAATAATCGCATCAAGTAAGTATCATCATAGGCGAATTCAAGACTCATGTTTCGGAAATCCCTAACATGGTCAATGGGATCAGTTTTTCCATTATACCTATCATACTTAGGAATTTCGCAATGTTTTGGAAATGGGATCATTTGAAGACTCCTATCAAATGGATAAGGAGATATGTCTTCCAAAACATATTTCTTTGTTGTACCTCCTTGCATTTCCTTTATTTGCCCTTGTAATTCTTTTATCTGTTGGTTAAGAGCACTAAAGTCATTAGGAGGAGTTTCAGGATTTTGTTTAATCCCTTCTATGTCAAAGGTGTGAGGCAATTTAGCTCCTTGATTAGCTAATGAAAGAAAATATTTTTCTTTATTACGTTCTAGAATTCTTTCCATAAGAGTATGGAATTGGGGATCTTGTTCTGCTTCTTGAAGCTTTTCTTCTGTTAACTCATCAAGATTAAATGTTTCCTCTTCTTTTTCATTTCGGTCACCCATTTTACTGGTTGTGGTTTCTCCCTCGTCTTTTTCCATTTGTTTTTGAGATCTCATGAAGACAGGCATAGATTTATGTCCAAAATTTACTTACTTTTGATCAAAAGAGTGAAATAGTGCAATTTATGTGATATATATGAAAGTCAGGATAGAATGAAGATTCTATGACTTACACAAAATTTCTAATCTTGTAGCTTGTGTTGTTCCCTAAGTGAAAGGATGAAAATCCTGTTAGCGGGAATATAAGCAAAAGATCAAGAAAAGGATGATTTTGCACTTTATGAAATTTTGATCATGGCTTTGTAAAAGGATGGATTTTATGATAGATGCCTAATGTATTCTAAGTTCTCTATTGTAAAATTTGATTTGGACGAGTAGAATATTCGATTGCGGGTTGGGGAATATAACTGAAACGAATGCGTTGACTATGGTTATGCCTTTGAGAAAGGGCTCTTCTTTGAAAGTAAGCTTGTGAATACAAGGGCTCTATAGCATAATCATCTGAAAGACCTCTAACACAATCATGATACCTATGAAGAAAGGTTCTATATTTGAGTAAAACTTTTCGACTTTGATATAAGAATCGTTGCTTCTTCAATAATTTCTTGTGATTGAGGGGTTTCTTTGGCTTTTTAATCCTTTTGGAAACGGATTTCTTTACAAACTTTGTGGATTTCCAATCTCGTAACATGAGATTGATCAATGTGATAATGAGTGTTTTGGATGATCTTATCTAAATTAATGTAGTGAAAACACATCAAACAAGTTTGAAAACAGTTGTCTTAAGTCCTATGCTAAACATCAAGTGTGTAATCAAAATGTTTTTCAAAAATTGTTTTAACGGGTTTTACACATGACAAGTACTTCAACAGACTCACTCTTAGTTCTCAAGTAGGTCATCATAGCAATCAACAGCCCACATCTTAGAACTGCGTCGACTCACACAGCCATGTCACCCCCAAAAGGGCGCCCGTGTTTTTGTATTTTCCAGGTGCGTACTCAGAGTGACAGAAGTGGATACCGGATCCCCTGAGCAAACAATCCTTGGCAGTTATATGGTGAGTATCTTGGGGGTAGATTCTTCCCTCCCCTGCACTGTGATTGAAACAATGTTTGGAAACTGACTCGGTTAGTTACTACACTAGGTTCGTAGTAAGGGTTTCCGTTCGGTGCGGCAAATGATAGACTCCCTCAAGAGACCTCCCTACCTTTAGAACAAAGGCTTTGGGGATGGTTATCAATGCACACTACCGTCAAAAGAGGGTTTCCCCAATTTTGCTTTAAATTTTAGAGTGGGGTGGAATAGCCTGGCTTTGGCTTGAACCCACTTGAGTCATTCCTCTTGGGTGAGTACTTTTTCCCACAAGAGCAGGCTCTCTACAAGGTTTTAACAAAGCTATAAAATGCATAAAAAGAAAAAGGTGAGTTTGGCATTTTGATCACCCAGTTAAGGGGAGAGCATAGGCCTATCACCAAAAACAAAGCAAACAAAGGTTCAATTGTTAAGCACCAAATGAAAATTTTCTAAACTAAGTGAAGATTTTGCTTCACATAAAAAGAAAATTCATTTTAAGCCCAAATTGAAAGATGAAGTGTCTACCCTAGGATTGCTTCGTTTTACCTT
>VDFB02252616.1:115362025-115421181 GCA_007258455.2 Sequoia sempervirens | reverse complement strand
GGGGAGGTGAGGTGAAGGTACCTTATGGTACCTAGGGATTGGGACAAGATCTCCTCATAAAGGAGATCCTTGTCACCATGTGGGTGATGGGATGTATGAGGAATTTAAAATTCCTCAAATATCCACATGGGGAAGAGGAGAGGAATTAAAAATTCCTAAAAAGGCCTAGGAAGAATAAATGTGAATTTTAAATTCACATGGGGAATGGGTTGCCTTCTCCAAAAGGAGAAAGAAATTAATGAAGGTTGACTTAGAGGTATGCCATAAATGGCATAAGGATTAGGCTGACCTAATCAAGTAATTAAAGTTGTGCAAACAAGGGATTAGACAAATTAATGAAGGCTTAAATCCAAGTGGATAATTATGGAGGATGTGGCACTAATCCTAATTAGGGGTGTGCACATCCTAATCATAGATTAATTAAATTAATCTAGATTAAAGAAGATTATGGAGGATGGGACAAGGAGAGAGAAAATGATGAATTTAAAATTGATTTGGATTCATAAAAGGCAAATGACTATTAAATAAATTAAAGTATTTATTTAATTTAGAAAAGAAAAGGGGACAAGGGATAAAGTATTTAATTATTTAATTAAATACCTTAGGGATATTAGAGAAAGATGAATATTAATTAAATAACAAATTATTTAATTAACCTAGGATGTGGGATAGAAGAATAAAGGGGATGAATTTGACCATATGGGGGTTGTCAAATTTAGATGTCTACAATAGATTATTTTAATCAAACAGGGAGCATGGGGAACGATTGAGATGGAGTCAACGTTTTTACTTTTGTATTTGTTGTTCAATCAAGGGCCCACTGCAATAATTACCAAGCCTAAAGACCATGGGACCCATGCTATGCATATGCCACATGGCAGAAGCCTGCTAACCCCATGGCTTTTTAGAAAGCATTATTTTATTCCTACGGGGCTAGCGGAGAACGACTAGGATCAAATCCTCGGATCCAACAGTTGAAAAATTTACACATGTAAAAATGTAAGTCTTAAAAGGGGGACCTGACTAGGTCAATGGGACCAAGACCCATGGGAATTATGACTTAAGACTTAAGTCATTTAAATAGGAAATATTTCACCCAACTTAAGGAAAAATTAAAGCAATGGTAAAACATTTGATGACTGAAAAACCTAGACAAAGGGGTTGGTGACAAAACGTATTGGATGGCTTAAGGCATAACTCAAGTTACCTGCAACTAGATATAGCAAGTAAACGAAGGAATGGAACACTTAGGACTCAAGGAGGGTTTTGGTAATTAATGAAGGCTTGAGGGATTTTAAACCCTAAGACAAAACCCTAGTGCATGAAAGGTGAACCCTAGCCCTTAGGAGACTCAAAATTTTGATAAAATGGCCATGGATTTTACAAGTACCACTAGTGGTTCTAGTTGGGGATGTCTACTTGATAAAGCAAAGTGAGAATTCAGTTATTTCTGGGAGACCAAAATACCAAAACTCAAAACAACAACAATAAGATACAAAACTATGATACAAATGTGCATGGATATGCCCTACTTATGAAAAGTAGGGTTTGAGGAATTGACCGTGTACTAGCAATTCCAACATTTCACCATTTAGATTTTGCAAACAATAGGGATCTTCACCATGATTACCCTAAACAACATAAGGGCCAATCCAAAGGGCCTCAAATTTACCATGTTTTCCCTTTTCCTAACTTCTTGCATTCCAAGTTAACACATCTCCTGCAACAAACTTTCTCTTTGTAGCCTTCTTGTCAAAAAGGTATTTGACCTGCATTTACCTCTTCAGATTAATATCTCGTGTTTCTCTTCTTGATTCATTCAATTCTGTTAGCTGATTGATCCTATTACTCATGCTATCATCAATATATTCTTCATATTCTTGGATGAATTTATAGACTAGCAATAAGTTGTTCATTGGTATTCTTACATCTAGTCCATACACTAGTTCATAAGGAGATATTTATGTGGCCGCCTTTATGGTAGTTCTATTAGCCCATAGAGCTAATTTTAACTTTGAATCCTAGGCCTTTTTGTTTTTCTCCATGACTCTCTTCATGATCTTCATGAGGCTTTTGTTATTGGACTGCTTTTCCATTTCCCTATGGGTGGTAAGGGGAATAATATGACATGGAAATTCCATAACTTCTACAAAAATTAATGAATTCTTTAGACCTGAAACACATAGCATTGTCCATAATTAACTTTGCAAGGATACCAAATCTTATTAGTATATTGTCCATAATGAAATTAATGACAACTTTACTAGTTTCCCTCTTTGTTGGAATTTCCTCCACCCACTTGGTGAAGTAGTCTATGGCAACCAATATCCAACTATGACCACCACTAAATTTTTCATTTAACTCACCAATAAAATATATGCCCCATTGCTGAAAAGGAGCCTTAACATTTTGTGTTCTAAGGGGAAAAGCACCAAAAAACTTCAACTTACCAAAAAAACTTTGGCAAGCATCACACTTTCTCACCATTTTGTGTGTATCAGAAAAGAGAGATGACAACCAATACCCATATCTCAGGATCTTATGGGTAGTTGTTTTGGCTGTGCAATGGCCTCCATAAACTCCACCATGCATCTCTTCAAGAATCTTCTCTACATTTTTTTCATCAACACACCTCAACATAACACTAGCCATGTCTCTCCAATATAAGCAACCCTCAATCATAATATATTTGATTTCTTGTAACTTTAGGGTCCTTTTCTAATTATCGGTCATGTGATCAGGGCAAGACATATATCTTAGATAATGTAAAACATCCTTATACCAAATGCATTCCTCGACCGTGCACTCCTTTGTGTGAACATCTTCATTGAGTTGATTTATCTGATTGACTTCCAGGTTTGATTTAGCCATCAACTTGGCTAAACCTTGTCCTCTAACTAGTGTAGTGATCTAAATATTGATATTGAATTCCTAAATTTTATTGATCCACCTACACCTTCATCATGTAACCTCCTGCTAAGTAAAAATATCTTTGACTGCAGCACTAGGTAGATAAGCCACTATCTTAGCACCCACTAATAGGGTCTAAAATTCTTTACTACCTTCACTAAGGCATATGCCTATTTTTCCATGATATCATACTTCAATTCTATTTCCTGCAATGATTTGCTAAAGAAAGCAATGGGTTGTTCATACCCTTCATCATTTTTCTATAGTAGAACAACAACAATAGTTTGGAACAATGCAAAATAAAACAACTAGAAAGGTTTAGTAAAATCAGGTGATTTGAGCACCGGTGCCTCTTTGATAGCTTTTTTTATGTTATTGAATGCTTTAACAAGCTCATCACCCCATTCAACTATTTATTTCTTTCTCAACATTTGAGATGGATCTTGTAGTTTCAGCAAAGTTTGTAACAAATCGTCTGACAAAATGTATTTGGTCGAAGAATGACTGGATCCCCTTTATTGACTAAGAAACTGAGATTCTATCAATTGTTGCAACTCTTTCTGGATCAATTCTTATCCCATCCTTTGAAACTATATGCCCCAATAGTTTTCCTACTATAACCCCAAATGTACATTTCTTAGGGTTCAATGAAGTAACATATTCCAAAGCTCTTATGAATATCTTTTCTAGGTGTATGCAATGCTTCTCCTCCTTCTTGGAATATGTTGTTAGATCATCCTGATATATGGACATGAAAACATCTATGAAATCCAAAAAAGAAACATCCATGGCCCTCTGAAATGTAGCTCCCACATTTGTTAGGCCAAAAGGCATTCTAGCATAGATGTATGTTCCCCATGGTGTAGTAAAAGTAGTCTTATATTGCTCAAACTCCTTCACCTTTACTTGATTGTAGCTAGAAAAACCATCCATCATAGATAAAATCTCACAACTAGTAACCTTATGTAACATTGCCTCCATGTTAGGCAACAAGTAATTATCTTTTAATGAAGATATATTCAAATGTTTTGAAGTCAACACATAATCTTATGTCTCCATTCTTTTTTCTTACTGGTACCAAATTTGATACCCAAGTGGAATGTCTGATAGGCTTTATGATTCCACCATCTCTAAGCTTCATGAGGCTTTATGAGCTCTTGCTGCATCTTATGTGCCAATGTAGGATTTATTGGGCTTTGCTTCTGCCTAAAAGGTTTTGCACCTGGCTTTAAAGGAATCTCATGTTGAAATAAATCTTCTCTATAAGCCTTTAAGTCATCATATAACCATGCAAATACATGTTTATATTTCCTTAGCAGATTGATCAACATAGTTCTAACCTTAGGGTTCAACCTCTTACTAATATACACCTTCTTGGGTGCACCCTCTGTCTCCAAATTGATTTCCTCAAGATCTTTATCTTGTGTATAATTTTTCTTCATATTGCATTTTCCTAAGTTATCAAAAACTCTTTCTAGGGCTACCAGTACTTTTGGGATTTTTTTGGTCTTGAGTTGAATAATCTCCTTACCAAGAATGGTATTATTTCCATCCACTTTCTCCACAAAATTCTGGAAATCAATTTCCTGACTACGATACTCATCCACACAATGCAAGAACTTCAACAAGTCATTATCATCATTAAATATTTTCCAACTTTGAATATTATCTGGAATAGAAGGCCTCAACTGAGTCTCAACCTTTGGTATACTAGAGTAGGTAATATCATCCTGTCTCAAGGCAATATTGGAAAGGAAGTCTTCTGTCACATTATTTTCCCTTTCTACCCACTCAATGGAAAATGCGCCAAACATTTCAATGTAGTCCTAAATAGCATTCCTATATTGTTTTAACCTTTTATTTTTAAACTCATATTTTTCATTTATTTGGGAAACCACTAATTCAGAATCACCTAAGAATTTTAGCATTTTAATTCCATTCTTGACAAAAACTTTAAGTCCATGGAGTGAAGCCTCATACTTAGCAACATTATTTGTACATCCAAATTTGAGTGAAAATGAGTATCTGTAAGACTTACCTCCTAGTGACATGAGAATCACCCCTGCTCCAAATCCTTCTTTTGAGTAGGCTCCATCAAATTTCATAGCCCAAAGACCATCTAACTAAAAATCTTGCTTTATCTCTTCAATTATTTATGCATCCTTGACCCTCAATAGTTTTGCATCAACAACCTTAAAGTTGTCCATATCTATGTCAACAAAATGTACATCCTCATGTGGATAAATATCATCAATTATATGTTGGGCTCTCTTCTCCTTGACTAGCATGACATCCCTACCATTCATAGGTATGGTAGCATAAGAAAGGTCCAACTTCATACTTCCCCCAACTACTTCTACACACCCCCTTGACAGGAGCATTCCATACTGAGCAGGAATATCAACAACAGTTACACTCACAGCGTAATTCTTCTTAGGGAAAGTAGCCAATTAAAAGGAACCTCATTCACAATTCCAACCATAGGTACTTCCCTTGAATCCATAGGAAACAATTCACCATATGTATGACTGGATGCAACTCAAGTTCTTTCATGATTTCCAAAGGCTTGATATTGGTGGAAGAACCAAAATCTATCATACAATTTCTGATCAACTTGTCATTCACTTGCAAGGTTACATCAAATGGGTCAATCTGGTTGGGGTTAGAATTTAAAGTGGTGCCTATGAATACTTCAAGCAACTCAATATGAATTATTTTAGGTTCAACATCCTTCACCCCTTCCTTTTCCCTTTCACCAGGGACATTCATCTCTTCCTTATCACTAACATCAGATGTACCAACAATAAGGGCTAATGTCTTTTCCTTGTGTTCTTCTATCCTCATCATTTCTAACAAAGGAACTGTTACTTTGATTTGTGACAAGATCTAATTCATATCAATAGAATTGTATTTTGGAATATCAAAGATTTATACATCCTTTTCTTTCTCTTTTGTTTTCTTGGATTCATATTTATTCTTCTGAACCACAGTAGTTCCTTTGTTCCCTTGATCATCCTTTTCCCTTTCAAAATTTTCTTTAATAGAGGAAGCCTTAGCTTGATTTTTAGGATCCTTAACCTCCTTTCCTTTGATGTTCCTATTCCTTGTAGAATTCTTCCCCTTTGCATCTCCATCTCCCTCTTTTATGAAGAGGTTGTCTGGATTACCTTGGTCTTTGTTGACTGTATTGTTCCTTAGATTGTAAGAACTTCTAGGCTCTACAATAGCATTATTAGTTAACAACTTGATTTCTTCATCTAAAGGCCTCCTTAGCCTCACATTTTCTCTTGATTCTAAATTATTCACCCTAGCAGTATCATCATTTTCATTAGCAGAAAAAAATTGTTGATGATAAGAATGAGCCTCTTTCCTTTTTCCTTTTGATGTGAATATCCTTATCTAAGAATCCTTCCTCATCAACATTTATATGGTTCATGGTTATCCTCCAAAGATTGAGCAATCCTACACTACAAAGAAGAATTTTGCAACTAAAAAGGGTCACAACAAGGAGCATCATCCACAAATTTTGTATTGCTCCTTTTCAAAGGATCAGGAGTCTCTTTGTTCTACACATTTCTCTAATTGTTTTGAATAGGCCTACCATTATGCCAGTTGGTATTATATGGATGATCTGAAAGCTTAGGCATTCTTTCTTGTCCTTAATAAGTTGGTTTATTATGAGATAAACCTTTTTCATTTCTTATTACCTTGTAGGTAAACTCCTCGATGGCAGTCATCATTTTATCCATCTTTCCCCCATCATCAATCTTTTCACTTAGGTGTCCCTTAGGATTCTTGAGAATTTTTTCATCTTCTCTCCTTCCTATTTTACCTAAAGATCTTCTATTTCTTTCAATACGGATTGCAAATCTTATATGCATCTCTTAAGGTTTGAGGATTCTTATCTTTGAGATGGTAGCCCATTTAAGAATCAAAGGAATTGAGATATGTAACCAAAAAAAAATCGTCATTTATTCTTAAATGTGATGGGAGCCTAGACATAGTCTTTCAAAATATAATATTAAATTATGACACCATACTACTCTCTAAAATCCCTCTGGAATTCTTCCCAAGATCCAACACTAGCCTCTAGAAGGCTCCTATACCAATTTCTTGCATCAACAATTAAATATTGCTTGAATAGCGTCATAATCACATCTTCATGCTCTACTTCAAAATCTCCTAATAAGTTCATGAAAACACCTAGGTGTTCCTCACCTATCATAACATCACTTCTAGAGAACTTAGAAAGGCATTGACTTACTTCATTGGGAACTTGATTTGAGAATCTAGGGATTCCCCAAATATCAAGTTGTCTATATGCATCCATCTATAGGGGTCTTCTTCGATGAACATTACCTCTTCCAAAGTGTTGATAACCTTCTTGTCCATGAGGAATATTTTTTTGTATATATGGTTGTTGTGGTATGTGAACATACTGGTTGCCAACATAAGGTGTAACACTCCCCTATACTTGAGGACCACCTTGAAACTGTCCTTGAGTGCTTGGTATAAAATTTCCAACCCCCATATTTTGTCCCATAGATAATGGTTGAGACATACTTCCAACATTTGCATTTGGTTAAAAATACTGACCTTGTGTTGGATTTATCTAAGGTCCCACTAAAACATTAGAAATCATGGGCATAGAATTCATTATTGGATTACTTTTGGAGTTAGAAGGGCCTACACCTCTTGATGAAATACTTCTCATATAGGCAGTACTAGTCACATTTTGTGAAGTAGTGTTTGGTTGAGGATTAGTCCATGTACTCACATGGGAAGTACTTAGAGGCACACCTATTTGACTGCTAGTCCTGGCTTGAGTTTGAGGTGTAGGTATAAGAGCACTAGCAACACTTTGTGTAGCTCTCAAATCATCAAGCTCTTTCCTTGTTTCATCTCTTCTCTTTACCATTTCTTCTATAGCCTTTTCTTGTTTCAATCTATCTATTTCAAAAAACATATCCCCGGTTTCATTTAGGATCTCTTCCTCGGTCTAGACTATATCATTTGAGGTATTGGTTTGAGTAAGGACTTCATTAGTATTGTGGGGGTTAATTGTGTTTTCAAAAGAAAAGGTGTGACTTTTCCTAGCAGTAGGCTCACCCTACAATTGTTGCATTAAATAATTTCCAAGGGGTGGATTCTGATCTAAAAGTTCTTGAGAAGGGTCAACCGAATCTCGGTCTATATTTCTTGTTTTCCTCTCTCTTCTCTGAGAGTTTGTAGGTCTTATCAATGGGTTAGTTAATCCCTCTTCTTCATGTAATAGAGCATAGGTTTCTTAAGAAAAATTAGAACTATCTTGACTATGCAAAATATAACCAGAATTTTTATCAAAGGTAGGATCAGACTTACTTGGATCCTTGTTCTTTTGATTTTGATTCTTGTTTCTCCAAGTTTCTATGCTTCTTGTGCCTCCTCCCTTCGTTCTTCGTGAAGGGTCAGGATTGTGAAGTGATCTTCTGTCGTGCATGATTGCAATTTTTTCTTTTCAACTGGTCTTCAGAGTATAGAGTTGCCACCCAACTTAATGGGAATAATATTTCTTCTTACTAATGTACTTTGGCAGAAACTTTGAAACTTTAATGAATCTATTAAGGAAAAGTGGTCTCCTACCAAATCTTCTCAACTTATCCCTAGCAAATTCACCAATCTGTTGGGGTTTCTAGTTGATGGTCTAACATTTCCTAAAGGGTAGCTACTCCTTATACTTAGAGACCCTAGGTCAGTGGCCAATGAACAAGAGATGACTGATTGGAAAGCCTCTCCTCTACACTTTAGGCTCTACAGGATCAAGGTGGGTATCCCTATACACTAATCCAGATCATCATACTACAATGGTGGGAAGCCTTCCAGGGCTAAATCATCTACACAACTCTCCCTTGTCTTCAATATCTTATGATAGTATAGAAATAGACATAAAAGAAAATACATTAAATTAAAAGGTTTTCCTATGAATTGAAATTGCATCCACCTAAGACTTAAGCTTATGAACATAGACTAACTAGTGCCTTATCCACACAAAGTATAGAAATGAAGTAATACTCCTACAATAGACCCACCCTGGAGTCTTATAAACTTGTTTCCTTATAGAAAGAAACCAACAAAAGAAAAAAACTATCAAACTTCTTTGAAATCCCTATTGCATCATCACTACCTTAACATATGACCTAAACAAAATTACTCTGCTCCTTGAACAGAAACTAACAAATCAAACATTCAAGATCAACAAATGTGATTGAGAACCAAAACAATCCTTGATTATATTGATTCAAAGATAGTGAGTACAAAACCAGAGAGGATGATAAAGCTAATACAATATTTAAGAGCAAAAGCAATGAATATTTGGGTCATCTATTGTTATTATATAGAAAACATTACAACATTTCCTTTCTAAGTGCAAGACAAAAACACTATACAGACTAAGACCAAAGACTTACAAAAATTTAGAGAGGATGGAACCTCAACAACATGTACAAAACTTTCCTTTATAGTGCAGGCATATAACTTAGATAAGAATTTGAAATTGCTAACCCTAACCAAACTAGGGTTTTGAACCCAAGCACCTAGATCAAACTGCAGTCCACCAAGGATTTCCCCCCAAAATGATGTAACAACCATACATGAATTCCCCTGACATCTCGAGCATACCCCAACATTGATGGCACTCAAGAAATAGGCATGGAACTCCTGATAAATTTGTGATCAAAGCATGAAGAACACACCCTGACAAAGAGTATAACCATTGTAACACCCTAAGGACTAAATGGCACCACACAACAATTAATTTTGCACAAAAATCATGATTTGAAACCACCTAGATCTGACCTAGTAGCTGAGAAAATGGTGCAACATTACTGCATAATTTTTACTCACGAACAAGAGCAGCTAGCCATTAGCATTTAAATTCTAACCATTGGATGCAAGATGGATGATCAATATTAGATCCCCAATGAACTTTAAAACATCACCGTTGATCTCCATCCCTAGATCTAGGCCATCCATCGCTATATCACTTACTACCCATAACTTGAAATCCTGACCATTGGATAACGGTCATTCAAATATCCATGGCACATCCTGTAGCATTCACTTAACCATCATGTCGCTCTGTCAATGGGAAAACCTCCAGACTCCCACTAATACACCAATGTGACTCCAATTGGGACTCCTGATGACATCACCTATCCACCTCAACACCACATGACTCACGACAATGATGTGAGTCATCTAATCGCACAATCAATTTGTGCCATGTGGCCAAACCTTGACACCTACCACATCATCTATCTTCCCACCTAGGTCCCACCAAAGACATTTGTCACCAACCTTCTCACCCCTGTGGCTTTTCATTATGGATTATCGTAATTAAGCGGGGACTGTGGGGAATGACTAAGATGTAGTCAACATTTTAAATTTTGTATCCATCGTTTGATCAAGGGCCCACCACAACAATCACCAATCCTAAAGACCGTGGGACCCACGCTATGCATATGCCACATGGAAGAAGCCCACTGACCCTGTAGCTTTCAGAAAGCATTATTTTATTCCTATGAGGCTAGTGGGGAACAACTAGGATCAAATCCTCAGATCCAACGGTCGGAAAATCTACACATGCAAAAATGTAAGTCTTAAAAGGGGGACCCAACTAGGTGAACTAGATCAAAACCCATGGGAATTATGACTTAGGACTTATAAAGTCATTTAAATAGGAAATATTTCACCTAACTTAAGGAAAAATTAAAGAAATGGTAAAATATTTCATGACCAACAAATGTAGACCAAGGGGTTGGTGACAAAACGTATTAGATGGATTAATTCATAACTCAAGTGACCTGCAACCAGATATAACAAGTCAATGAAGGAATATAACTCTTAGGGCTGAAGGAGGGTTTTGGAAAAAAATGAAGGCTTGAGAGATTTTAAACCCCAAGAAAACACCCTAGTGAATGAAAGGTGAACCCTAGCCCTTAGGAGACTCAAAATTTTGACAAAATGGCCATGGATTTTACAAGTACCACCACTGCCATCATTGTGTGAGGCTATGAAATTTAGCACTAAGCATAGAAGAAACAATGACAAAGACATGAAATATGGTGTACAAGAGTGCTTGACTAAGATAACATGTTGCTTATTACAGTATGGACCATACTTTGCACCATAAAGACCATTGCATTAATATGTCATTAAGAAATCAACATCATTACCATGAGAACTTACCATAGAAGCACTAACATTTTCACTATTCATACTACTGTCCTCTTTAATATGATTTGAAAACTTCCTTTCTTCTTGGTAACCTTGAAAGACTTACTCATTACTACTCTATCCTTTTTTTTTTTAATAACAATGTCACCTTCAATGAATTTTGTATGTCCTATCCTTTAGAACATATAAAAATTTGATGTGATCCTATGTTGTGACTGAAAAACATTGTCTAAAAACACTGCGGTTATGCTTATTTATGTTAATCTAATTGAAAACAAAAACACAATAATGAAACCTTAATCTAAAGAAATTTAAATGAATTCAAATCAAACAAAGTTTTCTTCAGAGCCGTTTCATCTTCCTCTATCTCCAGGAATTTGAAGTTGCTGCTCTCAGATTTGATGTAAGCTCCTCCAAATGGCTGTTGTAGAACGAGTATGCAAATGAAAATCTATTCTATATGCTGGTGAAGATGGGATTGCTGATACGGATATGGACAGGGGCTGTGATTATGCACAGGGGCTGTGAATGAAATGTATCATGATTCTATTGCTATTGCTATGATTCTATACCATCTATGCTTATGAAAGTACTCTATGAATGCTATGAGTGCTATGAGATTTTCCTATAGTTATTTTACTAAAAGCTTCTATATCATTTGAAGCTCCCGGCAACTGTATTTATAGATTTTTGTAGGCTCCATCCCGGCTGGCAAGAATCTACGGCTGTGAGATTGTCTGGTAAGTTTGAATGGTGAGAGATGGAGAGGTTGAGAAGAAAATGGGGGAGGTTGAGAGGTTGGAGAGAAGGATGGATTCCTATCTTCAACCCACGGGAACAAGCCTACACAGAAACAGAGAAATTTAATTTTCTGTTTTAACCGTTTGCTTCCCGGGAGTTGAAGATAAATCCCAAATTAAATAAATAAATAAATTTATTTAATTTATTGCATTTGATTTTTGATTTTTTTAAAACTATGGAAGATTTAATTAAATATTTTGAAATATTTAATTGTAATATGACTTTAGAAGAATTTGAAATTTTAGAAGATTTAATTAAATATTTTTGGAAATATTTAATCATAAATAGATTTTTGAAGAATTTTGAAATGATTTTTAAGAATGAATATTGAATTAGAGGAAATAATTAAATATTTTTAGAATATTTAATTGTAAATAATATTTAGAAGAAGAATAATATTTTAATCTTTATTTGAATAAGATATTCAAACGAAGATTATTGATAATTAATATAAATAAATCGTAATATTTATTTAATTAATTAAGAAATGAATACGAAAAAATGATTAAATAAACTTATTTATTTAATCGAAATAAAAGAATGAAGAAATATAAATAAATTATTTAAATTTATTTATACGCAGATAGAATTCAAAGATTTTAATTAAATATTAAAAACATTTAATTAATTACCAGACAATATGATGTGACCATTTTTAGGTGTATACATTTTGCCCCTCTTTGAAGTGATGTGTTTTACACATTGCTTCAAAGAATTTTGAATTTTGCCCCAAATGTTGACTGTCGAAATAATGATATGTATATGCCCCCGCGAACGATGAATCGATAAGATTTTGAATTTTTGTGAATTTTTTGATTTTTATGAATTTTTATGAAATTTTCAATTTTTATGATTTTGAAGATGTCGATTCATCGTTCGAAACTAATGATTTGAAGAAATTGACCCGAAGAGACATGAAATGAAAAATTGATGATGAAATTGCCCCTGCTATGTGAAAATATGATAAAAATGCCCCAATTTTACCATTATATAGGTTAAAAATGTCATTTTCCATGTCATTTTCAATTTTAACCTAGTAAAATTTGCAAATATTGAGCTCTAAGTTGATAATCATGGCACTTCCAGTTCACCAGCACCGTTTCGAGCGTATCCGACATCATCAGCGGCCAGCGCACTACGGACCTCCGGTATGTGTCTCGTAAATCTCTGTCTCTCAAAAATTTTGTTTTGCGCACGTTTTCAATGTTTATTGCAAAAAAATTGAGTTTTAGCGCCCTTAACATTTTTCATAACACATACGATTCTTTTCGTAGCGCATTCAATATCGTAGCGCCATTAAGGTGTATCATAGCGCATTCAAGATGTTTCATAGCGCATACGATATCGTAGCGCCCGTGATAGATTTCGTAGCGCATTTGATCATTTGCGTAGCGCATATGATTTCATAGCGCACTTGAGATGTATTGCAGCGTCATTAACGAATTTTGTAGCGCAAAATATTTCATAGCGCATATGAGTGATTTTGTAGCGCTATTAATATGTTTTGTAGCGTAATTGATTCTATAGCGCTGATAATGAATTATATAGCGCATTTAACCAATTTTGCAGCGCCTTTGATTTTATGTTGTTGTAAATGATAAATTTGTTTCCAAAGTTGTTGGAGAACAAATAGTAGATGATAAATTTGCTTTTAAAGTTGTTAAAAACAAATAGGACAGATAAGTTTTCTCCTAAAGTTGTTAGAAAGAAACTTGATGTTGATTATTTGCATTCCATGATGATGAAAAACAAATAGTTTGATTGATTCGTTTGCTTCTAAGGTTGTTAAAAACAAACATAATTGTGATATTATTCGCATTTCATAATGATAATGAAAAATAAATAGTTTGATATTCAATTTTGGATTGATACGTTAGGATGATTTGATATTGATGTTGTTTTGATGATGTATGTGAACAGGAGAGACTAGGTGTTTTGCAGTTACGAGAGACTTTTCCAAGCACATGGTCATTGATTCCGCATTTGTTACAGTCAGATAGAGATGTGATTGATGCATGCGGCTTGACTTCATTACTTGATATGCCCGAGGTTCGCCTCAACAGGGCCCTATTGACAGCACTTGCAGAGCGGTGGCATAGCGACACCAACACTTTTCATTTACCGACAGGCGAGATTACAGTGACCCCCGAGGACGTATATCGCATCCTACGGATCCTAGTGATGGGAGAGATAGTTGTTTTTGATAGACGAGAGGTTGGGGGTACTCTTTCTTTGAGACAGATATTTAGAGATGATCAGATTGCCGGATACTTCATCCCATGGGGTGAGATTATAGATACCTATCCACCATTACCAGCTGTGCTTGCAGGATTCATTGGAGGTGTGTTGTGCCCCGACCATAGGTCGAAGGGGTTTGCGATCAGATGGGGTCATGTTCTGGAGAGTATGGTGATGCAAGGGACACGATATGCATGGGGTACATGCATGCTAGCCCATTTATCTGATGAGTTACATCATATTGTATATGGTAGAGGCCAGAGTTTTGCTGTTGGGTGCTCATTATTACAGATATGGGCATGGGAGCACTTTGCTATTTTATGTCCATTGACTCGAGGACAACGACCAGCTGGTCGAGCATACAAACGGTATATGCTTGATATTATTGCCCACCAGACCGGGAAAATCCAGTATATTGGTAGCCGCTTTTAGATAGCTCTGGATACAGTATCGGAGGGCCATATTTGATTGTGAGCCATGGGCCGAGGGGATGGTGAGAGGATGCCACATGTTTGCAATTCTCCAGATTTTGATTTGACCTGACCATGGATCTTGGAGATTCTCGCTTGGCTGCATTGGCACAGTTTCTATCGATTCGGTATGCCCCAGAGGTCTGGCCATTTATAACGACGCATGAGTTTGTAGTGTAAATTCACGATTTCTTTTATGAGGCCGTGGCAGTTCACCAGTTTAGGAGCACAGATGTGGGATTACCAGGTGGATGTTCTTGATGCACGGGCGACACCAGAGTATGTACAGTATGTCCTAGAGCATCCACCACCACGTATGTTTGATCCTGATGAGGCCATTGCTCCTATTATTGCACAGAGACGTCGACAGAGGGACTCAGAGTCAGGAGATGATGATTCAGAGGACAGTGATGATGAGGAAAGTAGTGGAGATGATGACTCAGATGGAGATGATGGTGGTGATGATAGGGGTGGAGATAGAGGTGGCAGGAGAGGTGGTAAGAGAGGTGGTAGAGGAGGTGGTAGGAGAGGTGGACCACTCTGATGAGGTGACACCGACTCCATCCCTTCCTCAGATCCCCGACCAGAGCGCAGGGCTCGACATTGTCTCCTCAAGAGTAATAAAGATGCAGAGCTTTACAGTTCAGCTATCACAGCACAGCTTGATTTCACAGCCACGTGGCCTGACTTCGACACACCGAGAGACGTAGCTAGACAGCGTGGTGAGCAGGCCATTGCCTTGGCAGATAGCCTACAAAGAGTAGCAAGTAGCACTTTTCCAGGTGACATGATGAGGGAGGTTACTAGAGCCACACGAGAGGCAGAGTTTTATAGGACTAGATATCATGATTTGGTTCCACCTGAGCAGAGAGAGAGCTACACTCAGTCACGATCTACTCATGGTCGCTCTCGTACTACTAGCAGGGGTGTGACACAGCCATTACCCCCTAGAGGGCCACCAGGGACAGGCGGAGCAGGTCCATCAGGGACAGGTGATATAGGTCCATCAAGGGCAGGTGGTACAGGTCCTAGGCCAGCTCCATCAGAGGATAGCTCTGCCTAGTGCATTGTATATGATTTTTTTCATTATATTATGTTGAGACATTTTGTATACACCGTGAGATGATCACATTTTTTATGATTTGATATCTTTTGTAGTTGACATCCTTGTACATTTTGACATTCATTTTTGAGATATATGAAATGCAGCGATGATTTTACATGATATATGATGTATCCATATGATGTGTACTATATGATGGTTTCATGATTTATGATATTTATATACATGATTGTATGAGATGAAATTTATTTGATGAATGAATGTATGACGTATATGATGTATGTAATGTATGCTTTTTATGATTTTTCTGATGCAAATATATATGAAAAATGTATAAAATGATGTTTTTGTGAATGTCAAAATATACTCAGTCATGTATTTGAAAAGATATAAACATTTTATTCTTTGCCAGTTTTTAGAAATCTATAAATGCAAAATACAAATTCTAACATGAATGCAATCTATACTAACCATGCAGGACATTCATACAATATTGCCATTTGGAGAGCTTATTCATGCTTTTTGTATCATCATAGAGCTTTGAAATGTTGAAAGTTAATACAAGCATCAAAGGGTATAAGCAATCTTCGCTGATGAATTTGTATTGCTTTGATTTTAATGTAGCAAGTTAATACAAGCATCTGTGTACTAATTGAACCAAGATGACCTGGTATTGCTTGCATAGCGTACAGAGTTAATCCTTTCCCATGCAAATTCAAATGTCATCCTATGATAATGTAGAACATGTCTCAAGCACTAATTTACATATAGTAATTAATTACTCTCGCGAACAAGAGACAAATAAAAATCATACTCCTTCCTTGCTTTTCTAGTTCAGTACATCATTGAATCACTCCAGAGATATGATAGAAAATCAAACAACCATTCCATTCTTGCTTAAAGTATTTCAAACATTTATTCAGATTAAGATCATCCAATTTGGTTATCATCATTGATATTCTCATTTCGATAGTTGTTTGGATCATGTTGTTTCGATTTCCATTGGCATTGAATAAACATGTTGTGGTTGATTTGATACGACAATGTTTGTTGTGTTTTGTCAAACTATTTTATGTCTGTTTGTGATATTCAAAAAGCTTGTTGTCCTTTCCTATTTGTTCAGTGTATGTTTCTGCATTTTTTCCCCCAGTGTAAACACAACCTAAGGATAAAAGATATGTACAAATTTCATCAAGCCATGATGAAAAGATTCCCACTATATGATATGGATATGAAAGATATATACGATGATAGTCATGGATGGATGATGCCGAAGTGAAAAACAAGACATAAACTAATAAATGAAGGAGCTCCATGTCATCACAAGTAGCTTTGGTTTTGCCAAGCTTCACCTTAATTTGTTTCATTGTAATTCTTTTCAAAATCCTTCTAATTTTTTAGACTTTTATGATTTTTCTGTGACTTTTAAGTGATTTTTTCGTGACTTTTATGATTTTTTTTATTTTTTCAGGACTTTTTATGATTTTTTTTAAATTTTTTCAGGACTTTTTAGACATAGAACTTCTTCAGATGAATACTATTGATTGGCTCTTCAAATAGGTCCCCCTCTGATGTGGATAACTGATATGCACCAGAACCGTATGCTGCTATGATAACAAATGGACCAAGCCAATTAGGTTCAAATTTCCCTTTCTTTTCTCTGTCTTGCTAATTACGTGGATTTTCTCTCAAAACTAAGTCACCCACTTGAAATGCCTGTGGTTTAACTCTGTGATTATAACTACGGGACATAACTTGTTGATAACCTTTCAAATGATTAGCTGCATGTTGACGTCTTTCATCTAACAATTCTAGTTCCTGAAGGCGAGAAATTCTGTAGTCTTCATCACTTATCAATCCCTTGAGTGAAACCCTAAGCGAAGGTATTTCAACTTCTAATGGTAAAATTGCTTCTGCTCCATAGACTAAAGCATATGGTGTAGCTCCTGTTGGTGTGTGAACACTGGTTCTGTAGGCCCACAAAGCTGGGTTGAGTTGAACATGCCAATCACGTCCAGCGTCATTTACTGTGTTCTTTAATATCTTCAAGATGGTTTTGTTAGAAGCTTCTGCTTGACCATTACCCTGTGGATAATAAGGTGTAGAGAACTTGTGTTGGATGTGAAATCTTTCACAAAGTTCATCAACATCCTGATTCTTAAAAGGTCTTCCATTATCAGTAACAATAGAATTAGGAATTCCATATCTACAAATAATGTAATTCAGGATAAATGAAGATATTTGTTTACCAGTCACTGTTGTTAGAGGAACAGCTTCAATCCATTTTGTAAAATACTCAGTAGCTGTAATGATAAATTTATGACCATTTGACGATGAAGGATGTATTTTACCAACAAGATCTAATCCCCACTGAGAAAAAGGCCATGTCGAAATGAAAGGTTGCAGTTCTTGTGTAGGTGCATGAATAAGATTCCCATGGATCTGGCATTTAGAACACTTCTTAACAAAAGTAAAAGAATCTTGCTCCATGGTAGGCCAATAGTATCCCATTCTGACAAGTTTCTTCGCTAAGGTCAAACCACTTGAGTGAGTTCCACAAATACCATCGTGAACCTCTTGTAAGGCTTTTTCAGATTCGTCACGTTCAAGACATCTAAGGAGTGTACCATCAAGACCACATCTATAAAGGATATTGGCAATTAAGGTATAACGGGATGATTGGCGTATGAAATTCTATTTTTGGTTGCGGGATAAATCTAAAGGCAAGATGTTATCTTTCAAATAGGTATAAGTTTTGCTATATAAAGGTGAATCTGAACCGGTTAAATGACATATAACTTGGTTTTCAGTATTATCATATGCAGGAGAAAACAATTGTTCCACCAAGAATTCATACTTGGTTTGATCTTCTGACATTTGTAATAAGGAAGCAATGGTAGCCATTGCATCTGCAGCTTTATTATCAATCCTTGATATTTGTGAAAATTTAATTGACACAAAATATTTCTTATAATCATCCACCATGTTCTTGTATGGTAGCAACTTATCATCTTTAGTTTGATAATCATCATTAATTTGATTAATGACAAGTTGTGAATCACCATAAACTTCCAGCTCTGAAATCTGCCATTCCAAACCTATCTTCAATCCTATGAGTAATGCCTCATATTCAACTATGTTATTTGTGCAAGGAAACATCAACCGATATGATCTTGAAATGGTATGTCCTTCAGGTGTAACAAAAAGAATCCCTGCCCCCGAGCCATATTGTGTATAAGATCCATCAAAGTACAATGCCCACGGTCTCTGAATTGTTGCTATAAAGACATCTGCATCAGGAAACTCAATGTGCATTGGATTGTCTTCTTGTAAAGGAGCTTCAGCCAACTGATCTGCAATGACCTGTCCTTTAATAGCTTTTCGATCTACATAGTGAATATCAAACTCACTTAAGATCATTACCCATTTTGCAAGTCTTCCTGTTAAAGTAGCTCTGCTTAATAGGTATTTCAATGGATCTATCTTTGTTATCAGCTTAACTGTATGAGCCAACATATAATGTCGCCACTTTTGAGAAGCAAACACTACTGCAAGACAAGCTTTTTCAATGAAACTGTAGTTTAACTCATGTCTTGTTAAGGTTCTACTGATATAATATATGGCCCTTTCTTTACCTGTAGAGTCTTCTTGTGCTAGCAATGCACCCAAAGATACTTCTGTTGCTGAAATATAGAGTATGAGTGGCTCTCTTGGAATAGGTGGAATTAAAACTGGTGAATGCGTAAGATATTGCTTGATCTGATTGAATGCTGCTTCACATTTGTCATCCCATTTAAATGGAACATTTTTATGCAATAAATGTGTAAATGGCAAGCTTTTGTCTGCCAGTTGAGCTATAAACCTTCTAATAGACTGTAATCTTCCTTGCAATGATCTTAATTGACTGATATTTCGTGGTGGGGGCATGTCCATTATAGCTTGTACCTTTTCTGGATCAACTTCTATTCCCTTTTCTGAAACAATGTACCCTAGGAGTTTTCCAGATGTAACACCGAAGACACATTTCTTTGGATTTAGTCGAACATTGAACTTCTCCATTCTAATAAAGATTTTTGACAAGATTTCCAGGTGTTCATCTCGTGTATGAGATTTGGCAAGTAAATCATCAACATAATCTTCCATGAATGTATGCATCATATCATGAAAAATAGTTGTCATTGCTCTTTGATAAGTAGCTCCAGCATTCTTTAACCCAAATGGCATTACATTCCAGCAATAGGTACCCCAAGGACATGTGAACACTGTTTTATCTTGATCTTCTGGTGCAATTTTTATCTGGTTGTATCCTGAAAATCCATCCATTAATGAATACATTGCATGGCCAGCAGTTAAGTCTACAATCATGTCTATGTTAGGCAAAGGAAAATCATCTTTAGGACAAGCTTTATTTAAATCCCTGAAATCTGTACAAACTCTGATCCTTCCATCTGGCTTTGAAACAGGTAGAATGTTTGAAATCCATTCTGCATAGTCAATAGTTCGGATGAATCCAACATCCAAAAGCTTCTTTAATTCTTCCTTGACCAATAATGCAACATGTGGATGCATCTTTTTGAGCTTTTGCTTTACAGGCTTTGTCCCAGGTTTGATAGATAAATGATGCATTATCAGATTAGGATCTAACCCTGGCATATCAGCATATGACCAAGCAAAGTTAATTTGATTATCCTTCAAGAATTGCATGAATTTCTGGACTTCTTCAACTGTTAATGATGCTGCAATTTGCAAAACTTTTGGCTGCTCTGCTGTACTTATGTTGATTGATTCTGTTGGTTCAATCAAAATAGAAGATCTTTCATGATAATACTTGGGAAGAGTGTCAAGTTTCTCATCCTTCAGTGCCTCAGAAAGGTTTTCACTGTCGGATTCGCTCTTTATTTTTCTCTTGTTTTGATCTATCACTGCCATTTTTCGGTTTTCACCAATAGATTCATCTTTTATTTCATTTATTTTGCAGCTAAGAGACTTGACACTCTCCTTATCAAAATCATGAGTATAAGATTCTTGAATGAAACAATTGTTTTCTTCATTTGAGGAACAAAGGAAAGTTATAATGTCTTCATCATTACTGAATGTAGGAATATGGATAGGTGCGTCAATGTCCCAATCTATAAGTTCTGGATAAACTAAGGGCATAGGATCATTAGGTTGGGTAAGGTCTTGAATTGTCAAAGTCATGATATGGTTATCATCCTCATGATAGACAAGGTCTATGATGGTATTCTCCTGTTGATTGTCAATCTCGTTAGGATCTGATTCTTCCTCACTTGAGTCATGATCGCTTTGTAAAACAAAATCAAGTGGAGACCTTGAGCCTTCTCCTTGTATAAGAACAGGTGCATATTTGTGTATAGTATCAACTTGTTTATCCCTCCAAAATTCATCATTATAAATGGTGTCCCATTCATATTCATTAGAATCAGTATCTGAACTATTTTGCAATTGGAAAACTGATTCATGAGATTTATCTGACACGGATCCTCCTTCATGAATTAATTGTGTCTGCTGTGAAGTAGATTCTTCTTTATCTTTACCATATCCAAGTCCTGTTTTATCACTTGAATGCTTTGAAATAGGTTGAATTGGTTCCACAATTCCTTCTCTTCGTTTCCCTATAGGACCATTCCCTTCATAGCCCATCTTTTGCATGATAGCGTACCCTTTACCATATTGTTCTTTAGGAAACTTAATGTGCAAGAGAGATTCATCTTCATCTTTGTATAGCCAATTTAGGATGTCCCTATCTTCAGCTTCTTCTTCAGTGGTATTAGCTCTAATGAATTTTCCATCAAACTTTGTAATTGGCACGGAAGCTTGAGATGTAGAAGCGGTTGCAATCTTTTGATTTGATAAAGTTGGTAAACCATGTGATCTTGGAGAAGGAGGTAAAGTAGAAAGAGATAGTGAATATTCACCTACCCCTTTGTCTTTAAACTTCAGCTTAGTATCAAGATTATTTGTCAATTCTTGCAATTGAACTTGTAGATTGGAAGAAGAAACAACAAGAGCTTCTCTATTGTGTGGCACAAAGACATCTTGAGTTACTCTAAGATTTGAACAAGTTTGGGTACTATTGTAATCAGCTTGTATAGTTATTTCTTGTCCATCATATGGAAACTTGATACATTGATGATATGTTGATGGTACTGCTTGCATATCATGGATCCACGGACGACCCAAAAGTATGTTATAAGACAGATCTCGATCTAGAACCTGACAAAAAGTATTCTTCACAACAGGTCCCACTCTGATAGGCAATAATATTAATCCTTTAGAAGCTCTTTCCTCATCATCATATGCCTTGATGGTTATCTTCCTTCGTGGATCAATTTCATTTTCTGATATTCCTAAGGCATTTATTAATTTTAAGGTACAAATATTCAAACCGGCTCCTCCATCTATTAAGACACGTCTAATTCGATGTTTATGGATCATGACTTCAAGGTAGAGCGAGGAATTATGTGGATGTGTCATAGAGGCATCATCTTTGTCGGAAAATGAAAGACAAGTAGGGGAAGATAAATGTCCCACCATGGCTTGAAATTTGTTTGCATCTAGATCAGTATCAACAGTTGTGTTTACAAGAGCTTCTTCTAAAATATTCTTGTGTATGGGGGATATTTTGAGAAGTTCAAGAATGGATATTTGAGCTGATGTTTTTCTCAATTGATCAACCAGATTATACTGAGTTGGAGAAGAAATAGTTGTTTTAGATGAACTTCCTTTTAAAACAACCTTTGCTTGACCTCTTGTTGTTACATTAACCTGTTGATATTCTTGTTTTCCTTTGATTTTGATAACATTAATCCGATTATCATCTGTGTGAATGTGACGGATTATATTGTCTTCAACATTATGTATACTTTTGGCGTTGGTATCCGATGTTTCCCCCTTTTGGTAGTTTGGCAAAGGATCTTTGAATGCTTGATGATCATCATTGGTATGATGTCCCTCAATTGTAATGGTACCATTGTCAATTAAATCTTGTACTAGATTTTTCAAAGCTTGACAATTGTTTGTTCTATGACCTTTACATCGATGATAATTGCAATAATACAAGTCATTCCATGATGGTGGTTTAACTCGTGGCTCATAATCTCTTTGTGGTGGTAAGGTGATAACCTTATTATCAAGAAGCTCCTTGAGAGCAGACTCAAGAGATTGACCCAATGTAGTAAAAGTCCGTCGGTTTGAAAAGAATGAAGGTCTAGACGGATTTGATGTTTGGGCATTGCCAAGATTATTATTGAAATTACCACAATTTTGATTGGTATTTTTATTGGTCATGTTCTCTTGCTTGGAAATTTGTCCTTGTTTATTGTTGTTTCCTTGTTGAATTGTATTTCCTTGTGGATTATTTCGTGGAGCACTTGATAGATTGAAAACAGATGGTCTTGTTCATAAATTATTTGCATCCACTATGCCATCATTAACAACATTTTTGTTTCTATTCCAAAACCTTGTTTTATCGTTATTGTTTTGATTTGATGTACTTGGATTATCAAGTTTTATCACTCCCCTTTTAACCAAGGCCCCTTCAATGGTGATTGCATTTTCAATCAATTTTTCAAAGTTATGAGGACAATGAAGGTTAAGCCTATAGCTTAATTCTGGATCAAGGCTATTAATAAAGATATCCATCTTTTCCTTTTCAGGAATAGGACGAGAATATCGTGCAAATAACCTTCTCCACCTTTGTAAAAATGTAGTAAAGGGTTCTCCTACTTTTTGTTTCACTTTACAAAGATCAAGCATTGTTATTTGGTGTTGAATGTTGTAGGAGTATTGTGAGATAAACTGATTTATCAACTCCTCAAAAGTTTTGATAGGTGGAGTGATTTTTGAAAGCCACTCCATGGATTGTACACCTAGACTTCGTGGAAATAATCGCATCAAGTAAGTATCATCATAGGCGAATTCAAGACTCATGTTTCGGAAATCCCTAACATGGTCAATGGGATCAGTTTTTCCATTATACCTATCATACTTAGGAATTTCGCAATGTTTTGGAAATGGGATCATTTGAAGACTCCTATCAAATGGATAAGGAGATATGTCTTCCAAAACATATTTCTTTGTTGTACCTCCTTGCATTTCCTTTATTTTCCCTTGTAATTCTTTTATCTGTTGGTTAAGAGCACTAAAGTCATTAGGAGGAGTTTCAGGATTTTGTTTAATCCCTTCTATGTCAAAGGTGTGAGGCAATTTAGCTCCTTGATTAGCTAATGAAAGAAAATATTTTTCTTTATTACGTTCTAGAATTCTTTCCATAAGAGTATGGAATTGGGGATCTTGTTCTGCTTCTTGAAGCTTTTCTTCTGTTAACTCATCAAGATTAAATGTTTCCTCTTCTTTTTCATTTCGGTCACCCATTTTACTGGTTGTGGTTTCTCCCTCGTCTTTTTCCATTTGTTTTTGAGATCTCATGAAGACAGGCATAGATTTATGTCCAAAATTTACTTACTTTTGATCAAAAGAGTGAAATAGTGCAATTTATGTGATATATATGAAAGTCAGGATAGAATGAAGATTCTATGACTTACACAAAATTTCTAATCTTGTAGCTTGTGTTGTTCCCTAAGTGAAAGGATGAAAATCCTGTTAGCGGGAATATAAGCAAAAGATCAAGAAAAGGATGATTTTGCACTTTATGAAATTTTGATCATGGCTTTGTAAAAGGATGGATTTTATGATAGATGCCTAATGTATTCTAAGTTCTCTATTGTAAAATTTGATTTGGACGAGTAGAATATTCGATTGCGGGTTGGGGAATATAACTGAAACGAATGCGTTGACTATGGTTATGCCTTTGAGAAAGGGCTCTTCTTTGAAAGTAAGCTTGTGAATACAAGGGCTCTATAGCATAATCATCTGAAAGACCTCTAACACAATCATGATACCTATGAAGAAAGGTTCTATATTTGAGTAAAACTTTTCGACTTTGATATAAGAATCGTTGCTTCTTCAATAATTTCTTGTGATTGAGGGGTTTCTTTGGCTTTTTAATCCTTTTGGAAACGGATTTCTTTACAAACTTTGTGGATTTCCAATCTCGTAACATGAGATTGATCAATGTGATAATGAGTGTTTTGGATGATCTTATCTAAATTAATGTAGTGAAAACACATCAAACAAGTTTGAAAACAGTTGTCTTAAGTCCTATGCTAAACATCAAGTGTGTAATCAAAATGTTTTTCAAAAATTGTTTTAACGGGTTTTACACATGACAAGTACTTCAACAGACTCACTCTTAGTTCTCAAGTAGGTCATCATAGCAATCAACAGCCCACATCTTAGAACTGCGTCGACTCACACAGCCATGTCACCCCCGAAAGGGCGCCCGTGTTTTTGTCTTTTCCAGGTGCGTACTCAGAGTGACGGAAGTGGATACCGGATCCCCTGAGCAAACAATCCTTGGCAGTTATATGGTGAGTATCTTGGGGGTAGATTCTTCCCTCCCCTGCACTGTGATTGAAACAATGTTTGGAAACTGACTCAGTTAGTTACTACACTAGGTTCGTAGTAAGGGTTTCCGTTCGGTGCGGCAAATGATAGACTCCCTCGAGAGACCTCCCTACCTTTAGAACAAAGGCTTTGGGGATGGTTATCAATGCACACTACCGTCAAAAGAGGGTTTCCCCAATTTTGCTTTAAATTTTAGAGTGGGGTGGAATAGCCTGGCTTTGGCTTGAACCCACTTGAGTCGTTCCTCTTGGGTGAGTACTTTTTCCCACAAGAGCAGGCTCTCTACAAGGTTTTAACAAAAGCTATAAAATGCATAAAAGGAAATAGGTGAGTTTGGCATTTTGATCACCCAGTTAAGGGGAGAGCATAGGCCTATCACCGAAGACAAAGCAAACAAAGGTTCAATTGTTAAGCACCAAATGAAAATTTTCTAAACTAAGTGAAGATTTTGCTTCACATAAAAAGAAAATTCATTTTAAGCCCAAATTGAAAGATGAAGTGTCTACCCTAGGATTGCTTCATTTTACCTTAGATGACTACCCTAGGATTGGTTAATTTTATGCTTAAAATGACTACCCTAGGATTGGTTCTTTTTATGCTTTAAATGATTACCCTAGGATTGGTTAATTTTATGCTTTAAAATTATTAACTGTCCGCGGCTACGTCGGAATCAGTTAAACTAATCTAGAGTTATAGATTACAAAATACATTCTTTAAAAATTTATACATTATAGGTGCTGCAAAATTAATTACAGGTGCTGCAAAACTGATTAAGGGCGCTGCAATACTAATTAGGGGCGCTGCAAGATGGATTATGGGCTCTGTAAAGATGGTTACGGGAACTGCAAAAATGATTACGGGCGCTACAAAGATGATCACGGGCGCTGCAAAACAGATTATGGGCGCTTCAACAGACTTCAGATGCGCTAAACTGGAGATGACATTTTCGAAACGTGTCGTCTGCGCTATTCCGCTGTTTTTACCTGTAACCTGTCAAAAAAAACTGCAAATAAAACATTAAAAAGGGGGCAAGGGCCCCACGGTGGGCGCCAAAAATGTGTTATGTTTATTTATTTTAATCTAATTGAAAACAAAACACTAAATGAAACCTTATACTAAAGAAATTTAAATGAATTCAAATCAAACAAAGTTTTCTTCAGAGCCGTTTCATCTTCCTCTATCTCCAGGAATTTGAAGTTGCTGCTCTCAGATTTGATGTAAGCTTCTCCAAATGGCTGCTGTAGAACGAGTATGCAAATGAAAATCTATTCTATATGCTGGTGAAGATGGGATTGCTGATACGGATATGGACAGGGGCTGTGATTATGCACAGGGGCTGTGAATGAAATGTATCATGATTCTATTGCTATTGCTATGATTCTATACCATCTATGCTTATGAAAGTACTCTATGAATGCTATGAGTGCTATGAGATTTGCCTATAGTTATTTTACTAAAAGCTTCTATATGATTTGGAGCTCCCGGCAGCTGTATTTATAGATTTTTGCAGGCTCCATCCCGGCTGGCAAGAATCTACGGCTGTGAGATTGTCTGGTAAGTTTGAATGGTGAGAGATGGAGAAGTTGAGAAGAAAATGGGGGAGGTTGAGAGGTTGGAGAGAAGGATGGATTCCTGTCTTCAACCCACGGGAACAAGCCTGCACAGAAACAGAGAAATTTAATTTTCTGTTTTAACCGTTTGCTTCCCGGGAGTTGAAGATAAATCCCAAATTAAATAAATAAATAAATTTATTTAATTTATTGCATTTGATTTTTGATTTTTAAAAACTATGGAAGATTTAATTAAATATTTTGAAATATTTAATTGTAATATGACTTTAGAAGAATTTGAAATTTTAGAAGATTTAATTAAATATTTTTGGAAATATTTAATTATAAATAGATTTTTGAAGAATTTTGAAATGATTTTTAAGAATGAATATTGAATTAGAGGAAATAATTAAATATTTTTAGAATATTTAATTGTAAATAATATTTAGAAGAAGAATAATATTTTAATCTTTATTTGAATAAGATATTCAAACGAAGATTATTGATAATTAATATAAATAAATCGTAATATTTATTTAATTAATTAAGAAATGAATACGAAAAGATGATTAAATAAACTTATTTATTTAATCGAAATAAAAGAATGAAGAAATATAAATAAATTATTTAAATTTATTTATACGCAGATAGAATTCAAAGATTTTAATTAAATATTAAAAATATTTAATTAATTACCAGACAATATGATGTGACCATTTTTAGGTGTATACACCTGCAATAGAATGTCACCATTCTACAACAAAACATTCTAATTCCTCAGCAACACACTACCATTTCTACACATCAAGTCACACAAACTACATCGCAACCGCTGCAACCACCCCATGGAGCTTCTGCAACGGTCCCATAACAACATCACATCCTGTTGTGCCAACTTTATCAACAACCACCACAGTAGCAACAACCACCCCAACATACGCATGTTCCCACACAAATGCAACAAAATCCTCACATAATATCTTTACCATCTGTGTAGCACATACACCGCTTATGATGCTACATCCAATCCTAATCCAAATATCCATGTGGCCTCCCAGAATCTGCTGCGGACTCCACCACCACTTTACACTAATCCTTCACAGTCACACACGAATCCATACCAACAGTCATCTAACCCACAACCATCTCCATACGCTACATAACCCAATGTTGCGTATAATTACCAATCCAATCCATACTATGCTAAACAACAACCTTCATACCAATAAGGCACTTCATCCACATCCTATACACAACAACAACCACCTTATCAATAGGGTGATCAATCCACCTCCTACTATCAACAACCACCGCCTTACTAGCAAGGGGCTTCCATGTCATCATACTATCAAGATGCTACGCAATACCAGTAGGGTACTCCATCCACTTCATACTATCAACAATAACGACCATACCAACAAGCAACTTCAACCTCTTACCATCAAAATCCATCATATTCACCTTACATCAATCCGCAATCTGCTTACGCCAATCAATACCAACAAAAACCTCCATACACACCTCAACCCACTTATGATCCAACTGCTTCAACACCATCCTCATCATATCAATAATATCCTCCATACAATCAGCTCAGCTCATCCAATCTAACTCCCGTAGTGCCTATCAATAAAGACCTGGAAGAAGTCAAAGCTACGTTAAAGGACTTACAAGCAAGGATCGACAAACAATCATTCAAGTTTGAAGATATTTGTCCTTACCCATTTGATCCTTCAATCTCATTGGTTCCTTTTCTGAAGCATTTCGAAATGCCAAAATTCAATAAGTATAAAGGAACGAAAGATCCCAAGGCTCACCTTCAAGAGTTTTACGCCCACTGTCAAGAAGTCATGCACAATGACAATTACCTCATGAGATTGTTTCCTAGGAGTTTACAAGGAATAACTCTTGATTGGTTTATGGGTCTTGAAAAGGGATCTATCAAGTCCTTTGCACAACTTTTAGAGGAGTTTGTCTCCCACTTCTCCTTTAATTTGGAGAAGGATATCGACACATTAGATCTCCTAAAGGAAAAGCAACGTGAGGGAGAAACTTTTGCGAGCTATCTTCAAAGATGGCGAGCCCTAGCTAGTCACATGAAATCCACGCTAAGGGAAAATGATATGGTCACCTTGTTCATTGAAAAATCTCATCCAGATATGGCTCACAACTTCAGACTCCACTGTGTCACAACCTTTGCAACAATAGTGGAGAAAGGTCCTATTCTTGAGAGGGACCTTATCGCCAAAGGGCTAGTCAAAATCTTTAAGTATGACAAGGAGAAGTCATCCAGGGATAAGCCTCGTTATTGGAACAAAAAAAAAATGTTGTCAATGATGGTGTCACTGACACCAAACACATCCAAGTGGCTAATGCTTCATAGAAGCCACAATATCCTCCTCAACAATCAAACCCTCATGCTATATCAGTGCCATAGGGGGGCACCTCATTCCAACCAAGAATCCAATCAGAATAACCAAGGGAATTGAAAACCTCAATTCACTCAACTAGGGGAACCCCTAAGTGTCATGTTTAATAGGCTTCTTCAAGCTAATTACCCGATTACATATCCTGTGACCAAGCTACCCGATGAATCCAAGCCTAAACCAGCTTCGTTTAAAGAAAATGAATATTGTGAGTTCCACAAGATTAAAGGGCATACATTGAATAAGTGTCAAAGTCTGAAAACGTACAACCAGGATCTCATAGATCGGGGTGACATACATGTGGATGCCAACACGACACCTTTGTGCAATGCTCAATTGCAAATATATCAAAATGCTTTCCCTAAGCATAACCAAGGTCCTAGTACATAAAACTCAAACCCAAGGCCTAGCAATAACAATAATCAAAATAACAACACCAACAACATTAGTTACAAAAATGTGCCACTTAACTATGAAGGTCTCATCATGCACATCGAACAAGTGGAACCACGTGTATCTATGATACACGTAAAAGGAAAGGATCCACAATGTGTTGTTACCACCTATCGAACCTGCATCACAGTCCCTAGAGCCTCCACATCCACCTAGCCGCAACTTGTGAGTTCTCAATACAACATTCTTGACCACTGGGAAAGACTTCGACATAGATATCCATTCTGGACTTGCTTAAGTCTTCTCCTGCACACTAAGAAATCCTAAATAAGGCCTTATGGGACATGCAAGTTCCTAATGACATAGACCCTGCACAATTTCAAGCACTGGTAGGGCACCTCTCTGCCACCTATCAACTAGGTTTTAGCCAAAACGAAATGCCTTGCATTGACTCTAATCATAACCGTCCCCTCCATCTAGAGGCCCTGGTAAATCGTCATAAAGTAAAGAGGGTCTTGGTAGATAATGGTTCTTCCCTGAACCTTTGTACATTGAAATTCATAAAATAGGTAGGATACACCCATGCTGATTTAAATAATCAAGTCATCACAATCAGGGCGTATGATAATGCAGAGCGTGATTCTAAAGGGACAATATGTCTTCCGATCTAGGTTGGTCCAATTGTACAATACACTACTTGTCACGTCCTTGATTTGGAACTCCCCTATAACCTCCTCCTTAGCCATCCATGGATTCACACCATGCAAGCCGTTCCATCCACATACCATCAATGTCCAAAATTCCCATTCAATGGGGTAGAAGTTACCATTCATGCAGATCCCCAACCATTTGAATATTGTCGCGCATTAGAAGCTTCTTTTCCTCATTCCCACTATTGTCTTGGAGTGGAAATGGGACCGCTACAGACATCTTTTGACGTGTCTGATGGCACAACAACATGCAAACAAAATATTGCTATTTTGTTTCTCCTGAAAGAGAAAGAAAACACATGGATGTCTTAGCTCCCAAGGTCTTTGTAGTTGGTTCTCAACTACGCTGATGTTGCTCAGTGGCCAATGTAATAGTACTATTCAAGGGGCCTTCTGGTGTTGAGCTTTTGGATTGTTCTGAGATCAAACATAAAATTAAACCTATTCTAACCAGGGTTTTTAAAGAAACATAAAAAGATAGATCAAAGCTTTAGAACATAAAAGAATGTTAATTAATCCAACTTAACCAGACTTGTTACCTTTCAAGGAATTCCTAACTAAAACTGCAGAACAATAGTAACTTGTGACTAACACACAGTTTCATTCATTCACAGTGTTGATTTCAATAAGAGATTGCAAGTTACCATTTAAACAAAACATAGAATAAGACCTCAATCCTTGAAATATTTTCAAATCAAATGATTAACTTAAGACAAATACCATTCAGGAACACAATGTGAAGTAGATTAAAATATGATTGCTTCTACTATTAGTGAAACATATAAGCAATATTTACAAAGTTGGCACAATCACCAGTGTACAGAAAATCTAAGACTCCAAATTGTTTCCATCTATGCTAAGAAAACTGGAAAGATACATTCCTGTCTATGCTGAATCTAACTCCTACTCTAAGAAGACACAAGAAACTCCCATTACAAAGAATCAGGATGCAGTTTTGTCTCCTCTAACTGACTTTTCTTTCTAACTTCTAACTCTTAACTTCCAACCCTTTACAAAGAGGCCAACATGCCATATATACAGAAATGTACTGAAAGGAATGTGCTGTCCTCTATTTTAGGGTTTACAAAATATCTCTTTTAGGAGGGTCGGCTCTCAGATCTTTCCGAAGAGAGTCAATGTTGTATTCAATGTGAAGCCCCGCTATCCATGTCGGTGACAGCTTGACCTCAGGAGAAGCCTTCAGATCTTTTGTAGCTGCAACATTTACTCCTGGTATCCATGTCTATCTTTCAACTCCTTCGAAGGGCTGCCTTGAATGCTCTAAAGTATTTTTCCATTAATACTAATCCACCCCTTTTCTGCCAGTAGACTCCAGCTGTCCCTAAGACTTCGTGGTTCTTTCTTTCTCTCGGCCTTCCTTCACGTTGACCACCTCTGGAAATAGAACATTGGACCTCCCCTTTCAAATTCAAACACCATCATTCCCGGGCCGATCCATCAACTCATTCACATAGTAAGTTCATGTTGTTCACATTTTGTCGATCTCCTTCATAGGGGTAGTCAATTAGTCAACGACTCACTTTTAGCTCCTTTCGATTGGGCGAACAAATGCCACACCAAATTCTTGGGCAGTCAAAAGTGGTCCACACTAAGTCGCATGTCGGTGAGACACTAATCATGTCTCCCTGATGCGATTATATCTCTTCTAGTAGCTATCAGTGCAACATGTGACAGTCGGTGAGACCTTTCGGTGAGCTGCAAAAGTCATATCGATACCACAAAGACTATCAGCAAGACAGTTGCTAGTCAGCATGACCTCTCAGCGAGCGCATTCTTTCTTTGGCAAGCATACCCACATTCGGCAAGACCTCAGAGGGTCGGCAAGACACTACCCCGAAGCCCTAATCATCCGCTCAGAGCTTCTCCGAGCTCATTCTTATTCTTCGAGCTCGAGCTCCTTTTCCTTTCTGCAAGACCTCTCAATCAGAAAAAGGTCATGGCAAGTTCCCCTTGGTTATATCGATATCCCTTTTATTGGAAAATCCATCGCTGTCGGCAAGAGATAAAGCGGTCGGGAAGACCTTATATCGAGCCCCTCTTCTCTCGGCGAGTACATTCCATTACATCGAAGGGAGAAAACACGTCGGCAAGACCATTGCTAGTCGACATGACCTTACAGCGAAGCCGACCATTCTCCCCGAGCTCATTTTGTATCGGCAATACCCTATCGTGTCGGTGAGACTTCATGGCGATGTTATCTCTCTTGGCGAGATCTTATGCCGAACATTAATCTTTTGCTTGGAGCTCCCATCGGCAAGAGTCCACCCTGTCGGTGAGACCTCATGGCAACCTCTGCTTTTCTCCCCTAAGCTCAAATCTCTTTTGATGAGAGCCTGCTTGGTTGGCGAGACCTTTCATTGAGCTCAAACTTTCCATCGAGACTCCCCCGCGTGTGGCCACTATTCCATGTCGGTGAGACCAGCTCATTTCGCTGAGACATTACACCGAAGGGAGAACCCTTTGGTGAAACCTTCACGCATCAGCCAAAATTCATGGCGTATACACCCTTCTCTTCGAAAGCACAACCTGTCGGTGTGACTTCATCCTAGTCACCGAGACCTCACAGCGATGAAACCATTACACTGAGGACACAATCTCCTCTGCGAGACTAACAACCATCTGTGAGACATTTCACTGAGTCCATTTCATTTCGGCCAGACTCTCTTTGGTCGCTGAGACGCTATGGCGACATCATTCCACTCTTGCCGAGCTCAAACCCCTTCTCTTTCGGTGAGACTCCGTCAGGTTGGTGAGACCTTTCACCAAAATTATCTCTTATCGCTGAGTGCTCATTTTACTTCGGTAAGACCTTTATTGATCGGCGAGACCTCACAGCGAAGGGAGAACCTTTTCGCGAGATATTTACCATTCAGCTGGACTTTCTGGCGAAAGCACCAACCTTTTGGCGATCTTATTTTATTTCGGGGAGACCGAATCCCTTTGACGAGACTTCATCCCAATGCAAATCCCTCTTGCCGAGACCTCATTTCAAGTCAGCGAGACCCCGACTAGTCTGCCAGACACTACGCCGAAAGTGAACCACTCTGCCTGAGCTCGAACCTTTTTGGTGGGACTCCGATGGATTGGCGAGAGGTTACACCGATGTTACCTGATGTCGGCGAGAATTTCCTCCTTCGTTGAGACCTTATGCCGAATGCATAATCTTTTGGCGAGGGCTCCTTCGGTCGGTGAGACACATAAAGACTTACGGCCACAGGGATGTTTGGGTGGCCTGTGAGCCTCATATGAATAGAACACACTGTTAGTCGGTGAGACAACTACAGGGTCTTGCCGACCTTCTCCTTAGAGGAATTTTATGCCAAACTGGATTGAGGAATGCTTCCTAATTGAGCCCTTTGAGAAATATCATCATGTGCACAATTCGATCCTGCGAAACAAGGTCTCCATTAGTCCTCAAAAGCATATATAAAATATATCATAATAAAACACACTATTTCTCATGATTATTTCATTCAATTCCCAGCAAGAAGAAAACCAACTTAAGCTGAGACAGAACCAAAATTTGACAAAACCAAAAGGAAAACTCAGGAGGAAAATAGAACTCCCAAGAGCAAAGAAAATATCCAAAGAAGACAAAAATAAAATAAAAAGGGGGACCCATTTTGTTCTAGAATAAAATGGGGTGGTTATGCAAGGCATAACAAATGGCGAGTCAGCTGGGAAAATGGTTTAACCATTTTCAAGAAACTGAAGGATTTAGCTACCCAGAACTCCTGGTTTATGAACATCACAACTCCAGTTGGGTCAGTTTTAGTAACCAAGGCTGAGCTAGAATGTCAAATGTAAATCAACAATAGCTACTCTGGAATCTATGTGTGTGCTTGATTGTGCATCACTCTTTTATAAAGTTTTCTTCATCTTTTGAACAACAATGTGCAAGATTTGAGCTACATGAGTTGATTCCCCTTTAGCTGTCGTGCAATGATATCCTGGGCATTGCTCCGCTACCAGTCAGGCATCCATAGCCCCGATGGAGATACCTCTAGTTTTCTCACAGCATTGCTCTACTGCCAGTCAGGCATCCATAGCCCTGGTAGAGATACTAGAATCACCCATTCATATTGAGTCCTCTTCTTTTCACTTAGATCATTCTTTTCTCTCTTTTTGTTTTTCTTTTAAGTTTTAGATATTTCAGAGACTCTTTTTTTTTCAATATGTCAGATGTTTAACATATGCTCTGGGTTGAAAACTACCATGGACCTCATAACAACACTTGGGAGATTGGATTTTTCACTCAAATATTACAACACTATCATCCTAGGACAAATATACCATTACAAGAGGAGATGATCTTGATGATTTGTGACAGATTCAAAGGGAGCTAATGAAGGTTATTTACTTTGTACCTCATTTTCAATACTTTCCACAACTCTTATTGACAATGGGCATAAAGCAAAAGTCTAGGACAAAATCACCCAATCAGCAAACCTGAAAATCCCTAAACCACTTCTCTCCTAATAACCATAATATGCCTCAGATAACAACCCACTATTTAAAGGTGTAAAGAATAGAGAAACCCCAAAGAACAAACAAGACAGAAACAAAAGAATCAAAGGAAATGAAAAGGACAGAAGGAAAGATCAAACAATCAATAGCAAAACTATTTACACATAGAAAAAAAAATTACTTACATAAGGGGCAGCAAATTATTTACATACAGAGGACAAAATTATTCATATACAGAAATTACTTACAAGCAAAAACATAGAAACTACTTACACAGATGCAAATTATTTACAAACAAGAGACAAACAAATTATTTACATAAAGAACATCAAGTGCAGAATAGAAAATTAGCATGCTTTACGACTCAAAATAATGCTTAAGAAATTGCCCATTAATAGGCAAGGGAACAGGTTCTCCAGTTAAACTACTTAGTCTGAAAGCATTTTCTAATAGGATCTCAGCAATCTGATAGGGACCCAACTAGAGCTTATTGAACTTTTGGTGACTTCCCTTCTTTTCACTAACTTTATCCCATAACAACACAAGGTTTGATATCCTGAACGCCTTGATTTTGGCTCTTTTTTCAAACCAACATTTGACAACAGCTTGATGTCTAAAGAATTGTTGCAAGGCGGCATCCCTCTGCTCTTCCAATTTTAACAAGGCAGCTAATCTTACTTCTATCCTATCATCAGTAGAGTAGAATTTCTACATGAACTCAAGGATAGGTATTTGTAAATGAATAGGAAACACAAGCTCTTGTCCATACACTAGCTTGAACGGTGAGGTATTTAAAGCAACCTTGATCCTAGTTCTATCTGCCCATAATGCAAATCTCAGCTGGGTATTCCAATCTCTAGGATTGTTTTCTAACAGTTTCTTAATTACCCCTAAGAGATTCTTGTTGGTTGATTACGCAACTCCATTTCCTTGTGGGTAATAGTTTGAAGAGTATTTGAAGACAATTTTATGATCATATGCCCAGGAAATGAACTCAGCAGAAGAAAAGGCAGAGCCATTGTCACATACTAATGCGAAGGGTATCCCAAACCTAGTGGTGATGCATTCAGTGAGGAACTTGATCACTACCTCTATTGTGTTGTTCTTGTAGGGTATAGACTCTGTCCACCTCATGCAGTAATCAGTAGCAGTCAAAATAAACTTGTGTCCTGCAGAAGAATTCAGGTTAATCATCCCAATAAAATATAGCGCCCATTGGGCAAATGGCCTTACCTCATAGACAGGCTGCAATGGCATGGCTGCATGGCATTCTTTTGATACAAAAATCTGACATATGTGACATGTTCTCACATGCTGATGGGCATCTTTGAACACACAAGGCCAGTAATAACCAGATCTGAGGATCTAGTGTGCCAATGAATCTATAGAACCATGACCTGTGTCGTGTTTCCCATGAAACTCAGAGATCACATGTTTAGCCTCTTGCTGATCAAGGCATCGTAGGTACACTCCCTCAAAATTCTTCCTATATAGCAACCCTCCTTTGAGCATTTATTGGGAACTCTTTATTCTTAGTGCTCTCCTTTGAGTTGCATTCATTCCTTCTGGACACTGATTGTTGAGCATAAAATAGACAATATCAACATACCAAGGGTCGTTGGAGAAGGACTGGGTTGTGTATTGCTGACAAATGATGTTGTCACCAACATTCGCCATAGAGTTAGATAGGCCCGTACCTTTAACAAGTTTCATCGGGTGTATCTCCAGATCGAACTCCTGTAGAATGGCCATCCATTTCCCTCTTCTTTCTCCCAGCTCGCTCTGCATGAGTAGGGACTTCACAGTAGTGTTAGGAACTACAACAATGATTTGGCTTCGAACAATGTAGTGCCTGAACTTCTTGATAGCTCAGACTAGTGCAAAAGCTTTTTTTTCAAGAGGTGGGTACTTAACTTTAGCATTTTTTAATGGAGAGCTCATGAAAGCGATAGGTCTCTCCTCTCCCTCTTCCCTTCGTTGAGTTAATACAGCTGCGCAGGAATGTTCGGAAGCAAAGGAATAAATGTAGAATGGCCTCGTGTAGTCATGGCTAGTAAGCACTGGTGCTTCTAAAATAGATCGCTTGATCTGTGAAAACGCGACCTTTGCCTCCTCACTCCATTCTGTTTTGGCGTCTTTCTTCATCATTTCATTTAGTGGTTTTAAGATTTTTGCAAAGCCCGTGATGAATTTTCTCACAAAGTTGATCTTTCCAAAGAAAGATCTCATCTCCTTCTTGTTTACTGGCTTGGTTATCTTGAGAATGGACTCAACTCAATCTAGGTCAATTGATATTCCCCTTTCTGAAATTATATGTCCCAAGAGCTTTCCTTCAGAAACCTCGAATACGCACTTTTTGGGATTAAGGGAGATGCCATACTGGATACACCTCTCGAGAACCTTAGCCAAGTCTACAACATGGTTCAGTCGGTCCTTGGAGAACACTTCCAGGTCATCCATGTAAACAATAATGCATTTACCAATCAAGTCCTTGAATGCTACGTCCATGGCACATTGAAAAGTTGCTCCAGTGTTTATCATACTGAATTGCATCCTTCTGTATGCAAATGTTCTCCACTTTGTAGTTAAGGTTGTCTTCATTCTATCTTCACAGTTAACCATTACTTGATTGTATCCAGAGTAACCATCCAAAAATGATATCATCTGAGATCCATTGACACTCTGCAAGACCTCATCTAGTGAAGGGAGTGGGTAGTTGTCTTTTTCTGAAGCTCTGTTCAGATTCCTAAAGTCCACACATAACCTGATCTCTCTGTTTTTCTTATGGACTGGGACTAAGTTAGCCACCCATGTTGAATGTCGTACGAGGTAGATAATCCTTGTGGAGAGCAATTTCTGGACTTCTTTAAGGATCGGTGGCTCAATCAGGGCGTTGACAGGGCGCTGTTTCTGTCGAAATGGTTTAACTTCAGGCTTGAGGGGAATAGTATGAGTCATCACAAAAGCATCAAATGTCTTTAGGTCTTCATATACCTAGGCTATCACAGCAATATCTTTCTTCAATTCCCTCAGTATATCTTTTCTGATTGTTTCAGGGCAAGCTTTCTCTATGTAGACATTCCTTTCAGGGCTAGAATCAGCTAGGTTAACAGTTTCATATTTGCCTCCCTTATCTTCAACTGACATCTTTTCTCGAGCCCTGGGGTCTAAATCAAAAATTATTTCTAAAGCCACCATTCCCTTGGGAATGATATTATTCTTTAAATAGAGGACCCCTTCTGTATCACACTCTTCAGGGTTCCAATCCCCTTGATCTCTGTTGGACTCATCAATGATTTGTCCTTCAAAAACATCTGAACTTGCTAGAAAAGCAAGGATATGTCGATCATCATTAAAGACTTGAAAGTTCCTGACATTATCAGGAACAACAGGGGTGGATATCAATTCCACTGAGAATTTCTTAATCCTGGAGCCTTGCATAGGTTCCAAGGTACTTGCAGCAACAACCAATGAATCAGCTATCTAATTTTCTTCTCTAGGGATTAAGTTAATCCCAAAGGCATCAGAGTCTTCGATCAGGTTCCATACCCTATTTCTATATGCTGCCAGCCTTCTATTGTGACATGTGTATTGGATGCGTACTTGCTTGACAAATATTTCTGAATCTCCTTTGACCACTAAGGCAGTGACCTTCTTCTTATGTACAAACATCAGCCCACGAGCTAGAGCTTCATATTCTGCTATGTTGTTAGTACATCCAAATTGCAACCTGTAAGAAGCAAAGAAGGTTTTCCCTTTCAGGATGGTTAGTTCAATCCCAACACCACAGCCTGTTTTAGATTTAGATCCATCAAATGTGAGGGTCCACAGCTGATCATGAGCTAGAGTTGGTCCTTTTGAGGTCATGGTGGGCACTTGGGTAGAATGAGACAGGGGTAGGATTACTTGATCTTTTGCATCAGATATAGGGAATGGACGTTCAATCAGTTCTTTAGGTACACCTTCCAATTCCTGCTCAGCTATATCATATAACCTGTGGCTATCCTTCTGACAACCATTTTTGCCTTTGGTTAACCCCTTTGGTTTTGGTATATTCGTGAGTGCAGGGGTGTCAAACAAACCTTGGGGTTGCTCCTCATCAATATGCTGATTTGGACACGTGTCTCTGGTAGGTTCAATTTGAAAAGGAACTTCCTTTGAAGGTATCATATCCTTGGTTAACATTGTTGCTTCCTTGGCCTCAAATGAGAAGTGATCTGCAATGGCCTCAGGGTGGCTTAAGCTAGCTTCTCTACCTTGGGAAACATGATTTAGAATGTTAATGCAGGGTTGGAAAGTCAATTCAAAATGATTTTTGTAATGCACCCTGCACCAATTAGGGAGTAGAAGACTTTGCAAATCGATGTCTTCCCCCAAGACCAGCTGATCCTGTTGTAGCTTGTTGATCCATGCTTGTTGGTTTTCATTAATCATAGAATCGGGGAACTTTCGTATTGGCAGTTCTTTAGGATCAAGAACATAAAAGGTTTAAATTTCCTCTTTTTTGTAAACCCCAATCCCAGTTTCGAAATAGGCTACCTCATTGGGGCAATCATATTCAGTGATGATATGCTTGAGGCAGGGTTCACTTTCAATCCTAATCTGCGTGGGAATTCCCCTCCATGGTAACCACATATGTGAAAAGTCGAGGGAGAGATATCCCCCTATACCTTTCATCAGATCTTTGCTCAACAACATACCATAGGTCTCAGGAATGTCTGCTACTTGAATGTCCATGTTGGTTTGAACCCTAGGGTCTGACCCTACTTGCACATGTATGTCTCGCAACTCTCCCACTACATTAACCTCCGTTTTGTCAAGTTGGATGACCTTCTTGTTTTTTTGAACAGGGTTCAATCCCAACTTCTTGCATATAGAAAATGGCATAACATTCCCTGAAGCTCCTGAATCTAACATAAAATTGTGTAGGTTCTTCCCACAAATTCTCAAACTCAAAAGAAATGGTGGAGTACCTACCTTGTTTCTGTACAAGGTTGCGTTCATGTCCCCAGCAGGTTCCGCCTTGTTCTTTCCTTTTGATTTGTCAGCTTGCTCCAAAGCTTTCACCACTATCTCCCTTTGGGCAGGGCACCACTTTAGGATGTCAAAATAGGACAAAGAATTTTTATGTTTCTGCATCTCAAAAACAATATCAAATTCTATATTACAACTCACACTACCTTTGAAGACACCAAAGGAATTACCCTTGTTATGGAAGTCAGGTGGGCCTTTTGGTGGAGGAGGGTTATTATCAACACTTTGATTTGGAGGCACCATGTGATTAGGTGGTGTTGATGTAGTGAACAGACCCTTATTCCGATTTCTCAGGAAGTGTCCTCCTTTCGTCTGAAAGGCTTGGGCATCATATGAATCTTCCTCTAGTTCATTCTCCTCTTGCCTTGGGAATGAAGGTTCCTCCTCAAAGAGGTCATAAGTCATTGTTGTATCTACTGAGCTGTCTTATTTGTGAGGATTCCCTTGGAATGTTTGGGCATCTTCCTATGCCATCTTGCCAACTTTCTCCATTTCAAGGTAGTTCACCTCAGAATGGGTTGCAGTATCATGCAGCCTGCACCAATTAGTCATAAAGTTGAGGTTAGCCTCATTTGCGGTATGTGATCTTTACTCATTAGCTTGATAGTTGTGCGAAACTCCACCATTATTTCCCCCTGTATTCCATTGTATGTTGTTATTTGGCCTTTGGTTATATCCTCTATTTTTATTTTGATACCATTGGTTAGAGGAGTTTTGGCCTTGATAACCCCTTTGGTTGTAATTGTTATGATTCTGATAGTTACCCTGATTGTTGTTGTTTTGATTAGGGTAGTTACCTTGGTTTTGGGAGGGGTTCAATCGAAGCTAAGCCATGTCATTTGTAACTTGAGACAGTGTTTTCTTCAAGTTCTCTACCTCATTTGTAAGTTGAACTATCTTTTCACTTTCCACACCCTTAGCAACAGGTGGCTGACCACCATGATTTGGTGTTCCACTTTGGTTATGATGACCATGGGAACTTTGTGGAACCAGTGGCTGTTGGAAGAAGTCAGGAGTTCCATTAGTGAAGAATGGAATAGGTGGTTGAGTTTGCAATTCAGACATAGGCCCGTAATGGGAAGAAGACATCCCTGGGACAGTATTGAATAAAGGGGTTGGGCTATGCATCTGATACCCTATTGAAGGAAAACCGCCTCCCAAACTTCCTTGTTGAGAACTAATTTGTTGCTGCAGCTTGATAGCTAGATGATAGACTTTGGATAGAGAATCAATATCAGCTGGTTGATAAGTCCTTTGCAGGAACAAGCCAAGCAAGGGGTCTATAACTCTAAAGTAAGCTTGAATGGCACTATTCTCAGCGACTAGATAGGGGTCTTGCAATCTCCTATACATTTGTTGGAACCTGGTATTAAACAAGGGCAAAGGTTCACCTGGCTCCTTTCTAATAGTGGCAAATTGGTGGTATAAAAGAGCTGGATCCACATAAACCCTGAACTGATTGATGAAAGCATTTTCCAAGTGTGTCCAGGTCAGAATGGAACCTTGAGGGAGATTAAGGTACCAATTGTATGCCATATCCCCTAAGGAGTAAGGGAACAACCTACAAACTACATCATGGTGAGCTATCTGAGCTTTGGTACAAGCATCCTTAAAAGCTTGTATGTGCTCTTCAACACTCCTTGATTCACCATGAATGTACTTGGGGCAAAAATTTTCAGGGTTCTTGGGCATATCATGAAAAACTCTAGGAATAGTCCCCAATGGAGAGGGGTTATTCTGAAAGAACGCCATTGGTAGCGGTGGTGGTGGTTGAGCCAGATGTTGTATGGGTTGAACCAGCTATGATGACAATTGAGATGGATGTGGTGGTGGATTGATAGGTATCCACTAGGGTATTGGTGAAAAACCTGGTGGGGTGAGCGAGGCTGGTAAGGGTGGTATGATGGTTGCCCCAGTCTTACGACTTTTGTATCTTGTTGGGGTCTTGATTTCGATCAAAGGTGGTAGATTTTCAGCTGATCAAAGAACTCTATGGGGCTTCTCTGGTGGGAAAAACCCGGTGTTATCCAGTTTTCTCTTCTAGGACCTCCTTCTAGCGCCAGTTCTTGTTGACGTGTCCGATGACACAACAACATGCAAACAAAATATTGCTATTTTGTTTCTCCTGAAAGAGAAAGACAACACATGGATGTCTTAGCTCCCAAGGTCTTTGTAGTTGGTTCTCAACTGCGCTGATGTTGCTCAGTGGCCAATGTAACAGTAATATTCAAGGGGCCTGCTAGTGTTGAGCTTTTGGATTGTTCTGAGATCAAACATAAAATTAAACCTATTCTAACCAGGGTTTTTAAAGAAACATAAAAAGATAGATCAAAGCTTTAGAACATAAAAGAATGTTAATTAATCCAACTTAACTAGACTTGTTACCTTTCAAGGAATTCCTAACTAAAACTGCAGAACAATATTAACTTGTGACTAACACACAGTTTCATTCATTCACAGTGTTGATTTCAATAAGAGATTGCAAGTTACCATTTAAACAAAACATAGAATAAGACCTCAATCCTTGAAAGATTCTCAAATCAAATGATTAACTTAAGACAAATACCATTCAGGAACACAATGTGAAGTAGATTAAAATCTGATTGCTTCTACTGTTAGTGAAACATATAAGCAATATTTACAAAGTTGGCACAATCACCAGTGTACAGAGAATCTAAGACTCCAAATTGTTTCCATCTACGCTAAGAAAACTGGAAAGATACATTCCTGTCTATTCTGAATCTAACTCCTACTCTAAGAAGACACAAGAAACTCCCATTACAAAGAATCAGGATGCAGTTCTGTCTCCTCTGACTTTTCTTTCTAACTTCTAACTCTTAACTTCCAACCCTTTACAAAGAGGCCAACATGCCATATATACAGAAATGTACTGAAAGGAATGTGCTGTCCTCTATTTTAGGGTTTACAAAATATCTCTTTTAGGAGGGTTGGCTCTCAGATCTTTCCGAAGAGAGTCAATGTTGCATTCAATGTGAAGCCCCGCTATCCATGTCGGTGACGGCTTGACCTCAGGAGAAGCCTTTAGATCTTTTGTAGCTGCAACATTTACTCCTGGTATCCATGTCTATCTTTCAACTCCTTCGAAGGGCTGCCTTGAATGCTCTAAAGTATTTTTCCATTAATACCAATCCACCCCTTTTCTTCCAGTAGACTCCAGCTGTCCCTAAGACTTCGTGGTTCTTTCTTTCTCTCGGCCTTCCTTCACGTTGACCACCTCTGGAAATAGAACATCGGGCCTCCCCTTTCATATTCGAATACCATCATTCCTGAGCCGATCCATCAACTCATTCACAAAGTAAGTTCATTCCATTCACATTCTGTCGATCTCCTTCATAGGGGTAGTCAATCAGTCAATGACTCACTTTTAGCTCCTTTCGATTGGGCGAACAAACTCCACGCCAGATTCCTGGGTAGTCAAAAGTGGTCCACACTAAGTCACATGTCGGTGAGACACTAATCGTGTCTCCCCGATGTGATTATATCTCTTCTAGCAGCTGTCGGCGCAACATGTGATGGTCGGTGAGACCTTTCGGTGAGCTGCAGAAGTCATATCGATACCACAAAGACTATCGGCAAGATAGTCACTAGTCGGCATGACCTCTCAGCGAGCCCATTCTTTCTTTGGAAAGAACACCCACATTCGGAAGGACCTCAGAGGGTCGGAAAGACGCTACCCCGAAGCCCTAATCATCCGCTCGGAGCTTCTCCGAGCTCATTCTTATTCTTCAGGCTCAAGCTCATTTTCCTTTCTGCAAGACCTCTCAATCAGAAAAAGGTCATGGTGAGTTCCCCTTGGTTATACCGATATCCCTTTTATTGGAAAATCCATCATTGTCGGCAAGAGATAAAGCAGTCGGGAAGACCTTATATCAAGCCCCTCTTCTCTCAGCGAGCACATTCCATTACACTGAAGGGAGAAAACACATCGGCAAGACCACTGCTAGTCGGCATGACCTTACAGCTAAGTCGACCATTCTCCCTGAGCTCATTCTGTATTGGCAAGACCCAATCAGGTCGGTGAGACTTTGTGGCAATGTTATCTCTCTTGGAAAGATCTTATGCCGAACATCAATCTTTTGCTTGGAGCTCCCATCAACAAGAGTCCACCCTATCGGTGAGACCTCATGGCAACCTCTTCTTTTCTCCCCCGAGCTCAAATCTCTTTCGGCGAGAGCCTGCTTGGTCGGCGAGACCTTTCGCCAAGCTCAAAATTTCCATCGAGACTCCCCCACATGTGGCCACTATTCCGTGTTGGTGAGACCAACTCATTTTGCTGAGACATTACACCGAAGGGAGAACCCTTTGGCGAAACCTTCACACATTGGCCAGACTTCATGGCGAATACACCCTTCTCTTCGAAAGCACAACCTGTCGGTGTGACTTCATCCCAGTCGCCGAGACTTCACAGCGATGAAACCATTACACCGAGGACACAATCTCCTCGGCGAGACTAACAACCATCGGTGAGAAATTTCACCGAGTCCATTTCATTTCGGCCAGACTCTCTTTGGTCACTGAGACGCTATGGCGACATCATTCCACTCTTGCCAAGCTCAAACCCCTTCTCTTTCGGTGAGACTCCGTCGGGTCGGTGAGACCTTTCGCCGAAATTATCTCCTATCGTTGAGTGCTCATTTTACTTCAATAAGACCTTTATTGATTGGCAAGACCTCATAGCGAAGGGAGAACCTTTCGGTGAGACATTTACCGTTCGGCCGGACTTTCTGGTGAAAGCACCTACCTTTTGGCGATCTTATTTTATTTTAGGGAGACCGACTCCCTTCGTCGAGACTTCATCCCGATGCAAATCCCTCTTGCAGAGACCTCATTTCAAGTCGGCGAGACCCCAACTAGTCAGCTAGACACTACGCCGAAAGTGAACCACTCTGCCCAAGCTCGAACCTTTTCGATGGGACTCCGATGGATCAGCGAGAGGTTACGCCTATGTTACCTGATGTCAGCGAGACTTTCCTCCTTCACTGAGACCTTATGCCGAACGCGGAATCTTTTGGCGAGGGCTCCTCCGGTCGGTGAGACACATAAAGACTTACGGCGACAGGGATGTTTGGGCGGCCTGTGAGCCTCATATGAATAGAACACACTCTCAGTCGGTGAGACAACTGCAGGGTGTTTCCGACCTTCTCCTTAGAGGAATTTTATGCCAAATTGGATTGAGGAATGCTTCCTAACTGAGCCCTTTGAGAAATATCATCATGTGCACAATCTGATCCTATGAAACAAGGTCTCCATTAGTCCTTAGAAGCATATATAAAATATATCATAATAAAACACACTATTGCTCATGATTATTTCATTCAATTCCCAACAAGAAGAAAACCAACTTAAGCTGAGACAGAACCAAAATTTGACAAAACCAAAAGGAAAACTCAGGAGGAAAATAGAAGAACTCCCAAGAGCAAAGCAAATAACCAAAGAAGACAAAAAGAAAACAAAAAGGGGGACCCATTTTTTTCTAGAATAAAATGGGGTGGTTATGCAAGGCATAACAACATCATCATCCCACTCATCTACCACTGCACTAGCCACCACTTCATCCAGTCCATCGTCCACATCTGATTCCACCCTCACCAAAGTCCAAATTATTGACAAAGGATGTGGCAAATATGAAATGCACATGACTTTGAATGTGGTGTCTATGCCACCCTCACCACACACATATGGCCAACCTTCTTAGTCTACACCAAAACCAGAAGAAAAGACTATCGCTTTGAGCTCCAAGAACATGAGAACCAGTTCTTACCACTCTCCTGGGTTAATACAAGACACACCAAAAGATGACATAAGCCAATGGGTCTACCGAGAAGAACCTGACCCCTCTCCTCCTTTGAAAGAATATTTCCAAGAGAACTATCCTTGGCCCTCTAAGTTTGCAGAGAAGTAAAATTATCAGGTGGGGGCCTTGGTGTCGAAGAGAAAGGAAGGAAACACCATATTGAGCTACAATAAGACCAAGATACTTGGGCTTGGGTCATGACACAAAACAAAAGGGACCTATAGCATCATCTAGTGCCTCCAACAATGTTAGTGAGAGCAACGGTCTGCTTGAAGACATACCAGAGGAGGAATCCATCATACACACATACGATGATGTATATCACATTGACCTTTCTTGCATGTTCAACTGCTTATACATCTGCATCATTAGCCTATCCCTTAAGCATCCTAAACTCATAGACTGTGACCTACATAGTAGTGCACCTATCGGCACCTTTCCCTCAATAGATCAGTATGTACATCTTATGGGATTGGTGGAAGATTAAAACCCTAACCACAAAATTAATAAGAAGCAAAATAAAAAAAAGGTCACCTAGCGAAAACCTCCCTGAGACACTTCTTGACCTAGAAAAATTAAAAAAAAAAGGTGTATCTAATAACGAAAACCTCGATGAGGCGCTAGAAGATGGGGATGTTCATCTTCCCCTTGTAGGAACTCAGCTCTCTAAACGATCATCCATCCTGATAGAAGAAACATAGGAAATAAATTTGAGAACTGAAGAGGATCCCAAAATTACATATGTAGCCAAAGCATTATCAGAGGAAGAATATTCTACCATCACCAAGCTTCTCAAAGAAGGCATCAACAATTTTGCATGTACATATTCAGACATGCCAAGCCTTGATCCTGCTTTAGTAGTACATCACCTGGACGTACGTCCTGATGCCAAACCTGTTAAGCAAAAGCTCCAAAAAATGCACCCCCAAGTAGCTCTACTAGTTAAGAAAGAATTGGAGAAGCTATTGGACGCTGGATTCATAAGACCCATTGACTATTTAGAATGGATCTCAAACATAGTTCCTGTAGCCAAACCAAACGACGCTATCAGATTTTGTATGGATTTTTCGTGACCTCAACAAGGATTTTCCTAAAGATGACTTTTCATTGCCAAATATTGACATGTTGGTTGACCTCATTGTAGGGCATGAGATGCTTTCTCTCATGGATGGCTTCTCCAAATATAATCAGATCATAATTGTGCCTGAAGATCAACATAAAACAACCTTTACTATGCCTTGGGGCACATTATGCTATAATTTCATTCCCTTCGGTCTCAAAAACATGGGGGCAACCTACCAGTGAGCTATGACCATTATCTTCCATGACCTCATCCACATCATAATGGAAGATTATGTTGATGATCTATTAGGGAAGTCAAGAACAAGGGAAGAACATCCCGTGGTCCTCAAGAAGATCTTTGAACATTTAGAGTAGTATAAGCTAAGGCTAAATCCTAAGAAACATGTCTTTGGGGTCACATCAGGAAAACTACTGGGTTTCATTATCTCCCGAAGAGGTATAGAAGTCGATCCAGTGAAATTCAAAGAAATTATGGATATGCCTCCACCACACAATCTCAAACAGTTAAGGAGCCTTCAGGGTAAGTTGCAATCCATCCAGCAGTTCATTCCTCAATTAGTCGACAAGTGTCAGTCATTCACTCATCTCCTGAAGAAGGATAACGCCTTTAAGTGGACGCAAAAATTTCAACTCAACTTCGAAAAGATCAAAGAGTACTTGGCTCACCCACCAATCCTTATGCCACCAATTCTTGGTAAACCACTCCTATTGTATATTTCTGCTACTTCAGTGGCACTAGGAGCATTGTTGGCACAACATGATGAGTCATCAAAGGAAAGAGCAATCTACTACATCAGCCAGACCCTCGTGGGTTATGAGCTTAACTATTCCCCAATGGAAAAAGCTTGCCTAGCTGTGGTCTTCGGTTCGCAAAAACTTTGACATTACATGCTTAGCCACCTAGTGAAGCTCATCTCCAAGGTTGATCCACTCAAATACCTATTATCAAGAACAACTTTGACTGGTCACATGGCTAAGTGGGTCATGCTGTTAAGTGAATTTGATAAAGAATATGTGGATCAAAAAGCTATTAAAGGACAAGTGATAGCGGATCAGTTGGCAAATGCTCCCCTGGTAGATGCCCATCCTCTGACAACAAAATTTCCTGATGAAGGGGTCTTCACAGTAACAAAAGCAGCCACATGGACACTGTACTTTGATGGGTCATACACACATAATGGATCAGGGGCAGGAATCTTGCCCATCACCCCCAGGGTGATTATATCCTGAAGTCATTCAGGTTGGATTTTCCATGCACAAACAAAATAGCTGAATATGAAGCTCTTCTTATTGGCCTCAGAATTGCAATCCAATGGCATATTAATCACTTGAGATTCTTTGGTGATTCTCAATTAGTCATCAAACAGGTCAATGATGAGTTTCTCACAAAAGATGATAAGCTACTACCTTATAAACGCATGGTTGACGACTTCAAAAAGTATTTCACTTCCATCGAGTTTGATCAGATTCTAAGAGTACAGAACAAAGCAGTAGATAACATGGCTACCATTGGTTCTCTAATTGACATGCCTAAGGATCAAACATAGTGTGAGTTCCTCATTGAAAAACTCTTAGTCCTCACTTACGATATCCCAGAAAGTGAGATGGTGTGTGACATTGTAGGTCCCACATCCCCATTGTACCATGATATCTACACTTACCTTCATGACAATATCCTACCTCTTGATCTCACACGTAATCAAATAAAATCTTTCATCCAATGAACATCCTGTTACATAATCGTAGGTGATACACTTTATCGACGTGGGTATGATGGAACCCTCCTCCAGTGTCTAAACAAGATTGAAGCCCATACTACGTTAACAAAAGTACATAGTGGTGTATGTGGGGCCCACTCAAATGGCATGGCCCCAACTAAGAGTATTCTCAGAGCAAGATACTACTGGCCTACATTAGAACATGATTCTTGTGAATTCATCAGGAAGTGCCTACCTTGTCAACAACATACGGATTTGATACATGCTCTTGCACAAGATATGCAACCCCTTATAGCACCATGACCCTTCTCTCAGTGTAGTTTCAACCTAATTGACAAGATGTATCCCCCATCCTTTGATGGCCATACCTTCATCATCACTACAACTAAGTACTTCACCAAGTGGGTGGAAGCAATGCCATTCTCACAAATCACAAGTACTCATATTTCCAAGTTTATCCTCTTCCATATTCTTTACAGATATGGAATACCATCCACTATCATTTCTGATAACAACAAGGCATTCAAGAACCAAGCCATGAAACACCTTTGCGACACTTTCCACATCCAACATTGTTGGTCTATGCCTTATTAACCCCAGGGTAATGGTCAGGCAGAAGCCACCAACAAAATCCTCATCAAGATCCTTAAAATGGTAGTCAACAATACTGGTTGAGATTGGCACCTTCACATCCATCCTGCCCTTTACGCATATCGCACTTCCATCTGCACCCCTACTGGTGCCACCCCATATTCTCTCATTTATGGTGTCGAGGCCATCTTGTCAATTTAGGTAGAAATCCCATCACTGAGAATCTCCCTAAAGAATCTTATCAGCGATGAAGACGTTCGAGTTGCCAGACTCATCTAGTTAAAGCTCCTCGATGAAAGACGAATCAAAGCGTTTGACCATCTCTAGGCATATCAGAATCATTTGAAAAGAAGCTACAACAAGAAGGTCCATCCTTGCCAGTTCAACATTGGTGATCTAGTTCTCAAGGAGAATCATCGTACTCAACAAGATCGAGATAAGAAAGGAAAATTTGAAGCAAATTGGCTAGGTCCTTATGTCATCATAGCCAAGTATGGATCAAGGGCATACAAACTTGCTACGCCTGAAGGAGAGCCCCTAGAAGATCCCATTAACATCATGCACCTAAAAAGGTTCTAGACTTAAATCAGTTGGGGTATCCTGTCTTGCAAAAATTAAAAAAATACAAAAAGTAAAAAATTATCAAAAATACAAAAAAAATAAAAAAATAAGAAAAATCCAAAAATAGTAAAGAGAAATAATTCATCCTATGGTGAAAACCACCCTTGGTAGTGATGGAACCCTCAAAAAAAATTCCTTGTTCCATGTTAAAACCCTTATTGCATTTGGATAGAGGGTTGCTATCTGCAAAAGCTTATAATATTCTATTGGGCTGTTGACTCCCTATTACCCGTTGCTAGTTATTTTAATGTATCTTTAGTCATTCATTGTCACCTGGTAACCAACCCTTTCTAGCCTAGGTTCAAACCTTTCTATTTTATAAAATTGGGTAAGGATCTTTGAGCCCTTACACTATTATAACTTAGAAATTTTTGAGTTAATTATTGTCCTAGGGAGTCCCCTTCATAAGAACAACTTATGCGCACGTGCCTAAAACTTTCACTTAAGTCGCGATGGCCCTTGTAGCTATATCGCTCATCACTGATTTATTCATAGGTTTACACCTTGAATTAGTGATGAGCGATGAGTGGTGCTTTTCTTTGATATCGCTCATTGCTAATGTCATTCAATCCCTAAAATTTGTAATAGCAATGATCGATGTTCTTAGCCTTATGCTCTTATCGCTCATCGTAGATGGCCATTGATTTTATTTTTTGTAATAGCAATGAGCGATACATTGTCGCACTGTGTGATCGTGGATATGTTGTAAAATGTAGTTCTCACATTAGCGATGCGTGATGAACCCTATAAATAATGTAAAACATTCATCGCTAATTGCTTGCACAATATATGAGGAGAATCAATGATGAACGAAGCCCTTATCACTCATCGCGAATTTATTTCAGAACTTATGTTCTACATTAGCGATAAGCGATGGGTGCCTTCTAAAGGGATTTTTCTTTCACTAATTTGATATGATCTTATAGAGGAAATCTTTGGCGCCATTTGTTCTATGCAAGTGCATGTGTCCAAGATCTGATGTTTCCACAATGTCTCTTATCGCTGATGGGATCCTAGGCATGAATTTTGAATTGGAAATGCACGATGAAGGAACATATGTGACTGGAAGTCAGGTCATAGAATCAAGGGCTAAAGGCCATCATAGGGATGTTTTCATTGTTGATAGAGCCGAGTGATGGTAGAGTAAATCAGCAATAGGCAATAACCATTAATGGAAGGAGTAATGTGGCAGCATCCTAGGGATCTCATGCAAAGTGAAAAGGGGATTAGTGAAAGAACTGGAGGACCATTGATAAAGCTTTAAAGCAGGACGATCCAATGAATAGGAAGTCATCACATAGGTAACTTCATCGCTAATAAGCACCTTAGTATTAGGGAAAGATCAATGATGAAGCAATGAAGTGTATAAAGAAAGTTTCCCTCTAAGAAAACTTCTCTTGTGTGCTTCATCGATATTAATGAAAGCATAGATTAGGTTGGCGATACATGCTAATTGATAGATCGCAACACTTGATATGGCATTGCTTTTTTCCATGGATGAAGTTTTAATTGCTTTAAAAGCAACGACCTAGATTCAATCTTGAGCTGTAAGTTACCAACTTGCTCGCATAAGGAGATTTCAAGTCATTAATCTTGCATGCTTCAAATTGCCTATTTAATGCAGATCACTTGAGTGATTTTCCATGCCATAATTCATTTTGCAATGAATTAGGGTCGAAGCCTGATAAGGAAGTGTATGTGAATTGAATTCTCCTGAGAAATGTGTAGACATTCTAGGCAAGTAGGTCTGTCATGATAATTCAAGAATCTGAGGGGTTGTGTTTGTTTGAGCCTAAGGGAGGTCTTGAGAATAAAGCTGGAATGCATGGAGCTCTTGATATTCCAAAAGGAAGAGTAGGATTCAGGAAAATCAAGAAGTATAGTACCAAGGAAAATTACCGTCCGAGAGAGTAGATAGTTTTAGAAGAATTAGTCAAACACAAAGAGAAGAGGATGGTAAAATATGAAAAGATGGCATGGATGGAGAGTGAACATTATAAGGCCTATCCAAAGGGATGTAATTCTCCATGTGAGGTTCTTAATAACCCTTTAGACAATGAGGGTGATATTGAATCAAAGGGTGATTATTATTCCATCTCCCTGGTATTATCAAGGAATCATGATAAAGAGGTGGTGACAGTTTCTCCAGTCCCACCACGAGTAAAACGTGGGCGGATATTCTCTCAGATTGATGACTCAGAGTGATGATTGCACCCTATTTTTGTTTTTGATGATACCATACCCTTTATGTTAGGATTGTCCTATTCAACATTCATGTGATTTCTTGTTTCATGTGCTAAGGTGGAAAGTTTTCGGGCTGGTATGTAGGAGAAGTGCCAGACTAGTTAACCTTGGTGATGCATATGTCATTGTGCTGGAGATGCTATTGGAGAATCTTCTTTGGTCAACAAGGATGAGGATTTAACATGGTTACAACAAACTCTACTTTTCAGGAGCTGGCGTGTCTTCATTCAGGGAATGTGGAATGCAGTCCTTTACTCTTCCATTTTCCTCAAATGATTGCATGTAACAAACTAAGAATATCTTGAATTCTGGTGTAAATAAAATGAAATGTAAATGTAATTAAGCCTTATGCTTTTTGCTCCCTTATCCTATAAAATGGGATTTCAGGGCTTATTACAGAGGTCAAAGTTTGAAGTCTTAATAGGGTTCTAGGTAAAAGCTAAGTTTAGAAAGGGCACTTAGGATAGAATTCTGAAGTAGGCCAGTAGTTTTTCTTGGATAAGAAGTCACGTATGTAATGATCTTAAACAGGTTTTATAAAAATTACTAATATCGAAACAAATATCAGTCAAGAAGTGATACTCTCCTATGTATGTTCATTTCAAAGTCATGAATGAGAAATACTAATGGTGCTATCATTTGTTTTCAAATATTTCATTTGAATGTATTACTCTATTTTTAACTTTAATTCAAAGAGTTAATTAAAATGCTTGAATAGGGTCATAAGCTTTGTTAGGAATGGCTTAGGATTGCTAAGAAGTAAATGTTTCTTGCACAATGAGTTTTCGTAAATGAAAAGCAATACAAAAATTGTTCGTTTCTCCCTTAAATAAGTAATTTGTATATTACTGATCCTCTTGTGTACTTGACTTCGTTGCTCCAATTGATTAGACACTGGTCATTTTGTTAGAAAATCTTGCATAAGATGAACAAATAGTGTTCCTGGCTCTAGACTTCTGAGAAGATAATACTTAAATAGAAAATCTCTCCAAGGGTAGTAAAAGTGGAATTAATTTCAATTCCTAGTAGATAGCTAATCCTTCATTTGAAAATCTGCCAAATCTTCAGTGAAATTGATTTTATCTACTATAAAAGGAATTAATCTATGTATAAATGTGTTACTAATTGATTATATTGCACAAAAACGCAATTGGGATTACCCTCCTAGGTTTCATAGAGCTTGAAGTGAAGGAGTACAGACTTTAAAATCCTATGCTCGTTGTGTTGGCCACTGACCTAACAGTTCTTCATCATAGGAGTTGGCTACTTCTTAGAGGATTGTTTGGTTCTATTGGAAAAATCACGAACAGGTCACGCCTTGGATAAGTATGTTTGGTGAAAACCTAGTCACATGCACCATTCGTAAAGGGATTAATCATTACCTAACTTACATCCTAGTTACTTTAAGCTCCCATCCGTTCTGATCTCATATCCTCTCATCTGCATCCTTCACCTAGTCACTTGGTATATTTTGGTTGAGCATTGGATGATTTTTATCTGCTATTTTCCATCTTGAGCTTTTCTCCTAATCTGAGCTTGTGTCGTCCGTCTTGTCATTTTTTCAGTCCTTCGCTCCCATTTAGGCTTCACATCATTTCGGTCTCCATATAGATCCCATCCTATCATGTTGGTCCTTTTTGTCTTAGTCAAACTACGTTGCTCCTGTGCTTTCACGTAGGCAAGGGTGATCATTTGATCCGCCCCCAAGGCATTTTTTCCATCCTATTTTGGTCATCCGTCATTGTCTCCATCATTCCCTTTCTGCTATTATCCTTGGTTAGTCATTGGTATTTTTTGAACTACGTTGCCCCTGCACTTTCACATAGGAAAGGTTGATCATTTGATCCACCCCCAGGGCTTTGCTTTGCTTTCTTTTGTCTATCTTTGTCGTCGTTTCCCATCACTCGTCTCCATTAGTCCTTTTTCCATGCTTCCTAATAGACCTCATCAACACCATCCATCCTCTTGATCCTATGGAAAAGGACGTTTTGAAATTGATTGTGATCTTTTGATACTTTTGGCTTTTATTTATCATTTGAGCTCCCTATCACAACTTGTTAAGATCGCCATAATCTATCATATTATGGTGTGTTTTGATCAGTTAACATAGGGACATATCTTGATCTTTTTGCTTTGTTTTTGTCTTTTAGGTTGTCCCATGTAGTACCCACCAAGATCCCTGAGGTCTTGTGTTACGATGGGACATCCCTTTGTGCTTGTGGTTATCCCAATTCCTGGCCCAACCAAAGTCTTCGTGACTTTGGGGTGTTGGGATAGCCTTCTTCTCTGCTATGTTTGTTTTATGCATTAGGCACTAACTTGCCTTGGTTTCACATACCCTAGCACCTAGTGTCTTATGCTATAGCAAAACTTAGTGCTCTGAAAATGGAAAATTACATTAGGATTGCATTTCATGATCAATTTCGTTGCATTACATTCATACCTGACCTATAACCTATGATTTTGGTTGTGCAAAAATTCACCTTCCATCTCCCATTCTTCCCAAGATACCAATGGTTCTTGACAAGTGCAGTTTCACACCCATCTTCCCTTAATTTTGTAATTATTATAGGGAAAGTACTTACCATTAGACCAACAATACGCCTACCATCTACCCCCATTACCATGCAAGTCCTTATTGACACTTATGTTCATGTTGCATTTCATTTTACGTTAGGTGATCTCACTCAGATATCATACACCTTTGTTTTATATAAGCTAAAGCAAGCATGATCACAAATAAATTCCATCCACCATCTACATTGCATCTCATCTCATGTCACAATATAGGTTTGTTGCGTGTACATTATCATTTCATATTAAGTTGTTTAGATTAATCGTGTTTAGTTATTCTCAGCATCTTAGGTTCATCTTATTAATCATTCATTTCCATATTAATCCATATCATTAACATATTACATACATCAACACCTGCATCACAAATTGTTAGATCCATATCCATAGTATATAAATCATCCATCACATCCTGCATCATACACGTTAGTCATCATACATATCATCTATCTCATCCATATAAGCATCAACATACATCATCACAAGCATATATGTACATCGCATTATAATGATCATCCATAATAAAACTACAAACATACATGTGTGCATAAATAACATCACATAACATGGTGTCAATAAGTGCTATCACATATCATATAAAATCAAAATACGAATGTCCATCACATTGTCCATAATAATGTCCATCATATAATCAAAATACATATCCATCATATATATCATCGAATAAAGTACAAGTAAAAGGCTTTGAATCAACTCTGGTCTTTGCTGCTTTGTACTGTACACCCATCCTGCATCTGTCAAAAAATGGTATCCTATCACCTGTCCTTTGTCATCTCTACTGTGAGCTGCCCCCACTGTGTCTGATCTGGCACTGCCCTGATGTAAGCCGCCATATAGTAGTTGGCCTCTCGCATATACTCATCTCGCTCTACAACCTAATACCTGGCTGCATCCTGCTCTGCCCTATACCTATCCTAGAATCCACATATAGATCTCCTCTCTTGTGCCCACGTGTCCTGTGCCAACCTTAGCTGATTTATATCTGCTCCCATCCATGACACCTACTCTATAGCCCTGTCCCTCTCATCCCCCATAGCTTGTACCTCTACCTATAATCTCTGCACATCTGCCCCTACGCTGCCTGTGCCTGAGCCTATGTTGTATCTATCTCTCTTTGCAACCTATGCCTATGCCACCGTCGCATCCCTCTCCCTCTGCAGGGTCTGCACTTGTATCCATGCTGTGTCCCTCTCACTCTGTAGGGTCTGCACCTCTGTCTGTCCAATGTCCTTCTCTGTCTACAAGGTCTGTACCTGGACCCTCATAGTCTCCTCTCTCTCCTGCATCAGCCCCATGTCCCCCACTATCTGCTTTGCTACCTTGACTCTGTCACAGAGCTCATCTCGCTCTCATCTCAACTCAGTCCTCTCTCATAGTAGCCTCTCCACTTGTATCCTCAAATCATCCAGGTCCTTCTCTGCCTCTACCATGGTCCCTACTGATACCTACTCTATCAATCCTCCAGACTCGCTGTCCTCTCACCTGTAGTATAGTCACCACTGCCTCTAGCCTGTCTCACTCCATCTCGCCGCTACCCCCTCCTTATGCTCTCTGGATACCTCTCCCTCAAGCTGAGTCACCTCTTCTCGTAGCTTGCTCACCTCTATCTGCAACCTATCCCTCTCCGCCTGTATCTCTTCCTCATGTCATGATACTGCATCGACTAAGTCCCTAAAATCCCTCTTGCCCTCTGTTCGCACTCTGGTCACCTCTGCTCGCAACATGCTCACCTCGGCCTATAGTCTACATCCCGTAGCCTTTGTATCTCTCAATCTCTGCTCAACAATTTGTCATCTCACCACGACTCCTCTCAACATTATAGCCAGATCCTCTACTATAGGTGGTACTATGGCCAAAGGGGGAATATCATGAACATCCATATCCATCGCCTCTGCCTCCGCCTCATCTCTCTCATCCACCCCACCCACCCCTACCTCATCTCTCTCATCCATCATCTCCACTTCTGCCTCGATCTCCACCTGGGTTCTCCTCCTCCTCCTCACCCTCTCTTGTTGACCTGCAACCCCAACGTCCCCCTATCCTCTCTCCTGCTGCCCTGCTGCTCTATCCATCTCCTGACCTCTCCTCTACTGAAATCTCCTCCTCCCTCTCCCCTGTCCTGCTAATCGCAACTCATCCTCTGGCCCAAAACCCAGTGCCTCCACAATCGGCTCCTCTGGGGTAATCCATAGGGGTAGGTGACGGGCATGCCACGCGGGGAATCAAACTATCACTCCCGCCTCTACTCCCCCCCGATCCTACCTAGGTGGGGTATTAATTGAAATGTCTCCTAGTGCTCTCTCACAAACCTATCCGTAATCAACTCTCCCCATGGCCGCTCTCACGAGATCCGTCAGAATCTCTCTGGTCCGTGAGGAATGTCTTGTGTCAGCCCAAATTTTCTGGTTACTCTATCTGGCATATGAGCCTCCACTGTACGTGGCTCCTTCCTGACTATATAACATTGGGTACAGAAATAGCCTTTGCGTCTCTCCTCATCTCTCCTCCATCCAAAAAATCATTGTGTCATGTATGACCCCCACACTATATACTCCTCCTAAAGGTCATCTAGTGTCCTCCTCCATCTGTCTAGATCCCCTAAGCCCTCATAATGCCACACCTAGCCATACTTTGTCCCATACCAGTAATCTATTGGTGCAATCACATCCTCCAATCCTGCTCTCACCACTACTGGCCTAGCCACACTAATGTGCTCCCAGACCCATACCTATAGCAGCATCACCTGTGTCAAACTGAGCGCCTCTTTGTAGCACACAATGTGCATGTCTCTGTACAATTATGCCAAGATGCATGTACCCCCACTATTGAATTTGACACCATTTTCCGACGGTCGTTCATCAGTCGTTCGACAAATATTTTTCGAAAGAGCGACGCAATGGCGAAAATCTTTCCGTCACTATTTTTTTGTCGAAAGGCCGACGACAAATTAAACATCAAAATAACGATGAAGAATCGTTAGTCGATGGCATCGTGAAATAACTTGGAATTTCGTCGAAATATCAACAAAAAATTTGTGTATCCACTGACGAATTACACCAGAAGTTCATCGCCGGTTCAACGAAATGGGCAAGCAGTAGCGTTGAAACAACAGCAGACGTTCGTCGCCATTGCGGCGAAATGCGCAAGGAGTAGTGTCGAAACAACACCAAAATTTCGTCGAATGTGCGATGAAATAGGCAAGTAGTAGCGTTGAAACAACACCAAGAGTTCGTCGACTTTGCGACGAAATTAGCAAAGAGTAGCATCGGAAGAACACCAAAAGTTTGTCAAAAGTGCGACGAAATGGGTAGGGAGTAGCGTGGTAGCAACGCCGAAAGATCGTCGAAAGGGCGATGAAATGGGTAGGGAGCTACGACGAAATATTTTTCGCAGCTATAGAAACTTCGTCGAGCCTTTCTGTTGATTCGTCGGTGGTTGTTGTCGAAATTGCGATGAAGAATCAATTTTTTTTTTTAAAAAAAAAATTCGTGGAAATGTACCATTGCGGAGACTGATGACTGATCATACATACAGACTGCATATTGGTTTGATGCTTCAAATGATGCATTTCTTATATTGAAAAGTGCATTACCTTATTGAGCTTCTCTTTGTTTTGAGAATAGTTTAATATTCTCTACTTAACAAGGCCAACCACGTGACGGTGGAAGCTCATTTGCCCCCCCCCCCTCACATCACTCTCAATTCCCCATACCCAATCATATAACATTAATCATTCATTCATCCATTAATAACATATAACATTCATTCATTAACATATAACATTCATTAATTAACATATTCACATTCATTCATTAACATATAATATTCATTCTTTCAGTTTTTACATATTATCAAAAATATGGTTGTCATGATATGATTACAATCACTTTTTTTTGTTTTTTCAAAGCTACATAAAGTGGAGTATCATTTTCTAAATCAATATCTGTCCCCTTTAGTTGCTCCCTCTCACTGCCAGGATCTTACTGCACGATAGTCGCCCGCTTCGCGACGTGGACGCCACTTCAAGGGGGGATCTGCTGCAATAAGAAAGAAATGTTAAATTGATATGTTTTATTATTATTGTTACAAGTATTTCATTAATTAAAAGAACATTAGAGTGATTCTCTTTACCTGATGGGTCCACATCATGTCTCGAACTTTTTATAGACTCATGCTCAACATGTTGAACACCCCTCTAAACTCAATTCCAGCTTGAAAACACAAAAGGTTACACACTAATACACCAATTGAAATTAAATATGTTTAAGAGAACATGAGGGTGGTCCCTTTTACCTGATGGGGCCACATCATGTTCCTAATCTTCTCTAGCCTGATCATGCTCAACACGTTGATCACGCTCTACATGCTCTAAAGTTGAAACACGAAAGGTTACATTAATTAATACACCAATTGCAATTAAATATGTTTAAAAAAACTTTAGAGTGGTCCTCTTTACCCGATGGGGCCACATCATATTCCTGATCTTCTCTAGCCTGATCATGCTCTACATGCTCTAAAGTACCGGGATGCACACCATGACCTTCATCTGCATGTTCTGCTCCACCCTCACTAGATTGTGTTTGCCCAGTCAAGACTCTTAGGTGTTCAGCCACAACTCCATAGCCTTGTTGGAAGGAAATCTTTAGGTCCTCTTCTGTGGGAACTCTGTTGAATTTAGAGCCCTACATTTTTGTAGAAGATCATGA
>VDFB02252616.1:115257834-115361925 GCA_007258455.2 Sequoia sempervirens | reverse complement strand
CCATATATTCAACTCAAAACCTAGCTAGAGCTTTCATCAGTTCTCTCCCTACAAATGAGCCTTGAATTCCCTTTTATATGACAAGAGAGCAACAAGATTCGGGCTCAAATGTAATTTCACCACAAATTTTCATTTGAACAAAATATCCATTGCATTTGACTTTCATTACAAAACTTCCCACACGTTGAATCTGCAAAAAATATATAGTGCATGAACTAGGGTAGCATAAAAGAATAGGGAACACAAATTGTCATCAAAATCCCCTTGTCGCTATCCACGCAAAAAAATAAGGAAACCAAATTGCCACGAAGGCACCACAACAACTTTTTATTTACCCACCACCCTACCCTTACCAACACTTAGACCCTGGTATACATGCCCGCTTCTAGTTGTTTCCCAATACGGTAGACCCTCAGCCTCCTCTTCTTTCTTGTCCTTGCCCAATACGGTTCTAGTCTGTCCGCTTGGGGTTTTAACAGTTGATGTACCCACACATATCATTTCCTCATCAGAGGGTAGACCGTGATTGAAGCGACTTAAATACTGACAGTAGTCCGAGTCGGTCTCGGTTATCATCAGAAGTGTTGCTCGTAAGGTCAATGGGCGAGTATTGGCCGCATCCAAAGCACACCAACTGCTTGCCTTTGTCATCTACCAGTTGAGAAGCAATGTCCTAGAATTGCAACCTTCTACTGCAACCAAAGCAGTAGAAGGTTGCAATTCCAAGACGTTGCTACTCAACCAAAGCACCTTCCTGAATAGCAGGATCGAGCTTTTGTGAGCTCAAACGAATAGACCTCCTTATTGACTTACTCATTTTATCTTCTTAGACAAGCACTCAAACTTGATTAGACTCAGCCCACAAAGCGCTCTAACTGCTACAAGAATGACACTATTAGCAGTTAATTCCTCTTGTATTTATTGTGCGAGGTAATGGCAACCTTCATCAATGCTTAGTAAATATGCATGTGCAAACATGGCAATTTGGTGGCATATGTACTATCACCGTTTAACTAGAGCTGCATGAGAATCCAAAGATCATCCTTCATGATTGCCAAAAACAACATCTTCACATAGTTTGAGATCGACGTGACTACACAAGCAAGGAATAATTTATTAATGCTTCACCAACCTTCCTCTTCCTCCTGCAAGCTAGCAGGGAACAACCGAGATTTACATTAGCTTTTGATCTTGGTTGTCGATCTAAAACCACGGGTTATGAGCTCAATAGTGGAGATTGGGCCCCACATTCCATACAGGACACACATCTTCCTTTTGTTAACCTCACACCAAATAACAGGGTGACACGTTAGGTCTGTGAGTTGGCGGGGTACGATCGATATCTTCTCCCATATCTTCGAATCTAGAAAACCTACACATTGCACGGTTAGTATTTAATGAAAGGATTTGGCTAAGTCGTCGGCGACATGATCACTGGAGTTAATGGCTTAGGCTTACGTCACCGGATTAAAATTAAAACCCAACTTTGATTTTAATACTTTATTTCCTTCGTAGGGTTTTATTTCCTAAGTCTCGGTTGGCCCTGTTAAATTCTTATCCCAACCCTAACAAAGAACAAATGATTAAGCTAAGGATTGTATTTTTTGTTATAACTTTAGTTCTAGAGAATTCTTAATTACCAATTCTTATTTGTGCATTTGTTTATGAATCCAATTGAATGCCTTTCCATATCATTATGGAAAATTTTATTATTGCAACCCTAACTCTAACACTAATTAAACCTTGACCCTAACCTGATTGAACTCATATTATAACCCTAACTCTAACACTAATTGAATTGTAATAGTAACCCTAGGTATTGTTAAAAACTAACCCTAATTGTATCAAAACCATAGAGAACTCTAATTGAACCCTAACCCTAAAATAGACAATAACCCTCACCTTAATTGAACCCTAACTGCAATCCTAGCCCTAATTTAAGACTAACCTTAACCCTGACCTTAATTAAACCCTTATTGAATTATAACCCTAATTGATCCCTAACCCAAATTGAATACTAATTGAACCTTAACCCTAAGTGAATAGCAACCTTAATTAAACTCCAACCATAATCCTATTTGAATTTTGACCCTAATCATAACTATAATTCAACCCTAACCTTAATTGAACCCTAACCCTAAACATGAGTTCAATTAAGTTTAAGGTTCAAATAGGGTTAGACTTTAATTAAAATTATGTATAGGATTCTATTAGGATTAGGGTTGGGGTTGGGGCAAAGATTAAGGTTCTATGATAGAGCTTGGGGTTAGTGTTAGGGTTCAATTGGGGCAAGGGTTAGTATTAGGGTTAGGGTTATGGTTCAATTAGGGTTTCATTAATGTTAGTTTTAGAATCATAGTTATGTTTAGGCTGGATATAGTACCAGAGCTAGGCTTTGAAGCTAATTATGCTAGCTCTTTTAGGCTGGGTTGCTAGACTTATAATTAATGTTGGGGTATCAGATTAGAGTATCACTTTAATAAACATAATCTTCTATAAATTCATTCAATTTTTTTTTGAAATTATATAATTTAAAATATTTTCAAATTTACCTATGTTGATATATGAGAGATATATAAAATCTAAACTCTATACAATTTATAGTTAACTTGACATTGTGTATAAAAAGGTTTAAGTTATGAATGTTATAATATAAAAAATAAATGTGTTTTCAATGTTTATTTGTCAGTTTAAAAGATGTGCCAATAATGTTGCAATCGCTAATGATTAATTTTTTCTTGATGGTTAAAATAGATTGGTAAGTAAATTTATCTATAATAAGTAAATTTATCATTGATTTTCTCTTGATAAGTAAATCAATATTTCATAATTTTATCTATAATTCTTATTTATTTTTTCTTAATTATATTAAATTATATTTTATTAAATTGTTAAAAAATTTAAGTTTCTTATAAATAATTTTATGTGTTTTTTATAATTAACTTGATATTGTGTATAAAAGGTTTAAGTTATGAATGTTATAATATAAAAAAATAAATTTGTTTTCAATGTTTATTTGTTAGTTTGATGTGAGAATAATGTTGCATAGCAATGATTAAATTTTTCTTGATTGGTTAAGTGATATTGTGAAATTATTCTATGCTAATTTAATGTTATGAATGCTATATAACATAAAGAAAAATATTTCTAATATATTTTTAATGCATCTTTATATTTTATAAACAAACATCTAAAATAAAAATGTGATTGTAAAAAAAATACAACTTAATGAGTGAACATACATTTAAAGTTAAAAGTGAAATTATAAAACAAATTGTAAATTTATTTTATTTTTCTTCTATAAATATAATTTTTTTATTTGTCGTCCACCTAGTAATGCCCACTTCTCCTTTTAATAAATGTTTTATTTTGTAAGGGTTGATTTAGTGCTGTCGTTGATCTATTTCCTGCAGATATCAACGATGCCTGCCATCTCGTGATCAGGAATTCAAGGATCGCGAAATCACGGGTGGGCACCACGTGTCTTATCCGGGGAATCAAATTTGAGCTATCACTGACCAACTACCATTTGATCTGAGCCGTTCCCCGCCAACCCGTGATGGTGCTTGGGTTGATTGCAAAATCACGAGCGGGCGCCACGTGTCTCATCCGATGAAGCCTAAAGAGTAAAGGAAACACTAGCCGGCTTTAAATGTATTAAGGGGCGGATTACTAAAGTGTTCTCGAGACGCACATGTTCTAAATCCACGGCTATGTTATAATCTTGCTGGAAAAGCTGCTCGAAGGTTAACGACATGGTTGGCGACTATGTTAAAGGAACGAGATCAACGGCGCCCACTATCCCGCTATCAGGGATTACAGGGATCGTGATATCACGGGCGGGTGCCACATGCCCTTCCTAAAGGATGAAATCTACATGACCATTGATGAGCTGTCTCTTCAAGATTGACGGTGCCCGCCATCCTACGATTAGGAATTTTGGGATCGCGATGTCGCGGGTGCCTGCCACGTGTCTCATTCAATGAAGCCTAAGGAGTGAAGAAAGCATTCACCAGTTTTAAATGTATTACACAGTGGATTACTAATGTGCTTGTAAGATGCACGTGTTTTATTTCAATGCAGATGTTATGATTTTAAGCGAAAAGCTGCTCAACAGTTAATGGAAAGAATGATGACCATTTTTAAAGGAGCAGGATTTATGGTAAAAAGATCGATGGTTCCCGCCATCCCGCGATGATAAATCAAAGGATTGCTATATCGCGAGAAACTGCCACATGGCATTCCTTCGCGACGTATGACATAGTGGGCCCCTTTATTGCCGTGTTGGTGATTATGTCAGCCTATTTTGAAGATGGTCATCGATGATTTGATCAAACTGAAGGATCAACAGCTCAAATTTAAATATGCATAAAATTATGGTTGGAGTCGTTCATGTAGCCCACGAGTGAGCTTTAATGGCGGATGAGACATCCACTGGCAAAATTTGATCGACATAAAATCAATTTACTCGTCTCATTTGTATCACAAAGCATCCAAGTATTTTGTGAAAATAGTTTCAGAGCCAAAGGTGAAATTACGAGCAGCTGCTGCCAGAAATTGGAGTTTGTGCGAAAAAAGCCGTGAGTTAATTTTCTCTATTTCCTAGTCATTTTGCACCTAAATTTGGGAAAGGGGGGGATCTTCTATGCTTGTCACTGAGTTCATTAAAATCTTTTGTTAGGGCTATTGTTTAATCGTAAATTGTGAGGAATTGTGATATTTTTACTCTATAATTTCCTATCTCTGCTTAGTCATAGCCACTTGAAGTGTAACATTGTAGTGAGGCCCTAGTTTGTCTAAAATGGCACCAACCAAGCAGCACTTTGGCCACATTGAGTATTTGAAAAGAAACTTGTACGATGATTTCCTAGATCAATTTTCATTATCAACAAATGAGAGAAGGAAAGGTTTGGTGTTGATGCGAGTGAAAATACTAGGGGAGGGGTTGGTGTGTACTAATTCCAACATTGTTGATGCTAGGGTTCCACTCACAGGCTTAGAAATGTTCAGATTATGGTATGGACAGAGGAATTTGCTTCATCCTTTTTCAAATGGATGGATGTACGACATGGGAAAGCTGGTTGTTCCAAATGTGTTCCTTGATGTGGACTTACTTAGAGCAGTGGCCAAAAGATATGACCCTATCACACGGGTAATCAGAGATAATGATGGAGGGGTTCTATTAGAAATTAACAGAGATGTTATCCAACAAACTTTTGATTTGAGTGAGCCAAGTGATGACCTGGTTCCTATTAATCTTGAAGAAATGAAGCAGGAGTATACAAAATTCCAATCTCTTTTTAGGGTTAAGCTGCTTCCACCTCATCTGGTTAAGGTAGGGGGTTCACAATTTCACATCAGCCCTAGTGACTAGGAACCCTTCAGATTGAATTATTTTGGAAAGCCTTTCTTGGCTACTTTCTATTCACTATGTCAGATTTTGGGTTTCAGCCTTGGTGCAGTAATGTCGATTGCATACATGTTCATGGGGGTGCAAATACAACACCCTAACTTCTCTGTAACATATGAATTTGCTTCTTTTTTGGTGGAGAGGATAGATGAAGGACTATCGAAGCTGCATAATGGTGATATTGGTACTTAATTCTTTTGGTATTCCATGTTGATGCATATGTTCTTGTTTAGGAATGCTGATTTCTTTGCTGAGAAGATGAACTTAAGACAATCAGTTAATGGAGAAAGATTGCCAATACAGATATGGGCTGCAGATTTGTCCTATAATAAGGAAAGCACCAGTTATGTGCAATTTGATAATTGTTTTGCTGTAAGATTGAGGGCTAGATTGATGGTAAATGTACCTAGGATCCCTCAGGAACTGCATGATTTTCTTAGGCCGAAGGAGAGGAAACCAAAATTGAGGGTTTTACATAACTGGGGTGACATTATCCCATATCCAATCAGCACTGTCCTATGAATATATGGATTTCAAGGAACCCCTCACATACTGCCATACAATGTGCCACCAAGACTAGGGTTTGCAAAAGTTATGTGGAAGATGGGGTGTATTCATGAAGATAACCTAACTGGAAATGGGAAGGGAACATTATTCCCTGATTATACAGTATTGTCTGACTTTACATTTTCAAAGGGAGGCTGGACACATTTTGACAAATTCTTTGTTGATTACCATTTGAGATTTGGTTCAAGGCGATAACATGATCCTGAAGGTTTCTTTTCTCTTTTCAGACAAAGAATAAAAGGTGGAAAATTTGCACATGAGTTCAATTTCCCTGAGGACCTGATCAGGAATGAATTTGATTTAAATAGACATGAATTGAACAAGGAAAAGTGGATAGTTTATAGTAAGCTACTGGATATTGTGCATGAAATGGATTCGACATATGATCCATTGATGGAATTCACTCCATACCACAAGAGAATTGATTTTTTAATGAAGAATTTCAAGGAGATAATGGACACCTTGACAACCAAAAAGATAAATTTAAGGCTAAGTCTGGATATGCAAGGACAAAGTGATATGCCAATTGAAACAAGGCCAGTATGTCAGTCTACAGAAAGGCGGCCCATCTATAGGAGGAAAAGGGATACTGGCAGTGATGAGGAAGAAGTAGACAGAAAATGGAAGAAAATAATGAAGGTGCCTTCACGACCAGGCCCAAAAGTCAAAGTACCTAGGGCTGTCAAAATCATTGAATTAAAATCTTCACCAAAGTGCACTCCCCCATCACCACCACCCGAGCCAAGCCCTAAGAGGCAAAGAACTGATCACCTTCATGAGGATCTCACAGATGAAATTATTGTTACTGATCAAGACATGCAGGTTGGTATGTCTTCCCCTTCTAGGTCAGTTGAATTGGTTCTATCCAATTTGGATATGAAGAGTAAGAGTGTGCAGGATGCAAAAATGGAGGCTTGCAAGGAGTTCTTAGATGACAATGCATTTGTAAAGACTCCTGTATTCTTGCAATTGGCATGGAGGATGAAATTTGAGGAATATCAAAATAAATGCAAGGAGAGAAGAGAACTGCTGGTCCGGACAGCCGATCAGAGAATGATGAAGAAGTGAAAGTCAACTAATGGAAGAGTTCAAAACATCACTCAAGAAGGAAGACAACTGGTGAATCAGCCGGGTGTTTTGATTTTTCCCTTAATGGGACATCGCAGATGCAGTGGCCTTTAGTGCCATTATGAAGTCCAAGAATTCTTTTCAGGATTTTGAAGAAGAAATTAAGGTAACATTACAAAACTCTGCCTTCAGTGAAGAATATGAGACCTTGACAATTTGGGCATTGGCTCCACAAGGAAGAAAGCCAGACATTGCTGATATTAATCCAAATTTCAAAGGAGGATTAATAATAAAGAGGGCTTCAGAGACTACAACAACTGAAGCCACTAGTTTAACTATGAATGTGGCTAAATTAGCCCAAAAGACTACTCAAAGGGAGGAGGCTGAAAGAAAGAGCCTAAGGGAGAAGTATAACATTTTAATTGAAGAATATAGTAAAATGTAACAGAGGAATGTTGAGCTGTAAATTGAAGTAGAAAGGTTCAAGTATAGACATACTGGGGAAACATCCAATGCTCTAGGAACCAACACATCACCTCCCACAGCAAGGTCAATGCCTCCTGCTTCTCCAAATGTTTCTACACCAGGGTCTCCCATTCAAAATCTTGCTCTTACCCCTCCTCTAGAACAAGTTGAGAACAAACATAAGTGCCTCGTTGATCCAACAAAGAGGCAGCCTATGCAGAAATTGATCAATTACGCATATCACTAAGGGTAAAGAGGAGGGTTTTTCAAAAGAAAACAAACGTTAAGCAATTGTTTTGGAGCATTTAAATGAAGAGGTGGATAATAAAATGCCCTCTATACATTCTTTGTATTCTTTGCTATTTGAAGCAATAAATAATATTGATAGGGATCAGGGGATAGTGATTCCAATAATTCAAAATTGGATCCCTAGGGAAAATAATCTAGATGTTATGAATAAAACCTCAAGGTTTGATGTAAATAACAGTCTCAATCATTGAAGCCTATACTTATATATTAGTTAAATCATTGCAAGGTTTTCTCAGAGCTTACCGTGATGATCTAAGTAGGAAGATTAGGAATTGGTAAAGAACTCTACTGATTGGGGTAACACATCATACTCCCGACATAACCTGGGATGAGCTGTGGGGAAATCGCGAACACTCTAACAATGGCGAGCAAGTAAAGTCATCAATAATCAAATTAAAATAATTTGTGATGACTTAGATTATGATTGTTGGTAAAATTGTATGGAAAAGATTATTGGTAATCGCTCATTTTGGAATCTTGAAAAAGATAACTGTGTAGTGGTAAAGCATTTTCCTTTATAGTACAAAGGTGTAAAGAGGTGTGATTGATTTTGATTGGCCAGTCGACCTAAGAATACCTCAGAGGTGGGTGGCTAAGCATTTGAATGATGATGAGTAAAAAGAGGGCTACCGATGTGGCAAATCGATGCCGCGCAGCTTACAAGAGCCCAGCTTTGTATGGATGACTTTCTTGGTGGTTTTATGTTTTTGTTATTGCATCAACCTTCCTCCGCCGACATGATGAATGAGAATATGCTCTAGGATGATTGTTGTTGTAACGATTTTTGAACAAGAATATTTTTCAAGGTGGTGGCTGTTGTAACAAATTTTGGAATATCACCAGGTGCTCCAATTGACTGGTGACAGGTGTACTTTTTGGCCCGGTGCTTGTTTTCTCCTTCATTTTCTATAAGACGGATTTCAAGGCCAGAAGTACGGGTTAGCAAGTTAGATAACTTTTGTCGAAATTCAGGTGAAGTTGCGTGATTTAATTGTAAAGTCCGATGGCTCGAAGAAAATGCAATTTAGGTTTTGAGTCATTATGTAACAGTGCCTTTGAGTTCATAGGAGATTTAATGTTGTATAACAGTACTAGCATTTGAGTTGAAATGAAAATTCGAGCTCATGTCTCTCCATTGTACATGTATATCTGAACTTTGAATGAAATAACTAAGGGTTGTTTTATCCATCTCACTGTTGTATTGTCTATGATTCTATTTTAGCTTTAATTCAAGGAATTAATCAAAATGCTTGAATGGGATTATAGGCGGATATGTACTGTATAAGGATTTGATAAGTAGTCCTGGGTTAGAATGCACACTGATGAAATTGTAATGCAATATTGTCGCGGATCTTATATGTGATGTATTAACTGGTATAAACCTCTGATGCTTATGAATTCGACTGCTAATGGATATATGGCAATCAACTAAGTTGTAATTATTCGTGTAGTTCAAGATTTTGTTTGTCTTTTCTAGAGCTTGCTACAAATTTCAAATCATTGACTATCTTATACAATGGATTGTGTTTAGTTATCTCATGCTCTAGATAGTTGATATTGTCTATGAACAGCCAATTCTAGTTGATATTATCTTATTGTGTTGAGCTATTAAGTGAGATCATCTGCTATTGTTAATGTTGTTTATAATAATGGTGTAGAGGTTGTAAACACATTAAGGGATCACCCTCCTGGGTCTTGCAGAGCCCGAAGTGTACGAGGCTTTTAAAGCCCTCGTCAGTTGGTCCAGGTCCTTTGAGCTGCCTTCGATTGGTATTGGCAATTCCATAGGTATATTAGAAGACAAACCTGGTTATATTGTAAAAAGAACCAACATACACGTCAACCACTGAACAACCACCTCTACAACTGACTTTTTAATCTTTTATGATCACATCAAACATAAAACACACTAAAATCAAGGTTGTTAACATCACTATTGAAATGTTTTAATTTTTGACCTTTCAAACATTAAAAGTACATCATTAAATTAATCAGGTACGGCATAAAAATTAAAAAACATCATGAATTAATTATGTAACTAATATTAAGTCAAATATAATTCTATCAAGAAATTAATATCAAATAGATAATATATCCCAAATCCCCATCCAATCCGGACCCATCCAACATTGTAAGGATTGGTCATATCATCATCATTGTCATCGACATCGGGCCGATAATGTCATCATCCACATGGATGCCATATCTTCATGAACATTAACTCCTACATCATCATCATCTAGTTCCTCCTCTTCGGCACATCTTCGCTGTGGACATCATCAACTAACTGCTGATCTGATCATCATCTACATCATCTTCTAGTTCTTCAAGATCTTCTTCTTCCACCACATTATACCTACCGCCTTCCTTTTGATCATGCTCCAACAACAAATGACCAACCCGCTTACCGAACCTCCGCGGGTAAAAATACCTTACCACATTGGCTTGGAAGAACATAGGGCCTATTTCCACTGCCGATCAACCTTTGTATTAACCATGGTAAATCCATTATCATGTTCAATGACAAATTTCGATAATTTTCATTCAATCATAGCCTGTACCATAGGACGACAAACAAAATTAATTTGAAGCACTTAAAGTCACACTCAAGTATATCATCCAAATCCCATAGTATCAATTTTCTGAGACTTCTGGATGTATGTCGCTTCTAGATGAAACATTAGTCACCTGAAAGACTGCAGTTATACCAGAATCACAAGTTTTCTTCATGTCATCCAACATTTTGATTCAAAGTTTACAACCATTGCACCACATAGCCTTGTGGTGTTTCACCTGCAATATGTCAAATCATGTAAAATTGCACTATCAAGCCATTGATAAAACATATTTATTCTTGGCCTAATGCAAAAGAAAAACAATCTCAAGATATATATTATCAATATAATGGAAAATAATTAAATAATATGGGTGATTAATATATTTATACATACCTGTTTATCTCTTAAACCATATGCTAAATCAATTTCCCTTTGTGTAACATTGAAATCTCCATTACGATGAGCTTCTTTAACCAATGAAGCCACACCTTCCTATGTTAATGTGCGACCAGATTGTTGACATCGTTCAATCCATACCGTCATCCAATCAAGATTGTTGGTGACGTACTAATGTAGTGCATCCCACTCTCGACCAACTGTACCAAAATAAATTGAAATTGCCACAAAATGACGATAATTAGTTAAATACCACGATAAGACTCCACTTATAATTGATGTATATTACTAAAATTAAATAAGTACAATATACATAAAACCATATATGTAAATGCATTCCAATTAATCTCCATGACCATCTTATAATTACCTCTCACTTTCCTCAATCTACCTTTCCCCAACAGGTACTCCCCTTCGAATTTTTTAATGGAGTTGGGATCCCAAATGCGATCTAAATGGATCTTTGCTGCAAACTTAGAAGATATTCACTAATGTACACCATGGTCTGGTATACCATATATCCCTCCACCATAGAACCCTCAGGATGTGCTCTTTGTCTAACCAAAGCCTTCAAAAATTTCAAGTGCCTCTCAACCATCCATATTGACCTTGTGTGTACAGGTCCACACAATTCAATCTCCTCAACTTGGTGTATAAGGTAGTGTTCTTGTGCATTGAAAAATGTTGAAGGTAGACACTTTTGCATTTCACACATTAGACGAGAATTTTTTCTCTTCCAATAATTTATATCTTCTTTATGGATTTCTTTTTAGATGATAGCCATCTTACAAGTGATTCAAGGTAAATATATTAACGAGCATTTAACAAAATATACAGTATATTACATAACAAGTAAAACAAATGGCAATTATAAGATGTATACAATGAATTAAACAAATCTCGCTACTTACCTCATATATTTTTCAAGATCATATATAACTTGCTTAACATTGTTGTCAAAGTTGTCTGGGAGAGATAGAGGTAGAATGTACTGCAACAATTATAAAATGATCTTTTCATTATTTTTCCAAAAGTAGTAAACACAATACACCTAAAAGTACATGCATTATACAAGTGTATAATATACACTAGAATAATTACTTTAATGAAGGTATGTCAATCATGTGTTTTCATCCCTAACCCAAATTCACCTTTCTTTGTTATTATATTGTTTATGTTCGCAACAAATCCTGTGGGAAATTGAATTTTTTGTATGACTTTTTTTATAGCATTGCTTTGATACTCTGTTAATAACCAAGGAAGGGCACTTATATTAATTTGGTCTCCATCACTATTTAATTGAATGACATTTTTCATTGCATGATTGGTTTCTCGAATGTCAATTTTCACAAATTTGACAATTTTTCTTTGTCATGCCTTCCATCCAATATTTTCCATAACATTTCTATTATATTCTTTCCGATATACATTGTATCAAACAAATGCACAATTTGTAGCTGCTCATAGTAGGGAAATCTACTAAATTGTCTAAGATAACTTTTTAGTCCCTATGGAAGCCAACCATTAATGCCCTGATGACCTTCATGAAGCATATAAGTTAAACAAATTAACAACAAAAATCATTGTCAATTACAACATGAGTAAACACAACACAATATAAAAATATAAATTCAAAACATATCATATATGATAGATAAACAATTTGATCTGATGTATAACCTTGATGATTAATTCTATTATATTCCAACTTCCATAGGCTAGGTGACATTCTTCGTGGTTTTGATGTAGTCTCCTCTTTCCCATTGAAAAGATGTTTTTCAGTAATTCGATACTTATGATTTCTATGGAGGAAGTGCCTATACTCATCAAACACCTGCTTTCCTAAACTTGTTGAATGATGAGATTTCATCTTTGGACCACAAATTGGACATGCAAATTTTTCCTTTGTTTGAAGACCTGCAAGATGATATATAATTCGATTAAATATGTCAATTTTTATAATTATATATACATTTGAATAGATTATTTTAAAAACATTCATGATATCTACTTCATCAAATTAAATATTGTTAAAGTGCAGTCGAACGTTATAACATACCACAAAAATGTGTTAGCCCTGGGGCATCATGAATTGTCCATACAAGCATTGTATGGAATTGAAATTGTCTTTGTCCTATTGGTCTGGAGATGTCATACATAGTGATGCCAATCCATAACTTTAGTAACTCGTCGATAAGAGGCTCGATATATACATTCATATCTTTAACTTGGTATTTACCTAGTTGAATGAACATAAACATTACATAATTATTATAACCATTTTACTGCAATATATATAAATTAATGTACATGACTATTGAATGAAAAAAAATAAGTCATTATGCAACAAATAAGACAAATGAGATGCTCCTACGTTAAAGAAAATTGATATAAACAAATACCTGGAACAATCATTGACAACATTATGTGCTCCCTCTTTATTGACATCCATGGAGGAATGTTATTGTTGATAACAAAACAGGCCACACTAAGTAAATAGATCTCAGCTCTCCAAATGGATTGACACCGTCCGCTCCCAATGAAAGCCCGAGATTACGAGGTTCTTTTAAAGTGTGTAATATTTTTCCTCCATGTCCTAAATGCAGAACTATCCAGAGGCATTCAAAGAATGTCATCTCCACTTCTATTCCGCATGGTAATCCATCAATTATGCTAAGCTTTCACACCTAAATAATCAAGCATACGGGAATAATGGGAATATAACTAAGAACCCTATGGCAGACACCTTTTGTTAGTTGATCTGTTTGATATCTAATGATATGACATTCCGGGCATTCTGTTGTAAATTCATGTTGTTTATGATATATAATATGATCATTGGGACATGCATCTATTGCTTGATACTCCATTTCGATATCTTTCACAATGGAAGATAAATCTCAGTATGAGCTAGGTAAAATATTTGATGGTGGTAACAAAAATTCACCAATCAATCTACAACAAAAAATAATTTGTTCATTTAAAGAATATTAATGGTACATATTTCATCCTTTATTTACTAGTGATGAACTAACAACAATTAAAATAGATGAAAAAATATAACATATATGACATACCTTAACATCCGTGAGATTGCTATGTTTGATAAACCATTCATAACCTTCAAGTTCAACAACAACAATACAGTAGAGAGAAGAGTTGTTTCAGAGCCTTCATAAAGGGGCTCGAATGCCTTGTCAAGTACAAGTAAATCATGAACATCATCAAAGTCAAATTGATCATCATGATCAGCTCTACTACTAAATGTGGCATGGATCAATGTATTTGTACCATCATCTTCAACTGTGTTTTCTGGCGCATGATCATCTTCTTCCATAGGATTATTAACTTCATCTTCGATATTCATAGCTCCATGTCCATCCACTTGAAAACCACATTCTTCGGGCCGTGATAATCCATATCATCTGCCCTAGGGTGCCCCACCTTTATAATAATGATAGACACAAATAAACCATGATCATGATCAAGTGATTATATATATATATATAATGTTAAAACAATATAAACATTTACAAATTCAATCAATATAAACACATATAATGAACAACAATAATGGACGATAATCATGCCCCCTTCAACGTGACCATGCTGCCTACAATGCTTCTCACTTGTTGTGATTAAAAGTTGTCTGTCTTTAAGCCCTTGCAATTATTGCAAGGACAATAACATTTCCCATCACCCTTTCTTTTCAATCTAGCCCACAATCTATCAAGTGTCTCTTCATTTTGTTCTGGACTAATATTATCTAATATGATTTTTCTTTACCAAGCTTGACTATTTAGATCTTCAAAAAATATCAAACTCACACTCCAATAATTTTTATTCATAGACAGGTAACATAATCTAATAATTCTGATATTTTACACCAAAAAAAATTGGCATGCAACCACTCCTGCAAAAGAGAAGATAGTCTGAAGTTAATGACCCCAAAAAACATTTTACAATGCTAATTCCAAAACGTGTTAAATTCTGATTTTACTATGATTTCCAACCATTAAGACTCCTAAAATCAGAATATTGAACTTGATCACAAAATTCCTACAACAATGGAGGTAGAGAGCTAGTAAGAGCAAGTGACCCATTCCTAAGGAGCAACAAGTCAGAATCATCATTGCTAATATCAATACGGATTTATCCTTTTAGTTAAAGATGCAATGTGTCACTTCTTATGATGAGCTTATCCCTAGGGCCCTCAACATTGAGAGAGCCCTAATAAAAAACAACAGAAGCATTGGTAAGAGCATGATTAGGGTACAAACCCTAGGCCTCCGTAGAAACATAAACAATAACTATAGCGGATTAGTGAGGTTGCAATACCAGAAAGATTGAGACATTGTAGGTAATAACAAAATCTTGCAATCTAAAGATTGTAGCCAATAACAAGCACACTATGTAGCTTAGTGACATTTGTAAATGCAATCTACGGTAAGAAGAATGACACTCACTTGAGATGTGACAGTCAAAAAGAGGCTGAGCAGTGACAAGATAATAAAGCTCAAACCTTGCATAGTAAAGTGGAGATTTTAACAGTGAGTTTCCTTACCCCCTTGCTGACTTTAAGGGTTTTTCAAATGTTTTTGGTAGTGTTAGACAAGGCAAATGCAATCAGGGAATGACTATCCAAATGAAGTAACAGTGGTAATCATAGGTTCAATGTTTCTTCTTAGCCATTAATATTGTATAATGGAGGTAGTGGATTGCATGTTTGAGAAGTGTTTTGAGACTCACCAAAGATGGGAGAATAGTGAATAATACCTTGTGGACTATGAAGTAGTGTCAATAAGGTTGAAGGATCTTAAGAACTACAATACCATGAAACAATGAGTCACCTGTAGTAAGTAAGCAGTCTATAGGGCATAGTTTGATTTTATAGAAGGATGCTCATGAAAGGAATCTTCAAGTGATAGTGAGTGAGTTGTTTGAGATTGCAAATGAGGGTGCAATACCCGGTCTTAAAGGAAGTTAGCAAAGCAGTAAATGTGCAAGAAAATCGAATCATACACAACAAACAATTCACAATGTTATCTTCCATAATGCCTTGAGTTTGAAGACAAAAATCTCATTGTATCTTCATGATGAAAGTGGTGACCTTAATGGTCAATCACTGGCAACCATGATTTTAAAACATGCTATTGTGCTTATGGAGGCAAGGCAAAGTGAGTGGTGGTTTGGAACAATGGCAGGTATGAAGGACTTGCTTTATATGCATACTATGCAATCTAGCTTAAGACAGTTCTTAGAAGAGATTGAAGGTGGATTATGGAACTCAAGGGTTACCATGAAAAGGATTAAAGCAAAGACTAAGATCTATTTAAAAGCCACGGTCATGAAGATATTAAAGATGTCACATGCAAAAACCTAGTAGCTGGAGTAATGAATACAGTGCCAAAGAGGATAGTGTGCTGGGGAAAATTTAGGAGATCTCCACATTATCTAATTATAGGGAAATACATCATTTATTTATTTTTTTAATTAAAAGAAATCATTCTAAACCCTATATAGGATACATTGATACTTCAAAAGCCTCTGAAGGAATTTGAGATTATGCAAATATATGTCAAGTAACATTCATAAGGTTTAGAAAATCTTGATCACTCTCTAGAATAGCCCATTAAACATGGGTTGTGCTTGAATGCACTACATAATTGATATAACACAACCACTCTGCATATCAACCAAAGTTATAGGCTCTTTATTGCAGCAAGAGGTAATCACTCTTCGATCATGCTATAATTACATCCTAACCTGTTAAACTTGAGACAACCTGAATGCACCCAATGATGATTGACACCTACATTATACAACCTGAATTAACTACATTATATGAGTGCCTCCATTTCTATCACAACATAGCCACATTAAACTTGGGTCACACATGAATGCATCCTATATTTGTTATAGCACAACTGTGCCACATGACCAATAGAGTTATGGATCACATAATTACAAGTCACAAGAATTTGTTCCTGGTTGTGATCTTATGGTGATTCCACACAACAAAATCTGGACATGAAATTCTCAAAACCCTTAACCTCTAAAAATGAAATCTGATGAGATGTTGCTTTAAAATATGATTTTCAAACCTGGAACTACAAATCTGACTTCACAACAAAATTCTGCAAAAAGACAATGACTACCCTCAACCTGGCGATATCTTCTTGAATTTTTTCTGATTTTTCCCAAGAAAATCATCCTTAGTTCTCCACAAATTGTCTCAAGTAGAGCAAAACACTGTCGCAATAAATCAAGCGCGAACTCACTTTTCTTTATTGCAGCTACAATTTGATTTTTTTTAATTTTTCATGTTTGTTGAAAATTCGACGAAACTGATAGCCAACATTTTGATGAACGTCAGGGATAAACTTTCAAAAAATTGGAAATTACACATCAAATTTTACAAGCAACCGATGAACATCGAATTTTACATATTTCGTCAGACAGTTTCGTCATATTTTGTAGTCAAATGTATTAGTGCCCATGCAAACTCCCCCTCTCTACCCTCCACGATATGTCGTATCACCTCCATGTATCTCAGGCTATAGAAGCACCCACTCTGGTCTGGTATCAACAATCCGCTAATCAACCCGCATAAGTATAGTGGTAACGGTGGCACCCCCAACGCTAGGCATCTGCCCACATCCAACCCCTTCCTTTGCACAAGAAGGTCATCTCATCCAAACAGGACCCACAACGTATGATTCAGCTCTGCCCCTTCTGTTGTCGTCGCACTCATTAGGCGCCCTACTATAGGTAGCCACAGTATCTGCCATATGTCCTCCAGGGTCACAATCATCTCCCCTGTCGAGAGATGGAATGTTGAGGTTGAGGAACTCCACCACTCTATGAGAGTTGTCAACATCGTCTGATGAACTCTAATAGTAGGGTATCCCAATAAATGTAGCAACCTCACCCGTGACAGAGCCTCATGGTCCACTCCGTTCATGGCTGCTATCGTCGCCTCCAACACCTCTAATCACCTCTTGCGCGTATGTAAGCTATCAAACCGCTGCATCCATACGACACCACATGTCAGTCATTTCATGCTTTATATCCCTCTTTTTCATTTCCCAACCCTAGGCTATCTTTCAACTAATTTTTCTCTCTTCTCTTTTATGGAAAAATTTACCCAATTTTCCCAACTTTGTCTTGTTTTTCTTGTTTTTGGTCCAATCTCTTCCTAGCCCCCCCTTTTTCCGCCCCTTGGGTGAGACCACCCTTCGATGGGTGAACACGCCCCGACAGCGGGTGATCCCGCCTTGGCAGCGGGCAAGCCCGCCCTAGTGGCAGGAGATTTCACCCCGGCCGTGGGCGACCTCACCTTGGCCACTGCGGGCAAGCCTGCCTGGGAGGTGGGCGAGCCTGTTCAGAAGGCAGGTGAACCCACCCCTGGATGGGCAGCCATGCCCGGGCGGGGTCGCCCCTATCCCTAGCGGGGTTGCCCCTTGTGGGGTGAGGTCGCCCCTCTTCTGGGTGGGGTTGCCCTCCTCATGGGCGGGGTCGCCCCTCTTCTAGGCATGATCGCCCATGCCCCCCCTAACCAACTTTTTGGGAAGATTTTCTCGATCCCAAGGAAAATTTTCCCTCTTTTAATTTCCCCTTTCCCTTTTCAGGCATTTCTTTTCATTTTTTTGGGTGCATTTACCCTCTAATTGGGAAAATTCACTCCCCTTTCCCTCACCTCTAATAGGCGATTCTACCTAACCGACAAGTGAAATCAAAATTTTGCCACCTACCCATTTTTCTAACCTACCCCAATCCCAAAACCCATGATTTTAAAATGCATTCAAACTTAAAAATATAACAAAAAATGCTTAAAATCTCAAAGGAGGTTTTGGATCTAACCTGGCGTGGAACTACGCGCTCATGAAAAAACTGTCATACCTTGTCCCCCTGATGGATGATGTCATCATTGTAATTGTCCAACATCCTCATCTCCTTGTCTCCTTCTTCTCCTCTTCTCTCTCTCTTACTCAACTGCCATATGTGCAATTGAGGAATAATAATTTATAAAATTACTATATGTAACCTTTTCCCTCCTTTTTTTAAGTTAAGGGTATTTTGACTCTTTATTTAAACATCTTTTAATTCAACTAGTCCTCTAACTTTCTGGGGCCTCCATTTGCAAACGGTGTGTCTGTTTGACTTCGTTCAAAATCCAATCCTCATGGTTTTTCGAGCTCTGTCCAACGATACCCTCTGTTTCTTCATATCAAGAATTCACCCAGGGCCCCTTTTTCTTCCCCAATTGCCCTCTCGAGGGGGTTTACCTTACCATTTTCCCCCATTCCTCTGTCATGGTCATTCCCTTGCGAGATTGGGGCATCTCTCTTTATTTCGCTCCGTTTGGGAAACACACACAACTTCTCCCATGCTAGGGGCATCATTTTCTAGTCGCTTCCTCTATAGAGTCATTTGCATTTTATTTTTCTTCGAAACACTGTTATTCTAACAATATTTCGAAGAGGGGAAAAATGTAGACATCCAAATTTGACCACTCCCATATGGTCAAATCTGTCTCCTTTACTCATCTATTTCATCAACATTAATTAAATGATTTATTTAATTAATATTTCCCCTTTACATAATGTTCCTAAAGTATTTAATTTAATAATTAAATACTTTACCTTTCATCCTTCCTTCTCTAAATTAAATAAATATATCAATTTATTTAATTTAGTCATTTAACCTTTTTGAATTTAAATCAATTTTAAATTCCTCTTTTTCTCTCTCCTTGTCACATCCTCCATAACCCTCTTCTAATATGGATTAGTTTAATTAATCTATGATTAGGATGTGCACACCTTTAATTAGGATTAATGTCATCCTCTATATTTGACCACTTGCCTCTAATCCCTCATTAATCTTCTTAATCACCTGTTTGCACAACCTTAATCTAATCACATGCCATCTTTGGCATGTCCTTCAAGTCAACCTTTCATAAGTGCTTTCCCTTTTGAGCCTTGACCTCTTCCCAATGTGAATTTAAAATTCACATTTATTTATTCAATGCATTTCTCTTCCCCATGCAAGTTGTTGGGAAAATCTAAATTCTCTCACTTGTCACATCAGTCACATGGGACAAGGCTTCCTTTATGGGGACCTTGTCTTTTCCACAAGGTACTTCCAATCATGTGAATTTCAAATTCACATTTATTTCTCCAACCACTTCTCTCTTCCTAGTGATGATGTGTGAGGAATTCTAAAATTCTTCACATGTCAACATCCTTCCCACATAGGGACAAGAAGTTCCTTTTTGAGGAAATCTTCTCCCCATCCCAAGGTACTTGCAAGTACCTCCAGCTCACATGTCCTTTTTACAACTCATTTTTCCTTGTAACACCTCATCTTCCACATGGCAAGATGTGAGGGCTTGTGAGTCATCAACTCACCATAACCCTTCATCTTGCCCATGTTGGAAAAATATTGACCGTCCAATTCTCTAGAGATTCTTCCCTTAAAATGGAAGATTTTCTCTCACTCAAACATAACTTGCATTCTCATTTTCAACTTGTATAAAAGAGAATTTGGATCCCCTATGCAAATCCCCTTTTTTCCCTTATCCACCTTAGAAAACCAAGTTCAGAGGCTTAATTCCACTTAAGCCTGTTGTTGGCAGTCCACTTAGCACCTGTTTTGAGTGTCGGTGGGGGTGTTTCTTTCAGGGACACCCGCACGACACGCAAATGTCTGCACGACATGCTTACATCCTTGGAAGATTCCTACGGCTGAACCTGCAAAGGCGTTACACTTCTCATTGGCAGTGAAGTTGTATTGTCCCCTTCGACCAACTGACCCAAAAATGGCCATTTTTCTTCACTCCCTCTTCAAATTCACCCCTTCAATATTCAATAGGACTCTTCACAACATCTTCTGAGCTATTGCACACTTCAAGCTTCCATACTCACACTTTTGCATCCATTCTCACTCACTTCAATCATTCAAGCACACCATTGCAACAAAAGCTTCACTCCGTCACTTCGGTAGAGCACGCTTTGGACCATGCCATTGCAGCAGAGGCTTGAGTTCCTCTCATTTCTCCCCTAAACAGCCTTGAGTGCTCTTGGTGGAGGTGGTAAGCTTCCCTCTCCTCTCCTCTATCACTTGGTTGAGTAGCATAGTACTACTTGGTAGTGTTTGCATTGTCTTTATTATACTATTTCTTTATCTTGTTCCCTTGGTTGTCCGTGGAGGTGGAAACACCTAAACGAGGGTCTGACTGAGGAAAAACCCTATTCAGCCACCCAACATTTTTCCTTTTGTTGTGTGTAGGTGTGTGTGTTGGTAGGAAGATCAACTGGTGAACGAATTCCTCAGTGAGATCCTTTGTTATTTTCCTTACACTTGATTTCCTTCTTTATAACATTAGAGAATATTTCATTTATTTACTTGTTTCATTCTGGCCTTTTAGTTGAGTAGCTAGGCCATTAGTCATTTTGGTGGGTTCAACCTTGTCTCTATTGTTGTCTGGTCGTGCAGATGACAATGCACTTTAAAAACGCTAGCGCATCGCGTTGTCGTCCAGAGATTGTGCTTACATCCTCGGACAGAGAGCTCCCTGAGGCGCAAAGTTGAACCTAAAAACTGACTCACCTAGCCCCCACCTTAAAACTTGGGATTGCAAAATGATTGTAGGATCTCATAATCCTCATCATTCTCATCTTCATACCCTACACGTTGCACTTAGCTGAGGTAAGTTAGGGAAGCTTCTCGCATCTTGACCCTCTGTGACCTGGGGTCTTGCACGCGGTGGTCCCCCTCTCTTACATTTTTGGTGAACCTGACATGAACTATTTTGGTTTCATTCTTGCGATACTGACAATTCCTTTCCTTGTACTCTAGGAGTGTTGTAGGTGTGAGTGTTGTAAGGCTGTCACCTTGCAACCCAACCTGCAGCCCCTAGTTGGCATAGTTGGAAGGTTCCAAAGGTATTGCACAAAGAAACCTTAATTGGGTCACTGTCTTATCCATTAGCCTTTGGGGATTCTATGGAAGCATTGTCTAGTGTGCATAATGGCCTCCTTCTTGTATCAACCCATCCCCTCTGTGCAGCCTGTGGATAGTAGTGTTGGCATAACCTTTACTTCATAGGACCTGCCGATGGTCTTTAACAAGGAACTGTCTCCTCTTTACATTCCTGCATAGATCAATGGAAACATTGTAGCCGTTGTTCTCATTAACCCGACATCACAAGTGAACATAATAATAGAGGAGATTATGCTAGTAAAATTTTTACATAAGGATGGATACGATGCTCCTGCGAGTTTCATCCGCACACATGACGGGCTTTCTGTACCCCCTTTGGGTAGTATTGTCCTATCGGTCTTAGTTGAACCTAAGTCCATGAATCTCCTACTTGATATTATTCCTAGATCTAAACTCTTTAGAGTGAAATTGGGTATCACCTGGTTGATGGCGATGAATGCGGTACCCTCTATTGTGCATAAGTGTTTAAAATTTATCCATGGAGGCTCCGTGCATGTAATCCACAACCCCGATTATAGATCGCCGATTGCACATGGTAGCTACTCCTTGGATCACCCGTGGCTTGCGTCTATGGGTCCTCTTCTGCCTAGGATGAACCTTTTGCACAAAACATATCAAAACTATAAGAAAGGGCATCTGAGGCCGAAAGTAAGATACCCTCCCTCGCCTTATGCTATCTCACATAGGGCTTGCTTGAAGGCTGACAACGATGCCGCTAAGGCTCGAAAGAGGAAAGAAGAGAAGAGGTCTTGTGATCCTCCTTCTTCCTCTTCTTCTGCCTAGTCTGATTCTTCTTCTCGCTCAACTATGGTACCAACTAGTTTTTCTCCTCATTTGTAGGAGAACCCTTTGGTGCCCGCTTGGTGAAAGCCTAAGCGTCCTGCATTCTAGCTTCCTGTTCTACTGACAGAGCCTAGACCCATTTGGTATGGTAGGAAGAAGGTCTCCCAAGGAAATTCCTCGTCTCAACCACCATGGCCTCCTACCGCTTCTACTCCAAAGGCAGTGAGCAGAAAGAGGCATGCTTTTGAGGCTCTTGAGTCGACTCCTCCTGTCGCTCCTCAGCCTGCTTCCCCTACTCTCGTACAGGAACTTATTCCTTCACCTGAAATGACCATAGTGGACATTCCTATGGTCAAGAAAGAACCTCTTGTCCCTTCACAAACTTTGGCCTCTAGCTCGAGGAGCCATAGAAACCGCCTTTCATGTGAACGCAAGCACCGACAAAAGGCTCTTCTAGCTGAGTAGGCTACCTCACAAAGAAAGGAGGAAGAAATGACTGCTCCTATTCTAGGACCTCCTGCAACATCTTCTTCCTCCCTTCCTTCTACTTCTCTCTAGTCTGGTCTGCGCCAAAATTTTGTTGCGAGCATGAATGCGCCTAACCTTAAACGGGTACAGGTGTTCATCGCTCCTTCAACGGAGCCACCTTTGCTGATGTTTGTTCCAGATATTCAGCCCTTCCCGAAGCCTATGGATATGGTTAATACCTTGGTCGTATATGCTGTGGTTCTTTTTTCCTCTTCCTCTGCACCCCTAGTTTCATCTGTGGGGATTTCATCTCCTCCAACGAAGAAAGAGGCAGAGGCTGGTCCTTCTAGCAACGAAGGATGTAAGAGGAGTCCACCTTCTTCGCAAGGTGGTCCTACGTTGACTTGTTATGTCCTTGTGATGGAACTAGTCCCAGCTTCTCCTGAGTTCGTCACTGCTCCCGAGTCATTCGATGAGCTTAGCAGTGAATCTCAGGCACATCCTGTCCCATCCACTGAAGAAAGACATGGCACTCCTGTGGGGTGTATGTTTAACTCTGTGGATGAGGTTCTGACCTTGTCGGTGATCTTCGCAAAATCGCTAACTTTGACTCCATAGGAGCTCAGTGGAGAGGACCTTGAGGGGCCCTCTTCCTTGGCCCTTGTTGTGGGAGGACCAGATGCTCCTCCTCTTAACATCCCACCATTGTAGGCTCATCCTCCTTCCCCTTATGAGGATTTAGATTGGGAGGTAGACAACCTCTTGGCCGATCAATGTTAGGAGGAGGCCCTTTCTTGTGTGTATGCGTTTTGTGATGTGTTCCCTTATGCTTGTGCTATGTGTGCTTGGATGACCCTCGTCACCCCCATTGGTGCTTGGATATAGGCATGGTTTTTGTGTCGTAAACCTTCTTCTATTTGTATCATCATTCCTCCATGTTTGTGCTTGATTTTCAATAAATTAGGGACGATGCAAAGTGTTGGGGGCATTTTAGGCTTCCCTTCCATGTTGACCCAATTTTTTAATTTTTCATGCATTCTTCCTGATCTAGTTGGGGATTGATGATCTTTTGCCTTACATTGCGGTTACCTATTATTATATGAGCTCAGATAGATCTGACCTCGCTAAACCAGATCCCCCTGTGTCCTTTGTTTATATTTTTCTTTTCTCTTTTGCTTCCTCTTTATCTCTCTCTCTTCTTTGCTTGAGTTGTCCCTCCTATGTGTGACAATGGTCCTCTTCAACACTTTGATTTTCAAAAAATGAATTTGTTTCCAATGAATATTTTCTCGAAAGTCTTCACAAAATTTTCCTTAGAATCACATTCTCAACTTGGAACCCTAACAGAACATGTTCCCTTCATCTCAGGTTCATAAAGAAAGGACTTGAAGACCTTCCTCCGAAGTGGGAACAACTTTTATTTCCCCTCGTGCAGGGGCATATCCTTCCTTTCGAATTCCTTGATGAAGTGAACATCTTTCAAAAGGATTCCTTGATGACAAATTACTCTAAGAAGAACAACTACTTTTGAATTGTGTGTCCCTTGAGTGGACCCCCTTCTTGCTCATGGTGGGTTCCCAAGGGACCCTTACATAGCCTCTATTTTGAATGGAATTCTTTCACGTCTATCCTGGGGGCAGCCCGACTAGACTCATTCCATTCACCCTTTCGCGTCTAGCTCAGGGGCAACCTGACTAGACCTTACCTTTCAAACAACACATCCCTTGAGTAGACCCCTCTCATTTTGAAGGGTTCTCGAGGGAACCCTCTGAAAGTTTTACTTATTGACAGTCTACATGACTGTCCACTTATTTTCCTACACGACCACTTTCCACATGATCTATTTGTGGGTAGATGTGTCATTGCTTCTTGACTCTACGAAGTCCACTTTCTTAGGATTCCTCCATGCGAGAGATCTTGGGGGATACTTCTCTGCAAGATTGAGAACTTGTAGGGTGATTTCCTTTGAGATTCCTTCATGCGAGAGATCTTGGGGGTGACTCCCCTACAGGACTGAGAACCTATAGGGCACTTCTTTCGGTGTTCTTCATGCTTGAGTTCATGGAGAATACCTTCCCTGCAGGACTGAGAACCTATAGGGCACTTTTTTCAGGTGTTTTTCATGCTTGAGTTCTTGGAGAATACCTTCCCTGTAGGACCGAGAACCTGTAGGGTGCTTCTTTCGGTATTCTTCATGCTTGAGTTCGTGGATAATACCTTCCCTATGGGACTAAGAACCTATAGGGCACTTTTTTCGGGTGTTCTTCATACTTGAGCTCATGGAGAATACCTTCTGTGCAGGACCGAGAACCTGTAGGGTGCTTCTTTTGGTATTCTTCATGTTGGAAAAATAAGGATACACAATTAAGAGGCGGGGGGTGAATCAGTTGTGACAGAAACTTTAACTTTTCTAACTTATCTTAACTTTAATCTCATATTTGATGAATAAGTAAAAAATCGCAAGCAATTATCACATTAGAGAGACAAATAACACCAATATTTTTTATGTGGAAACCTTATTAGGAGAAAAACCATGGTGGATGTTAGTCCACGAGATTATACTTTGTTAAAAGTATAAAGTGAAATAATAAGGGGAATGTACATGCATTCAGGCACACTGCCTAGAGCTCACTACTCAAATACAAGGGAGGACTCACTGTCCAATAATACAGAAATATGGATTAGATCCACAGAGTATGAACTGAAAGAATAGCTTCTACACAAGCCTGATTACAGTTCCAATTAAGCTCAGAAAACCTTCTTCACACTTTCCTCAATCTTCTTCACTCTCTGCTCTGTGATCGAATGATAGAAACACTATTCACACACTTACACTTTATTTTGAATACATTCACACTTATGCACACACTAACTTTTCTCAACCAACCGCTCTTATATATCCGCTTCATGGGATTTCATCACATCTTAGTCGGCCAGAAAAATAAAACATATTTTCAATGTCGGACCAAATTGAAAAATAAATTTCTAATGTAAAACCACCAAGGTTGGCCACAACATAGTGGGGACCCAAATTAATATCTCCAACAAAAAATACTTTAATTAATTTTGCCACAAAGATCCACAACACGCTACCATCAACATGTCGGCCAAGAACATGAAAAACTGAGCATGCACAAGAAAATATCTTCAATCACGAGCTCACCAAGTAATGTGGACATACCACAAAGATAGAGAATGATCTAGAGACATCCAAGAACACCAAGAAATGATAGAGAACCATCCGCAACAACTGAGATTACCAGAACCATACAATCTTCATTCAGGAACACTGACAAAGATAATAGAAACACTCAAGCCACAACACAATAAAAAATTTACGCGGACCTTTGAAACTTTCGGTAGATGATCTAGGAACATTCAACAATAAACCCTTTAATCCACACAAGCTATTCTTCAACGTAAAAAAAAAAACACCTTCATGACCTGCACAGTTCCATTGGGAACCTAGAACACTTCCTTTTACAATTTTCTCAATATCCTCGACATATATAACCTTTGATAAACCAAATGCTAATAGTGTTCACATCAATGACAACCACATATCAGAAACCATATCCACAACATCCAACAATATCCCCCTTTGGAATTGATGGCAACACATGATATGAAAAATACCATCAACCCAACACACTGACTTCTTCTGCACTTCTCCTCTTGAAAGGATTTTTCATATAACACTTCTTGCCCTTTGAAATCAATGGAAAAGGTGACAATTGCCTTTCCAAATACACACTCTGAACCATATATCTGCACATCTAACTACTCCCCCTGAGTAGTAGACATGGAAACATCAATCCAGATCAAAATATAACAATGAAATTCACGGATTGATGCAAGCAAATGCATCTTTTAGTTCCTGTCGGGAGGGGTGATTACCCCTAGCATTCCTCTGAGATACTCAAAAGTATCCTTGGGAAAAGGCTTAGTAAATATATCCGCAATCTGTTCTTTGGTAGGAACGTACTCCAGTCTAACTTCTTTCTCATTCACTTTCTCCCTTAAGAAATGAAACTTGATTGATATATGTTTAGTCTTGGAATGCAGCACCAGATTCCTTGAGATATTTATTGCACTCGAGTTGTCACAGTATATAGCAATAGGTTCTTCATATACCACCTTGATATCTCTCAGCGTTTGTTTCATCCATATCACTTGAGTACAATTATTGGCAACAACAATGTATTCTGCTTCAACAGTAGATAGAGAAATTGAGTTTTGCTTTTTGCTCAACCAGGACACCAATTTCATCCCTAGGAAGAAAGCACCACCACTAGTACTTTTTCTGTCATCTACATCACCAGCCCAATCTGCATCAATAGATGCACACAAAGTGAGATCATCATCCTTTGGATACCAAAGGCTAAAGTCAATTGTTCCTTTTAGATACCTGAAAATTCTCTTCACATCAGTTACATGTGATTCTTTTGGATCCACTTGAAATCTAGCGACCATACATACAACATTCATAATATCTGGTCTAGTCTGAGTCAAGTAAAGCAGTCCACCGATCATTGACCTATATCTGGTTTGATTTTCCTTAGGAGAATCGTCATTCTATGTCAACTTACATCTGGTCACCATGGGAGTACCAACAGGTTTGGAGTCATCCATTCCAAACTTCTTCAACAATTCTTTCACATATTTGGACTAAGATATGAAAATCCCCTTGTCCAACTGAGTAACTTGCAATCCTAGAAATAACTTCATCTCTCCAATCATACTCATCTCAAATTAATTCTTCATCTCATCAGCAAACTTCATACATAGATTGTCATCTCCTCCAAAAATGATATCATCAACAAAGACTTCTATAATTAACTCTTTATCATGATCAGTTTGACATATAAGTTATTGTCAGCAGTACCTTTAGTGAATCCAAGCTTTAGTAGGTATTTGTCCAATCTAGCATACCAGGCTCTAGGGGCTTGCTTAAGTCCATATAGAGCTTTCTTCAATCTGCAAACCATATCTTCTTTGTCTGTTAGTTGGAATCCATTTGGGTGTTCAATGTACACTTCTTCTTCTAGTTCTCCATTTAGAAATGCTGACTTTACATCCATTTGATAGACCTTATAGTTCTTGTGTGCAGCATAAGAAATAAATAGTCTAACAGCTTCAATCCTAGTGATAGGAGCAAAGGTTTCTTCAAAATCAATACCTTCCATTTGAGAATACCCTTTACATACTAGTCTTGCTTTATTTCAGACCACTTCACCTTCTTCATTCAACTTGTTTCTAAATACCCATTTAGTACCAATCACATTTTTGTCTTTAGGCCTTGGAACCAGTATCCATGTGTCATTATTTTCAATCTGTGTCAGCTCTTCCTTCATAGCTTCCAACTAGTTTTCATCTTGATAGGATTCAATGACACTTTTAGGCTCAATCTTGGATATCAGAAAATATTCTTCCGCAAATTTTCTTCTAGTTTGCACTCCTTTACTCTTATCTCCTATAATTTTATTTTCAGATTGATTCAACTTTACATACCTTGGAGTTTTGGGACATTCTTGAGCTTCTGACTCTTCCAATCTTTCTTCTACACTTGCATTTGTCTGTGTCTCCTAACTGACTTGATTTACCAGAACAAATTGAGGTTGCTTCACCAGAACATATGGAATAATCTAAAGTACATTATGTGTCTGAGTATTCTTCCCTTGGGTTGTGATGTCTTCGTCTGAATTATAACTACAATGTCTGGATGGTTTGACAGAGTTCTCATCAACTCTGACATTTTCAATTTCAACCATCTTTCTCAATCTTTTGTTATAGCACTAGTAGGCCTTGCTTTTAGTGGAGTAACCTAGGAAGATTCCTTCATCGCTTCTTGCATCAAATTCTCCTATATTATCATCTCTTCTGATATAACACTTACTGCCAAAGATCTTGAAGTACTTAATAGTAGGCTTGTGACCAAACCATAACTCATAAGGTGTCTTACTAGAATTTCCATTAATATTCACCCAATTCAAAGTATACACAACAATACTTACTACTTCACTCCAATACATCTGAGATACATTTCCTTCCATCATCATTGTTCTGGAAGCACCCAGAATTGTTCTATTCTTTCTCTCTGTAACTCCATTCTGTTGAGGGGTTCGAGGAGAAGATAACTGTCTTTTAATTCCACGCTCTTCACAAAAAGAGTTGAACTCCTTGGAAATAAACTCACCACCTCTGTCAAATCTTAGGCATTTGATTTTCAGACCTTTCTCATTTTCTGCCATAGCCTTGAAACTTTTGAACTTCTCCAATGCTTCACATTTTTCTCTTAAAAAGGAAACCCAAATCATTCTAGAGTAATCATCAATAACCAACATAAAATACCTTTCTCCATGAATACTTTTGACTCTGGAGGGACCACAAAGGTCAGTATGTAGCAGCTCCAACAAATTATTTGAATGAAATTATTTTCTCTAAAAAGAGACTCTAGTTTGTTTACCCATCTGACATTCCTTGCAGATTACATTAGCATGCTTCACTAACTTAGGCAGATCTCTTATTGCTTGAGTAGAACTTATCTTGATAATGTTGTCAAAGTTTACATGACACAACCTCCTATGCCACAACTAGCTCACATCTACTTGAGCAATTAAACAAATTCCATTAGCAGTATTCAGATGAAAAATATTACCTTTCGTTTGTTTTCCTATTGTAATCACATTCCCGAAACTTCCACATATCTTGCATCTTCCATCTTTGAATTGAAGATCATATCCCTTGCGAACTATCTGTCCAACACTCAATAGGTTGTGCTTCAGGCCTTCAACATAGAGAACATCATCAGTATTATCCTTACCACCAAGGCAAATAGATCCTCTGCCACGAATCACACCAGTATCGTTATCTCCAAATCTTACAACCCCACCATCATACTTCTCTAGACTCACAAATTTGCTTTTATCACCGGTCATATGATGTGAGCATCCACTATCAATCACCCACTCATCCTTTTCTTCAACTTGGGCTGCAAGATCTTTTTCATCTTTAGTAGATTCGGTAGCCACAAGATTATCTTCAATGGTAGAAATGAAAGCCCATTCATATTTTTTTCCATTATCTTTAGCAGACTCATCATCAGTCACTACTTCTTTAGCAAAGTAGCATCTCTTTTGGAATCTACAATTTTTAGGCTTAGATCTAGGAACTCTTTCAAGAAATCTTGATACAAAATGACCTATTTTACTACATGAAAAACATTTAATATGAAATACATCTTCATACTTACCTTTTCCTTTGCCTTCTTGCTTAGCAATCATTGCTTCCAATTATTCTACCTCTCTTTCTTTATCTTCAAGTTGTTTTAGTTCTTCATCATACTTGGATATATTTCTGGAACTCTCTCCTGAACTATATCTTTTCCCATTACTTCCGGATACAATGGCCTTGAATGTAGACTTAGTCTTTGGTGTAGATTCACCAAATTCACTTATTTCAAAATCAGCAAGCTTCCTGATCAATGTGTCTCTTGTTATCTTGTTTACTGATCTAAACTCTTCAATAACATGAACCTTCATCTTGTAGGAGGGAGGCAAGGGTCTAAGTACTTTAGCCACAATTTCATCCTCATCCACAGAACCACCGACACCTTTAATAACCATCACAATTTCATTTACTCTCTGCATAAAAGAAGTGATATTTTCATCTTCACCCATCTTCAAATTCTCATACTTGCCTTTCAAGCTCTATAGCCTAGCCATCTTCACCTGTGCATCTCCTTCATACAAAGTTTCCAGTTTCATCCAAATCTCATGAGTTGTCTCCATACCTAACACATTAGCCATCTCCGAATCTGTCAGAGCACTCACCAAAGCTTCAATAGCCCTAACATTATTTTCAACATCTTTGATCTCATCAGCAGTGGAGGGACCATTCTAAGGAATAGTAGATGGATGTCTTGTAATCTTCCAGAAGGATTCACCAATACACTTTAAGTGACATTGCATTCTAACTTTCCACATTGAGTAGTTGGTACCATCAAATCTCAGACTGTCCTTCTTGAATGTTGTTGCCATCTCAGATCACCTCAAGCTTTTAGACTTCTTCAGAGGAACTTGCTCTAATACTAATTGTTGGAAAAATAAGGACACACAACTGAGAGGGGGGGTGAATCAGTTGTGATAGAAACTTCAACTTTTCTAACTTATCTTAACTTTAATCTCAGATATAATGAATAAGTAAACAACCACAAGAAATTATCACATTAGAGAGATAAATAACACCAAGATTTTCTATGTGGAAACCCTGTTAGGGGAAAAACCATGGTGGATGTTAGTCCACAAGATTATACTCTGTTAAAAGTATAAAGTGAAATAATAAGGGGAATGCACATGCATTCAAGCACACTACCTAGAGATCACTGCTCAAATACAAGGGAGCAATCACTTTCCAACAATAAAAAAATACGGATTAGATCCACAGAGTATGAACTGAAAGAATAGCTTCTACACAAGCCTGATTACAGTTCCAATTAAGCTCATAAAACCTTCTTCACACTTTCCTCAATCTTCTTCACTCTTTGCTATGTGATCGAATGATAGAAACACTATTCACACACTTACACTTTATTTGGCATACATTCACACTTATGCACACACTAACTTCGCTCAACCAACTTCTCTTATATATCCGCTTCATGGGATTTCATCACATCTTAGTCAGCCAGAAAAATAAAACATATTTTCAATGTCGGCCCAAATTGACAAATAAATTTCTAATGCAAAACCACCAAGGTTGGCCACAACATAGTGGGGACCTAAATTAATATCTCCAACACAAAAATACTTTAATTAATTTTGCCACAAAGATCCATAGCATGCTACCATCAACATGTCGGCCAAGAACATGAAAAACCGAGCATGCAGAAGAAAATATCTTTAATCACAAGCTCACCAAGTAATGTGGATGTACCACAAAGATAGAGAATGATCTAGAGACATCCAAGAACACCAATAAATGATAGAGAAGCATCCACAACAACTGAGATTACTAGAATCATGCAATCTTCATTCAGGAATACTAATAAAGACAACAGAAACACTGTCAAGCCACAACACAATCAAAATTTTATGCGGACCTCTGAAACTTCTGGTAGATGATCTAGGAACATTCAGCAATAAACCCTTTAATCCACACAAGCTAGTCTTCAATGTACATAACAAAACACATTCATGACTTGCACAGTTCCACTGGGAACCTAGAAAACTTCCTTTTACAATTTTCTTAATATCCTCGACATATACAACCTCTGATAAACCAAATGCTAATAGTGTTGACACCAATGACAACCACATATCATCAACCATATCCACAACATCCAACACTTCATGCTTGAGTTCGTGGAGAATACCTTCCTTGTAGGACCGAGAACCTATAGGGCGCTTCTTTCAGTATTTTTCATGCTTGAGTTCATGGATAATACCTTCCCTATGGGATTGAGAACCTGTAGGGCGCTTCCTTCATGTGAGAGATCTTGGGGGTTGCCTCCTTACAGGTCTGTGGGCCTGTAAGATGCTTTGTTTTTCCAACTTCATATTTCTGAGCAACTATGGAGTCCTTTTCTTTTCTTGCACCTTCAGGTATGCCAAACCGAATAATGCTTCCTCAATGGTTCAGGTATACCTTTCTAACTCTACTCTCTTCTTGATCTACTTTATCGAGCACTCATCAATACTCATGCTCGATAAAGTGGGGGAAAAATGTATAAGAGCGAATTTTCATCCCCTATGAAAATCCCCTTTTTTCCCTTATCCACCATAGAAAACCAAGTTTGAAGGCTTAATTCCACTTAAGCTTGTTGTTGGTGGTCCACTTGGCACCTTTTTTGAGTGTCAGTGGGGGAATTTCTATCGGGGATGCCCGCGTGATGTGCAGATGTTTGTGCGGCACACTTACGTCCTTGGAAGATTCTTGTGGCTGAACCTGCAGAGGCGTTGCACTTCTCATTGGTAGTGAAGTTGTATCACCCCCTTCGGCCAACTGACCCGAATATGGCCTTTTTCCTTCACTCCCTCTTCAAATTCACCCCTTCAACATTCAATCAGACTCTTCTTAACTTCTTTTGAGCTAATGTACACTTCAAGCTTCCATACTCACACTTTTGCATCCATTATCACTCACTTCAAGCATTCAAGCACACCATTGCAGCAAAAGCTTCACTCTGTCACTTTGGTAGAGCACGTTTGGGACCACACCATTGCAACAGATGCTTGAATTCCTCTCATTTCTCCCCCAAGAAGACTTGAGTGCTCTTGGTGGAGGTGGTAATATTCCCTCTCCTCTCGTCTATCACTTGGTTCAGTAGCATAGTATTGCTAGGTAGTGTTTGCATTGTCTTTATTATACTATTTCTTTATCTCATTCCCTTGGCTGTCTGTGGAGGTGGAAACACCTAAATGTGGGTCTGACTAAGGCAGGCCCCTATTCAGCCACCCAACATTTTCCCTCTTGTTGTGTGTAGGTGTGTGTGTTGCTAGGAAGATCAGCTGGTGAACGAATTCCTTGGTGAGATCCTTCTTATTTTCCTTACACTTTCTTTTCTACTTTATAACATTAGAGAATATTTTGTTTATTTAATTGTTTCATTCTTGCTTTTTAGTTGAGTAGCTAGGTCGTTAGTCGTTTTGGTGGGTTCAACCTTGTCTTTGTTGTTGTCTAGCCGTACAGACAACAACGCACTTTAGAGATGCTAGTGTGCCACGCTGTCGTTCAGAGACTGCGCTTACGTCCTCGGACAGAGAGCTCCCTGAGGCACAGAGTTGAACCTAAAAACTAACTCGCCTAGCCCCCACCTTAAAACTTGGGATTGTAGAGTGATTGTAGGACCTCATAATCCTCATCATTATCATCCTCATACCCTACACATTGCACTTAGTTGATGTAAGTTAGGGAAACCTCTCACATCTTGACCCTCTGTGACTTGGGGTCTTGCATGCCGTGGTCCCCGTCTCTTACACAACTTTCAATCATTCAAGTTCCCATACTCTCAATCATTTTGCAAGCATTATCATCCACCATTATTTCACTCTTGAAGCTCCATTTTGCATCCATTGCATTCATCCACTCAAATACCCACCTTATTCATTTGAATCTCCATTGAATCCTCACCACTTTACATATCATTTTAGATTGTTTTCCATCAAGGAGCACACATTTATCAACAATCAAAGGGCCAACCAAGAAGATCACTTGAGCAAGGTATAAATCTAGTTTTTATCTTTATTTGTTTAAGTTCAACGTAGCCCTATCTTGAGGTGTTGAAGTGTTGTTTTCTTCCTTTTTCTTTCTATTTTGCATCTTTTAGGTTAGGTAAATAACATTGCTCACACTAAGTATGTGGAATTTGACACTATTCAAGTTCACATGACACTTTTCTCCACAATTCCATGTCATTCTTTGTTTGGGTTTCAATGAACTTAATTTTTTTTACAAATTTACTTTTACCACTATCAAGTTCATTTGAAGCTAAATTCCCCACAAATTCCTTATTACTTGATTCAGGTCCAAATGGCACTCCTTTTTTCTACAATTGTTTTTATGTTTTTGCTCTAGGTTTAGTTAGGCTAAAATTCCCCATAATTTTCCTAGTCAGTTCAGATAGGTCTAAGTTACCCATAATTGTAGGAAATCTGATCGCTATGGGATGTGTTGAAATTTTAAGTGCTACTTCATCTTTGTGGGAAGATTAGGTGCATCAAAAAATTTGTGATATTTCATTTCAAAACTTCACCTTTACATGTCAAACCTTCACAACTACATCTATGTGGTATTTCCTATCATGTAGGGATATGTAGAACTTCCTATCGCATCAAGATATGTAGAACTTCCTATGAAATCGAGGACTACAAAAACCCGTAACTAATGCAAACATTTGTATCCCATATGAACTACACTTTTTGGTGTATTGGAATGTTATATGTATGGTTGACATAGCTTTCTTTGCATAATCAATTCAATAGGTTGTTTCCACAAATTCACTTGCAAGTGAACTTCCTACAAAATTCCCACTATCCCATTATCGGTATAGTTTAGTCATTGTTTAGTTTATTTTAAGCCTTTCGAAGTGATGAAATCAACATGAAATATGGATGACATCATTCATGTACAAAATTGAACATCGTTAAGTGAAGTTTGGCAAAAGGTTCACTTGATCTTGTCTAACTCGCATGTTGTTCACGTTCCATAGGAAAATTTGCAAAGTGCTAAGATGCAATAGTGACAAAAAATTCTGCTAAGTACACTTGACTCTAGTTTTTCCATAGAAGTTTCACTTCCAAAGGGAAGTTTGCAATGGCCAATTCCAAAGGAAATTTGTGTATAATGTTCCATTGTGATGTGAACTTATGCAAGGTTTAGTTCTAAAGGTAAAACCAACATAGTTCACTTGCCATGTGAACTCCCACAACTAGATACCTAGACCAAAAATTTCAACTTACTTGGACCTTGTGGATAAGATACCAGAAAGTGACATGCAGGAAATACATTCACATCTACACAAGAATGGTTAGAAGGAGAGGTTCCAATGGACATTAGAACTCTGTAACTAGATGCAAACATAGATAAAGAAAAAAATATAAATTGTAATTGGTTGTAAGACTATAATGTGACTATTAAATCTCACCATGCTTCTAATAGTAGTACTATCCCCGCGGAGCCAAAAAATTCCTTTTTAGTAGCATGAACCCATGAATATTATAGATCTCAGTCCCATGGTTAACAATAGTATATTCATATTCTTGTGTCCACAATTTGAAATTAAGCTACACATATGGAGAAAATGATGTTTATGAATATTGATTCACTAAGTGATTCAATTGTTTACTGTTACATAGCTCAATAGGAAATTAAACCCACAACTTGATAATGTAGCAACCCCTCATTTCTATATGTAAGCTACACAAATCTTGTTTAACTTTATTTTTACTATGCTATCTACAACCTTGGAAATTCTTTAATGAGAGCTTGTCATTTGAGCATAGTGTTAATTACCACCTACCTCCCATCTATTTCATAATTCTATATGTGCTCCTCAAAACTTTATAATATCTCCAAAATAATGTTTTATTCACCTATATTCATAACACCAATGATAGTCACATATGAAAAGCCAACAAAAAATAGGATCCTTTAAATAAATGCTAATCACATGTCGCATAGTAGATAGTGTAGATACCATTTATCTTTGAGGAATTCTATAGTCTTAAGATATCATCAATTGGTATACTAGAGTAGATGTGATGTTAATCTCACTTTCCAATACATTCAAGGTCATGGTTTAAAAATTTATTGCTAAGTAGTTAGCGCGATGTTGGACAAAGCCACAAGGGATCGCTTTACATAGAGAGATAGGCATTGAGAAGGTAGTTATCCTTTGTAAAATCAATCTTCAAACTAACTAGATCTATTGTACTATCTTTATGCCCCTAGATAGTTTTTTCCTTTGGATGAACTAGGAGATGATTAATAGGAATTTCCTTCCTCATAAAAAATTCCCATAAGCTGTTGAAGTCTTAAAATGAAAAATCTCAAAGACTTGTTGAAAACTCAAGGGATGATTAGGTAAGTAAATAACTCTATGAATCTAAGTGGGCCCATACCTTTCTATTATATGGTAGGTCCCCCAAAATTCATGCACCTAGGGTCCATATAGAGTAGTAGGGAGTTGCTTTCCCATAATTAAGCTCACTTCTCAGTTTCTCTTAGTGAATTATAAAATTTAAACAAAAGGCTTCACCCAAAATGAAAATATATACCTTCATACTCTTATATAAGAATTTGAATCCACTAATGCTCTTAACCATTACAAGAGGTTTAATTCACCATGATTATAACTATTTTCATTTAAATACTACACTCTATATGAGATGGTCATAGTTATACCTCTATAAAGTGACAAGTGTAAAACAAACAAAAATCAAATAGAGGTCTTTTATTATTGTTCTAAAATTATTGCTAGTTAAAGATCAACTTGACCTATAGTGCTCTTTGAAATGTTATCTTCTATTTTAGAATTATTTAGATTCTTCTTTATTGGAAGACTTCTTAATTCTTAAATTTATTTTATATTTATCCTCTTCTTCACTTCATAAAATTCAATTCTCTCTCACATAATAAGGATCGTTAAGTTATTCAATCCATCAATGATCACTACTTAACTCACTTTGAAAATTAAATCAACTATTTACTTTGCTTTCTAAATACATTTTAGATGATAGGTACGAATGCTTACTTAGTTATATTTTCTACTAGATATATATATCTATCATTAGAAATATCTTCCCTAATTATTACTCCTATTGAGCTTGATTCTAGATTAAAAATTATATAATTGTTTAAAGGACTATATGAGCAATTTATTATTCAATATTTCCCTCTAAAAAGGGTCTCTTAATTCTCTCTAGTTAGAAGATAAAATACCTCATCTTGAGAATTCTTGATCACCAATCCTTCAATTCTTGCATCAATCAATATTTGTTTCATCAATGGCTTCCAACTTTTTATTTATTCCATACCTCTAGCATATTAATCAATATCAAGGGAATTTAATAGAAGGGGGTATTTTTTACATGTTCAATTGCCATTACTTGTGTTTCCTTCTATATATAATTTATATCATGTCCATATCATGTCCTACATCTTTACAAATCTTTCCCTCTACCAAATCATCTAGATGCTCCTCCACAATCTTAAAAAGAATATCAAACACTTCACCTACAAGTTTAGCCTCACAAATATTGGAAATTTTATGTGACCCTTGACAACATGCCATTATTTAGGTATTTATTCTATAAAATGTACAATCAAAATTAAGGAATGGTGTATCACATCAAAGAAGAAAATTTCATCTTGGACTTTTCCCAAAGGAAGAAATATCTTAACAAAAAAATATCTCATGTGTTATTAGAGAATTGATGGAAATAGTAGGATATGATATAAGCCCACTTTTGAATATCAATAATGTTATTAGAGGGGAAAAAAGAGTGTTTTTGTACTTTATTGAAGGATTGCATGAGAAATTTCTTTTTAAACCAAATACTTAGAAGGAAATTAGTGAAATTGTGTGGTATCTACTATTTATCATGAAAAAGGTTCCAAGTTTAGATGATTATCTTGTATGTAAATAATTTAATAGGAAAATTTGATTAGATTGAAAGGTTGTGGTATTGAGAATATTTGATCATATTTATTTAAATAATGTTAATTTATAACTAACATAATCTAGAATTACAATATGTTCTAATGAAAAGGTTGTATCCAAATAGATAAATACATCCAAGAAGAGGCATAATACATAGGTGGTTTTCACAACCATCTAATGAGATTATTTATCTTTGAGAATTCTCATTCTTGTTATCTTGAAATAGAAATATTCACTCCCTTTCACTGAAGGATGACAAGGTGAATCAAAAGGTAAGGGAAAAAAATTCAAACCCTTACACAAAGTGGAATTGCATAAACTTTTAAAATATTTTTTTATCAAGTTGTATTTTTTCTCTCTTGAGTGTTACTTTAGCTAAAATTTGTTATGCATTTAAAGTATATGCTAAATTTATTGAGTATAAATCACCTTATTTTAATGGGTGACTATCACCCTAATACACTATCTGAGGAGCAAGCCTAGAAATAATAGCTTCCTCGTTCTCATTTTTTTATGAAACATTACTATATTTTTAGAAGCATGAATATTTTTTCTTGAAAGAAACATGACTAATTATTCATGCGTATGTTCTTGAAAATATTTTATGATATCCTTGTTAATTATCTACAATCAAATTGACTATATTCTTAATTTATGTGGAATTATTTATGCTCATTGCAAAATAATAAATGTATATAACTAATCATGGTCTTTATTATTCCTACACAACAAATCAACTTTATTTGATTGTTGTGTTATTGACTATGTTGGTGATTCAATTTATAGGAAATCTACCATAGACTATGACTTCAAAATAAATGGTGCAAGTGTTATTATATGGATAGTGTAATACTTTTGAAAAGCTATCTTCTATAGTTTTTTAATCAACATGGTGAAATACACAAGTAGCTCTTCAAAAATAAATGTGGCTTTAAATATTTATGGAATATTTTCATCTGGGTACTAGTAAAATTACCACCTTACTATATGATAACTAGAGTTGTTTTTACCAAATACTTATTTTCAAAACTTAGAGAGAGAAAAGCACATTGAAGATCATGGAACTTCACTCAAGGGAAAGTATTCCATATATCATAAATTTTATCTCTAGATCTATTCAAGTGAAAGTATGCTATGTTTAAAAAGAAACAAATTGAATCCTATTCATCTCATATTAAACCTTTTTCAATACAAAATTATCTAAAATTATATCAATGCTTGGCCTTAGGTGATGCCATTGAGGGGGAGTGTGCATATCAATGGCACCACCTAGTGGCTAAATTCTAGATATAAGTCCTAATAGGCATAAGAAAGTCCTAACATGCATGACATAATAACTCTAGGAATTAGTAAGTCCTTTAGGAATAAATAAGTCCTAATACGCATAAGAAAGTCCTAACATGCATAACATAAAACCTCTAGGAATTAGTAAGTCCTTTGGACATGTAATTTCTTCTCTCTATAAATATTCCACTTGTAAAAGAATTATATTATATAATACTTACAAACACTATATAATGAACTTGGGTGAGGCTAATTTAAGGAGACTAGAGCTCCAATAAATTTTTTATAAGACCTCTTAGCATAAGTTTTAAAACACCAAGATTATAAATTATAAAAAAATGACTTTCATGTAGTTGAGAATACATGAATTTCACCTTGGCATACATTTTTGTCCCTATTTATCATTGTCAAAGAAGAACTACATTACTGGGATGCTTCATTTTTTCTCTTATAAAAATTGGCATGTGATGCCCTCTATTAACATTAATATGAAGTGCTAGAATATAGTGTTATTACAGGTCATACCCTTATAACATTTATATATTCTTATAGTACAAGGTTATAAAACCTTATACATTATATAATTTATTAAGCATATCCCATTTCAAATAATCATAGTCTAATAATTATTAAATTATTAATTATTTATGAATGATAGTTTTGAATAGGTGTGAATAATACCTCTTTAGGTGTTTTCCACCCCCTTTATATTTAAAGAAGTTTTCTCTCATTTGAGAGAATGTGAATTTGGAGATTTGTAGTGAATTATATCACTATGTACAAGAGGCATTATTTTCCATGTGGAATTATGTAGAGTGTCCATAGGTTCAATCTACTTTTAATAGACTATTTTTGTTAGTATTTTAATTAAATGATGATTTATGAGATTTTTTACTTGAAAGGGTTTTTCCCATGTATATCTTGTGTAATGGGCAAGTGCAAAAAGATGGGGGGCCAATTTGTGGCCAAATTTTTTTAAAAATGGATAGCTCATAACGCGAGCATGGTATGGCTTGGTGTTTGAGCCTAAGGCTCAGCCACACTAAGCCTATTCTACACTCACGTTATAACATGAGCGTGGAATAACGTGCTCGTGTTATGAGCTATTAAAAGAAAAGAAAAAAATTGAATTCATTTGTGTTGTGCCTATTTTTTTTGCTTCCCATGGCCAAAATCCCTTCTCTTGCATGCTCACATTCTAGGAGGAGACAATATTGCAATTTTTTCATCAATTTGTTGCTATTTCATTGCCAGGATGCCACCACGTCAACGGGGAGATCAAGAGGTAAGGATTGTTTGTTTTTTGTTAGTTTTAGGTTGTTTTTTATATTCATTTGTTGAATTTGTAGGAAATGATAATGATCTTGGAAACCCTCTTCAAAACCCTCTTGAAAATCCTCAACAACTAGAGCAACAACAACATGAACAAAATCCTCAAGTTCAACAACCACAAAAATAATCTCCTCCACCAATCCCTCAACATCCTCCTAGCACTCAGAAAAATTTAATGGGTGAAATTAAAAACAATAAAAAACAAATTAAGGAGTTAATCACGAGGTTGAACGATCTAGCAGGGTCAACCATGGAAAGAAAAACACTTGCAAATTCACTTAAAGAAATGTTAAAACATGTAGATGCAATCAACAAACAATTAAGTGGTTGGAAAGATAAGAGGCAGGTGGCTAGGAATTTTTACTGAGATAAATTATCATATAAAGATGTAAAAGATCTAAAAATTACAAAATTAGATTTGTGCTCATTATTCATTGACCCACACATAAATAAAAATATTGGCCTCAATGTGAAGAGGTTTCCTATCCATTGGTGCCACCACCAATAGATTAGGAACTTTTTTTGGGATAGGTGGTAAATGGTTTTTGATTACCCACCATGCAACAATTGCAAAGTGCCACAATATTTCCTAAGGAAACTATAGTGTGAGTTCATCCTGAACAAAATCCCAAATTATTTTGATATGAGGGACTTCTAGGGGAGAGGTGGGGGGTCAGCTCAAGATAGACTTGGTGCACAACAGGATCCTAGGCGGCAAGTGAGACTACCTCTCGCTAGGCCGGCTCATGAGCACATCGTTATCCCTTCAATCTCGAAGGAGAGTGCCAAGATAGACACTTTGCAGGCCATCAACTCTTTGACCTAGAGTGTCATCTAACCTGCCAACCCTATACTGCATCGCCATCTAGGGGAGTCTTCAAGTGGTGGGCTTCGATCCCATTTGTGTCAGGCTTGTGGGGTGACTTGTTCATATGACCCCACTGACACTCAGGAGCCTGCCATATAGGATATATCTGTAGCTATGGAGATGGCGAGGGTAGCTAAAATTTTGAATGAGGCTTATGGCATCAATACTCAGGTGAATATTAGCATGTTCATTGAATTGAATTTATTAAATTTCAAGTTTGAAATGCAAGATTAACTAGTTTAGTTTTATGATTTTAATAAAATTTCAGCTTCACAATGTTGATACTAGATACACCATCCCTACACCTGCTTATGACTCCACTACATCTACCATTGATGTATGTAACTAGTAAACAATTATAAATTTATTACATGTTAATAGCATTATTATATGAATGGTATTCTAGTATCTGATTTTGGATGTTGAATAGGCTAATATTGGAGGTTTCGAGGGAACACCTCCTAGTGCCAGTGGATTTAGACAAACCTACACACAGGTAATAGAATAAAGAGTTTAACTAATGAATTTTACTTAATATACTTTTTTAGTTTATATTCATATCGCTGATTACATTACATTGCACATCTTTCAAACTCAAAGCATTACTTCCTTTCCATAACTAATAACTAGATGTTGATAGATGACAAAATTTCAACAACAATAAAGTTGTTTAGAAAGTCAACATAAGAAGTGATGCAATTACTTCACATAGCATAAGTAATAAGTAGGAGCAGCTTCCAATTGCATTTTCTTGTCATGGAATTCCATGAGATCACTTTTTACTGAGGCATCTTTTCAAACAGTTCATTTCCCTGTCTATGCTATGGATGCTTGGAAGAAATATATGAAAGAATAATAGTAAGGAATAGCATAGACAAGGAAATGAGTTGTTTGAAAAAATTCTTCAAAGAAATGTGGTCTCATGATGATTTCCATCACTATGAGACCCAATTTCTTTGAGAAATTTTTTCAAACAGCTCATCACCTTTTCTATGCTACCACATTTTCCATACATGTCTACCAAAGCATTTTATCAAATAGTTCATTTCCTTGCTGCTATGGCTAAAATCCTAAAAAAGGTGCTTTCCAACAAACTATGGATGCTTGGAAAAAATATATCAAAGCATAATAGTAAGCACTAGCATAGACAAGGCAATGAGTAGTTTGAAAAAATGTCTCGAAGAAATGTGGTCTCATGGTGATGGAATGCCATTCCATCACCATGAGACCACATTTCTTCAAAGAATTTTTTCAAATAGCTCACCGCCTTTTCTATGCTACCACTTTTTCCATACATGTGTACCAAATAATTTGATCAAACTACTCACTTCCTTGTTGCTATGGCTAAAATCCTAAAATAGATGCTTTCCAACAAACTATGGATGCTTGGAAAAAATCTATCAAAACATAATAGTAAGAAATATTATAGTCAAGGCAGTGAGTAGTATGAAAAAATTCCTTCAAAAAAATTGGTCTCATGGTGATGGAATGCCATCCATCACCATGAGACCACATTTCTTTGAGGCATTTTTTCAAACAACTCGCTACCTGAAGAATAGAAACCAACCCTTTAGCCAAAATTCCCCTCCAAATTATTTTGAAGGTCCTCATCCTCATCCTCAATTTACCAATCCATGGAACCTTCCACCTTTTATTCCACTTTTTATGTCCCCACCCCTCCCTCTTCATGTCATGATCGCCCTACATCTCATAACCAAGACCACACTATACCATCCACCCCATCCCATCATAATACCATAGAGAAGGCAATGAACTGTTTGAAAAAATGCCTCAAAGAAATGTGGTCTTATGGTGATGGAATGCCATGACACATTTGTTTGTAATGGCATTCCATCACCATGAGACCCCATTTCTTTGAGGAATTTTTTCAAATATTTCACTACCTTCTCTATGCTACCACAATTATCGTACATGTCTACAAAAGTATTTTATCAAACAGTTCACCGCCTTTCTACTATGGGTAAAAGCATAAAAATAGGTGCTTTCGAACAAGCTATGGATAGGGAAAATAGTAAGCATGATAGTTAGAAATATATAGTTTAATAAGTACTAAAAATTTTGTTCATTATCTCATACATTATAAGCCATGATGTGGATGGCTATTGTAGTTTTCATGATTGAATAATTTGTTGTTTTATTTTTAGATGTTGGAAGTGGATACACCTCTGAATGCTCATAGGGAAATGGAGCTCGGTGTTTCATCTTCTATAGAATCCTCGATGGATCTCATGGAGGAGGTATGAGGTAGATTACTAAATTTCAATTTACATTCATTGGTATAGTTGTTAGTTAGTGAAAAATCAAACCATTATTGATTCGTAGTTTAATTTCTCTTTGGATTGTTTCTATAGGGCTTCAGCACACCGCAACATGGGCATGCGAATATTTCCCTCAAGGAGAGAGATCGTCTATTGGTGGTAAGTGATTATTTTGTTAAATATATCATTTTTTATAATGTAATTTCTATATATTAATGTCTTTACTTCTTATTGTAACAAATAAATCTTGACCAAGAACTAAACCCTAGGAGGAGCACTCCTTGACCTCAAAATAAATGAGTGACAGACCTATCGCCATCCGACCGACAAGCAAAGGGAAATAATTTATTTTGAGAGGATGCAGAGCAATGAATTTTGATTCTAGAGCCCTCTATTGTATGCCTATATGGCATTTTTGTACATATTTTGTATTGGATATATTTGACAGTGTATGCCTATATGGCATTCTAGTAATTCTATATGGCTATTTTGTATATATTTTATACTTATATCAACATATATTGATGTATTCCTACATGGATATTTGGTTAATACAAATCTTTTTTTATCGATGGTGTCCATATTTGCATTATAAATCCATGGTTCAATAGATATGAGTTACATGTATTCAAGTGTATACTTTACAACTTACGTGTATACTTTGTGACTTACGTGTATTCTAATGTATACTTTGCGACTTACGTGTTTTCATGTGTGTACCTTGTATTCATGTATATACTTTGTATTAATTTTTATATATTATGTATTCATGTGTATACTTCAAGACTTACGTGTTTTTGAGTACTTGTGCTTCCCTTATTCACATGTATGCTTGACTTATTTAAATGTATACTTATTAATTGGTTAGCCCTAACATTGATCATTGTTGTCCTTCATGGTTTGTCTTGAATATTTATTGATTGATGCTAAACAACTTCAATATTTCTAGGAATACTAGTAGAGTTACAAGTTTCAAAATTGCACAAAGTGAAAAGAAAAGATTAACTATAAATAAATGCATTGATTATTAACTTGATAATTGATTAAGAATGAGTATAATATATATCAAGAGATGATCCTTCTAGAATGGCAACTTCCAACTAGAAAATAAGCAAGGCATTCCCAATACTTTGAAAGAAATAATCCACCCAAAATTCCAATGGTAGAGAAGGCTTATTGAAGATCCTTGAGCAATGTATTTCCTAATGCTCCCTTGTTCTTATATATCTCAATTCAGTTTAATTCAAAGAGTTCCATCAAATGCTTTATCTACAAGAAAAAAACACGTTTTCAATTGGTATTCCATGAGATGTTGCATAAAAATATTCTAGTATATTTAATCTTTTGATTGGAACAACTCAATTAAGCAAAGGATACATAATCTTCACAACACTTGCAAAACATAATATTCATTGTAGATGATGAGTAGTTAACTTCTTGACACATCATACAAACATTTATCTTGAATAGTCTTTAAACATTTTCATAGCATAATCCTCACAGTATAGAATGAATTGTTATGTTCTTGATTCGTCACCATATAAACATGTCAAAAGATGTATATGTCAACTTTTTGCAATATTATTTCTTGTATAAGAAATGGACTTGGGAGAAAGCTTTATAGTTTATAATACAAATAAGAAATGGACTCAAGGGCGAAAACTTTATTTATCACACCAACTAATAAATGTATGTGAGAGCATCGCTTGTTTCTCTTAGACTCCAATTTTCAAGCATAGCAAATCATTTCAAATGAAAATGACAAAATATTTCACAACCAAAGTTGTTAATTAAGGAAAAAATAAAATGTTTCCAAGTTCCACCATTGTACGCATTTACAATTGGTTGTATATTGTTGTAAGGGAAAGGAGGATAATTAAAAAATTCTTGCGCTTGCTAGACTTGAGGATGATCATATAATTTTTGTGTGGAAAACTTGAACTTCTCAACTGTCGTGTGAATGTTTCTCTTTTTGATTGTTTTGCATGCCATCTAAGGGATTGAGCTGGTTGAACACAGCTCGAAGTGACTTGACATGTTTGGGTGTGAAAGAGGACCATTCCTGGCATAAATTTACCTATCAGGACATGTTGGAACAGTTCGTTTGGTCACATGAGTTGCAGAATGAAAGTTGCACCACTTTGCAACTTTACACTACTTGCATTTTACACTTTTTCCATCAAGTGAAAATTGGAGATCACAAGAAGACAACTCTGACATAAAAAAAACTAAGAGAGGTTGTTGTACAAGAGCCCAACATGATCTTGTAGGCTTAGACAAAGAGTTTGTAAGTGTCATGGTTTTTGAGTAATAGCTCGTCAAAGATTGCAACCATTTTGCACTTTGGACCCTTAAGGGATCGAGCCAGTTGAATGTGGCTCAGAGTGATTCAACATGTTTGGGTGTGAAATATTACTATTCCTAGTGTAAACGTACCCATCTGGATGCGTTGGAACAGTTCATTTGGTCACATGAGTTGCAGAATGAAAGATGCACCACTTTGCAACTTTACACTGCTTGCATTTGACACTTTTTCCATCAAGTGAAAATTGGAAACCATAGGAAAAGGACTCTGAGATATCAAAAACCAAGAGAGGTTATTATAGAGGGGCCCAACACAATCTCGCAGGCTCAGATGGAGAGTTCGTAAGCATCACGATTTCCAAGTAATAGCCCTTCAAATATTGCTGCCCTTTTTCACTTTGCACCCTTGAGGGATCAAGCTGGTTGAACGTAGTTCAGAGTGATTCGACGTGTTTGGATGTGAAAGAGGACCATGCCTAGCATAAACGTACCCACTGAATGTGTTGGAATAGTTTGTTTGGTCACACGAGTTGCATAACAAAAGTTGCACCACTTTGCAACTTTACAATTCTTGCATTTAACACTTTTTCCATCAAGTGAAAACTGGACACCACGGGAAAATGAATATGAGATAACAAAAACCAAGATAGGTTATTGTAGAAGGTCCCAATGCAATTCTGTAGGCTCAAAAATAGAATTCGTAAGTGTCATGATTTTTGAGAAATAACATGTCAAAGATTGCTACCCTTTTGCACTTTGGACCCTTAATGGATCAAGCCGGTTGAACATAGCTCAGAGCGATTCGACATGTTTGGGTACAAAAAAGGACCATTCCTAGCATAAAAATACCCATCCGGATGCATTGGAACAATTTTTTTGGTCACACGAATTGCAGAACGAAAGTTGCACCAGTTTGCAACTTTACACTACTTGCATTTGACACTTTTTCCATCAAGTGAAAACTGGACACCATGGGAAAATGAATCCGAGATAACAAAAACCAAGAGAGGTTATTGTAGAGGGGCCCAACGCAATCTCGTAGGCTCAGATGGAGAGTTCTTAAGCACCACATTTTCTGAGTAATAACCTGTCAAAGTTTGCTACCCTTTTGCACTTTGGACCCTTAAGGGATCATGTCGATTGAATGTAGCTCAAATCTATTCGACGTGTTTGGGTGTGAAAGAGGACCATTTCTAGTGTAAACGTACCCATCCGAATGTGTTGGATTAGTCTGTTTGGTCACATGAGTTGCAAAACAAAAGTTGCACCACTTTGCAACTTTACACTACTTGCATTTGACACTTTTTCCATCAAGTGAAAAATGGACACCACAGGAAAACAACTCTGAGATAACAAAAAATGAGAGAGTTTATTGTAGAGGGGCTCAACGTGATCTCATAGGCTTAGATGGAGAGTTCGTAAGTGTCACGGTTTTTGAGTAATAGCCCATCAAAAATTGCTACACTTTTGCACTGTGGACCCTTAAGGGATCGAGCCAGTTGAACGTAGCTCGAAGCGATTTAGCGTGTTTGGGTAAGAAAGATGACCATTCCTAACGTAAATGTACCCATCCAGACGTGTTGGAATAGTCCATTCGGTCACACAAGTTGCAAAATGAAAGTTACACCACTTTGCAACTTTACATTGCTTGCATTTGACACTTTTTCCATCAAGTGGAAACTGGACACCACAGGAAATGACTCCTAGATAACAAAAATTGAGAGACATTATTATAGAGGGGCCCAATGCGATCTTGTAGGCTCAAACAAAGAGTTTGTAAGCATCATGGTGTCCGAGTAATAGACCGTCAAAGATTGCTACCCTTTTGCACTTTAGACCCTTAAGGGATCGAGCTGGTTGAATGTAGCTCAGAGCGATTTGACATGTTTGGGTGTGAAAGAGGACCATTCCTAGCATAAAAGTACCCATCCAAATGCATTGGAAAAATCTGTTTGGTCACACGAGTTGTAGAATGAAAGTTGCACCACTTTGCAACTTCACACTGCTTGTAATTGACACTTTTTCCATCCAGTCAAAATTAGACACCACAGAAAAATGACTCTGAGATAACAAAAACTAAGAGAGGTTATTGTAGAGGTGCCCTACATGATCCTGATGCCTTAGATGGAATTCCCATAATTGACACGGTATCTGGGTAACAAGATGTCAAAGATTGCTTTTCTTTTGCAATTTGGACTGTTAAGGGATTACGTTGCATGGATTACAAATGTTTATTTGAATAGACTATATGCTATATTGATATTGATATATAATCATTAGGTTGATTTGTTTTAATAAATGAAGTTTTTTATAATAAGTTAGTCAATTGGTGCTAGTTATAATAGGGAGAGAATAAAAGAAGAAAAAGAATAATTAGTAACTATCAATGGCTATTACACTCTCTATATTAGTAATATGATGTTTACAATAAAATGAGATTTATTTCATTTTCCTAATTCTTCTATTTGTGCTACAATTGTCTAATATGCTTCATACACCATTTTGAAACCCAAGTTCTTGTACTTGTAGGCACAATGCCTTAGGTACTTCATTCTCATAGATCTTTTACATTGTCACTCATACATTCAAGATTCTCTTATAATGTCTACATCATAGGTGCTCATGATGAGGTTAGATTCAAATGAATAACTTGAGATTCCCTCGCTAAGCTTCACACGCTCTTTTATAATGGCTTCAAATCATAATTGAGATTTGTCAAGATCATCAAAATAAGGATGTTGCATTGCTTTTTTGGCTGAGATTCTATTGGATGGCTCATAAATCAAAATTTTATGCAAAGGGACACCAATCAATTTTTAGTAGGTTACTTACAAATAGGCAAAGTAAAAGAAGAAAAAGAAAGAGCATCCAAAATGGAAATAAAATGAAAATAGATGGAAGGCACTTACAGACAAAAAATCCACACCATTTGGTTCCAACTCAGGAACAACACGGCTTAAATCTTGATGCTTCCATTGAGGATAGGCATGTCATTCTCTCAACTTAGTCACTCCTGGCCATACATCTTCATTTGGAGTTCCAAGATACCTATTGCAATCAACAACCTCTCATGAATAGAACATGAATGGAACGTAACCAAAATAGTACTTTCCAACCTTTTGGAAACTTGTAACCTATTATAAAAACAACACAATTGAATCTTCCACTTAGTTTACTAATCTATTGAGAATATCCTACATTTTTTTTTCATATTTTTGAGAAAAAATAAAATACCATTGAACTCTGTATCCTTTGCCACAATTCTAAACATAAAGTGTGCTACATTTGCAAGTATGATAACTTCATCAAACACCTACATACATGATATAAACATTAGATGATAGCATTTGTACCATAGCATTGGAATCATACAAATTAATGTGCATACAAGTATAAATTAATAAGAACCAATGTGCATACTTACAAATTAATCCAACAAACCATCTGGCTCTACTCTACTCTTTATTGTGTCAAGTATTGCCTCATGGTCAGACTCACATACCTTCCACAAGGTCTTGTTCAAAGGTCTACCCCCATATTTGCTTAAATGAACATTGGATGCCATGACAAGATTTGAGTAAAGAAGAATCTTTTGATGCATGTTAAAGTCCTGAAACAACCAATATTTAATACTCTTATGTGGGTACCTTCTAACCCACATTCCAGTAACAACAACTGAGCCTGTAGGGTATTCGATGTTTTCTCCATCTATAATTGGGGCCTCCAATTTCTTTTTTTCCTCAACACAATGACACAAGTAATAGTTTGTTCCCTCTTCATTGTCTTCATCTACAATAACTACATAAACATGCCCTGCATTGATATGAGTGGCAAATCTCTTGAAATTAGTCAACATTACAAATACACTACAAAGTAAGATAACAATAGGAATTTCAAAAACTAAGTAGATATATTATCTGGTTGAACTAGATCTAATATGTGGTCAAAGTCGATTGATGAATCCATCTATGTTAGTTCCAATGTCGTCAGAGGGTGATATGTGTGAAGTGGGCTAAGATAAATTAACGACCATTTCTCAACCCACTCCTTTGACTCACAATCATCCTAGGCTTACATTATACATGAAGAAAAAAAGCATGCTATCTTTTGTGTATTGATACTCCATGAACTTGAATTTGAGCTAAGGAAAGAGTATCTCACTCGATCCTATCATTGTACAAGAATCCTCATATGGTGCAATGTTAGTATCATCCATCAACCAAAACAATCTATGAACTAAAGACGTACCTTCATTACCTGGACCCATCAAAACATTACACCACTCGACAATTGATTTTGCATTTTTCAACTTTGCATTGTCTTTATACTTTAACTCTTCTCATGCTAATGCTCTTTTCATACATGCTCCTGCACCATCATGCTCCCCCTTTCCATGCATGGCCTCACAAAATTTCCACATATGTTGAACACCTGTAATGGCATGCATCCTACACAACCAGTAGAACATGCATGGTTTCTTAAACTATGCTCAAGAAATCCCCGAGAATGCCTAAGAATGCCCATAATTTATTTGAATCGGTACCCTCAATTCTTTTCCGCCTTTGAACAACTCTTGATAAAGTTTTTCTATTAATTCTCAATTGCTCACTCGTCTTTCTAATGAGACAAGATCTCTTTGTTTGACTACTTACCAAAGTCGATGTAATGACACGTCGGGTGACATTACTATCCTTTGAGCGTGAGTTCTTACCCACACTCTTATAAGCATCCATTATATTCTTCACAATAGTGTTTTCACTTGAAGCATTCGATGTTCTCAACTCAAGAGTCTTCATGATGTTTATATACTTTATACCCCACATCATTTCAAAAAATAGTTGACATCTTGCGGTCTCATTTATCCTTTCAAAGAAAAATTTCCAAATATTATCATCACATCTTCTACAAGTGCATGTTGGAATCTTACCTTCCATGTGCTGCAAAATATCTTCATCAATATTAATCAAATACTTTGGCTTTCTATGCAAAATTCTAGGTGGTGTTCTCATAGGTACATACATCTCAACATTAGGAATTTCATCAATATTTAAGTGAGGTGGGCTAGATTGCGTACCTTCGATCAAGGGTGGAATAGACGACATACCTTGAGGTTCACATGGGGATGATGGTGTACCTTCTTCATCAAATCTGAGTGATGATGTACTCTCAACTTGAGGTGTGGTGGATGGTGTCCCTTCATATTCACTTGTGGTAGATGGTGTCCTTCCATATTCACTTGCGGTAGATGGTGTCCCTCCATATTCACTTGCGGTAGATGGTGTCCCTCCATATTCACTTGTGCTTAATGGTGTCCCTTCATATTCACTTGTGGTAGAGGGTGTGTCTCCAACTACGGTATCCAACTCTGTCTTAGCACGATGTTTTCACTTTCATTCCCTTTGTGCTTCCAATTCCTTTTCTCTTTTTGATGGTTGAGGTTCCTCTTCAATTGGCTTGTTTTCATCAATCGTATCGAATTTATTCTTCTCACAATATGTCCTCATCCATTCTTTATTTTTTGCTTTATTGGTTTCATACTCTTCATTTTTTGGTTTATTCCTTGTTCGTTTCGTTGGCATGGGGGATAATTTTACCTATAGCATGGTAATGAGACAAATTTTAGTTCCTAAAAAATGAATCCATATAAATAAATGAAATATATGTCATTCAAGGCTTCATACAAAATACTTACAATCATCTTGTAGAAGAGTATTTCTAGCATAGACAAAGGTCACATGAATTTTTCCAATGGAATTCCTTAAAGAAATGTGGTAAGGTGGCATGCCATGATTTCAAGATAGGCTCAAAATGGAAGCATGGAAAAGGAATGTGAATTGTTTGACAATAATGTTTTTGTAGACATGTATGCAAAATGTGGTAGCTTTGGCAAGCTAGTGAGCTCACTAGCTTTCCAATGCAGTAGGGTTGAAAAGGTAGGGGCAGCGTATGCCTCATAGAAATGGGGTCCCATATCTATTAGGCATACACTCAACCCTACCGCATTGGCAAGCTAGTGAGCTCACTAGCTTGTCAAATCTACCACATTTTTCATACATGTCTACGAAAAAATTATTATCAAACAATTCACATGCCTTTTCCATGCTTCCATTTTGAGCCTATCTTTCAATCATGGCATGGCACATTACCACATTTCTTTAAGGCATTCCATCCAAAAAATCATGTGAGCATTGGAAAGCTAGTGAGCTCACTAGCTTGTCAAAGCTACCACATTTTGCATACATTTCTACGAAAAAATTATTGTCAAACAATTCAAATTCCTTGTCCATGCTTCCATTTTGATCCTATTTTGCAATCATGGCATGCCACATTACCACATTTCTTTAAGGCATTCCATCCAAAAAATCATGTGAGAATTGGCAAGCTATTGAGCTCTCTAGCTTGCCAATGTAGTAGGGTGGACAAGGTAGGGGAAACGTATGCCTCATAGAAATGGGGTCTCATGGTGGTGTACGCTGCCCCTACCTTGTCCACCCTACCGCATTGGAAAGCTAGTGAGCTCACTAGCTTGTCAAAGCTACCACATTTTGCATACATTTATATGAAAACATTATTGTCAAACAATTCAAATGCCTTGTCCATGCTTCCATTTTGATCCTATCTTGCAATCATGACATTCCACATTACCACATTTATTTTAAGGCATTCCATCCAAAAAATCATGTGAGCATTGGCAAGCTAGTGAGATCACTAGCTTGTCAATGCTACCACATTTTGCATACATTTCTACGAAAACATTATTGTCAAACAATTGAAATGCCTTGTCCATGCTTCCATTTTGAGCCTATCTTGCAATCATGGCATGCCACATTACCCCACTTCTATGAGGCATTTTTTCACGCTTCCCCTACCTTGTCAACCCTACCACATTGTCTTGTGGCATGACATGATTGCAAGATAGGCTACACCTTTCCCTATGTTGCTAACTTAGCCTTGAATAAAGAGTCTTGAAACAATGGAGAGAAGGGTTAGAATCCCTTGTAGGTAGACTAATCAAGGAAACATTTAAAATATATCACAACATAAGTGATGAGGTAAGTTTAGTGATGAGGTAAATTTAGAAATAGAGATGAAAACCAAAATAGATTCAAAGATCTATCAATGTGGGAGGAGTATATTTGTAGAGACATGTATGGAAATTTTGGTAGCATAGACAATAAAATCAGTTGGTTGATAAAATGCACATCACCATGAGACCCCATTTCTTTGAGGAATTTCTTCAAACAATTTATTGCCTTGTCTATGTTCTTTGATAAAATGCTTTGGTAGACATGTATGGAAAAATTGGTAGCATAGACAAGGCAATCAACTGCTTGGTATACTTGTTTGAAAAAATACCTCAATGAGATATGTCCTCATGGACTAGAATGATTGCAGGATATGCACAAAATAGATTTATTGAAAAGGTTTTAGAAAATTTCAAGCATATGCAAATTGTAGGTATAAAACCAAATTCAACTACATTTTACAACATCCCCCATGCCTATACCAAAATGAAAGCTTTGGAGAGTGTTATGCACATCCATAATAAAGGATTGAGAAATGATGTATTATTTTACTTCCTTATAAATTCTATCATATATATGTGTATACAAAATGTGGAAGCATACACAAGGCAATTCAATTGTTTAACAAAATGCCTCAAAGAGATGTGGTTTAAAAATGTAATTGGAAAGTGTAAAGAATTATGTAATTTAAAATATGCATTGACAAGCTAAGGTTAAAATGAAAGACAAACAATGATCAACATGGAATATACAAAATAAAAAAAAATCAAAGCAAGCCAAAATAAAATGAAATAAAATGTGTAAAGACTTCACATACCTAAAAAACCATAGTTTCAAATGGAGGAGTTATACCCAATTATGTAGTCTTTGCTTCTTCTTTCTTCAAACTCCTCAACAATTTGATTTTTTCAAATGATTGTTCCCCTCCAAACTGTTAGAGTAAAGGTTTAAATTTAATCATGTTAATTAAATTACCTTTATCTCCTTCTTAACATTTCACCTTAGTTTGCATAATAAGACATTTAATAATTATATTAATTATTAAATGTATTATCCTTTTAGGGTTTTGTTGATCTCCTTTCTTAAGGATTGATCTTTTATGTAATTATGCTAATTCAGTTGTTGAGAATACAGTTTTTCAATTTCACAGAGCAAAATATCTCTTTCTCTCTTTCTCCATTTTTTCTTCCCTGTGATAGGTATTCTTGCATGCAGGTGTTCTTGGACTCAGAAGTTGGATTTGACAACTTCAACATGGTATCAGAGCACAGACCTGCTGCAGCCTGTTCCTGATTTTGAAGAATTTTGGGTTGAAAGGGTTAGATCTGGCTTTCACAGGTTTACAGGGTATTTTTGTGTGGATCTGGGTTACTCCAATTTTTGGGTGCATTTTGGGCCCAAACTGACCTCACGGTTGGACTCAAAGCGGCCAAAAACCCATATTTTCATATATGGCATGCCCTATTTGAGCAAAGTTGCACCAGGAGGCAAAAATTTAGGCCCCAAGGCCGTACGGCCTCAGGGCACGTTTTTCGAGGAAAATCGTGAAAATTTTTAAAAAAAATAAAAAAACAAAGTTTTTATTTAAATTTTGGCGCCACAGGCAATTTGGACGCCGCCCGGCGCCAGCCGACCTTCGGCGAGCGGCTGGCTGAGCCGCGGCCGGGGCACACCACCGGCACACCGCCGGATCTCCGCGCACAGCGCCGCTCTGCCCATTCTCCTCCGCACAGCGCCGCTCCGCCACCTCTGTACACTCAGCCCCCTGGTCCGCCCAGGCGACCAAGGGCCTTGGATTTTAAGCCCTTGAGGGCTTTGGATTTTTTTTAAAATCTATTGGAGCTGCCTTCAGACAAATGGCATAACTCGGGTTTTTTAACTCCGTTTTTCAAACGAAAAGAGGAGTTGGAAAGCTGGCTCCGAGCCTGATCTGATGGTGAAGGATTTTTTTCAAAATTTTCCAGTTTGGTTGCCGTTTTTCGCAGTCAAAGTCAGATGAATCTTTTCGCACTCCCGGAGCCATAACTTCTGCAAACGGACTCCGTTTTTCAAAAACGAGTAGGCGTTGGAAAGCTCTTCTAATGCTCTTTCCAGAAAAAGTAACTTTTTTTCATCAAAAATTTACCAGGTACACAGAATTTTGTCTGAAGCATTTTTTGCTTTCTCAAGCTTTTCAGCTTTAAAAATTGTACTGGGGTTTGGGTTCTCGTATTGTGGGGGGTGTTTTTTCTTGCTTTCTGTATTTTCCATCAGAAAACTAGAACACCAAAACTCTCAAAACAATCAAACCCTTCTGCATCTTCTGTCTATTCTAAAAGATCACATAATAATAAAAATAAACAAGCAGTCACAGGTGCAGGGTTTAATGGCAGACTCTTCTTCAGTTGAGCGTCTTTCCCCACACAATTATCATACCTGGAAGGCACAGATGACAAGACTTCTCATGTCCAAAGGTTTATGGTCATGTTTGGATGATGTTCAACCTCAGTTGCAACGTCAATTTGAGATCTTTCAGCACAGGAACAGAATGGATGAGGCCATGGGGTTGTTATCCTTGCATGTTTCAGATAGTCTTCTCTTTCATCTTGAGGGTTGTGCAACTCCTCGAGCTATGTGGTTGAAGTTTGAAACACTCTTTGGCACCATTAATCAGTTCTGAGCACTTCAGATTGAGGCCGAATTGACCACTTTGGTACCTGATTCCTTTCCTTCTATTGAGGATTTCCTGATGAAATTCAAATCTCTCAGATCTTTGTTACAGGGTTGTGGTAAAAACAAAACAGATACTGAGTGTATTTACCTGATTCTATCTAAGCTTCGAGGATCCTTCCAGATTTTCTCTTCTACCTTCTATTCCACCATGGATGCTTTGGGTCCACATTTTACCATGCCTTCTCTTGAGGTATTTTGTGATCGATTGACACGAGAGCAAGCCAAGCTCACACAGTTGGATACTCTTCCTGGATCAAAGAATAAAGCATTGGTTGCTCAGCCATCCCAAGGGAAACAGAAGCAGAAACAGAAGCCGAAGACAGATTCAGTTGGCAGTGAGAGTTCCTCCAAGCCACCACCTAAAACAAATTCAAAACCACAATCCAATCCTAAACAGGGTAAATCTTCTAAGTTTGGTGAGTCTTCCTCCAAGACAAAGAAGAATCCAGGTGATCCTTGTAGTTTCTGTGGCAAGGAAGGACATCCAGTTTCCAGGTGTTGGAAACGATTAGAGGCTTTGGAGGAAGCCATGCAGCAGCATCATATTTCCTCACCTCAGCCTCCTTCTCCATCCACGGGGAAAGGTCATGCTCTTTCTGCACGAGCCTCATCTTCAGGATCCACATGGATTATTGACTCTAGTGCTTCGCACCATATCTCACACTCACAAGATTTAGTCACTGCACTTGCTCATAGTGCTACTTCATAGATTGCAGTTGGTGACTCCGCACAACTTTCAGTTCAGGGTTCAGGTACTGTTTCATTGGATGGTGGTTGTCTTCAGGATGTGCTTCTGGTTCCTAAAATTTTGACAAACCTTCTATCTGTTTATCAGATTTGCCACTCTGGCTCTGGTAAGACAGTTGAGTTCTCACCACATGATGTGGTTATTCGAAACCTTCACGATCCTGACTTGGTTGTGGCTACTGGGAGTGTGGATTCTGCATCTCGCTTATACAAATTTGATGGCTTTGAGAGTTTAGACACTGTTGGTTCTTCTCTTATCGCACATGCAGATTCAGTGAGCATGCTTTGGCATGAGCGTTTTGGCCATGTCAATTACAGATATTTACAGCAGATGAGTACTCAGGCACTTGTGATTGGGCTCCCATAGATTTCTTGTACTGATGGTGTATGTCGAGGTTGTGTTCTTGGCAAACATCATCGAGATCCTTTTCCAAAGGGTCGAGCCACTCGTGCTAGGGCACCCCTAGAGTTGGTACACAGTGATCTTATGTCCTTTCCGACTCCTTTTTCACGGGCCCGCTATGTGCTCACCTTTATTGATGACTTCTCCAGACGTACATGGGTGTACTTTCTTAAGTACAAGTCTGATGTCTTTAACTCATTCAGGATTTTTAAGACATTTGTGGAGAAGCAATCTGGACTTTCTATCAGGAGGATACGCACAGATAATGGGGGGGAATATGTTAATCAGGCTTTTACAGACTTTTGCATTGAGCATGGTTTACAGCATCAGTTTACAGTCCCTTACACCCCTCAGCAGAATGGTGTCGCTGAGAGAAAGAACAAAACCTTACGGGAGATGGCAAATTGTATGATACAGTCTCGAGCTATGAGTTCTTCCTTCTGGGCTGAGGCAATCAATTGTGCCAATTATATTCAGAATCGGATGCCTCATAAGGCATTGCGACATATGACTCCTGAGGAGGCTTGGACCCATGTCAAGCCTGATGTTTCTACATTCTGAGTTTTTGGTAGTGAGGCTTGGGCATTTATTCCTGATGCTCAGAGGAAAGCCATGGAGAGGAAGAGCCGACCACTCATATTTGTTGGCTACTGTGAGGATGTTAAGGCGTACAGGTTGTTTGATCCTGATTCCAGAGAGGTCTTGTTTCGGCGAGATGTCCAGTTTGATGAGCGCTATCCTCAGATGGATTCTCCATCACCAGCTTCTCCCTCATTGCCTACTCCTCCCTCTTCATCACTTGAGGATTACTTATCTCTTGAGGATGATGTAGATGATGGTCCACCATCTCCACCACCACCAGGTGCTCCATCTTTGCCTAGGTGGGCCCTGTCACTGTTGATGCAGCTGGTTCTTTGGCAGGTGATCCTTCAGATACTCGTCGTACTCGTGCTCAGACATCTGGTTCTAGTCTTTTGAGTCATGCCATTTTGGATGATCCTCAAAAGTTTTCAGAGGTGACAGGTCACCTTGAGTGGGATACGGCTATGGATGAGGAGTATTCTTCTTTGATGAAGAATCATACTTGGGATCTTTGTCCTCTTCCTAAGGGAAGAAAGTTGGTTCGGTGCAAGTGGTTGTACCGTACCAAGTATGCTGCAGATGGTTCTATTGATAAGTATAAGGCTCGCCTTGTTGCGAAGGGTTTTTCTCAGGTGGAGGGTATTGATTACTCCGAGACCTTTGCCCGTGTTGCTAAGATGAATTCTATTCGCTTTGTACTTTCACTTGTAGCTTCACAGGGATGGTCAATGTTTCAGATGGATGTGAAGAGTGCCTTCTTGCATGGTGACCTACATGAGGAGATCTATATGGAGCAGCCTCAGGGTTTTGTGCAGGACACTTCTTTGGTTTGCAGACTTCGGCGTTCATTGTATGGTCTCAAACAAGCCCCTCGGGCTTGGTATGAGAAGATGGACTCTTTTTTGCTTTCCACTCACTTCACACGTTGCCATTCCGATCACACAGTGTACATTTGGCATCAGGAGGGTGATATTTTGATTCTCACATGATCCACATGAGAGTCATTGGCAATCAGCCAAACGTATTTTGAGGTACATTCGGGGCACCACTCATTATGGCATTCACTACACATCAGGATCCCCTCACATTGTTGGCTTTACTGACTTAGATTGGGCTGGTGATGTCGATGATCGGAAGTCTACTTCTAGCTTTGTTTTTTGCCTTGGTTCTAGTCCTATTACATGGTCTTGCAAGAAGCAGTCAGCTATTGCATTATCATCTATATAGGCTGAGTATCGAGGAGCAGTGTTAGATAGTCAGGAGGTTTTATGGCTTCGACAGTTGATGGTAGAGTTTGGGTTTCCTCCTGATAGTCCCACTATGCTTTGGTGTGACAATCAGAGTGCCATTCATATTTCTCGCAACCCAGTGGAGCATCAACGGACTAAGCACATTGAAATCCACATGCACTTCATCAGGCAGTTGATTCAGGATGGTTCTCTCATCTTGGAGTGCATTCCTATAGAGGAGCAGGTTGCAGACATCTTCACTAAACCTTTGGCATCGCCGCGCTATCTTCAGTTGCGCTCCATGCTTGGGGTGAAGGAAGTTGTCCTTGGGGGGTCTCAGTGAGGCCTTCCTTCCTTCTTTCATGAGGCCTTCCTTCCTTCTTTCATGTTTTTTTAGCATGCTTTTTTCTCTTTTTGGAGTAGAGTTTTTCCCATGAGGTTTTCTCTATTTCTCCACTTTACAGAGATTTGGTTGTAATTGGGTACCTTATCTGGCCTTGTTGTGGGACCCAAGTTTACTTTCTTGCATTGTAGTTACCTTTGCTTTCTTGCATATGTTTGTAGCTGCACTTTTGCTCATCTTAAGGGGGGGTGTTAGAGTAAAGGTTTAAATTTAATCATGTTAATTAAATTACCTTTATCTCCTTCTTAACATTTCACCTTAGTTTGCATAATAAGACATTTAATAATTATATTAATTATTAAATGTATTATCCTTTTAGGGTTTTTTTGATCTCCTTTCTTAAGGATTGATCTTTTATGTAATTATGCTAATTCAGTTGTTGAGAATACAGTTTTTCAATTTCACAGAGAAAAATATCTCTTTCTCTCTTTCTCCATTTTTTCTTCCCTGTGATAGGTATTCTTGCATGCAGGTGTTCTTGGACTCAGAAGTTGGATTTGACAACTTCAACACAAACTTCAATTGTATATCACTCTTGAATGGAATTCAGACTTGAATTGATATTATATGACTTTCAATGTGAAAACTCTATTATTTCATGAAAAGGTGGTGGAAAGATCATGAAAAAGGTGGTGGAATGTGAAAAACATGCATGCACACTTCACAAAATCATCAAAAAACTTTTTTTGTCAGAACACACATAGAACTAGGAGAATATGTAGAATGTGGGCCTTGAGATCACGGGTATATTGGGTTGTTTACCATTGTTAGAGAAAGATAAATCGCACTCGTGTTATAATGCGAGTGTGTTATGTCTTGCTAAAATAATGACCATATCTCTACTACTTAAAAATGCGCTCACATTATGAGAAAGTTAATTTTTTAAGGTTTTTTTCCTCTCTTTCTCTCTATCCTCTACCCTCTACCCTTAAACCCTCTACCATATATCCTCTATCTCTCTCCAACTCCCTCTCTCTCTCTCTCTCAGCTATCTACCTCCTACCCCCTCTCCCTCTCTCAAGTCTATCTCTCTCACTCACTCCTATCTCTCTCCCCTCTACCCTTAACCCTTAAACCCTCTACCCTCTATCTCTCTCCCACTCCCTTCCTCTCTCTCTCTCTCTCAAGACTCTCCCTCATACCTCTTCTCCCTCTCTCAAGTATCTTTGTCTCTCACTCACTCACTCCATATATCTCTCTCCCCTCTACCCTTAAACCCTTAAACATTGTACCCTCTATCCCACTCAACCCAATACCCTAAACCCTCAACCCTCAGACCTTAAACCCTAAACCCTTAAATCCTCTACCCTCAACCCTCAACCCTCAACCCTCTACCCTCTACCCTCTACTCTCTACCCTCTACCCTCTACCCTCTACCCTAAATTCTTAAACCATAATCCCTAAACCCCTATACCCTCTACCCTATACAATGTACCCTCAACCCTAATCCCTCAACCCTATACCCTCAACCCTCTACCCTAAACCCTAAACCCTCAAACCTTAAACCCTAAACCCTAAACCCTCAACCCTCAACCCTCAACCCTCAACCCTCAACCCTCAACCCTCAACGCTTAAACCCTAATTCCTCAACCCCTATACCCTCTACCCTATACAATAGACCCTCAACCCTAATCCCTCAACCCTATATCCTCAAACCTCTACCTTAAACCCTAAACCCTCAACCCTCAACCCTTAAACCCTCAACCATCAACCATCAACCATCAACCCTTAAACCCTCTACCATTAAACCCTCTACCCTCTACCTTCTACCCTCTACCCTCAACCCTAATCCCTTAACCCTTAAAACCTTAAACCCAAGTAAACTCTCTACCCTAATCCCTTAATCCTCAACCCTTAATCCATCTACCCTTAAACCCTCAACCCTCTACCATCTATCCTCAACCCTCAACCCTTAAACCATAATCCCTCAACCCCTATACCCTCTACCCTATACAATAGAACCTCAACCCTATACCCTCAACCCTCAACCCTCAAACCTCAACCCTTAAACCCTAAACTCTTAAACCCTTTACCCTCTAACCTTTACCCTATACATTAAACCCTCAAACCTAAATTCTCAACCCTCAACCCTTAATCTCTCAACCCTTAACCCCTATACCCTCTACCCTATACATTGGACCCTCAACCCTAATCCTTCAACCACGTACCCTCAAACCTATACCCTAAACCCTAAACTCTTAAACCCTCTACCCTCTACCCTCAACCCAATACCCTCTACCCTCAACCCCAATCACTCAACCATAATCCCTTAACCGTTAAAACCTTAAACCCAAGTAAATTCTCTACCCTAATCCCTCAACACTCAACCCTGAATCCCTCTACACTTAAACCCTCAACCCTCAACCCTCAACCCTCAACCCTCAACCCTTAAACCCTAATTCCTCAACACCTATACCCTCTACCTTATACAATAGACCCTGAACCCTAATCCCTCAACACTATAACCTCAACCCTCTACCCTAAACCCTAAACCCTCAACCCTTAAACCATAAACCCTTAAACCCTCAACCCTCAACCCTTAAACCCTAAACCCTTAAAACCCTCTACACTCTACCCTCAACCCTCAACCCCCACCCTCAACCCAATACCCTCTACCCTCAACCCTAATCACTCAACCCTAATCCCTTAACCCTTAAACCCTTAAACCCAAGTAAACTCTCTCCCTAATCCTCAACCCCAACCCTAACCTCACCTTAAACCTCAACCCCTCCCCTCCTCAACCCTTAAACCCCAATCACTCAACCCTATACCCCCACCCTATACAATAGACCCTCAACCCTAATCCCTCAACCCTATACCCTGCCCTATACCTCTACCCTATACAATAGACCTCAACCCTAACTCAACCCTATACCTCACTCTATACCCTCAACCTCAACCCTAAACGCCAACCCTCAACCCTCAACCTTACCCTCTACCCTCTACCCTATACATTAAACCCTCAACCCATATACCCTCTACCCTATACATTGGACTCTCAACCATAATCCTTCAATTACCACGTACCCTCAAACCTATACCCTAAAGCCTAAAGCCTATACACTCAACCCTAAACCCTTAAACCTTCTACCCTCTACCCTCAACCCTCTACCCTCAACCCTATACCATCAACCCTCAGCCCTTAAACTCTAAACCCTTAAACCATCTACCCTATACCCTCAACCCAATACCCTCTACCCTCAACCCTAATCCCTTAACCCTTAAACCCTTAAACCAAGTAAAATCTCTACCCTAATCCCTCAACCCTCAACCCTTAATCCCTCAACCCTTAAACCCTCAACCCTTAAACCCTCAACCCTCTACCCTCTACCCTCAACCCTCAACCCTTAAACCCTAATACCTCAACCCCTATACCCTCTACCCTATACAATAGATCCTCAACCCTAATCCCTCAACCCTATACCCTCAACCCTCTACCCTAAACCCTAAACCCTCAACCCTCAACCCTCAACCCTCAACCCTCAATTATAAATTCTCAAACCTTAATCTCTCAACCCTCAACCCCTATACATTGGACCCTCAACCCTAATCCTTCAACCACGTACCCTCAAACCTATACCCTAAACCCTAAACCCTTAAACCTTCTACCATGTACCCTCAAACCTCATCCTTCAACCCTATACCCTCAACCCAATACCCTAAACCATCAACCCTATAGGTCCTCAAACCTATACCCTCAATTCTCAACCCTCTACCCTATACATTAGATCCTCAACCCTCATATATCTCTGCCCTTCCTCCTCTTCTCTCCTTCTCTCTATCTAACTTATCCCTCCATCTCTCCCTCCCTCTCTACCCTAATCCCTCAATCGTATACCCTCAACCCTTAAACCCTTGAACACTCAACACTAAACCCTCAACCCTCAACCCTTAAACCCTAAACCCTTAAACCCTTTACCCTCTATCCTCAACCCAATACCCTCTACCCTCAACCCTTAATCCCTCAACCCTCTACCCTCTACCCTAAACCCTTAAACCATAATCCCTCAACCCCTATACCCTCTATCCTATACAATAGACCCTCGACCCTAATCCCTCAACCCTATACCCTCAACCCTCTACCCTAAATCATAAACCCTCAATCCTCTACCCTTAAACCCTAAACCCTCAACCCTCAACCCTCAACCCTCAACCCTCAACCCTCAACCCTCAGCCCTCAGCCCTTAAACCCTAATCCCTCAACCCCTATACCATCTACCCTATACAATAGACCCTCAAACCTATACCTTCAACCCTATACCCTAAACCCTAAACCCTCAACCCTCAACCCTCAACCCTTAAACCCTAAACCCTTAAAGCATTTACCATCTACCCTCTACCCTATACATTAAACCCCCAACCCTCAATTCTCAACCCTTAACCCTTAATCCCTCAACCCTCAACCCCTATACCCTCTACCCTATACATTGGACCATCAACCCTAATCCTTCAACCACGTACCCTCAAACCTATACCCTAAACCCTAAACCCTAAACCCTCTACCCTCAACCCTAAACCTGCAACCCTAAACCCTTAAACCTTCTACCCTTTACCCTCAACCCTCATCCCTCAACCCTATACCCTAAACCATCAACCCTATAGGTCCTCAACCCTCTACCATATACATTGGATCCTCAACCCTCATATATCTCTATCTCTCCCTCTTCTCTCCTCTCTATCTCACTTCTCCCTCCATATCTCCATCCATCCATCCCTCCCTATCTACCCTAATCCCTCAAACCTAAACCCTCAACCCTTAAACCATTAAACACTCAACCCTAAACCCTCAACCCTCGGACCTTAAACCCTAAACCCTTAAACCCTCTACCCTCAACCCAATACCCTCAACCCAATACCCTCTACCCTCAACCCTAATCCCTCAACCCTTAAACCCAAGAAAAATATCTACCCTAATCCCTAAACCCTCAACCCTTAAACCCTCTACCCTCACCCTCTACCCTCAACCTCAACCTCAACCCTTAAACCCAATGCATCAACCCCATACCTCTACCCTATACATTGGACCTCAACTCTACCTCAACCCTTAATCCTAAACCCTTAAACCCTCTACCCTATACATTAAAAACCTCAACCCTTAATCCTCAACCCTCAACCCTTAAACCCTAAACCCTCAACCCCTATACCCTCTACCCTTTACATTGGAACCTCAACCTAATCCTTCAACCATATACCCTCAAACCTATACCTCAAACCCTCTACCCTCAACCCTAAACCCTCAACCCTAAACCCTTTAACCCTAAACCCTTAAACCTTCTACTCTCTACCCTCAACCCAATACACTCTACCCTCTACCCTAATCCCTCAACCCTATACACTCAACCCAATACCATAAACCATCAACCCTATAGGTCCTCCATCCTAATCCCTCAACCCTATACCCTCAACCCCTATCCATTTCTCTCTATCTATACATCTCATCTCTCTCTCTCCCTCTCTCCTACCCTCTCCCTCTTTCTACGTTCCTCTCGCTCAATCAATCCCTACCATTCTCTCTCACTCCCTCTATCTCTCTCTCTATCTTCCTCCCACTACCTCTCCATCACTCCCTCTCTCTCCCACCCCCTATCTCTCTTAGGTCTCTCCCTCTAGCACCCTACCCCTAGGTAACTCTCTCTCTCTCTCTCTCTCTCTCTCTCTCTCTCTCTCTATCTATCCATCCCACCCCACCTAGATAATTCCCTCTCAATCCACCCCCTCTATCTCTCCCTCTCTCAAGTCACTCCCTCCCACACCCTCTCCCTCTCTCAGGTCTCTCACTCTCACACTCCCTCTCTCCCACTCCCTCTCTCTCACACTCCCTCACTACCTATCTCTCAATTCTCTACCTCTCACCACCCCTCACACTCTCAAATATCTCCCTCTAGCACCCTACCTACATAACTATCTCTTTCTCTCCCTCTCCCTCTCCCTCCCCCCCTCTCTCTCCTCCCACCCTACCTAGCTAAGTCCCTCTCACTCCAACCCCTTCTCTCCCACTCTCTCTTAGACTCTCCCTTCCAGCTCTCCCTCTCTCTCTTAGGTTTCTCCCTCTCTCTCTCCCTCCCACCCTACCTAGACAACTCTCTCTCTCTCTCTCTCTCTCTCTCTCTTAAAATTCTCCCTCCCTCTAAAGACATACATACATACATACAAGCATAATACATATGTACATATAATCGTACATACATACAAGCATACTTGTGCATATGTAGATACAATCTTACATACATATAGGCATACATACATACATACATACAAGTATACATACATACATACATACAAGCATGCATACATACATACATACATGACATACAAGCATACATGTACATACAAACATACAAATATATAAACATACATTCAATAGAGTAGAATTTAACATAAAGCAAGATGTAACATGAGCATGTTATAACAAACTCACGTTATGTCTTACTAGACATGCCCGACCCAAACACAAAAAACCATGTCAAAACTAGGATATAATGTGAGTGCATTATAATGCGCTTGCATTATATCTTGTTTTGGGAATCCCCAAGCCTTAGGCTTGGTATTTTCCTTGGAATACGAACCCAAAGGCTTGGAGGGCCTTCCCAACGACCAGAGATGTGTTTTTGCAAATTCTACAATATTTCACATGATCGAGTTCATGCTTACAGTCATAATTACATGTGTTTCAATGTCAAACAAATCAAACACCTGGGTAATGTTAGGCTCTCTCTTAGCTATCCAATGATGTAATTTTTTTCACTTTTTGACAATGTTAAGCCTTTCATCTATAATTTCTTTTGTTTGTGTGTCTCTTTTTTGGCAAAGAGCATTGTTTGGTGTTTTTTTCGTTATAAATTAGTCATTCATATAAATTTCAAATAAATTACATTTTTGGAAACTAGACTCCATTTTACAATTTTTTTTTTTAAAAAAAAGAAAATTTCAATTAGTTTCCAAAATTTGTAGTGGTAGCATGACCAAAATTCTATTTTTCAAGAAGTGTCCACCTTGAAAATTAGTAAAGAATCAAATATTCATTAAAAAATTATCAAAAAAATCATGCATCAACTACATACTATTAGCTAATTTCTTACTGAAGTGATTTTAAAAAATACTTTAAAAAAGTTCACTGTGCTAGGTATGCACAAAAGTTGCTATGTTATGTTTTTCTGACAAAAACAACACCAATTTATGTGCATCCCTCTTTTGAACCCCTTAATATGAACCATTTTCTAAATAAATTAATAGTTTAGAAAGTAGACTCAGAGTACTATGATTCTTGTTTTTGTTGCATCTCAAAATTTTGAGTGTAACTATCCTCAATTTCAGGTCCAAGGTCAGTATTTCTTAATTTTAGAAAAAAAAAATTGCCACTTAAGCCCCCTTTTTGGCCCCCTATATTTTTGCACTTACCCTAATGTTTAAAATATATGCTTGTATCATTCTTATTTTATTTATTTTATAATTTTATTATAATGATTATTATCCTAAGATCCTACTTTCTAACATCGATAGTAATTTTTTTTCAGAATACTATGCCCGATAACTTAAGAATTTTTACACCATACATACATTGAGGGAGAAAAAATAAGTATGAAATATTGAAGCTAATACAACAAGGGAATCATGTGTTACATTATTGTCTCCCAATCCACTTGATTTTGAAAGCATCAAACACCTCAATGGTATCCCATACAATAATTTTGTGCATTCTCATTTTTTCTTTTGTAGTATAAGCGCCCCTAACTTGAGACACCACAAGCTATAAATCACCTTGTGCTCTAATCCATTTGATCTTGTATTTGGAAGCCATAATCAAACAAATCAATAGAGCTTTATACTCATCCAAATTATTGGTGCATTCAAAGTTCAACCTAAAAGTGAACTTATATTTTTTTCGTTTGGAGACACCAATACAACTTTACACCATTACCTTCTATTGAATATGCACCATTAAAATGGATATTCCAAATGCCACCATTTCCTAGACATTGATGTGGTGGGAATACATCAATGTCTACCTACTTTTCAAAATCTTCATCGTAATATCCAACAAAACAATCAGGTTTAACATCAAAGTAGAAAATTTCATTCTTTGTCTCTTCTCGATTCTTCATTATATGTAACATCTTATTTTCTCTATGTAATTGGAATTATTTCCCATGAAATGGTATAGTATCTTAGGACAAGTTCATCTAAATGCTACCGTCAATTGAGGATACCCACTTCTTGGATAACAACATACCCCATTTAAATTGACAATCAAGTATGATGATGTCCATTGATTTTTTTGGACTAGGTAAGCATAATTTATACTTCAACATCATTAATAATTATAATCAAATTTACTTTACAATAATCAATGGAAAATAATTTTCCATAGGACCTTGAAACTTGTAGGCCTGGTTTTTTCATGATTTATAATGGTATCACATTGATGGACACCCCAAAATTTAACATAAAATTATGTAATAGCTATCTATTTATCAGAAAAGATGTATAAAGTGGCTCAAATACCTATTTTTTACTTGTAGAAATAGTTCCCAAGTAATTCTCAGGTGCCACTTTTACATTGGCTTGATCTACCTCATCTTTGGGAATATCTACAAGTTTACCTGACTAATAAAAATAGTTGGGTAATGATATAAAGCAATGCCCTTTCTCTATGTTCAAGTATTCTCAACAACTCCCTAACTAGCACTTGAAACTTTAACTAAATCAATGCTCAAACCATGTCGATTGGTTGATAGATTGGAAAGGGAGTGGATGGTGGAACAATCACAACATTAGTGTCGAGGATGAAAGGAATTACCTAACCACTAGAAACAACCTATTTTGTGTTGACTACTTTTCAAAATTCCTCACTTGTAATATATTTTTCATTTGCTATTTCATTAACTTTATTTTTTTGGAAATATTTCCAACAACCTAGTTGAATTTTCTACACTAATATTTTTGGTAATAAAAAATATTCTTCTTAGGGGCATGTTTCTTTTGCAAGGATGCATCTAGAATATACATCCTCCTCCTAGGTAGTGACTTTCCTACATTCCTATTTGAACTTCACTCTTCATTATTATCCTTTTATTTTCCTTTGCTTATTTTTCTACTTGACACCTCTAGAATAACAGCACTTCCAAGTTGATGTATGACACCTACTTTCCTATTTATTAGCTAGTAATCACATTGGAATTGCAAGGCAACAAATCCAGTGAGATTTTTGGTATCTTCATTAGATGGTTTCACTCTCTTACACTTTGGTCCCATTTGTTCCTTCAAAAAATTAAAGTATTTGTTTGGAAACTCATATGAAACATGATGGTTTCCATTATCATATTGAAATTATTCCTCACCCTCATATGTGTCCAATTGATCAACATTGGCATCTTCATAATATTTGGGTGTACCTTCTTATTGTTGGAATCTTTCTCCTCCTCAAGTGTTGTAGCAACAACACACTTTGACTAATCATGAGGCAAGTAACATATGTCACATAAAAATAAATATTGTTGAAGATTCATGTGATCCTTCCTCACCCTTCCTCAAGGGATTAGGGGTGTCTCTCTTTGTATCCTTGGTTCATATTCCTTGGGACCACTTTCTTATCATTTGATCCTAGGTTTTTATACTAGTCATAGTTGTAGGGACTATTGTGTACCTTCAATAAAATGTGTGACATCATTCTTAGAAGACATAACTTTATTATTCTTTGTAACCTTCTAAGAGATATCCCTCGTGGAACTCATCAACTTATCCAATTTATCCTCAACAATGAGAGGCTTACTAGATGTTGTTGCACCTAGTTTTTGAAGTTTTATATTAGCCATTTTTTAATCTTTACTAGATACTCTCAGGTTACTCTTTACATGACATACATGGCATACCCTTCCCTCAATGTTTGGGGGTTCTTATCTTGCAATAGTAGCCCAACTTGGAAAAAAAAAAATTATCATTAATGAAATCCATAGAAGGTAGGAGAGCATTTGGAATTAATTTTGGTAGTTGAGTGGGCATTGATGTGTAATAGAGGATTTCTAGTGCCTAATAGTGTTTGGATTTCAAAAGGAACCTATAATTGAATGAATGATTGTTGGGGGTCAAGTTCCAAAAGGAACTTTAGACAAGGGAACATTTGAAATATACAGAAAAATCATTGGTAGGAACTTTGAACTAAATGTCCAGAACTTAGAACCCAGAGCATAGTTGTGATCAATGGGTGTCAAGCCTGAGGGAGAAGTTGGAAACTAGAATTTGAGGGATACCACCAAGAATCAGGCTCCAGATGGGAGAACCAACTTGAACCCATGTAGGTGAGGTTCGAGAGCAAAAGGAAAATTGGAACTGAAACATGAGGTTCTGGGTTCTAATCTAGGTTCAAGCTCTAATATGTATTTTAGAGGTCAAAATTAGGGAAGAAATTGGGTCAAAGAACTTAAGGTGGATGAGCATAGTGTCATGGGATTTTGGAACCAAAATGTTATTGTTCCAAGTTCCAACTCAAACCTAGGATCTGAAAGGGAAAAGAGTGTGAATTTTTAGTGGGGTTCAAGCAATGGAATGGAAATCATATTTTGAACTTAAGGTTCCAAGTTTTTTTGGGGGTGTGAAGTCCAACAAGGAAGGAAAGGGATAGGTGTTGAAGTTTGAAATTCCAGCGAAAAATGAGAACTTGGAACCAAAATGTTATGGTTTAAAGTTCTACACCAAGCTTAGGTTTGACGAGAAATAATGGGGTGACTACACAAGGATTGAACCCCTGAGTAAAATGAGAACTTGGAACATAAAATTAAATTTCTAATTAGGACTTAAGATCTGATAAGAATTCATTACAGAAGGAAGCTTTGAGGAAGGGGGAAACATGGAGTGTGGGGGGAACCTTGGACTTGAAACCTGAGGTTCCAAGTCCTCAACGGATCCTTACATATTTGATAGGAACAAACACTGTAGTGTAGAAAAATGTATCCCTTTACATTTCCACACTTGTTTGGGCCCTCCCTATTAAAATGAGGTTTATTTATGCCTTATTTGGTCCTATTTTGCATCCACAAGCCTAATTAAATACATTTTTCTAAGGATAATCCTGACACTTAAAAAATGGAAAATCATAATCTAATATTTGAGGTTGTGTTGCCGATCTAGGGATTTGGGACTCATATGCCCCTCCAGGCATATGAGTCCCACCTAGGTCTCAAGACCTGATTTTAAATGTTGCATTGAACTTAACACTTCTTGGAGTTTGTGTCCTATTTTTAAGCTACTTGGAATCATATGCCCAACCTAGCATATGAGTCCTGCTTTAACTTAGACCTATTCTAAATCAAATTATTGGTGGGATTTTATTATCCTAGATCTGATGTCAGCTTGTAGTGTTGTAATTTTGGGAAATTAGACATAAACAAGTATAAATACAAGGTTATTTCATATAATTTTCTAGCAATTTTCATGAGCAAGTGTGATCTAGCAATTCAAGTATCCTAGCAAGTTTTCAAGAGCATTCAAGAGAAAATCATCAAGCATTTGGAGCAACATTCAAGATTCAAGCATCATGTCAAAGTCTCCATGCATCATGTGTGTTTTTGAGCTAACATTTGTGATGTAGGTTTCATGATTCAAGTGAGCATTCAAGACAAGTTTTCAATCATTTAATCAAGAGTCAAGATCCAAATCCATTAGAGTCCTTTCACACAATTTTGCAGCCTTCATTTCAAGGTTTTGGTGAGTTACAACATTGCATTCATTCATTTATCATTCCTTCATTCTATTTCATTTCATTTTAAGGTTTAATTACCAAAATAGGGTTTGACCAAGGAAAATCCTTATTCCCTAACACAACATTTTTCCCTCTTGGTGTGTGATTGCAGATCTAGGTGAATTGGAGCTTGAAGATCCTTTGAAGATAAAGTTGCAAAAGTTGTCATCTTCGCGAAAACTCACCTACAAGACAGAATTCAAACTTTCGGACTTGAAGAATCAGAAAAGACTAAAGCTACCAAATATCTCTAGAGGCTACAAAAATATCATTCAAACCCTAATATTGGGACTAAATCACCCCTCTAGGCATATGAGTCCCAATACAACCCTTTTGCCAGTTTTTCTTAGATCCAGATCAGTCACTAAAAGATTCCAGATTATGCCCAGATTCCTATAGCAAGTCTAAATTTCCCAGCCTAGTGTATGAGTCCCACTGCACTTCAAAAAGTAGAATTTCAAAGTTTTAAATCTTGCTTAGAATCCACCAGTTTACTAGGTTCCTTTCTATCTGATTTGTGTTTGTTAATTTGATTTAAAGCCTTCAAGTTTCTAGGATTTAGTGCATTAGAGTTTTCATTTCTCCTTTGAGGCTTCATTTAATGGTGAACCCCCATTTAATCACACCCAAGCAAACCACCCCTAATCCTTCCCTCAATTGAGTCACTTGGTTGGTGGATCTTGGTTTCCTAATGAACTAAAGTGTGAAATAGGTCCTTTAGTTCCTATAGACACTTAAAAATGTCCTGAATGATATCATGCACTTGAATCAAGTACACTAACAATGTTCCATCCTCAAACCCATCCTCTTTTCACTTAATTGATTAAATTAGCCTAGATATTCAATTAATTATATCATTTGCATCTATTAACCTAATTAATCTAATTGGGTTAATTCACACCCTTTCATGCTAACATTTCTTCCTATTAAATTGAATAAATTTAATTGTTTAATTTAAGTCTCTAAGTATTCTTATTTAATTAAATAACCTTAAGCTATTTAATTATCATTTCACTTTGGGTTGGGGCCCTAGCTCGGTTGGCTAAATCTTTCCTATTGCAGGAGGTTGGTCACGAGGTCTAGTCTCCCCCACCCCCGTGGTACCGGAGGGCGTGTCGCACCAGCGCCGCCGGTCACGTTAAAAAGTTTATCAGGCGCACTGCAGTTTATATGGGGTCGTGCTACCCGATTCTTGCAGTCTAAAAAATAAATAAAAAATTATCATTTCACTTTCCCCCTTTTCATTAAATCACTTTATTTAATGGATATCATCTAATTCCCCTTAATTGCATAATTAAACCTTTGTTTAATTATCAATTACTAATCAATCTAATTCCCCCCACTTGCAAGGGAATATTCCTCTTTTGCACATTAAAACTTTGTTTTAATTTGCTAGATGTCTATTTTCCTCACCCATGAGAATATTCCAAAGAATATTCTCTTTCTTCACTCATTTGAAAAAGGGGAATATTCCTTTTTGAAACAAATTCTCAACAAACTTTTGGGAAAGCTTTTGAAAGTGTGTTTGTTTGGACAAAGGTGAACCCTTGATTAAATCTCATCATTGATTATCATCCCTTGATGAGAATCCATGATCCATGCCTCCAATTTCCTCCATCCTTGACCATTGATTAACCTTTTTGATCTAAACCCTTCATTTCTCATTTTTCCTCCTATAAATAGGTCATATTTGGAGACAAATGGATCCATATTTTATCATCAAACTCATGCTATTAAAATCACTCTCACTTGCACTCACATTTAGCATAATTTTAGCTTATTTTAATTACATCATATTAGCTTAGCTTCCATTAATGGCTTCCATGATTACATAAATGCATCCATTTTAGTATTGTGTAATTAGGGTTTCAATATTTTTATCTTAAACTTCATTTAGATTAGCTTTGCACTCACCTATATCAGTCATTTTAGCATAGATCATGTTAAAATAACTTGCATCATGCTCATTTAGCTTTAAATCATGTTTCATCACACATATTTCATTGGTTTCATTAATTCTCTTCAATAGAATTGATTAGAACAAGCTCATTTATCCACGGGATTGGGAAAGGGTCACCATTCCACATCAATGTGACACCACTCTATTGGAGTACGATACCACTGAGAAGGGGGGTGAATCAATGGTATGAAAAATTTCAAACAACCTTGAATTAATCTCTTAATACTTTTCCCTTATAAAATGCAAGATCGGAATAGTTCAACTATCAAGTGCAACATCATGTATGTAAAGCTATCAAACTTGACTCATCACAAAAAGTATACATAGATCTTCAAATTGACTTTATCAATTTGCACCAGTTTGTGTTCATGTTATTTCAATGTGTCAAACATTCATTTATTGAATGCAACATCATATCAATTAAAAATGAAATACTTGAGCAAACACAAAGATAATCAGAGAAGTAATCAAACCATAACACAGTTGTTTTTATGAGTGGAAAAACCCTCTAGGGATAAAAAAACCACTCGTAAAATCACCTCACTAGCTTAATCAAAAGTGCCTCACTAGCAACACAAGCCTCACTGGAAACACAAGCCTCACTGGCTACAAATGTCTCACTTGCAACACAATCCTCGCTGGCTACAAAACCTCACTAGTTACAAGATTCCTCACTGGCAATGATCAATCTATCTCACTGACTTGATCATTTTAACTTCACTATACATCTTTGAATAGAGAATAATTCAACTACAGAGGATCACATTTTATTTTCAATCCAATACACTTAGCATCCTAAAGATTCATTTACCAAAATCTTTAAAATATCAAATGTACCAGTTACAATCTGTTTTGCATAATGTTTGTGAAACTCTTATTACAAAAATTAGATTATGCTTTCATTCCTTATGTAAAACCTCTGAACACATAACAGTGTCAAAGCACTATTTAAATAAACAACTGTATCACTTGATATACTGCCACTTGTCAACAAATGTAATCATCAGATAAACCACTTTCAAAATGTATCAAACTGTCCTATATCGAGTCATCAATGTGACTCTGCATGGTAAATTCATAAAATTGTCTTTTAACCCATGTATAATCAATACAATGTATGTACTATAAACCCAAGGTATCGACACCACAAACTATGCACAAAATGTATTATAACTAACAACACATATGCATTGAGACCATACAACAAATACAAGACAGACCCCCAACATGTTGACACTACATGTCACATATAACAATTATCACATATGCATTGCTTTTGAAAAAAACACATATACCATACACATACCCGTGCATATGTATCCTTTTCACTTGACTATGCATAACAAACACATTCAATGTAATGAGTAGAAAATTGAAACCCAAACCACATTGGACTGAACCCTAGCAAGATCAACTCACATTTATGTGCATTATCACATATTTGAACACCCATAAATATAATCTAAGTTATGGAAAAAAAAACTTTCATGCTTGCGAGCATACCCTTAACAATGGGATTTTGTAGACACAAAACAATAAACCCACATATGAAAGTATGAACTAAACCTTATGATAAAAAGACCAAGGTTGAAGCAATGTGAAAGACATTGAAACAAAAGACAAATTTGAGAATATGCGAACACATCAAGAAACCAAACTAGGGTTTAAAAAAAACCAAGTTACCAATCAACGTTGAAAGCATTTTCCAAATCGACACCACCTATAGTTGACATCAAAATCAAACCTCTGCAAAACTACCCTTGCAAACTACTGTCACCCTATGTTTTTGAAATCTATTGTCAACACAATGTTTCCACCATGATTCCAAACTACTCCATGCTCTAACGCGGTTGCAAAAATAATGCCCTATTCAAATGATAACTTTTAGGGAAACATGATTATTATGACGGTGTTCACAAAAACCCTTTTACCTTTGCAAATCAAACAATTATCATTTGTGTCGGTCTATCATAATATTCCCAATGATGTAAATAAACATGTGTTGCCAAAAACCTTTAATAATTGGTGTCGGCCTATGACCATATCTATCATGCCTTTGACAATTGCAACAATCATTCTACCCTTTATCATTTCACATGAATAATGCCAAACATTATAATGCCCATTTCATGACCTTTTGACATTGAACAACACTTATGTCATGAGTTGTCTGTGACCAACAATAATGCAATGAAACCATTTAAGTTCCCAAATGAAATCAAACATAATAATGTTCCTTTTGACCATGACCACACAAGGATGCTCATGAAGATGTTGTCCCACATAGTCCAATATCAAACTATGGTGAGATCAACACAACATATTTGACATTAATGCCAAAACAAAAATGCCAAGGTGGGGTCAACACACTCCCCCAATAGGATAAGTTTCAATGGATTAGAATAGGCATTTAAAAGCTTTCGTAGTTTAATATGTTAAGTTTTAATGGATGCTTAGTTTAGTCTTTATTTGATTGATCTTATTGGGATTGACATTTAGTGGCATAATTATGCTTCGTATCCTGATGGATCAAGTGTAGTTAGCCAATACTAATTCGTCGGTCACATTTTAACGCTAGGAGGGCACGAACTAACTAATCTGATGATTTTCTTGTTAAATCTCCATTTTCCTTTGTGTTTGCAAGTACAATGGTGCTATTGATTACCAATTAACACATTTGACGATGTGTCACTATACAGTGATGCACCTAGATTTTGGTTTAGTGATGCATAATTAAAAGAGCAACGCTTAATTAATTTTGTCACCACATTTAAATATAGTGACACTAGTTTAATTTTTTGATGTAGAATGAATTTATTTTTAGTGACGCTATCGATTTGGCAACACATTTGACTTCACTATTTTCTGTAGAGGGCCGCTATCAATTTTTTAATATGGCAACAAATATCCTATACATCGACGCTATTGATGAATTTCAGCGACACAATTGATTTCAATGTCGCAAATTATTGGTAAACAAGACAGAACTTGATTTTTGACATTTTTTTTATTTTTTGTACTTTATCTGACCTCTAACATGTCTCTAATTTTTTGTTTTGGTTTTTAGGCTAACTGGGTTTTATAGGTTGGATGATAAAATTTGAAGTGAAGAAGCATTCTTGTCTTTAAATCTTATAATTGTAATAAGTGTTTCGACACTTTTGGGGAAATTATAACCCATTTATTATGCTTTTTATTTTACACTTTAGGACCACACTAGCTTTCAATTGGGTTTTAAAATAAACCTTCAAATAGGTTAAAATTGAAACCTCACATCATTTTGCTTGTTGGATTAAAACTGAACAATACAACTCAAACACTTCCATTTGGTGCTTAAAATGAACTCATCTTTCTTTACAAGGTTAAAACGAATGAGTGCTTGCTTTGTTGTGACACACTGTAGTGTGTATCCACTCCCCTTGCACTTTGTGTGATCTTGGATGAAGAGAAACACTCAAGTGTACTTCATTGCTTGCTTGCACTTGTAGTGCGTATCCTCTCCCCTTGCACTTCATGCGATCTTGGGTGAAGAGAAATACTTAAGTAAACTTTTATGATTTGTGTCACCCTTAAGAGAGGGATTACTATGAGACACACCCTGCAACAAGAAACTCATAGGCAAGTTCTTGCAAGCACATTTACTGGTGGGCTATATTAAAGGTTTGGAAATCATGAGAAAGTATCTTCAATCTTGGACTGTATAACATACTGCACCTAGTACCATGCCTTAAGTGGAATGGGAATGGTAGTAAGAGCCTTAAGTGGTAAAGCAGGTGTGTATAAGGCTGGGTGTTCTAAGTTTTTTGTCAATAAGAACCTTGTTTAAGTAGTGGCCAACTTGTCCATCCAAAGAGTTTATCAAAGTAGTGCATTGGAATTTATTTCCAAGAAGTTACTTGCCATGTCTAATTTTGGTTAAAGTGTAGAGGTTAAGACTTCATTCTTAACATACCTCTACACTCTTTCCTCAATTTCATGTAAAATAATCTCTTCTACTACGAAGAGCATGAGGCAAGCCTACTAAGAAAAATGTACCACTTGAGCTAGGAATGCTATTGCTTGTGAGTCAGTTTAACACTTGCTTGATTCCAAAACAATTGAAAACAAACATCAACAAGTCTTTTCAAAATTTCAAACCCTTTGATCGAAGTATGGATACCCTTTGTCAAAACCTTGATATTGATGCTTGTCCTAAGAATTTATTCTTAGAGAATTCTAAATATTTTGGTTTACATCACAATCCATGTTTCCCAAAGTTAACCTGGGTAACTATGCCACTAACTTCATCATTTTCACAAAATGGACTTTGTGGAATTGATGATATTTTTTGACATAGACATTTAGTTTGAACTTAAGAAAGACAAGTGTTTTTAGTAAGAATAAACTCATTTAAGCGAGATAACTTGACAAATTTAACCCCACATGACCATTTGGTGCCTGATTGCTCTGGTTGAACAACCCGACCTTACGCCCACTATCATTCAACCAAACTTCTAACTCATTGAAGGAGAACAAACCGATATAATTAGTAGTTTGAGAAGCTTCACTTTTGAAGCAAAAGAAATCCCAACCCACTGGAGAAATGCAGCATATATCATAGACAAAGAAGAGGAACAAGCTGATATTGTGGCTAGAAGGCCCATATTACCACCACTCGTGTGTCAATAAATATCTTATTTTCTTTCATAAACTTGAACTTTTCTAGATGATCTCACGCAAAATAAAAATCCCCAAGAGAAGGTCTACTTTCCGTCATTTCAAACTTAGGCGTCATATTCAAAAATCTATCAAACAACTCCTTGAGGCACTCTATCAAAATAGGACTAGATTAACAAGGAACTTTTATATACATGCTTCAAGGAATAATCTAGAATTATATGCCATTTTTGAAAGTCAAACGTTGGTCTTTTCCATGATCTTGAACTTCTCTAAATGATCTCATCCAAAATCAAAATCCCCAAGAGAAGGTCTACATGTCACTATTTCAAACTTAGACATCATAGTTCAAAGCTCATTAGAAAATGTATCCTAAGACAGTACTGCAATTAGAAAAAAATTAGTAACAAGGTTTTATAGACTTATTTCGTTGAATAATATAGACATGTATGCCCAATATGAACCCCTCATTTAAGTCAAACATTGGTCTTTAAGGTTTGAACACTTTAGAGGTCTAGCATGTTTCTCATCACCTTGGTCTTTGAAAAAAAAGGTTCACTCTAAATCAACATTGGGTCAAACAACTTCATCCACCCCTTATCAAAATCCAAAATTCAGTTCACCAAACTTTGCAAACATTTCAAATATACCAACACTCTTTGACTTGGGCATCTATCAAACAACTCCTAACTTAGTTACTTTGTATTTGAAATGAATCCTTTTCCATGCATTTGGTTAAGTTAGTTATCATCTTTGAACTAGTTTATCTTGAAGGTCACAAGTATACCCTAAAGATTCACAAGTTCATAAACATCCTTTATCCAAACATCAAAACATCAAACCTAAGTCAAAAGTGTTGTCCCAAAACATTGGCAAAGATCACTCCCCATATCATTCATCTTTTCATCTCCCACTACCATCATTTCTCCAAAAATACTTATAGCATCCCTTTTACCTAGATTTGAGTCAACTAGAGAGTTTAAACATTACAAATCTCAACACAACTCTCCCATAGGTGACCCAAAACTTATGGTAAAAACAAGATCACAACACAAGAGAATCATGGAGAAAACCAAAGTCACATTCACCTCAAGTGATCCTAATCCTTTAGAATTGTATTCGAGAAGTCATGTTACCCCATCATAACAACCCTCCTCTCCATCAAGACCATATGAGATAGAAGATGTCATGAATAACCCATTTGGACTTACTAGGGAAGAAATCATGGAGCATCAAGCCTTAGAGAACATAGTTCCCAATTCCCCATCTTTTGTTGCACAATCATTGACACAAGGCTTGACTTCATCCACTATTCAAACACCAACACCTAGTATTGTAGCTAGTCTTGCTAAGGAATTTGGCCATGCTTTTCCATTTGAAAGTAGCACACTTGTGGGTACCCTCAATACCAATCCTCCTCAAACTACCACTTGGACACCAACATTTGGCATTCCCCCCATTCCCAAGAATCCTCTACATCAACGTAAACCACTTACACTCCATTAATTGAGAAACTTCAACATATCGAGGACACCCATCTTCATCCATACCCATGAGTACCACAAGTGTGCCCAACATCCCAAAAAGTAGTGTGGACCAAGTATCACAAGTAGACCCAAAAGGGCAAGGGAATACCCTCATGCAAAATAAACCTTTAATGCAATAGGGAACATCTTCATCCAATCCTCTTGTTGATACATCAAACCCAACAGTTTCCCACAAAACATCTATTCCATCCATCATCAACCCATATCAACACAATCCCTTGATCACAAACCCCATCAACCAAGGTAATACCTTGACCACATCTCAAACACAAGGGAATCTCCAAAACATTGTTCAAGGGAATCCTTTCAATCAGTGGACCCAAGGTCCTAATGTTCCCTTAACATTGCAATACTTAACGGTGCCATCCTCATCTTTACCATTTTTCCCCCAAGTCATGCAAAATCAAATGGGACCTCAAACTTGCATTCCTCCATCTCAATCCACTATCTTGCAAGGAATGTTAAACCAAGAAAACCCCCAACCTCTCATCAACAATACACAACCCGCACAAAACATCAACACCCTAAACCCATCACAAATGTCCCAACCATTGATTGATCCTACATTGTAAGCACATGCCCTAGCTTTACAAAAAGCACAACAAGCTTATCAGCAAGCAATCCAACAACAACAACAACAACGGTAAGAAGCCTTAGTCGCATAGAAATAACAACAAGAACAACAAGCAGCCCTAGCAGCACAACAACAACAACAAGAACAAGCAAACCTTAGTCGCACAACAACAAGCAGCCTTAGTATCCCAACAACAATAGCAACAACATCAAGCAGCCTTAGCAGCACAACAAGCAGCCCTAGTAGCTCAACAACAACAACAAGCTCAATAATATTCCCAACAACAACAATTGATTGCACAACAACAGGGCTTATGTTATAACCCTCAACAAAACATTGTCAACCCGAACACTTTAGGAACATATATGCCTACACCATCATCACCCTATCCTACACCCCCGTACACACCATACAATTCCTCACCATATCAAAATCCCACATATACTTCATCCACCATTCCACAATACGCAACATATGTTCCTCCACCTATCCCACAAGATGATATGGCATCACAACTCAAGGCGTTAACACAAGAAATGCAGGATATCTAGATGGGCGAAATGAAGAAACCCCATACAGAGAACCTATACCCATATCCATTTGATCAAAACATTGCAATGGTACCATTCCCTCCTGGTTTTTAAATCCCCAAATTCAACAAACACAAAGGGAGAGGAAGTCCTGTGGACCATATCAAATAATTTATCATGTGTATGGAGGTCGCCTATAATGAGTCCTATTTGATGTGCCTCTTCCCGCGAAGTTTAACATGTCCTGCCATGGACTAGTTTTCTCAATTGCCTCCAGGTATCAAAACTTTCTAAGAAATCATTGACAAATTCATAGATCACTTATCCTTCAATCTTGACATGGACGTAAGCTTATAAGAGTTATATACTCTCAAACAAAACAAGGGAGAATCTTTCGCCAATTTCTTGTAATGATGGAGACAAAGAGCAAGTAAAAGCAAGTGGCCAATTCCCAATGAACAACAAGTGTGTATTATCATTGAAAATCTAGATCCAGATCTCTCCTTCCACTTGAAGATGTAGTGCATCGCATATTATGATGAGCTCATCCCTAGGGCCCTTAACATTGAGAGAGCTCTAATCTCACAAGGAAATACTCAAGCCTACAAAGACAATCGTCCATCAACCAGTTCAAACAACAAGCCTCGTGTCTGGGCTAAGAACAAAAATGTAAGAAATGATGCAGTAGTAGATGGGTAAAAGCACAAAGTTGTGTCACACTTTATAAAGGAAATGACCAACGTTGATCCAACTTTTAAACTTGAATCACTAAAAAGTGGCATATATGTTTTGAATTTTGAAATGATGTAAACTAGTAAAATATGTATTTATTAGTATATTTTATGTTTGTATTTAAAAATAATAATAATAAATTATTTTAAATTAGTTTTTAATAAATTAACACTATAATTTAGTTGCTGATAAAATGCTGAAAAATAAAGTTGCATGAGACATCAAACTTTTTATAGTAATTTTTTTTTTCTTTCAAATTTTTTGTGTGTATTTATAACTTGAAACTTTAGTGCATAGACATATTTTTTTCCAATTTTGATAAATATATATTTATAAATAAATATTAAAATGTGTGTGAATTAAAAAAATGTGTTTCCATCAGACATCAACTTTCATATTAAATATTTATCTAAAATGGAAAAAAAATTATACTATCTTGAAATAGATTCTTTTATCTAGTGCATATTTTTTTCATATTTTTTTAATAAGTTTTAGTATTTTTCCTTGGCATGGTAATCAACTTAATATTTTTTGTTGATAACCTACTTTTAGTAAAAATAAAAACTAAAATATAAATAATAATTAAACTATTAGAATAAATATATTTTTGAAAACTAAACTTATGGATCTACAAAAGGGTATTTTTATATTTTAAAAAAAAATGTTATTTACATTAGCAGAAGTTATTGAAACTTCAATTTTTTCAAATAATTTTAGTTTTTTGGTAAATTGGACTCAAAGTGGTGCTCCATATATTTTTATCCAACAATTTTAGTTAAAAAAGTTGTGGAAGTACCTAACTTAGCTAGAATGAATCTTACTAGATCATATGTTTGACCAAAATTGATTTTTTAGTTAGAAATACTTAAATTCAGTTGTGTTGATAAGTTGGCTGAAAGTGTGACACAACTTTGTGCTTTTACCCATATGCTAAAGTGGTCCTAAGTGCTAGGGAAAAAAACAATCAAGTAGCTAATGTTCAACCAACTGTGCAACAAACAAAACCACCACAAAATAATCAAGTCAACAACACCGAAACATAATAGAGATGAACACCTAACAAGAACAACTATCCGAAATGCAAATATACATATTTATTAGAACCTATTGAGACTATCATGAAGAAATTGGTAGAGTTGAACTTAATAACGCTTCCAAATTTTGAAAACTACCAAGAACCACAAGATAAATCACCCCGGTATAACGAAAAGATCTTTGTATTTTTACAAAATCAAAAAACATAAGACAACAAACTACATGCAACTCAAAAATATTAACCAAGACCTTATAGAGAGCGACATCACATCTGTTGAGGTAAAGCTTGTAATTAGGATCTTAAGATATACAAGACCCCTATGACGAGTCATAGCAAAGGAAACAACACTAGGAAAGCTAAGGATTACACAAATGTACAACATACCTATTCCAATGTGGTCGCTTCCTGTGATAGCGTCATTGCCATCGTCACCATCAAAGGGCCTAACGCAGAATGTGGAGTCACAACATGATGTGGCAAAGTCACCATCCAAGGAGTCCCATCTCAACCTAGGGAACACCCTATTCAACCAATAGAAAGCACTAGCAAGTACAATCTCTTAGATCGGCTTAAGAAGAACCTCACACATATTTCTATCTTAGAAATATTGAGGCTATCCCCTACGCATAGGGAAATTTTAGAGGAAGCTCTATCTGCATCATTTGTACCTAAGGATATAGATACCAAAATAATTCAATCCATGGTAGGGAATATCACTAATCATTTCCTCTCCTTCTCAGAGCAAAACCTACCATCACAACCATCTCATAATCATTCTTTACACCTTGAGGTCATCGTTCATAAGAACAAGGTTAAAAGAGTCTTAGTAGATGGAGGTACTGGTCTGAACATTTGCACCCTGCAGTTGATCAAAACTCTGGGCTATTTAGAGGATACTATTGAGAAAACAAAGAGCACCACCATCAAAGCATATGATGACCAAGAACAAGTATCACAAGGCATCATCACACTAGCTATCCAAGTGGGCCCCATCATCACAGAAACTACATGCCAAGTATTAGACCTTGATCTTCCCTACAACATCCTACTTGGTTGACCCTAGATCCATGCCCTAAAAGTTTTAGCTTCAACCTACTATTAGTGTGTAAAGTTTCCTTTCAAGGGTAGAGAAGTTACCATCCATGGAGATCTTGAGCGTTTTTACTGCTGCAAGAATCTTGAGGCCAATTTCTATAAGATCCCTAAAATACCCAAGAATAATGAAGGGCCTACACCTTCTACCTCATTTGTTGACCCATCATCTCTTGCATCTACCTCAGAAATGAAGACACCCATTGTGCAGAACATTCCCGACATCAAAGTAGTGATCCAAGATGATGGTTGTGGAAACTATAAGCTAATGAAGGATACTTTTGTGTTGGAAGAGCTGCCTCTTTCTACCAAATCTCATGGGAAACCCACACCTAGCAACAACGTCCCTAAAACTATCAAGATGGCAGCTACTACCTTCACCAAGTGGGGGGACTTGAAAAAAGAAGATTTCAATGAGGAGGATATCTCTAAACTGTTATATCAAGAAGAATGACATGTCCCCGTTCTTCCCATGGAAGATGACAACAAAGGCTTGCAGCTAATGAAGGGAATGGGGTATACCAAGAATGAGAAACTAGGAAAAAATGGCAATGGTTTGCTAGAACCTATCATTCCTGAGAAACGTCTAAAGAATCTTGGCCTAGGTTGTACTACTAGCAAGGTTACCCTTATTGGAAAAGGTACTTCTGCTAAACGAGTTGAGGCTTCTTCTTGGTTACCAACATAATGTGATACTACCCTAGACGACTTCCCCCTTGATGTTGCTGACCTATTTGAGAATAACTCCCTCTTCATGATATCTACGTCATCCTTCACCCCAAGCGATCAACCAAATGAAATACACCTAGTATACCCGCGACTCATTGAGCTGGACCAACAAGGACCACTAATTCTATATTTGTTCAAAAATGATGAAGCGATCCCAAAATTCATGGGACTCCATGACAACTTACCATGGTCAGATCACAAAGCAGGTTTTGACATAGAAATAGACACAAGGGCGTGTACTACGGGGAGATGATTGAATCCTTCAGTCACAAAAGTGATGGCATGCAACTAACTTGTAGATCTTTGAGTGAAAACAACACTATGGAACTCTCTGATCCTAAAATAGTAAAAAAAAAAAGGACACATCTGAGGGTGAAAACCTATCTGAGGCACCCAAAGATGAGGGATTCAATCTCCCCCTTAGTGCAATACATCTAGAAAATTCAATAGTATTGGTAGAAAAGGCCGCTCCAGTCAATGTGGGAACAAAAGAAGCACCCAAGATCACTTTCTACGTCGAATCCTTATTGGATGAAGAACAGAAGAACCTAGCAGCATTCTTGAAAGAGTGAAGAGCTAACTTTGCATGGTCATACATGAATATGCCAAGGCTTGATCCAGAAGTAGTTGTGCATCATCTAGGAGTCTATCCATAAGCCAAACTAGTAGATCAAAAGTTAAGGAAGATGCACCCTTAGATAGCACTCTTGGTCAAACTTGAGTTACAAAAAATTCTTGACGTTAGATTTATCTAACCTATAGATTATCCTGAGTGGGTTTCAAACTGGTACAAGTCTCCAAACCCACTGGGGGCATCAGGATGTACACCGATTTCAAATACTTGAACAAGGCATGCCCGAAGGATGATTTCCCCCTTCCTAACATCGACATCATAGTGTAATTAACAGTTGGGCATGAAATGCTATCACTCATGGATGGTTTTTCAGGCTATAATCAAATCATGATCACCAGGGAGGATAAAAAAAAAATTGCATTCACTTGTCCATGGGGGACATACTGTTGGAACATGATTCCATTTGGGCTAAAGAACGTAGGAGCAACCTATCAAAGAGAAATGACCCTCATCTTCCATGACATGATCCACAAAATAGTTGAAGACTATGTGGATGATATTTTGGTGAAGCCAAAGAAAAGGAGTGAGCACATACAAGTCTTAGGGCCCATCTTCGACATAATCGAAGAGTACAAGGTACGATTGAATCCAAAAAAGTGTGTCTTTGGGGTTACATCAAGAAAGCTTCTTGGCTATCTCATACAAAGAGGAATAGAAATTGATCCAACAAAATTCAAAGCCATCCTAGGCATGGAACCACTGCAAACATTGAAGCAGATGAGAGGGTTACAAGGAAGATTGTAGTCCATTAGGAAGTTCATAGCACAACCATCAAATAAAATCCACCCTTTCTTGCATCTTATCCATAAAGGAATAACTTACAAGTGGGATGAGAAGTGTGATACAGCTTTCCACCAAATCAAGGACTATCTATTGACACCTCTAGTGCTCATGCCACCAATACCGAACAAACCACTAATCTTGTATATCTCAATAACATTAGCGGCACTAGGGGCTCTTTTAGTACACCATGATGAAAATGGAAAGAAAAGAGCCATCTACTACATTGGCAGGACCTTGGTGAACTATGAAATGAACTATTCATCCATTGAGAAAGTATGCTTAGTGGTGGTTTTTGCTTCACAAAATTTCAAACACTACATGTTGTCACATCAAATCAAAATGATTGCAAAGATTGACCCATTGAAATACCTGTTATCCAAAGAAACTCTTACTACGCAAATGGAAAAATGGGTAATGATCTTAATTGAATTTGACATAGAGTATGTGGAGTGCAATGCAATCAAAGGATAAGTGATCGTAGACCAACTAGCAAAGGCACCTATCTATGTAGAGAATGCATTAATATTTGAATTCTTGGATGAATCAGTATTCCTTGTCAATGCAATAAATCAATGGAAGATGTACTTTGATGGATCATTCACCCAACATGGATCAGGGGTGGGTATTATTTTCATCACCCCTTAAGGTGATTGCATTCCAAAGTCATACAAGCTATCATTTTCGTGTACTAACAACATTGATGAGTACGAAGCCCTGATCATAGGTCTAAGGATAGCAGTTAAATGGCAGATACAAGAGATGAAAGTCTATGGGAACTCACAGCTAGTTATCAACCAATTCAATGACGAATACAAAACTAAGGATGACAAGCTTACTCCTTATAAGAAGATGGTAGAGAGTCTCAAGGACCTTTTTATTGATATAACTTTTAAGTAGATCCCTCACATGAACAACCGAGCAATCAATGCTATGGAAATAATTGGATCATTGTTAGACATGCCGCATAGCATCCTGCAATGTGAATTCTTGGAAGAACAACTTCTCATAGCAACTTTCAAAATCCAAAAAATTGAATTCGTGTGTGTCATTGTTAGTCCTAGATCCTCATGGTATCATAACATATTCACCTACCTAAGCAAAGGAACCCTCCCATCTGATACCACCTCCAACCTTAAAAATTCCTTTGTTAAGAATGCATCTTGATTCATGATCCTAGGTGATTCCCTATACCATTGTAGCAAGGACGGGATATTACTACGATGTCTTAGCAAAGAGGAAGCCTTGACCACTTTAACAAAATTCCACGATGGCATATGTGGTTCCCATTCTAGTGGTATGACTTTAGCTAAGAAACTGTTGAGGATGGGATACTACTAGCCAACCACGGAAAGAGAAGCACATCAATATGTGCAAAAGTGTGTCCAGTGTCAACAACATGGAGATCTAATTCATGCTCTAGCTCAAGAGTTGCAACCAATCATCACACCTTGGCCTTTCTCGCAGTGGGGGCTTGACCTCATAGGAAAGATTACCCCAACTTCATCTAATGGCCACAATTTTATCATAACGGCCATTGAGTACTTTACCAAGTGGGTCAAAGTCATTCCTATGACCTACATAGTGGGGAAGCAAATTACAAAGTTTATCCTAAATTACCTCATTTTTCATTATGGTGTTCCAAAAACCCTTATCTCAGACAATAGAATACCCTTCAATAATTAGGATGTGAAAGAGCTATGTCAAAGATTTAACATCCAACACTTATTCTCTACCCCGTATTCCCTCGGGGCAATGGTCAAGTTGAGGCTACAATAAAGACCATTTTCAAGATCCTAAAGAAAATGGTCAATGAAGATGGTCGTGACTGGCATCTATAGTTAAATATCGCTCATTGGGCCTATCGAACCAATATCTGCACACCTACAGGTGCAACCTCATTCTCCTTGATCTATGAATCATAAGCCATATTTCCTATTGAAGTCAAGCTTCCATAACTGCAAGTGTTACTACAAAACCTAATCACTGATGAAGAGTACATAGTATCTCGGCTAAATGAGTTAGAATTTTTGGATATGCATCATCTTGATGCCATTAATCACTTACAAGTATATCAAAACTGATTGAAACAGAGTTATAACAAGAAGATCAAGAATCGTCCTTTCCAGGTAGGGGATCTTGTCCTAAAATAGAATCAGAAGAACCTTCCAGATCAGGATAGTAAAGGAGCCTAACTGGTTGGGTCCCTTTGTCATCACAACAAGCTATGGATTAGGAGCATACCAATTTCCAACACCTAAAGGTGAAACCTTGCATCCTAAATCAACCAACAACTTGCATCTCAAAAAGTTTTATGCCTAGGCTTAAAGGGTATAAATCTGAAAATACAAAAAAAATCAAAAAATGAGAAAAAGGGATTGAAAAATGTAAAGAAAAACAATCGCCCTTTGGTGAAAACCACTTCGGTGGTGCTTTGGGAAAGTACCTTGGTGAAAACCTGGCAAACAAGCGCCTTGCGTAAATAAAGTACCTCCATCTACCTCAGCTTTTTTATCCTATCATTCCATCCATCACATCCATTAATTGCATCCATCCATCCTATTTATTCCATCACCCATCTGTGGTTGCATCATAGCTTGATATTGTGAAGTATCGTATCCCCTGTAGTACTACTTGGCATATTCCAAAGGTCAGTTTTTCTTGCCTATATCGAGGTAGTCTATTGCATTACATTGAAGGAAATTCATCATGGATCAGATTGGGTTCTTGTATATCTTAAGGTTATTGGAAATCTTATCAAAAATCCCAAAAAAATTAATAAAGTGTTCATCTGAAAAATTCAAAAACATCCAAAATCCTGTACAACTAAAATCCAAAAACATTCAAAAATTATAATCAAAATCCCTAAAAAGGTCGAACATCAAAAATACAAAAACCGAACTATGTCAAACTACGAGTCTCTAAGCTTGAACGTAGGCAAGGCTATCATTGATGTGCCCCTAAGACACCCTAGGTCAATCCTTTAGGAGTTTGTCATAATAAACTGGCAATTTGTCAATTATTAATATCTCATCTTTAATAAGTCAAGTTAGTCGAACTACGTGGTCTATGTGTGTATAATGTAGGAAAGGAAAATCTTTGATCAGCCCCCAAGGCCCCTAGGATAATATTTTAGGTTAGGTTTTGGTTGAAACTCATAAAATCCCTAAACATTCAAATATTAGAAAATCCCTAAACATTCAAAATCTTAGAAAATCCCTAAACATTCAAATATAAAAAAACCCTAAACATTTGTAAAATCTCATAAAACCCCAAAACATTCAAAATCTTAGAAAACACAGAAACATTAGAAAACATCCAAAAGACCTAAACAACATCAAATATCTTAGAGAAAAACCCTAAACAACCTCAAATAATCGAAAACCAAAACATTTACATAAACTTTCAAAAAGATCAAAAACAACCTCAAAATATTTTCAAAATACCAAAAACATTGAAATATTCCAGAAAATCCAAAACCATCCATCCCATTTCACTTTCACCCGCAATAAAATTTCACCCATAATAAATCAATCAGCGTCTTGAACCTTTGGTAACACAAATAGAATACAAGTATCGCAAGTCATAAAGCGAGAACCTAAGTGTCAAAATCTAAAGTCTATATCATAAGTAAACAAGTCCGTGGAGTTTGTATTAAAAGCTTATCATAAACCTCATCCTAATCAAACCATCTGATAACATGTCCTAGGATGCATCCTTCCTGTGATGGACATCAACATCAGACATCACCTTAGCTAAAATAACTAGTAAGAGATATAGATAACATTGACTATTTTTCTTTGATCTTTTCTTATGATTTATCTTATTGACCCATTTCAAGAACCTCTAAATGATGTCTCAATGATTTAGAGAGAAAGAAATGGGGCATCGATCATTATCTTTCGTTTGTTGTGCTTGTGGATATTCTTGTAAAATAATTTTGGTGCATACTTGCTTAGTTGTGTGTAGGGAGGTTGTTTGGAGTAGATTGTTGACTATTGCGTATGCTTTGGTCCAAGATATTCTGAACTACTAAACTACACTCCGATGAGGTTTCTGTATGTCAAGATGTGAAAAAGAACTATCCTATCTATTTCTAGAGTCAAAGTCCATTACACTAGATACAACGCCATCCTGGTTATCATTACCTTGATGCATCATATCTATGTGTTATATAAAAATAAGGAATGATGGAAAATCCCAATCCCAAGATATGAACGAATCATCATCATCATCATCTCTCATCACCATAATCTAATAAAGTCTCAATGCATCATGGACTTGTTGGAATTCTAAATCAATATCAAAATCAATGGTCAATCCATTCTTCTTATTCTTCTATCTTTACTAACATTTATATCCAAGTATCGAATTTGTGTGATATATCAAAATGTACATGAGGTTACCCATGGCCGATGATTGTCTATACATCATCAAATCTATCTACATCAGACATTTGTGCTTTCTAGTCCTCTCTGATCTGAATTGATCCTGAGCCTATATTTTACATCTGTCGAGAAATCAACCTCAAATTCAAAGTTTCTGCCCAATTTCTTGAGGCATTAGGGAACCAGCTTATTCCTTTTGCTGGGGCAACAGTGGGGCATCCAAAAACCAATTTTTTTTATTTTTTGATTTAAGCAACATTTTTTAATCTGAAGGGCATCAGTCTTTGAACCAACGTAACAGGCACCTCACTTCAAGGAGGGAAAAAATGTACACTTAAAAATGTCTTGAATGATATCGTGCACTTGAATCAGGTATACTAACACCGTTTCATCCTCAAACCCATCCTCTTTTCACTTAATTAATTAAATTAGAATTGACTAAATTAGTCTAGCTATTCAATTAATTGTCATTTGCATCTATTAACCTAATTAATCTAATCCAGTTAATTCACCCCCTTTCATGCTAACATTTCTTCCTATTAAATTGAATAAATTAATTGTTTAATTTAAGTCCCTAAGTCTTCTTATTTAATTAAATAACCCTAAGTTATTTAATTAAGTATCATTTCACTTTCCCCCTTTTCATTAAATCACTTTATTTAATGGATATCATCTAATTCCCCTTAATTGCATAATTAAACCTTTGTTTAATTATCAATTATTAATAAATCTAATTCCCCCCACTTGCAAGGGAATATTCTAAGGGAATATTCCTCCTTTGCACATTCCTCCAAAAGGGAATATTCCCATGAAATATTCCTTCCCCTTTTTCACATTAAAAAATTGTCTTAATTTGCTAAATGTCTATTTTCCTCACCCATGAAAATATTTCAAAGAATATTCTCTTTCTTCACTCATTTGAAAAAGAGGAATATTCCTTTTTGAAACAAACTCTCAACAAACTTTTGGGAAAGCTTTTGAAAGTGTGTTTGTTTGGACAAAGGTGAACCCTTGATTAAATATCATCATTGATTCTCATCCCTTTATGAGAATCCATGATCCATGCCTCCAATTTCCTCCACCCTTGACCATTGATTAACCTTTTTTATCTCAACCCTTCATTTCTCATTTTTCCTCCTATAAATAGGTCACTATTTGGAGACAAATGGATCCATTTTTTAACATCAAACTTATGTTGTTAAAATCACTCTCACTTGCACTCACATTTAGCATAATTTTAGCTTATTTTAATTGCATCATATTAGCTTAGCTTCCATTAATGGCTTCCATGATTACATAAATGCATCCATTTTTGTATTGTGTAATTAGGGTTTCAATCTTTTTAGCTTAAACTTCATTTAGATTGGCTTTGCACTCACCCATATCAGTAATTTTAGCATAGATCATGTTAAAATAGCTTGCATCATGCTCATTTAGCTTTAGACCATGTTTCATCGCACATCTTTCATCGGTTTTGTTGATTCTCTTCAATAGAATCGATCAGAACAGGCTCATTTATCCACGGGATTGGGAAAGGGTCGTCATTCCACATCAATGTGACACCACCCCCCCAATAGGATAAGTTTCAATGGATTAGAATAGGCATTTAAAATCTTTCATATTGTAATATCTTAAGTTTTAATGGATGCTTAGTTTAGTCTTTATTTGATTGATCTTATTAGGATTGACGTTTAGTGGCATAATTACGCTTTGTATCCTCATGGATCAAGTGTAGTCAGCCCATACTAATCTGTCGGTCACAATTCCATCTCCCAAAAAGGTGGAACCCTATTTCCTTTGGTTCAAACACAAAATAATTTTAGAAGGGGGTGTGGGGGCAAAAACAAACATGGAATTAGAACTTTAGGTTACAATTTTGCATTCCATCCCAAAGTTTGAAGTTCATGAGGGGATGAGAGGAAATGTTGCATGGAGATTGAGAATTGAAAAGGACTTAGGAAAGGGAACTGAAACTTATGTCTAAAGATATTATTGGGGCTCGAAGTTCAATAGGGAGCCAAAGTACTTAGAGGGGTAGAGAAAAGGGTAGATGGAGAACCAAGAGAAACCAAATACTTACATATAAACCCAAAAACAACCATGGAGAGGAAAAACAAGTAGGAAATGACCATAAAGCATGCAATAAGATATTTTATTAAGGGATTTTATGATCACAGATTGAAATAATACCCTTAGATAACATTTCAACATAGGGGACCCAACTGGTAATATCTTGGATTGGTTATCAATGATGGGTGAGATAGGGTTAAATGCACATGGGAGTCGAATGAAGCAAAAATGAAACACAACAACTTGAGGTGCTATTATATCCTAAGGTCATGGTAGGGAGTGGTTATCACTAGCTTCACACTTGCTTTAAGCTCATTCATATGTTGGAACCCTCAATCAAGTGGTAATCTTGGGGGTATATCTTAAGAACCTTGTTATGCTTATACAACACAACTTGTACATCAATATGATAAGAATAATTTGTTCTTATTGATGATGCATATATTAGCCTCCTAATTTGAATAAAATTATGTTTCTTTTACTTCATAAAAACTATGTCATGATGATATTAATCTGATTATATGATGAATTATTTTTTATCCTAGTAATAATGGTGTATATATTCCTATTTTTTGTTATCTATCAAAAATGATTTCAATGCCAATAATATTTGTGGAAATAATTATTTTTGTTCAAATAGGGGAATAAAAGATTACCCAACTTCAATAGATAGACTCGAAGGAAATAAATTCTTACATCTCAAGAAGCTCTAAAATGGTCGTAGCTTTGAAATATTTGTAGTCCTATCGTGTCACATAAGAATTTCTAAAGAAGTAATGATAACAAAAAAGAATACCCTACTCGTCACACCTATCTCCTATCTCATGAAGTGTTGGAAAGATTTGTAATATGTTCTATTGGTCATCCATGAAGTTAAGAAGACGAAGACCCATGTTTAATGGCTACTTCCTCAAATATTTGATTTCTTTGTTATGGATAAATTATTTCATTAATTATAGTTGAACTAATATTTATGATTTTTTGTTAAGGAATCTAAATAGTAGTAATACATGACTTACATGATGTTAAGTTATTGGCATTAGTATGTAGATATATGACTCTTTGATTTTTCATTTTGAGGGATGACTCTTTTTCTAATGCATATAATAAGAAATGACTATGTGTTAATTTCAAATACATTTGGCAATCTTAGGATGATAGTATATGTCTTAGAAGTTCCCATCCTTTAGAGAGTTGGCCACTCGATTGGAGAATCAAAACAATAATTTAGAGATAAGTGTTTTGATTTATAATATCAATGTGAATTATTGTCTATGTTAAAGTGAATATGTTTAGTAAATGAAGCAATTTGTTAAGGCTACCTACAAGTTAGTTATTTTTGTGTTATCCAATATCATATGTTTTTTTTTGTGTGTTATATAGTACATTTATGGTATGATGAAGAAACCAAATGAGTGGATACTTTTTAACTGAGAATTCATTTATTTGAAATTGCTTTGGAGAATTTAGTAGTGTAGCATTATTTTGACAAAATAGTCAAGTAGTTTAAAAAATTGTTTAAAACAGTCAAGTAGCTTAAATGCTTTGTTTCATTTCTACAATAATTTTTTTAGTGTTCTCCATAGATCAAATTTCAAAAAACATTTTCTAGAGATTGAGATTGTAAATGTTTCCTTAGTTATATTTTATTCCTACATAAGCATTTCTTTGTTTCCTAGCTTCAAAATAATTATTGAAATAGGATATTTGACTTCCTATTGCATACAATCATTGGACCTATTTGTATTGACAAAATAACAATTTACTAAAGTAGAAGGTTTTATGACACCTTGTCACTTTATATACATGAATTTTTAGGTATGATCAAGTAGTTATCCACCCTAGAAACTTGTCCTCTTCTGAATGCTCTTTCCACCCTTTTAGCAGTAATCACTAGAGGTGCTCCATTCCTAATTCCCTCGAGAACTAGTTCCTTTCATTCATTTTTAAATTTTAATTCCATAGAATACTAGTAGTTTTATGAGAATTCTCCTAGAGATTGTAGCTATTGTGTACCAAACACCATGTCACTATCTCCCAATCCAACCATATAGAAATCCTTACATATTAGGTTATCTCCATTGATCATTTTCAATTATTGAATTCTTTGTACACAGTGTGGTGAAACCATCAATCACACTCACATTTAATACCTCTAAATCTTCAACTAAGGCCCTTTTTTCGCAAGGCCTTTGTTAATAAAATTGTGAGTCACCCCACTATTGATTAGAATGGTGATCCTTTGACCTACAAAATGATATGAATCCTGAATAGATTGCACCTTTAAGTTCTAGACATGATCATGATTGTTCTTGTATATTTTTCTTCTCCTTCTTCCTCAAATTCTTCATTCACCTTCCTAGACTTAAGTTTCTTCTACTTCCTTATTAGAAATGAATTCAATGTTGTTCACCTATCCTTTGCCAAGGAATTTGTGATCTCACTCTCAAGCTTCTTTGCAATAGAGCTATAGTCAAGCTTTCTCCTTAATACATTTCAGCTATCTTCATTTCTCTTCACTAGTGGTAGAATCTTCTATGTCTTTTTCTCTCCCTTTTGGAGCTTCTAGTTTAGAGGAGGAGAATCAAAATAAGATTTATTTTATGGAAAATAAGAGTCCAATATGAGGGCTCTTTTGATTGTCTCTTGGAGAGTGAAAGGATCTAATGACTTGACCAAACCCCTTAGCGACTTAGCTAGTCTTTCTACAAATATAATTATGGTTTTTCTCTCAAAAACTTCAAGTATTTTGAATGTGATTCTCTAAAATTCAATGACCTAGGGCTCCACTATTCCATAGTGTTTTAGTTGAAATAACTCTTAAAAGTGGATCTTTGGATCAAGCTATCAAATATTTCATTCAATATTGGCTAAAATCTTCAAAAGTAGTGATAACACTATGCCTTTGTGTCATGATGCCATAATAACACCATTCATGGGCTACCCCTTCCAAGTGAAAAGTGAAAAACTTGATAGCTTCTTTATTGTACATTAAATTTAGAGACACATAGGATTGATTTTCTATATCCAAGCATGGATTGACTTTTTTTGTCCCATCAGACATAGATATAGGAACCTTTCCCAAGCATTGATGTAATTCATTTTAGCTTACTTTTGAGCTAGTTTCCTACGGGTTGAAGAACCATTTTAGAGCTTGATGTTGTAGATAGCAAAAAATGATAGAGCATCCCTAATGTATGGGTCGAGAGTTTTATACTTAACACAAAGGGTTGAAAAATATTCTATCTACTTAGTTGCCTCTTCTTTCAATGGGTTTTATCTTCTTTCCAAGAATTTGGTTGGAAGGAATTGGGTGAAAATCCAAGAGTTTGGTTAACCCCTTATGCACTTCCCCTTTTAAGATGTAATTTTGGGGTTCCAAGAGCTTTATGACCTTGCACCAATATTTCCATTGCGTCTTTGAGAGCTTGGGTCATTTCTTTTTTCCTTACATCTATATTGATAATTGGTTCAAACATTGCCCGAGACTTTTCTTCCTCTGTCAAATTGTGTGTCCTACTTGATTTAATGCTAGTCAACACAATGTCTAGATTTCTTACAAGATCAGCTCCAAAAAATAGTATTCTTGAAAGAATATGCAGAAATGGATAAGAATCTCCTTTGAATGTGGACAATTAACATAGTAGCCACAAATCGTCTACTCTTTATTAATTCAATGGTGATTTCAAATTATAAAAAAATACAACTTTGACATATATGTTGGAATGACCACATTAGTTATTATTATCAAAAGAAATGACATAGATTAACAACAATGGGTGCTTAAGGACCTACTAAAGGCTTGCAAACCCTATGTGCTAAGGGGGCTAGCTAACAATGAGATAGATGGGCATTGTAGAAGCTACCAAATAGTAGGTTGTTGAAGCTCAAGTGTAATCCTTATGTGGGATTTCTCAATGTTGGATAAGGGTTTTCATCCATATTTTGATTGTGGAAATTAAGGAGTTTCCATAAAACATGGATGTCATCACCAATATTTGACTTAGCTCAAATAAGTGCTTGAGAGACAACTTTTAATCTAAGATACACTTTCAAGCTCTTTCCTTTTCCCTCCAAAATATCTCCACTTATAAACTCTTGGCTGGCATTACTCAAAGAAAAAATCTTGATCACATAACACATAAGGGCCCTATAACCAAGAACTAATAAAATAGGACACATTTAAGTATTACAAAGCCATTTCTCTAATTTACTTCCCCATTCCCATGGGAAATAGAAAATAGGCTTAAGGAACATCTCAAAATCTTATGAAAAAAGGGGATATAATAATCCTACAGTGATAATGTTGTTAAGAAACAATACATATGCCAAGTTGAGAATAAGCATGTTGTTGCTTAGTTTGAAAGAGTACCTAAGCTTGAGGCATTCCAATTTTGAATCCAAGATGATTTATTTCCTCATGTTGAGTAGGGTTGTAGTTAGGAACACTTTTCTTTGTCATGTGAATGAGAGGTATTTTATTTTTTCCTCCATTTACATAAGGAGGTCATAGGTATGAAAACAATGCGGGATATTTACTCTCTCTTATGTGTTTTAATTATTTTGATGTTGACTTGATCTTTAAAATTTCACCCTTTGTTGCCATAGGTATACATAATGCACTATGGAATAGGTCTTACACTTATTATTTGTGGTTTCCTTGTAGTTGTAAGGTTGATAGTGAAGTGCTTCTTTACTTGTTGGGAAACATTTACATGTTGATGCATGTAGATAAAAGATGCCGCTTGTTTTGATTAAGATAAATTGAGAAGGGCCAAAACCCATTACAAAACAACCATTAAGGCATACCAAAGGAATCTCATAAGAGGTGAGATAGTAGGAAAACAAAAGAAAAGGAGACTAAAATCCAAAAACTAGCACTTATAGAAATTGAGACAAGGCCAGCCGAAGACCAACAACCCAAGGGGACCAATTATTGTTCTCCAAGAAGATGGTCTTTTATAGCTTGCCACTCTTTGGTAAGGAACTAAATTTTTTCCTCAAAAGATAAGGCTTTTGGATTCTTCTTGCCAGTTTGTCCCTGGAAGCAAGCACTTTCTCCACAAACTTACCTTTTTTGTTGGAGCTAGTAGGGGGCATCCAAATTTTCCTCCCTAGCTCTCTTTGCAAGGAAGCTTTCGATCTCTTATTCAAACACTTGGATATTAACTGTTGTATTCTTCATTGTTTACTTGTAATCTATAATCTCCTACAAATTGAAGATGACTCTATCTTGGTTGCAATGGAGTTTTACAACCTCCTTTATCAAGCTCACACAATCCTCAAGCGACTTGATAGCATTTATAATTTCCCCAACCTCTTTTTCCAAATTGTCCCAATTATTAGAAGTTTGAGTCATGCCTCTCAATAACTCTCAGTGATCTCCATCCTCCACCTCACCTAACCAGTCTCTAGCCTACTTCAGAACAATAATCTCCAAGTTTTGGATTTTATCCTTCGCCATGAGCAATTGGACCAACAACCATTTAAGGATGTCATTTTGAATATTTGTGGCTTTGCAAAGTTCATCCATTTTCTCTCTCAAGGAGGCACAATTCATACAAGGGTTGGGGGTATCCAAAGGAATAGCCTCCAACTCCTAAGCTTTCTCAACATATTGCTAAGGGGAAGAAGGGGGGCTAGCAGATAAACTACAAAGTAGAGAAGAACTAGGAGAGTCCTTGGGAGTAACATCTAGAGAAGAGAACCAGGAGAACCTAGAGTTGTTATCTGAAACCAAAATTTGAGGAGAATCCTCAAAAAAAAACTTTTCTTACCTAAAGGAGTAGGGGGAGTCGAATCAAAGGCTTTTCCCTTTGAAGCCTGAGGGGTTGGACCTAGTAACTCTAGGATGTTGGAGGGAGGTGGATTAGGTAGCTAGTGAAGGGGTTTCAAGGTTACTAGCCGAGTTACCATGAACACCCTTGTGAACAAGGGAGGGGTTGACAATATGAGGGAGAGAAGATATGGAGTGGGAGAGAGACACATTATACCAATAGAACCTATAGATCAATCCCTGGTAGAGAGGCGAGGACTTCCCTTTATCTTGCACAACATTGACAAGTTGTTCCAATGAGGAGTTGATCCAAAATGCAAAGTTCATTTTCGTATTATATTGGAAGTGATTTAACATGGGAAACAAATGAGCATGAAATAATTTAAAATAGCCATCGAGGGTAACATAACTCATCACCTATGCAATCTTCTTCTATACCCAAACGAAGTCCTCTCTATAATAGCCATTTTGCAGCTTGTTCACTTTCTCACTAGTCATTATTTTACAAAAATCATAGCCTTTTGATAATTCCCTTTAGGTTTCTTGGGAATGTTTGCACCCTCAAGAGGGAGGCCAATGGCCATTTAAATTAGCTCCACAGTGACAAAGAAAGAGAGGCCTTGAACCTTGACAAGGCCTCCATTCCAAGAATTCGTAAACTTTATGGAAAGGTTAGGGTCATGGCCCTTCAAGGCCTTAATGTACAAGGTGAAATTCCTCTTCTGGAGGATAATCCAAATCTTTGGATCATTCCTTAGAGAGTCACAATTGTTGGGCTCTTCTAGAACTAATTCCCCACCCATAATGATCGATAAGGGAGCAAAGGAATAGTAGTTGAAAACCAATCGAAAGTGACTCTAGAAACTTTTAGCAACCATAGAATAGGAAAGCTAAACATGTAGCTTGCTAAAAAGAGCCAGAAATAAGAAGCAATAATTATTTTTCATGCAACTGAGAGTATGCATGTTATCGTTACAATCTTGTGAGAGATACAGATCAATCTTTGACATGGTGTACAATATGAAAGGCAACTTCATTAATGATGGAGTTTCTCACGTGCTCTGAGATCAAATGCAATTCATCCCAAACTTTAATATTTTTGAAAAAGGCCTCTAAATTATCCATCACATCCGTAAAGGAATTCTCTTCCTAGTAAATGTGCATGAGTTTGCATTGTCTTATACTCATCATGTTTAAGCGAGCGGATTCTATGAGGTCATGGAGATACTAGCTTGGGGAGGCTTCCCCATTCAACATCATGATGGTATTCCTAGAGTCCACTTCAACGGAAAAATTAATAATGCCTCTTTGTTTAGCCAGTCAAATTTCATGAAAGGTAGCAACCACCTCTACATAACTAGAAGACTAGGTGCCCAAATTAACTACATAAGAAAAATCATCATTCCTCTATGATCTCTGAGAATTTCGGCCCCCTCCTACCCAACCTAGATCCCCTTTTGTAGAGTCACCAAAGTTAAGTTTAAACCAGCCAGGGTCGAGGAGTCCAAAAGACAAGTAATATGAATTTTAGATAAATTATTAAGGATGTCAATAATATCCTAGGACTTAGAACCACTAATTTCTAGGGTTTCTTTTAGAATTGATGGCCACAACCATTAAATTTTCCTTGATGTTTTGAATGGTGAGATTTGCGAGCACATTCCAAGCATACTTTTGATCCTCGAAAACTCTATTGTTGTGTTCTTTCTAGAGAGCCCAATCACTAAGGAGAGCTTTCCATCACAACTTAGTTATAAGGGGATGATTGAATGAGGGGGTCCAATAACTTAAGATACTATTGGTGCTCTTGTGCCAAACCCAATTGAGAAGGAACCTTGATTAGAGCTCAAAGAGCTCAAATTATTAAGGATTTCAATGATATCCCAGGACTTAGCATCACTGATTTCTAGGGTGGAGGGGTTTCTTTTAGGGTTGACGGCCACAACCTTTAAATTTTCCTTGATGCTTTGAATGGTGAGATTTGTGAGCACATTCCAAGGACACTTTTTATCCCTGAAAAATATATTGTTGTGTTCTTTCCAGAGAGCCCAACCAGTAAGAAAGAGAGCATGCCATCACATCCCAATTAGAAGGGGATGATTGAATAGGGGATCTAGCAATCTAAGATACTATTGGTGCTCTTGTGCCAAAGACCTCACTTGTTGCAACAATGTAGTGGAAATGATTTCAATTTGATATAGATAAGCTCCTATAGTAGGCTTCCTTTGACAAAGGAAAGTTATTACAAGAACTTTTCCATGGCCTTATTCCACGAATCTTATTTGTAGGGTTTGGCTTGCAATTGTGTGTGCAAGTTGTGTTTGTAGCTATATCTTGTTGAATGATCAAGACAACTAAGAGGGGGGGTGAATCAATTGTAGCAAATTAAAACATCAAAACCCTCAATAATAATTAGATCCACATGCATTCATTAAGCCCTTATTCTATTAAAGTGATTAAACATGAAATGAAAATAACATAAACTGAAATAACAACACCATACATAAGAGAACACCAGATTTATGTGGAAAACCCAATGAGGGAAAAACCACTGTGAGGATTAGCTCACAATATAAGTAATTGCAAAACCAGTACAAGGGATCACTGTAAAAAAAGGACACACTGTCCAAAACAACTCACAGTTAGGGCTCACTGCCACAAAAAGAACGCAAGAAGATAGACGAGAAATGTTACACAAAGAACAACTTCTCAATGCAACAAGGAATTCACCACAAATGCTCCAACACACTCGCAGCCTTGTATGAAAGATTTCGAACACCTTCAGCTCACTGCCTTCAAGAATCCAACACTTGAAATTCACACTGCTCTACTCAAATTTGCATCACACACATCATTCGCATCGATCTCGCATCTATCTTTTCTCTCTTGCATCTCACAACAACATTACTCTTATTTATATTAACCTCAACCTTGAAAACCTTCTCCAAGGTTGGCAACTATCCATTTCTTCTACAAATTCAAATTAGGTCGGCACCTAAGCATTCCCGCAGTTGATAGGAATGAAGGTGACCCATATAAATCCTTAATTAGGACCCAAATAAATCCTAACACATCTCAATATGCTTTCATAAGCCTCACATGTAGTGTTAACACAAGGCCGACCAATACCCATGCTAAACACCATAAAACATTAATTACACGCTTCCTTAAATCAATCTGAAACTTTCAGACAACAAAATTCACTTGAACATGATCTAGAATAATCTTTGAACCACCTGAGATCCATCAAAACACTTCATCCAAACTCGCATCATATAAATACTTCAGCTCAAAACAATTGGTTAACGCTATTTGCACACTAATGCATGAAACACACACTGTACTGTACCAAATCAAGTGAAACCTTGAATTATGAAAGATAAAAACATTATAAACAACTTCCCAAATCTACACAACCTAAAGCCAAATTGGAGAGAAATGTGCAGCAAATACATTTCTCCCAGGCCACAAAAATCATCACTAAAAAACCGGTTCACACACTAGTGAAAATATCTCACATTGTACAATGATCCAAAAACCCAAATTTTGAATATAGCAACCTCTAACAACCTTGAACAAAATATCAGATCCGCACAGGTATAGCATCAACATAGACGAAATGTGGAGCACATCCCGGAGGACATTCTAAAAACTTACACAACACTGTTTTCTTTGTCTATCAATTTTTCTCAAAAGCACTTGGAAACCAAGTACCAAAGACATCATCTTAGCTCATTACTTCATTTAAACTCATCTTCAGACACTGCAACATAAAGATAGCTCCATGTACTCACAAAACTTCCTCAATATCTCAACTATACATGCACAACCTGCAACAACATGTTTTCCTCTTGTTCATAATTTTTTCAATATCCTCAACAACTTCATCATGCAACAAACTTCCTTAACACATGGTTGACACCAATGACAACACCTTCATACTTGCAACATATCTTCCAAGTCCTTGTGCCTTCTTGTGTACATACATTCTTCAACAAGTGACATATGTCCCCAACAAGAGCAACTATTGGGACCCCATCAAAAAATGAAATTTATCGAGTCCTTGCCCATTTTTGTGAATTTTTCTTGTATCATCCCTTTTGATTTCCCCCATGTTCTACAAAAGTCGAGTGTTTAATGAAAATTCATGTCTATGTGTTTTAGGGGATTTTGTTCTTATCCCCTAAGTTATAGGCTTGCAAGTGAACTTGGGATCTAAACACTAGGTCTTGAGGTTCTAGGTTCCCCCTAGGTCTTGGCTCCCGCCTCTCTCTATAGTCTCCTATGTTCCCTTGGTTGTGGGTTCACAAACGAACTTGTAACCAAGTGACTACATCCCAATGTTCTTGATCCCTATGGGTTCCCAATCCTCACTACCTCTTTCATGTTGAAGTTTTAGAACTCCTTGGAACCTTGGAACCCTCAAAACTTTTTGTTCCTTATTCCCCCAAAACCTAGACCTCTAGGAGGAATTCAAACCTTAGCACTGTGTCCCTAATGCCAGGTCCATCTTGCCCCCAATCCCCATAGCTCCCTCTACTCTAATCCCCTATCTCTCTTAAGGCTTGAGACCCCCTCTTCCCCTATTCATGTCCCCTTTAATCTTGGTCTTGATTCCTCTAGACTCAATTCTCAAGCACAACACTCTCTCCTTGGTCCTAGTCCTCTTTCCATTTCCCCAAATTCAACGTAATAATCTCTCGTCCTTACTCCAAATGCCAAGTACTCTAGGGACAATGAACAAATATCTGGCTTCTAACTTTGTCTCCAAGCTTAAGATGGTTGAAAATCTTGAACTTGACATACAATAATTTCACAATTCAAATCCCATGTTTATTCAAAAAGATAAACCTGCGCTATAAGTGTTTGAGATTGATGGCTTATCCTTTGGATAATATGGAACTACATTTTAAGGCTAATGAATCCTTCAAAACTCCTAAATTTGTCGCTAAGCTGAGAATTTTACACGACAATATCTCATATTAATTATGCATATCCAACAATAAATCTATTATTTCTTCCTTTATGCTAATTCTAATGGAGATATTAGCAGCTAGCAAAAGCAACCAGCAAATCACATCAAACTTCTGCTTCAAGCTGCTCATGCAATATTGAAAATGCTTTCAAACAATTTCTGGGTTTTATTTCTCTCTTCTTTTCAAATCATTTTCAATTTTGAAATTTCATTCACAAACGAGAAAGATATTACAGTTTTACTGCAACTGTGTTAATTTAATGTAGAAATGTCATTAAAAAAAAACAAAACAATATACCAGCAAACCATTTTTTCTTTGCTAGCAGCTTCTTCGTTGTTTCCTCACAGACCTAGCATCATGAGTGCTCTGATACCATATGAGAAATTGGGCAGAATTATAGAAGCCTATGAGATTAATTTTACACAAATAACACTACTTCTATATCTTATTTTGTTCAATACATTTGTATATATATATATAGGATTTTCTTATCCTATATTATAGGAGGGTTGTTCTACCTCCTATAACCACTCCTATATTTGTGAGTTGTTAAAACAACTCAATACAAACAATTATTCGTACAACCTTTATATATTATCCTACACATGATATTTGGCAAGCTATAACAAACCCAACAAATAATTATTTTATACATCTTTATGATGCAATATTCCTAACAGTTATTGCATTTAGAACGCTCTAATCAAAGCATCCCTAAACAAAAGGAAAGAGATCACAAATATACAATTTTCATGATTGCAATCCCATAGAGTTAAATTAGTGCAAACACTAGTTTTTGTTAAAATTAGATATTAGCTTTTTGTGACAATTTACAACAATATTATGTCAAAAACAAGAGTTAAATAAGTGGTTTTTATTAATATTAGATATTAGCTGTGACAATTTGAAACAATATTATATCAAAAACAACGAGCACAATATTTCCCACCTTTTTACTTTTTAAGTATTTTGCTATTATTAAAGTGAACATTTGCAGTGATGCAAAATGTGATGTTTTATTTTTCCTCCAATAAAACAGATTTGAAAAAAGTACTTAAAGCAGATTTGAAAAGTCACTTGAATCATATTTCCCATCAAAATTGGCTTAGAGAAATCCAACACTAATGCTGATGTAGAATGAATTTTTTTTCCAAAATTTCTATTATTATTCGATGAAGCCTACATTGGACAAAATTCTTGCATCAGATACCAAAATCAGTTCATTCTTTACCAACTTAACACTAATCCTAACCCTATTTAAGGGTTTTTGGTATACGTGTGATTATTAAGATAATTTACAAGATCCAATATATATGGTAGGTTAGTTTTAGAAGCAAAAGTTATAGAAGATGGGCCGATGAATTATTTACAAGTTTGCTGTGAAAACCTTCAAAACATACGTAGCTTTTAAATTTTAACACTACCTAAACCTGTCTTTATCCGAAATTATTCTTTAAATAAATAATACCAATTCCTTTTTCTTATGGACATAACAGTTGTCAGGAATACAGGACTTCGAAA
>VDFB02252616.1:115128458-115257734 GCA_007258455.2 Sequoia sempervirens | reverse complement strand
GGATTGGACTTAGATAGAGTAGTCTAGGTCACGTGGGAGGGAGTGAGACCTGAGAGAGAGAGACTTCAGAGGGATAAAGAGTTATCCAATTAGGGTAACGAGTTGAAGATTGTATGAAAGGTAAAACCTCAACTGTCCATCTATGATCATAAACTGTGCACTCTAAGCATTATCAAAGTTGTCAACCAAAGAGAGCGGAAATTCAGGTTCTTTTCAAAGCAGGTCATTTGGCAAGGCATTTGTGTGCACACTCTTCAATTAGACCACATACATTTATAAGTATACAATTCAACTTTGACAATGGACTTGTGAGTTCTTGTACAATCCTTTCCACCTTGTGCATGACCTATACATGGGCATCACATTCACCTACACCAATACATTTATCCTAGCTCCAAATCCATCTAACATATTATAGCATAAAAAATTATCAGCAATGATAATTTTACACTAGGTTTAGCTCTCCTCCTATGTGCTTGGACCTAATATGTATTAACTGTCTATTTTTATAAATATTATTAGAAAACCAAATATGAGAAATCAAAATATGCATTTAATATTTTTCCCCTGACACCTTTGATCCCAAAAAAGGAGGGATCTAGTCTAGGGAACACTATGCCCTAGACCAACATTTTTGGCTCTAAATTCAAATATGCGTTTCAGTAATTTATTATTTTAATTTCCAATTTCAAATGTTGGCTATCGGTATTTGATTTTCAGGAAATTAGAATAATTGCATATATAAATAAAAATTATTTTCACCATTTTAATCCTAACAATAGTCCTAGAAAATTTGGAGAAGCATAATTGAGAATTCAAGAGCAATCAAGAGCATAATTATCAAGATTATTACAATATTTCATCATTCAAGTAGCATGTCTTATGTTATGTGAGTTTGTGTTCATGTTTGTATGCATTTTGTTTATGTGAACTAACACTTATAGGTGATCAAATAAATTCAAGTCAAGCAAAATGTGATCCTTGAAGGTGATGAGCATGACTTTGGTCCATCAAGGAGATCATATCTGAGTGGTGAGTTTCAATAAGGTTGTCAATTCATTACTTATTTATCAATTAGCCTCTATCCAACCAAGGATACACTCTCTTTTTATCATAATTTTCCATTGTGGAGGTATAAATACCAAGATGGGGTTTGACTTAGGCAAGCCCCTATATGGCACAACCCTTCCTCTCCTCTTATGTGTATAGATTGCATATCTGAAGTGAGTTGGAGGAAGATTGAAGGCTACTTTTCCATTCATGCATCAAAACCCTACAAGTCATAGAATCTGCATTTTTCACTAACAGATGAAGTTCTGACAACAAAACCCGGAGGATATCTAAGCTACAGACCATGGACCTCGGGCTTGCATTTTTAGTTTACAAATAAAGGAGGATTTTCTAGGGCATAGAATTCTCTAGACCAACTAGATATACATCGAATTTAAATTCTAGGTTCCTCTATGTCTACCCTCTACATTTTTGGATCCGAATTTTGTCTCTCTACAATCAATTTATTAAAAATCATAACAGACTATTGCATTTTCATAGTTTTCATAATTAGATCATTGCATTTTAGAAATTAGTCAATTACCAATCATAACAGTCACATTCCATCATCACACACCACACATAAACATTGGATTAAATCTCTTATCCACCATTTTGGCTCTCCCGACTAGGCTTGTAGCAAAGTGGTTCTTAAGGTCATCTTTAATCCAATCCAAAACAATTAGGAAGAGGGTCTCAAATCCTTTTCCCAACCAAACATATATGCCCATATCTACTCTAAATGATTATTCCAACCAACTAGATCCATGTGGTTCTCACATTTCACACAACCCTAGCCACATATGCAGCATATTGTACATTCATGTGATACTTTTTAGTACTTTTGAAAGGCTTAGATAAAAACCTATTCTATAAATACACTTGATTATAGATTTTGTAAACTTGTCTAAAAAAAAGTGAGCCCAGTCATATCATTTTGCATATTAATATATTTTTACTTCAAAGTTCTTTTGAAAACTAGACAAATGCATTCTTCCTACTTGATCATGGGGATGTGCTTTCCTACCATATCCTCTATAATAATTTGATCATTTAGACAATATCAATGACTAAAGGATAACATATTTCTCATGTTGTTCTCATGGCCTACATCTTCTATAAATATTTTGCATAATGAGCACTTGATGGATACAAACCTATCTCCATTTGTGTTGATCCATGGCCTTGTTTCTACACACAAGGTTTTCCTTTGATCTTAGATATAAATTAGATCACACAAGGTTTTCCTTTGATTATTGTAGTTGAATTGCAATCAAAATGTATGCAAGCTCTAACTCCCAAAGGTAGAAATGAGCATGTCACTAACTCTAGCTCCAATCCAACTCTTGACACTATCAAAATACATTTAGAAGATATTATATAATTGATTTGTGTGTTTTTAAGATAGCTTAGGAGGCATAATATCTTCATCTTTATTGGTACAATAATTTTTGAGACCCATATCATCGAATAGGTTGAGACCTTGAAATTATTTATCAAGAAGGGAGTCATTGGTTGTTTGAATAGTATTACCCACACTATCCACATCAATTATTGTAGCATTCTTTGGTGGAGCCACAACTTTTAGGTTTGCATGGATATCTAGCATCTAATAAGGCTTTTGTTAGAACATTATATTCATTAGAGATTATATCTAATGTAGATGATCCTAAATAACATTTATAAGACTCCAACTTATAAAATTTTCAATCTTATAAAATATTAATATGATATTGGTCATATGTTAGAGGTGAATTTATAAGATTTAACTATATAAATAATTAATTAATTTATTAACCAAAAGATTATGCCATAAACATACCTTAAATATTGACAATCATATCTAGAAACATACCTATATCATGCAAGAGGCAAAATTATATGCATAAAAGGCTATCATGAAAAAAATAAAAGGAAGAAAATATTATGAAAACAACGTTTGTCATATGTTTGTTTCTACAAATATTATGGAATTTGGCTTTACGCCTGACAAATGTAATTGCTTGAAGTTTTTAAAGCCTTTTCCATAAATACATTCTTTTGCATATCCTGCAGACTTCGCGGTTAAAAGGAACACATCTCTTTGAGGCATTCTGTCAAACAGTTCACGTGCTTTGTCCATGCTACCGCAATTTACGCTGGAGTACGCTAGCAAATTCACATATGGTGTGACAGTATGACTGCATTGTGAGGATACTCATATTTCTTAATTCAATTGTATCCATCTTCATATAAGAGCCGTCGGAGGAAAAGACAAGAAAGAATTACAGTATGTGAGAATTTTGTCTGTAATTTTTACGTGTAGATTATTCATTCACAAGCCAAAGACCCCCAACTTCGAGCGAATCTATCAAATTCTCACATAGTTTTAGGCTTATCTAGAAATCAAGCTTATGTGGCTTCTGCCACTTTTTATGTAAATGTGCATTCTTTATATATTATTTTTATTAGAAAAACATTTTTAATCGGAGCTATGAATTGAAATAGGGATTTTGAAAGGAATCCGAAATCTTGAATAGCAAAAAAGAGATCAAATAATATGAAATCAAAACATACAAAGAAACAGGCTTTGATTAGGCTTCCTGAGAGACAAACAACCAACTTATGGCAAAGGAACAGCCAAACCTACTCTCAAAGAGGCTTGAATCCAAACCTCACCAACATTCTTTTTTATCTTGTTAATCGTTGACAAATATTCTGTTTATAAGATCATCAATATGAGATCAATACAAGTTCTTGTGAACATAACAATGAGATTAATATCAGCATCTCTCAAGCAATCATACTAGAAACTACTTATGAAAGATCAAGAGTCAAAACTTAGAAATCCACTTATTTGGAAACCACCTCCACACTAGAAGTCAATTATGGAGACCAAGAATCGCAACTTAGAATTCTATATTAGATGTCTCTTTCAAATTTTAACTTGAGTTTCCACAATGAAATCAATTCTTTAACCACAAAAATTCAATCTCTTCGACTAAAAATGTGTTCTTCAGAATACATTCAAGAGGTTATGTCTAGTAAGCAGAGTGTACAGTGTCTCCTTGATAAGCAGTGGATGGCAAGGCAATTTATGATTATGATTAGAATATGGAAAACATGCAGTGTGATTCAGTCTATGTCTACCACACAACCACATTGCCATTATGCCTTTCCCACAAAAGGGAAAAACAATTTCTCAAGGGAATTTAAAGGGATTTTATGTTTCACAAATAGAACTAAATTATTTATGAAGCATTAAACCATACAATTCAACCCCATTTATCTGCCAATTACTGCCCTGGCATAGGCAGGGATATTTACATTGTCTGATAGAGTTCTGCAACTACAGACATTTGAGTACTTGTTTGTATCTCAGGTCTGATAATAGATAGAGAATTCCCACACATTTCTATATATGAATCAACTTCGCCCATGAGAAATGACCACCACAAAAGCGCAAACTCAGATTAATGGACAAGCAATAGGAATAGCCTCTGAACCACAAAAATTATGCTTTTAAGTGCTGAAATTATTTTATGGAAATAGTCAAGTTCTAGACAAATTGTCCAAATGCAATCAGTAAGCCAAGTACAGTGGTCAATCGATCAAGCATGCAACCAAGTGATCTAATCCAAAAAGAAACAGTCACTCCTGAAAAATGCACCAATGCAAGGAGAATTTGATGGTACCCACAGAGATTCAACAATTTGGAAGGAATGCTACATCAGCTCAGCAAAGAGAAGAATTGGTAGGTGAAACTCTTTGGAACAAATGACAAGACAACAGAAAGTGTATTTGCTGCCAAGACCAAAGGGATGTTTTAGTTAGACCATGAATGCTCAAAGCAAAGATAAGACTACTAGATCTACAATAAGTAAACTACTCTAAAAAATATTAGGGGCTATTGTTGTGGTAAGATGAGACATTTTTAGAAAGGCTGTAGAAAAAGTATATTTTACTCAATTTAGGAATTATCTGATATGGCATTTTGATTTCAGTGACAGTATACATGACTTGCAAGAAGGACTGGTCTTATTCTTTGCTGCAGATAATACTCAGTTCAAACATGTGATTGTCTGTGATGGCAGAACACATTTATAGATGATTGTGGAAATTGTCAGATCAACCTAGCAGGAGAAGTAGGCAGAACAAAAGATTAATGAAAGGAGATTGAAAGATGCCTCCGGAAAGTGTGTCAGTGCATTTTCCAAGCTGCACTCATGCATCGAGGACATGCAGAAGAGCTTGGAGGAAGCAAAAGTATTGTATGTCTTATGTCTGAAGTGGTCTGCTACAAAAAAGAGCATAAAGGATCAGATCAATTCTTTTGAAGTGCAGATCACAAATGTAGCTACAACTTATGATCTTATGCAGGACAGTGACGGTGCCATAAGGGCACAAGTGGAGAATCTGCACTCTCAGATTCAACAACTGCAAGATCAAAGGGTGCAGTTTAAGGGTCAGTTAAAGCAATTAAGAGAGGTAGTGAGCCTAAGGTTGGCCTCACTCACTAGACTTTTGGCGGAAGAAAATGGGGTAACTCAAAAGTACCATGCACCATCTTCTTTGGAGGAAGCAAAAAAACACATACGTGCAGTTGATATGTCAAGTCCAGACCCTGACTGTAGCAAAGAAACAATGGGATAGCAGCTCCATCTCAAGACAATTTACCAAAACATTTTTCCATCCAGTTGAATTGAGTTTATTTTTTGATGTAAGATATCTTCTCTTTTTGATGTTGTGCATATATGCAAAGTAGAACCATCTGTAGATAAGAATATATTAATTTTTTTGTTGTTGATGAAGTAACCGGACTTCATCCCAGAGGGAGTAAAAGTTGTATATATTAAGGGGGAGCCTATAATTTTTGTTTGTACAGAGAAAGATTAGTTACACTTTGCCCTTGATGTCAAAGGGGGAGAACTTGTGCACATCAATTGATTTTGCCATCAATGAAAAAGGGGGAGATTGTTACAGCTTGATAAGCTTGATTATCATTGATGTCAAAAGTATCCTTAGAATTGTATATGCTTTGAAGATTGTTAGTGTGCAGAGATATCTAATTGTACAGGTCAACATTGCAATGATGTGGAAAATTTAGTTAGTGTGTTGCCTAAATATGATATAGTTGTGGGTAGTCATGTCTGGATGTGTTTTCAAGATGCTTACAATGATATTTTGTCAGTTTGGTGTACCGCACTCAGTGACAAGTTATAGAAGTTTAGTTTAGGAATTCATAGTGTATACTCTAAGGCAGAGACACAACATTTTGGTCTGCATCCTTCTGTAGAGTAAGATCCAGTCTTGTGGTTAAGAATTTAAGTTTATAGAGATGTGAAGGTGTTATATCCAAATTTTCATGACAATAATACTTTTGTAGAAAAAGTTAGAAGTAACAGAGTACCAAACTTTGTTAGGGTAGTGCAAAGTGGTTCATAAGGCTTGTTGGAATGATCTGCATTCCATTGCACATGAAGTTCTAGTCAAGTGGTTTTGAAGACATACTCAGTAATGTTTAAAGTATGCTATATGGAAGTTTCAAGTCATCTGGTGCTTTGTAAGTTCAACTTTCAAAGTGTCAGAGTGATATTGTTCGTTCTGGATACTTAATCGTCATCAAAACATGTGTTTGAATACTTGCACTAGTAGAAACCTGTGAAGTTCAGTAGTATGAGTTTGTGTGGACACTCCACATGTCTCATAGTATCTAAGGTATGAAGCACATGAAGATCGTTCTTGTTTCCACTACTGCATAGTTGTGTTCAAGTCATTTTGTAAAATTATGCTTTTGTTGAGGACAACTAAGGTATGTTGTTGGTATGCGCCACTAATTCAAGATTGAGCAGAGTTTAAGGATTGATTGAAGATTTTGTATGGGTCATGCCGAATCATTTGGAAGAAATTGAACAAATAATGTTTTACCAATCTTATGTATTGCAAATGAATATGGTGGTCGACATGCTACAAGTTACATATTTTCTTGTTTATGGTCAACTTAATTTTTATTTGTGAAATGTGCGAATGATATATATAAAATATCAAAGATGAGGAGAGATATGATGTGGTGTGTGAGGATATGAGAAGATTGTGATAAGGTTCGTCTCAAACCTAATGTGCAAAATTGATGACTATTAGTGGGTTGAAGCCATAAAGTCAGTCATATTCTAGTTATTCTAATCAAGGAATTGTAGCTTCCTTGGGTGTGACCCAAAATATGTAATAAGGGAGTTGTAGCTTCCTTGGGTTGTAGCCCTAAACCAAAGTTGTAATTGTTGCTTATTTGTGAGGCTAGATTTGGACAATAGATAAGTAGCATTTCTCACCGTGGTTTTTGCCTTGTAGGGTTTTCCATGTATATCTAGTATCAACTATGTTCTTGTGTGAACACTTATCTTCTTTCCTATTTTGATTAAGTAGATGAATGCCTTAATGTTATAACTTAGCTTCAGTATTTAAGGATTGAAATTGGAATTGAAGAATACTGACTCACCCGTCTCTTAGTATTCCAGTTTGTTCAACACTCATTGATTGAGCCCATGTGATATTTATGTGAATTCACTTATGTATTTAATATTCTTACAAGATGCTCTAACATAGGCATGGAGTTTTTTTTCATAGTTTTGATTTCTATTGTTTTGGTAAAAATAGCTATGGTTTTGACCTCTCTCTTTTCCTTATCAGATATATGAGACATTGGTTTTATATAATCATTTATGGGTACATGGGTGCTATTGGAATGATATCAAGATATAGAGTGCTAATGCGTTAATATTGTCAAATGTACATTGACTATTAATACATACTTGTCCTCTTTCTCTAGTAGAGTACCCTTTTAAAAGTGTTTCTCCATGTAAATCCTATGTCTATATGGTTTATTAAATTTATTGTTAGTTTTGATGTATACATTTATGGAATCGTCTTTAATCAAAATCCTATAAATAAATTTATATATTAGATTTATATACACTTTGGATTTTTCTTATTGTAGTAGTTTCACCTTGCTTTTTCACAATAATAAAAACCTTTCAAAAGAAACCCATGCACATCAAATATCCAAAACAAATAGAATAGGAATAACTAGGTTTTCCTCAAGTGTCTATTTTATAAAAGGTAAGCCTCTATAACTTTCTATTTGTAACAAGAAATGCCTATGTCCATATTAGAATAATATAAATCTAATCAAGACTACAAATAATGGTGCCTTTGCAACCTTTCTCTAATGGTTGAACTCTTGTTTTAACTACAAAAAATTTGCACATAGAATAGTAAACACATTAACATGGCTCTCACTAATGCTTTACCTAAACCTACACAACACACTTCAACATTCTCTGTCAACATGCTACTTCATTTGGAATTGAGAAGTATATGTTGCTATATATTTCATCTCAAGTACATATAGAGACAATATTTTATCGATGAGGACAAAGGGTTTGAATGAAACCCTCTCTTTTAAACATTTGAGTATAAGGACAAGCTTCCTTTAGAAGCTACAAGCATGCTTAGTCAAGAATGTAATTTAGAGTTAAACCACATCAACACAATCTAGACCTTCACTAATTCTTGTGTACAAGTTCAACTACTTTAGATCCTTATTAATTCTTGAGCTTCATAAAATATTTACAATTAAAAATTATGTCATCAATAGATGTACATATATCACAAAGTCATGTCCCATACATAACTCACCCCAATTTTTTGTTAGTCACCTCCAAGTTTGTTTCTACTATAGTGAGGAGAAAAATCTATAAGAAAGGGTGTACAAAACATCCTCCTAATTTCTATGGTGACCTACCTTTTATTTTTTATCTCTAGAATGATGAGGGTGTTTCTTTACAAGGGGTAAACCCACAAAAGTGGTTTACAATTCCAGTGAGGAAGGAAAAGTTGCAAAAAAATGACCCCGTGCAAAATAATTTGGTTTTTAGGGGTTTGAACGAACTTTTGGTTCGAGTGAACCCAAAGGGGGTTCGCTAGAACCCCACTTCGAGGAAACCATTAAATTTTGGGTCCCACATTTCCTAGCAAAATAAGCAAAGAAAATGGTTGTGGAAAGGGGGTTCGCTTGAACCCCCCTTTTCCCCCTTTTCCCCCTCTGGCACCAAAAAACTCTAGAATTTTGCCCTTCGAAGCTTGGGTTGAGGATGAAATGGAGGAGACTTCACAAACCCAATTGGATGATGGTAGTCCTTGAAAAGAGCTATCCAACAAATATAATTTTAATATGTTTTGGTTTTATTATGTATTTGTTTTTTTAGTTTTATTAAACATAGGTTTTTCACTGAAAATCAAGATCTTTGTTTCGCACATGTGAAAAAATAGCAGATTATTAAAATTTTTTGGAAAATACGAGTGCACTAGTTATTGAAGTCCTTGATCCAACAAAAAAAAATTGAATTTCAATACATACAAAAAAAGTTAAGTTGTATACGGTCCGCCTATGTCTGAATTGTAATTGGTTTGACTTTGAAACTTGATTAAGAAAAAATTATTCAATAAAACACTATGAAACCAATTGGAAGCACTAGATATTGTAGTTATAAATCTAAATTCAAAAAAATTAGAATTTTATCCTTCATGGAAAAAAAATTATGTTGTATACGGTGAGTGTCACTCCTTAAAAATGGTGTTTACTGAAAAAAACTAGTTTTTGAAGGAGATGGAAAAATAAGTGCAATCTGATTCCAAAAATTTTGAAAAAAATATATTTACAATCTACAGACAAAATGTCACAAATCACTAGTTTGCATCATCTTCAAATTCCTCACGTTTTAGCCACTATAGGTGCCCGAAAGTGAAGATTTAGTTAGAAAAAATTATTTCAGTGTCCAGTTTGGCTAGAAATTGTAAACCAGTATTGTGGGATCACCCCAAGAAAATTAAAAGGTGATCTAGACACAATTGTACAACAATTCAAACTGACCAATGTATTTTGAGATAACTATCAATAAATTTCTTTACTACACACTAGGTAGTAATGGAGACCATTTCTTATCAACAAAAGGTGAATGATCCATGTGCAATTTAGTGCAACTTACACTCTTATGTATTAGCTTGATATAATATTGTCTCATGTTCCAATCTTTCCTTCTGGACACAAAATTATGCCAAGATTCTTTTTACATGGATAAGGTACTCTAGTAGAGTGGATTTTCATGTTTTTACACAAGTATTAATTCCAACATACTCCAAGACATTTTTGTGCACACTCTTCAATACCACATACATTTAGAAGTATACACTTCAACTTTGACAATGGAATTGTGAACTCTTGTATAATCCTTTCCACCTTATGCATGACCTATACATATTCACCTACACCAATACATTTATCGTAGCTCCAAATGCATTTGACATATATGCCCATATCTACTCTACATGATTATGTCAACCAACTAGGACCATGTGGTTCTCACATTTCACACAACCCTAGTCACATATGAAGCATTTCGTACATGCATTTGAAACTTGTTAGTACTTTTTAAAGGCTTATCTAACAACCTATTATATAAATAATCTTGATTATACATTTTGTAAACTAGTCTAAAAAATAGTGAGCCCAATCATACCATTTGGCTTAATATAATTATACTTCAAAGTTCTTTGGAAAACTAGGCAAATGCATTCTTCCTGCTTGATCATGGGGTTGTGCTAAGTTACTACCATATCCTCTATAATAATTTGATCATTTAAATAATATCAATGACTAAAGGATAACATATTTATCATGATGTTCTAATGGTCTACATATTCTATAAATCTTTTGCATAATGAGCAGTTGATGGATACAAACCTATCTCCATTTGTGTTGCTCCATAGCCTTGACACAAGGTTTTCCTTTGATCTTAGATATAAATTATATCACACATTCTTATTGTAGTTGAATTGCAATAAAAATTTATGAAAGTACTAGTTCTCCCAAAAGTAGAGATGAGCATGATAGTAACTCTAGCTCCACTCTAACTCTTGACACTATCAAAATACATCTAGAAGATATTATCTGATTGATTTGTGTCCTTTTTAGATAGCTAAGGAGGCACAATATCTTTATTAGTACAATAAATTTTGAGATCCATATCATTGAATAGGTCGAGACCTTGAAATTATTTATCAAGAAGGGAGTCATTGGTTGTTTGAATAGTATCATTCTTACCCACACTATCCACATCAATTGTTGTAGCATTCTATAGTAGAGCCACAACTTTTAGGTTTGCATGGACATCTAGCATATAATAAGTCTTTTGTTAGAACATAATGTTCATTAAAGGTTATATTTAATGCAAATGGTCCTAAATAACATTTATAAGGCTCCAACTAATAAAATTTGGTCTTATAAAATATTAATATGGCATTGGTCATATTACATTAGGAATAAATTTATAACTTTTAACTATAGAAATAATTAATTAAGTTATTAATTAATTTATTAACTAAAAGGTTATGACCTAAACATACCTTAAATATTGGCAATCATATCAAGAAACATATATCACAATGTGAATATTTGGCATATGCATTTGTATATGCGAGTGGTAAAATTATATATGCAGTATATTTAAGAATGCATTGTATATGCATAAGAGACTATCATGAAAAAGAAGAAGAGAAGATATTATGAAAAAACAAAATTATACACGAAGTATATTTAAAAATGCATTGTATATGCATAAAAGACCATCGTGAAAAAGAAGCGAAGATATTATGAAAACTACGTACTTGATATGTTTGTTTATACAAATACTATTGTAAATTTTCTCAACAATGAATAATTTTTAATGAAGTTTTTTATGAGTAAGATTTTCCCTGTTTAATGTAATATCACTTGCTTTCTACAACTCTTAGTTCATTTATTTTATATTTTAGATGAATGGTTAGTTGTCTAAGGTCTTTGATCTTGATTTCCAAGATGCTATGAGAGTCAGTTGGATTGTGATGGACTGAGTTGATAGCAATGGCTCTAAGATATTACCTGTGTCATCCTAAGATACAATGCATAATACCTCTATTCCGGTGCCAAGTCAATCAATTCATGTATTGTGCAAGCCTGGGATCCATTCTATTGCCTGTGCCTGCCAAATACACGACGACATTGCCAGTGGGAGGATGCTGGTAAATACCGTGGAATTTGACTTTACGCCTGACAATCAATTGCTTGAAAGTATTTAAAGTGCTTTCCATAAATACCATTTTTGCAAATCCTGCAATCTTTGCAGTCTATAGGAATACATCTCTTTAAGGCATTCTGTCAAACAGTTCACGTGCATTGTCCACGCTTCCACAATTTACGCTGGATTACGCTAGCAAATGTGATTTATCTCGGGTTTGAAACCTGTTTGTCACATATGGTGTTACGGTGTGACTGCATTGTGAGGATACTCGTATCTCTTAATTCAATTGTATCCATCTTCATATAAGAGCCGTAAGAGGAAAAGACAAGAAAAGATTAGGGTACGTCAGCATCCTCCTCAACAATCTTTCTTCCAGTGGTGAGAATTTTGCTTGTAATTTTTACATGTAGATTATTCACTCACAAGCGAAAGAAATATTATTTTTTATTAGATAAACATTTTTTTAATTGGAATTATGAATTGGAACAGGGGTTTTGAAAGGAATCGGAAATCTGAACAGCGCATGAGAAACCAAACAGCATGAAATCAAAAGCTACAAAGAAACAGGCCTTGATTAGTCTCCTGAGAGACAGACAACCAATTCATAGCAAAGGAATAGCCAAACCTGCTCTCAAGGAGGCTTGAATCCAAGCGAAAGAAATATTATTTTTTATTAGATAAACATTTTTTTAATTGGAATTATGAATTGGAACAGGGGTTTTGAAAGGAATCGGAAATCTGAACAGCGCATGAGAAACCAAACAGCATGAAATCAAAAGCTACAAAGAAACAGGCCTTGATTAGTCTCCTGAGAGACAGACAACCAATTCATAGCAAAGGAATAGCCAAACCTGCTCTCAAGGAGGCTTGAATCCAAGTCTCACCAACATTTTTTTTTTATCTTGTTAATTGTTTACAAATATTTTGTTTGTAAGATCATCAATAGAAGATCAATACAAGTTCTTGTGAGCGTAACAATGAGATTAATATCAGCTCCTTTCAAGCAATCATACTAGAAATCAATTATGAAAGACCAAGAGTCAAAAACTTAGAAATCTACTTATTTAGAAACCACCTCCACTTTAGAAGCCAATTATGGAAGACCAAAAGTCACAACTTAGAATTATATATTAGATGTAAGACATTATAAGAAAGAAATAATTATTTATTGTGTGAAGGTTATGAATATATTAGAGGAGTGACTTCATTAATAAATAGAGTGAACTAATTACTATGGAACAATTATGATATAAGGGGTGGTGTTTGGTATTAAAACAACAACAATTCATTATGAAAGGGCAGCAATCCAAGTGAAGGGGCATATGAATTTTTTTAAGGATAAATAAAATGTTTAAAGGCAGTGCTTATTAAATAAGCAATAAAAATTATAAAGGTTAGCAATGATTAATAATTAGTTTTAAAGGGCATTGGTTGATGTTTATGATAAGCCATAATTATTAACAAAGGTTATGCCTTTTCAAAAGGATGTTTCTTTTCAAAGAGATGTCTCTATTCATGTAGAGGCATAAGGACATAAAAGGAAATAAGAAATGGGTGGAGATGTGAGTGAGTAGTGTGAGATGTGAGAAGGTTAAATAAGAAGAGTAGAAAAGAGAATTGTGTAAAAATAAAGATATATCATATATACACCAGCAGATTAGCATGTGAAGAGAATAATAGAAGATCATTCAAAGAAAAATTTGTGAAAGAATAAATGCAGATTTGAGATTTGAGAAGGAGAATATATGCAGATGTGTGAAAGTGATATGCAGGTTTGAAGAAGAGTATATGTGTTGAGAAATGCTATAAGCAGATTTGTGAAGTGAACTATAATTGGTGAAGAGTTTGAATTGTCCATCATTCGTTGTAGAAGCAACATTCATAAAGGAGAGATTGGTGTCTCTTGCTAAGTTGGTGCTTAGCTGTGGAGGTTGGTGCCTATGAATTGTGGGGACTGATGTCTCATAGATTGGTGCCTACGAATTGTGGGGATTGGTGTCTCCAGTGGGTTGGTACCTACAAATCATTTAAGAGGGGATTGGTGTCTCCTAAGTTGGTGTCTACAAAGATTATAAAAGAGATTTATATAAAAGTAATATTTTGTTTTGGTTTTCTCCCTCAAGAATTTCCACGTTAATTGTACATTCTCCTTGTGTTGCATAATTGTTAGATCTTATGTGAATGATATTTTGCAATTGATATTATTGTGGTTGTTAATTTGAAAAAATAAAAGATTGTATTATACTAATTCAACCCCTCTCAGTATAATTGTGTGCTAATCAGATCTACGTAGAATGTTCTACAAAAGGTTGTGTGCAGTATGTAGAGTGTGCAATGCCTGTTTGATGAGCAGTAGATGGCAAGGCAATTTATGATTATAATTAGAATATGGAAAACGTGCAGTGTGATTCAATCTATGTCTACCATACAACCACATTGCCATTATGCCTTTTCCAGAAAACGGGAAAAACAATTCCCAAGGGAATTTAAAGCGATTTTATATTTCACAAATAGAGCTAAATCATTTATGAAGCATTAAACCATACAATTCAACACTATTTATCTGCCAACTACTGCCCTGGCATGGGCAGGGATATTTACATTGTCTGATAGAGTTCTGCAACTACAGACATTTGAGTACTTGTTTGTATCTCAGGTCTAATAATAGATAGAGGAATTGCCACACATTTCTATATATGAATCAACTTCGCCCTTGTGAAATGACCACCACAAAAGCTTAAACTCGGATTAATGGACAACCAATAGCAATAGCCTCTGAACTACAAAAATTATGTTTTAAGTGCTGAAATTATTTTATGGAAATAGTCAAGCTCTAGACAAATTGTCCAAATGCAATCAGTAAGCCAAGTACAGTGGTCTATTAATCAAGCATGCAACCTCCAAAAAGAAACAATCACTCCTGAAAAATGGACCAATGCAAGGACAAATTGATGGTATCCACAGAGATTCAACAATTTGGAAGGGATGCTACATCAGCTCAGCAGAAAGAAGAATTGGTAGTTGAAACTCTTTGGAACAAATGACAAGACATCTGAAAGTATATTTGCTGCCAAGACTAAAGGGATGTTTCAGTTACACAATGAATGCTCAAAGCAAAGATAAGACTACTAGATCTACAATAAGTAAACTACTCTAAAAAAATATTAGGGGCTATTATTGTGGTAAGACGAGACATTTATAGAAAGGCTGTAGAAAAAGTATATCTTACTCAATGTAGGAATTATCTGGTATGGTATTTTGATTTCAGTGACAGTTTACATGACTTGCAAGAAGGATTGGTCTTATTCTTTGCTGCTGATAATACTCAGTTCAAACATGTGATTGTCTGTGATGGCAGAACACATTTATAGATGATTGTGGAAATTGTCAAGTCAACCTAGCAGGAGGTAAGGAAATTACGTTTCAGAATGTTTTGTATATTCCTTGCAAAAGTAATAATTTATTAAATATAAATAGGTAACCCTTTGTGTAAATCACTGCTTTGTCAAGAATAAGAGGTGTAATAAAGTCATAGCCTCTGGTACTAGAGAACATAATCTCTAACCAGTTTCAGTATCTTTCTGCTTTGGAGAAACATACCAGGGTTGTTATTACCAAAACTGGTCACTTTGATTTCACTATCTTTCTGCTTTAGAGAAACATACAACAGTAAAAGTATTACCTTGCAAATAGGAAAATTGAGGTTTGAGGAACATGCCTAAATGGAAAACAATTTTGAAATCTTTTTGAGGAAGGTAAGGCTTGACGAGCATCGCACTATTCGGACTTGGTGCATGGCAATATATGTCCCAAACACTAGAAGCTAAACTCTATTTCTGCTCCCAAACATTTCTATTGTTTGCTAGGCTTATAGTACGAAAATGTGTGTATATTTCATGAAATTACAGAATTAACAAACTATTATATTGTTTTAACGCTTTTTTTAGCCATTCCATGTTATCAGGGTTTGATTTGAGTTATTAAATCCATTAAAAGTAATTACTAATCCTATCCTCATTGATGTATTTCTAAATTAAATGTCCTTCAGAAAAATAATTTAAATTCAGCAATTTGTTGATGATTCGTGGAAACATATATATATATATATATATAGAAGAGCACTAGGCAAGTGATGCAAGAGCATCATGTCTAACCTACAAATAACATTAATTTTGGCCATTGATTTCAAGTTTAAATTTTAATACTACTTCCTTTTCTAAAGGGTTGTCTAGTCAACTACCATGATGGTAGCATCAACAGATCTCTAGCATACTCAAGAAGGAATGTGCGAGATCCTAAAGAGATTTGTATGGAGGTTAGCATGCCGAACAATTATTACTAACCTTGGGCATTTAAACAAGAAGGATCTTATTTTTAGGAAAGAAAAAACATTTATTCTAGCAAGGACAATTGATAGGAAGGAGTAGGTGCAACTGAGTTGTTTGAAGCCACTTACACTAACACCTCCTTAAGTGCAACTAACATAATAAGGAAATAGATTCAAACAACAAGACCATGTTAGGTATCCATATACAATCTAAAATAATCCAAAAGTACAAAGAGAGTGTACAACTCAAAAGAATATAAGATAAAATTTGTAGGACAAAACTCCATCGCAAGTAAGATATGTGAAGGAGGACAAGATAACCTTCCCAAAATTGAGTTTCCTAAAATATTTGTATAATAAGATGCGTGTATGCCTCAACAAAGAAGAGAAAAAAGAGCAATACAAAATGTCGCAAGGAAAATGTTGTAGTGCATTCCTTTACCAAAAAAGATGCACCTTTCTCTTAGAAGAAATAAATTTTGAACTATATCAGACCTAAATTCTCACTCCAGTGGGATTTAGAAAGGAATCAAGATGAATGGATCTAAAATTTGCTCATGTGTATCAATGTTAATGTTGAACTATAACTATACCATACAGGATTCAAGAATAGTGCCACTAATGTGTGAGACATGGACCTTGATGTGAATTAAGATGTTTCAAGTGAGTAACATGTGGCAAAGAGAAAACAAGAGGATCTACAATGGGATATGATGCATCTCAATGGGCATTTTCACTGAAGAGAAGACTAATATCCTCAGTAGTATCATCTAGATCTAAGAGGTGAAAATTCATCTATAGATGTTAAATGTCTTGTAAGTAGACCTCCCAATGAAGTCAATCCCATGGACATGAAGAACCCAACTCCAAAGAATCACTAAAAGCCCTCAAGCAAACAAATTTGAACTCTAATGAAATAATAGTTGATGAAGGAATATCTTGCAATAATATAGATATATCCTCAATGGTGTCATTTAGATGAAAAGTATGGGAATATAAAAACAAGTAGGACATGTCTAGTAGGAATGTGTCCAATGAGTTGAATCCAAAGACATATAATCATAATATAAAGAATCATTGAAAGCTCTCAAAGTAGTAATTCTATACTCTAAAGTATCAATTGGTATAGTAGGAATGTCCTCAACTATAACTAGAATATTAAGAGGAGAAGGATTGGTAATAATACCATCCATATGTGAAAGGTTGTACATGGAAGCACCACTTTGAAATGAAGAATTAAGGTCTCTATACAATTATCAAATAAAGGTCCAAGTTGTGAAAGGGCACGTAGTATACTTAAGCTAATTTTGAATATTCTCAAAACTTGTAAGACATATTATTCCATAGAACATGTCATTTTTGTGAATTCGTGCATGATTAAATGTTCAAAATCACTTATCTCAAAAATAAGTCCAAAGAGATATGGTAATAGATGCTACATAATGTAGTCAATCACTATCCCATATTTCCATGAGAAATAGCTCTCTAAATTTAGCCTAATAACAAAAATATGACATTAAAACCAAAATCCATGATGAACCTCCCCACTACCAAAAGGAAAAGAACTTTATCTCAGTTAATCATTACAAAATGCTTGTGCATAAGTCCCCTAAAGACTAGTATATGAAATTTTCACTTGATAAGTTGAGTATGTGAGCATTAACAACCCTTCCAAATTATTAAAGGTTTAAACATTCTTAGTTGTTGATACCACCCCCAACATTTACAATGTTTGGCACTTTATGCTAATGCAATTATAATGCAATATTTTGGATTTAATCAAGCTCTATACGACCCAAAAGTGGCCAAAATTATGAAAGAATTATGTTCGGTATAGGATATGAACAAATAATCTACAACACTATATAGAGCCCAAAAAAATCAACTTTTAAAAAATAGAACTTAAAAAGGAGTTTGTTTGTGAAATTTATAAGCAATTGAAGTTCTAACAAATAGAACTAAGAAAAAATATCTTTGAAAAAAATAAAATTATAAAAAAATAGGAGCATAAATAAATAAACCACATATGTCTTTGCAAAGAGCACAAATTCTACCTCAAATTAAAAAAAAATGACTCTAAAAAAGTCCTTTGTATGGCTAAGAATTGGCTCTCCAATGTACACCTATCAAACTGGTAGTATCGTAAATTGTCACCCTTGACAATTTCACACTAGGTTTTTCTCTCTCCTATGTGCTTGGACCTAATTATGCACCTAATTTCCTAAATTATGCATTTCGAGGTCCATTTTAAATATTTATTGAAAAACTCAATATAGAAAACCAAAATTTGTATTTAATATTTTGCCCTTGGCTTTTCAAATCTCAAAAAAGTGGGTGAATTGAAGATTCAAATATGTCGGAATTGGAAATTTATTATTTGCATTTCAAACCCTAAATGTCAGCTATTGGGATTTAATTTTCTAAAAATTAGAAGAATTGCATATAAGTACATAGTATTTTCACCATTTTAATCCTGAAAGTAATTTTTGGGTGAATTGAAGATCCTAAAATCAATCAATGATAGTCAATATCAGATTTATGAGCATTATTGTAGTATTATTTTAAGTCAATAATCATGTCAAGCCTTCATTATGTTTTCATGTAAGTTTGTTCATGTTTGGTGATCATTTATTTAATGAGCACTAACACTTGTAGGTCTTCAAGCCAAATTTCAATCAAGCCTTGAGGTGATGTACATGACTTCAGTCCTTCAAGGAAATCAGATTTGAGTGGTGAGTTGTATCCAATTGTTTATTCATCATTCATTTATCATTTAGCCTCTATCCCTCAAAAGGATAAGCTCTTTTTCATCAATTTTTCCATTGTGGAGGTAAAAATACCAAAATGGGATTTGATTGAGGATTAGTGTAGAAATGACATTCCACACCTCTACTTCCTTTCAATTTGGTATCAAATCCTAATCACAAATTATATTCTAGGCGTTATTGAAAATTTCTTTTAACTAATGTTTCATTATATGGGAGCTTGTATAGAGAAAGATATTGTTTTAGGAAAATGGAAAAAACGTGAAGGAGAGAGATGGAGAGGTTATCAAGCACAAAATATGATAATTTAAATCTCAATATCGAGAATTTATCAAGCACAAAAATTGGGATTTGAAATCTCAAGATGGAGGATATGCTAATGGATACATATCTATGGGCTTTGAAATTTATATTCAAACCTATAACAATGAGATAAGAAGACTAGAATAAATTGGAAAAAAGCTAAGGACCTTATCATTCTCTATTAAGTTGATTTAGTATTGTTGAATATGCATGAAGAGACTAGTATAGATAGCCATTTAAATAACTTGAGTGAGATTTATCAAGCTAAATTATTAGTAAACAAGATTTTCTTGAGAAATAAGTTGTATACTAGGAGGGAGGACGTTGATTTTGTGGTTGAACATCTAAATGATTTCAATATGATCATGACCTAGTTACACTCTTGGAATTAAGGTGTAGGGGGAGGAATGTTGCATGGATTTTCTATGTGTTTTTCTAGATTCATGATATGCAATTATTATATCTATTAAGAGCCCTACCATCTAGTTAAAAATGGATGAGCTAGTAGCATCATTCATTTCTAAAGAGATGTAGAGAAATAATTTTGAATCTACTAAGGATTATATATATGATCATGTAAGATAGAAAGAGAGAGGAAATTTAATAAGGAAAATAAGAGAAAAATCTATATCCAAATACCATGAATGATTGAAATCTCTTGGTACAACCAATATAAAATTATAGAACTATGTAAAGGTTGTCCATTTCAAAAGAGAATATAAGGAGTATTGAAAGAAGAAGAGTAATCCTAATAATTATTCCAAAATTTCCTCCCAATATGATGTTTATTTGTTTCTCACAATATTTTTTACACATGCATTAGATGGTGCATGGTTGATATACTCTAGTGTCTTGTTCCACATGACCTCACATCAAGTTTGGTCCTCTAGATATGAGGAATATGATGGTCAATTTTTTTACCTTGTAAATGACTCTCATATGATTTGTTTTCACATGGAAGAGTATTACAAGTAAAGGGGATAAATGGTGTACTACATATTTTTATTTGACATGGAACCTACTTTTTTGTAAGTAAACTTAAATATTCAAGTTTTCATGTATTTTTTGAGTGGATGGTACAAGATGATGTGAGGGACTATGGTGATTTCTATGGGCATAGATATATATGAACTGTATTTAAGTTGAGTCTAATTTTTTTCTTAAAAATGATAAAAAAAAAAGATAAAAGTTGATGTCCCATGAAAACTATGATTATTATGATTAAGTTTCATTTTTAAAAATAATTAAAAAATAAATATTCATTGAAAATTTATTTTATTTTCTGTGCACTAGATTTTAAAGTCATCTATGTGGGGAAATAGAACTAGAGAAAAAAAATAAAAAAAATTGTGATGCTCTATCGACTTCAATTTTTCCATAAAAAATAGAAATTAAAAATTTCCTCTTAAATTTATAAAAGAATATATCCAACTATTTTTTAATTTTTTTTTACAAAATTATAAACTTAAACTAAATTAATATTTCTACATTCATTAGTTTACATCATTTTAATATTCAAAATGTAAATTTCATTTTAAGGTGGTTAAAGTTGAAATTTGTATGTGTTGGTCATTTTCTTTATAAAAGTGTGACACAATTTTGTACTTTTATCCTACTATTAAGGTATCCATTTAGGTTAGACCCTGTGTTACAGGAGTAGGCACCAATCTCATGGTAGAAGTTTGACCATCCACACTATTTTAAACTAAGAAAATATTTAAACCCTTTTTATTTTATTTTTGGTTTCTTTATTTAGCCATTATACACAACTTATCATTACAATAATTTTCTAAATTAATCATGTTCCATTGACTATCAAAACCTTGGAAGACTGTGTACAGTGTAATTATACTAGGTTAATGTTTTTGTAACCAATTTCCACTAGATATATTTGAAGTGATTTGTGACCATGTTTATATTCAATTGCATCATTAACCTAGTCACCTAGAAGAAGAAGTCTAAAATTGTATGTAATAATCCTTAACAAAGAATAAAAATCATAGCTAAAATATAGAGTCATAATTGTGAGGATTCCTTTTATCTATATTTATTTTTATTCTTTAAAATATCTTTGGGACTACCCTCCCAAGCTTGATAGGGCTCAAAGTTTAGAAGAGGTCTAGATAACCTTCTTGTTTGTTGTCATTTTCCAATATTTGATCTAGGATAGGTTTCTACTATTTGATGAAGTTGGTCACCTTGTCTATGTCCTAGTAGGAACCTTAGGATTAGGGGCTAGTATAGAAAAAGAACACTAATAGGCTTTATGGAAAAATCTTGTTATTATGTCTAATTCACTGATAATGCTTCTAGATGCACCTAGATTTATTTTATGCATGCTAAATTTTCATTTTTTAATAATTTTATGGAAGGTGAGGATTTCTTTGAAAATAAAATAGATTTTAAAATAAGGTCTAACAATGGTGGTGGATATTGATCTAGGGAATTTGATAAGTTTTGTAAGCATGCAAGTATTTTTCTAGAGAAGACTACACCTTATTTACCCTAATAAAATGGGGTTGTAGAAAGAATAAATTAAACCATAATGGAAAGGGCTAGAAGTGTGGAAGAGTGGTATGCAATTGGATTAATTATTTTGAGAAAAAGTTGTAAGTATTGCTTCTTATTTAATTACTAGATCTCTTTACTTAGTTGGTGTTGAAAAAAATCCTTATGAAGTGTGGACATGTGGCAAGCCTTTAGTTTTAAATTTAAGGGTATTTGGTTTTGAGGCTTGTATACATGTGCCTCCAAAAAAAATATTTAAACTAATTTGAAAATCTCAAAAATTCATCTTTCTAGGTTATGGTGAGAATGTACAAGGTTATAAGGTTTGGAATCCTCTAACTTAGAAAATGGATTATTCTAAAGATGTGATTTTATGGAGTTCAAATATTTTTAGGTCCAAAACAACCAAGGGAAAAAGATGGGACAAAAATAATAAATTTTGAGACTAGATTTGAGGGGTAGGAAAATACACACGTGGAAGAATAGATAGATGGGTTAGAGGATGGAGAAGAAAAAGAGTATTCAAATCAGAGCTTAGATGACAATGTATAAAATGAGCATATAGAAGAATAGATAAATCCCATTACTCCTATCTTAATGGGGTCCATAAGACAATGAAATATAATTTACAAGTATAGTCTATTAGATTTTTATTATTGCTACCTAAATATTTTAGGGAGACTCTCTTTTTGGAGGATATTGATTTTTTTTATGTAATCCATGTAGGAGGAAATCATGGTATTAGATAATTGCAACACTCGTGATCTTGTCAAATTTTTTTGAGGGAAGAAATCCCTTTGATTGTAACTAGGTGTATAAAAATATTGGTGCAAGGCTAGAGTGGTGGCCAAGGGTTACTCCTAGAGAGGGAATCAATTTTAGTGAAACTTTCTCTTCTATTTCTAAGTTAACTTTTATTAAATTCCTATTATCTATTGATACACATTGTGATTTCAAGATTGAACAAATAGATGTTAAGAATATTTTCTTGCATGGAGATCTTAATGAGTAAATTTATGTTTAAAAACCTAATGGTTTAATTGTGAAGAGGAAGGAACATTTGGTTTGCAAGTTAAAACTATCGTTGTGCAATGTAAAATAATTGGCCAAGATGTAGTACCCAAATTTCGATGCTTTTGCATTGAGCTTGGGTTTTGTTACAATTGAAGAGGATCATTGTGTTTATACTCAAATTATTGTTTATGATATTCTAATCATTATCATGTATGTGGTTGTGATGTGTTGTTTATAATAGAAAGGTTATGATTAGGGAGCTCAAAACTCAACTTTATTGCACATTTGATATGAAGGAATTGAGGGATACAAAATAATTATTTGGATGGATATTAGTAAGGATTGGATTCATAAAAAATATGTTGTTGAGTTAAGTTTAGTATGTCACTACCATTTTTCAGCAATTTGGTATGCATGCTTGTAAACTAGTGACTTCTATTTCTTGTCTACACTAAGTTTTCTTTATATATGTTTCCTTAATTAGACTATAGTTTTGAGGATATGTCTAACATGCATTATTATAGTGTTGTTGGTCACTTGATGTATGATATGGTTTGCACTAGACCAAATATTTCGCAAGTAGTGAGATTTCTTAGTAGGTTTATGTCTAACCCTAGTAAGTAGCATTGGACTTATGTTAAGAGGGTTTTAAAATATTTGTGTGGGAATTTTGATAAATATTTTTATTATTATGGTACTAGTGATGTAGAATTTAGTCATTAGACATACATGGATTTTTGGATGTAGATTGGGTAGGTGATAGTTTAGAAGTCGAAGGTCCACTAATGGCTATGTGTTTCCTCTATTTGGTTTTGTAGTGAGTTGAATTAGTAAGAGATAGCCCATACTTTAATTTTTACTATAAAATTAGATTATATGTCTATAGAAATATATATCCATGTAATATAATAACATAACAGTGAATGTAAGAAGCTCTACAAATTTCCCACTCCTTGGATTTTTTGAAATTTTGATAGTTTTTTTGGTTTGATTTGGCTAATTGATGGGCCGGTCTAGTGGGGGGCTCAGTAAGGCTCCCCCTTCTAGGAATGTTGTTCCCAAGCCTAGTACTGTGCCCGGGTTTGCTGCTTCCAAAAAATGTTGTTCCCCATCGTGGTACATTTTTTGGCACTGCTATCCCTTCTTCTGTGAAACTGGCAACCTGTACTTCTAGCGAGTCACTTCTATCCCCCCCTTTGGGCTTGGATTTATTTTTCTTTGAAGAAGATCTAGTTTCATTTGTAGAAAAATTGGTTGGCAGAGGTTCACTAGCTATGGAAAGGTTGAATAGAAAATTTGTCTCCTATTAAGTAGATGGTGGGAAAATTGATATCCCTAAAGATCTCATGATCAAGTCAATGGATGGCCTCAAGTTGTCATTGGTGGGTAAATTCTTGGTGTACCATCCAAATATAGACTAGGTAAGGCAATGGGATAACTCTGTCTGGAATTTAAAAGGAAGTGTTTCTCTTAGTGCTATGTCCAAAGGTATTTTCCTTTTTACCTTTGTTGTTTATGAGGATATGATTAAGGTTCTTAGGGGAGGTCCTTGGGCTTTTGATGATGGTTTTAAGAACTTTCTTTCGTTGTGCAAATGGGAACTAGGTTTTGACCCCTCTGCTGACTTGGGTGTTGTTGCCCATACATGGTTATGCCTTCTTGGGCTACCTTTAGAGTTTTCGGAGTTAGGTATTTTCAAGGGGATTACTAACTCATTTGGAATCCTTCTAATTGTTGATAAGATTACCCAAGAGAAATCTCATTTGGTGTTTGCAAGGATATGTGTTAATATTGTTGTTAACATTGTTTTTCCTACTTCAGTTTTCCTAAAGTTGAAGTTTGGTAACTGGTCTCAAACTCTACAATATGAAAATGCTAGTGTTATGCCAATCCTGCAAAAAAATTGGCCATCTCATTGATACCTGCAATATGAGACCTCATAGTTTGGAAAACGAAGATTCTAGCCCCCTAAAGAAATATTATATTCTCCCTATGGCCACTCTTGTGCCCGAGGCTATTGATGTTGCTCCTTCAATCCTTGAGAAAGAGCATAGTGATGGTCCTATGGTGGCCTTACATGACTCGGCCTTTGTACTTGGTTTGAATTTGGAGGCACATGAAGCTGCTCATGGTTGCTTGTGGGATACCCCAGATTTGTCAAGGATTTGGATAGTGAGGCAAGATTGGTAGTGGCCTCGTCTGATGATAGCAAGCATAATACTATGAAAATGCAAAAAGATGTAAAAGAAAAGGTTGAAGAGGCCTACCAACTAGAAAATAAAACAATTTTGGGTTCGGCAGGAAATCCCACTCTCCCCCTAGAAGATAATTTTGAGTTTATTGAGGAAGGATATATAGTCTCTCAAATTGGCCTGGATAAATATTCCTATGACCCCTCTCCTTTGAAATATTTTGCAGATATTCTACTCCCCCCTGTCAAACTGAAGGAAAAAATTTAAAGGACTCATTGGCATTGTTGGGTTTCCCTTCTTCACCCTCAGATGAAGCTGATGAGGAGGACTAGGTTCAGGTGAACAATAAGTAAAAAAAGAAGAAGAAACTAGATGGAGGAGGAGGAAACTGTAAGATTTGATGAAAAAAAAATCTATTAAGCCTAAGAAACTTGCATGCAAAAACCTATCACAAGGAAGAAATCTGTAGGAAACAAACAAGGGTTTTTCTTTGACAATGTGAAAGTTTATTATAAGAAAAATGAATGAATCAAGAGGTGAATACAAGAGATCAATCCTTATAAAAGGAGATCTAAACCTAAAGGAAACCCAAACCCTAAAGGTGAGTGCATTTAATAATTAATATTAATTATTAAATGACTAATAAATGTGCATAAAGTGAATTCTTAAGAGGAGAGTAAAGTTAATTAAATACTTTACTCTAACACCGCCCCTTAAGATGAGCTACAATGCAACTACAAACAATGCAAAAGAAAGCAAAGGAACTACAATGCATGAAAGTAAAATTGGGTCCCGACAACTAGGCCTAATCAGGTACCCAAATACAACCAAATCTCTGTAAAGCGGAGAAAAGGAGAAAACCCAGTGGGAGAAAACTCCTCTCCAAAAAGAGATGAACAAGAGTGAAAGAAGAAGAGAGATAGAAGGAGGACTCAACATGACCCCCCAAGAACTGCTTCTATCACACAAGTACAAAATATGGTCCCCCCATAGGAGAGAGAAGAGACTCAAAAGCCCGCCTAGACTGAGAGAACCCCTGTGCCAATGATCAAAACAATGTGTCTCCTCGGAGGAAGAGGAAATCCCTGGATGTGAGGTGAAAATAGAAGTCCTGGATGATGCTCACTGAAGAATGAAACTATAGTAGGAGTGTTTGAATAACAAGATGGTGAACCAAACAACTCAAGATGATCCTGAAATGGAATCTCCAATGAAGATGGGATAACAGGTGTGCTAAAACTGTCATATGTGAGGAAAGGAATATCCTCTGATATGGCCTCAACAACTACACGTGATGGCTCAATGAGTGGAGCAACAATGTCAGTCATAGCTAAAGAGGAATCCTGCTGAACAGATGTGATCTCAACAGGAGGTAGAGGTGTAGAAGTCTCAACACTAGTCTCATGAATAGATGGAAGAACACATAAGTTCAAGTGACCAAACTTCACTTCAGATACTGCATGCTCTCTTGTAGAAAGAGAGGAAAACTCAGACAGTGGAGATGGTGGACCAAAGTGTGTGAATGCATACAAACGGGAAGAATGATCAACTGTCCCTGTTGCAACAATGTTGCCAGTCTGAATGTCTCTGATGTGCACTAAATCAGGTGTGAACTCAACTGTTTTCCCTATCCCACTGTGAGCAATCTGATAGATGGAGAGAAGGTTAGTGGACAAAGATGGAACACATAGTACATCATTGAATGTACCATCATCAATGTCGATAGAACCTTTCCCACATACACTCATATAAGTGTTATTACCCATCAATATGTGTGGTGAGGATGTAGCCTCAAAAGATGAGAACATGTTATGAGAAGATGCCATATGGTGTGAAGCACCTTAATCCAGTAGCCATCTAGATGAATGTGAACTGGTGGTTGCACATAATGCATGACCCTTATGTGGGGCCTGTTCATCTATCTGGAATGAAGATGATGAAGAAGAAGAAGACCTACCTAATGTAGATGAAGAATAGTGATGAATATTGTTCCTCTCAAGAAGAGCTGCCAAATCTGAAACCTGTTTTGCATATGCATCTATCTTCTTCTCATAACACTTGGACTCATCATGTCCTGGCTTAGTACAATAAGCACACTTAGGTCTATCTTTCTTCGATGATTCCCCCGTAGGAGAAGGTGAATCAGAGGTGTGTTGTGAACTAGAATCTGTCAAATGCTCTATGGTCTTTGGTTTCTGTTTCTGCTTTTGCTTCCCTTGAGATGACTGTGCTACCAAAGCTTGGTGCTTAGTTCCAGATAAAGAATCCAACTGTGTGAGTTTGGCTTGTTCTCTAGTCAACCGATCACATAACACCTCAAAAGTGGGCATCTAGAATCTCTGACCCAATGCATCCATGGTAGAGTGGAAGGTAGAGGAGAAAATCTAAAATTTTCCCCAAAGCTTTGACAGAATTAGGTAGATGCACTCAATGTCAGTCTTGGTCTTTCCACATCCCTGTAATAAAGACCTCTGCTGCTTGAACTTCATCAAGAAGTCCTCAATGGATGGAAAATGATCTGGTACAAGAGAGGTAAGCTCTACCTCAATCTGAAGTGCCCTGAACTCATCACTATACCAAACAAGTCATCAAGATGGGTCCACATAGCTGCAGGGGTATTGCACCCATCAAGATGAAACTGTAGACTATCTGATACATGTAAAGCAATCAACCCCATTGCCTCATCCATCTTTTTCCTGTGCTACATGACCTCAAAAGGCCTCTGGAAAACTGGCTGCACTACGTCTAAACAAGACCACAACCCTTTTGACCAGAGAAGCCGTGTCATTAGGGGTTTCCATGTGTGATAATTATGAGGGGTCAAAAGTTCTAGACTAGAAGAGGTCTTGGCCATATTTTAGAAGGGGTTTTTTTTTGATATAATTTCAAGTTTACTGAAGTAAATTACATAAAACAAGAAATAAAACACCCCCACCAATTCAATAAACCAAACCGTAGAAGCTGGAAAAGATTGCTTACAATGAGAGGGAAAGAAAAACTTCAAATGAGTATCATGTGTACCTTTGGATTTTTCTGATGAAAATAACCATATATCTGGATAGCAATCGCAGGTAAAAAAAACTTTCAAGTCAAAGTACGGTGCCCGCGGGGGTTTGAAGTTCTGCCTTTTCAGATCTGCCAACGCAGATGTCGGCTCATGCACGGTGTTCAGAGGAATAAGGTGCAAGTCTGGTAATATTTGATGAAAAACAAATCTATTAAGCCCAAGAAACCTGCATGCAAAAACCTGTCACAAGGAAGAAATCTATAGGAAACAAACAAGGGTTTTGCTCTGACAATGTGAAAGTTTATTATTAGAAAAATGAATGAATCAAGAGGTGAATACAAGAGATCAATCCTTATAAAAGGAGATCTAAACCTAAAGGAAACCCGAACCCTAAAGGTGAGTGCATTTAATAATTAATATTAATTATTAAATGACTAATATATGTGCATAAAGTGAATTCTTAAGAGGAGAGTAAAGTTAATTAATTACTTTACTCTAACAGAAACAAGGTAGGCATACCTTCTCAGAAGGAAACAAGAAATTTAAAGACACTATCTATGATGTGGCTTCGAGAAGACAAAAGACCTTGGACTCAATTGCAGGGCCAAAGTGTAAGAAGTAAGGGATGTTGTATCCCCTTCCATAACAGAATCAAGGTGATTATGTTGTTTTATTTCTGTGATTATGAAGATGATTTCTTGGAATATTGAGGGCCTCAACAGTCCCTACAAAAAACACTTGGTCAAAACTTGCCTGATGGACAATAAAGTTGATGTTCTAGTACTGCTTCAAGAAACCAAAATAAAGATGGAAATTTTTGATAAGACTGTTAAGAATATCTAACCTACTACTAATTATGCTTTGAGTGATGCTAAAGGTGCCTCTAGAGGTATTGCAACTCTAATCCTTCTAAACTCAAAGGTTCTATGAGATTATTTAGAAAAAAACTATCTTATGGTCTCCTTTGAAGACCTTATCACCTTTGAAAAGTGGATTTTGATTAATGTTTATGGTCCTAACTCATGCCGAGATAGAATGATTCTTTGGGATTTCTTGGATGATAGCATAAAGGGAAAATTATAGGTTTTCTAGATGCTTGGAGGAGATTCCAATTCTTCACTACTACCTTCAGAAAAATTTGGTTGCCTAGATGACTATTCTGATAGCATGATGGACTTGTCAGGTTTCATTAATTATGTGGGGATTTTTGATATTCCCTTACTTGGCACCCAATTCACCTGGTCTAATAGAAGATTAGGAAATTAGTCGATTCAAGTCAAATTGGATTGGTTCCTTGTCTCCTCTAATTGGAACATATCTCAACACCTCTCCTTATCTGCCTTGCCTAGAATTGGATCTGATCACAATGCCATTATTCTAAAGAGAAATGTCGATGTTGCTAAAGGTCCATTCCCCTTTATATTTGAAATTACATGTGGAATCTCCACCCGAATTTTGGTGCCTTAATTGATGAATGGTGGAATGAATCCTCAACTGGTACCCCTATGTGTAGCCTTCCTAATAAACTATAAAGAATTAATGTGAGAGTGAAGGGTTGGGACAAGTTTTCCTTTGGTAATATTTTTTACATTAAAAAATATTTGGGAGACACCATTAAGGAGGTGCAGGATTTAATGGAGTCAGTGGTGTTGGATGAAGCTACTTGCAATCATGAACGCGGTTTGAGAGCTCAATGATTCAAGGTTAACAAATAGGAGGAATTTTTTTGGAAACAAAAATCTCAGGTTTAATGGCTTTTGGAATGGGATCGTAACACTAAGTTCTTCCATAAATCCACTATGAAACATAGAAGTAGGAATAGGATAATACAACTTAAGAAAGAAGATGGAAGTATGGTGAGTAATGAAAAGAAATTGTTGCTAAAGTTGAGGCCTATTTTTCCTCCTTCTAGAAGGAACCTATGGTTGCCCATTAGGATTTTGATGAAATCCTCCAAGTTATTCCTGAGGTGATTTTTGATCAAGATCTTCAAGAGATGTCTAAAGTTATTTTCCTTCAGGAGGTTAAGTATGTTGTTTTCTCTTTTGGAGCTTACAAAGCCCCTAGGCCTGATGGGCTCCCCCCAGCCTTCTTCCAGCTTTATTGGGACATTGTGAACAAAGACCTCTTAAATGCTACTAGAGACTTCTTTAGATCTGGTAGGCTTCTTAATCAACTTAATTCCACTTTCATAGCTCTTAATCCTAAATAGGAAGATGTTTCCTCTATACATGATTTTAGACCTATTAGCTTATGCAATACTATGTATAATTTTTTCTAAGATCATTGTGTTTAGATTGAAAGATGTTTTGAGAAAAATGATAGCTAGAAATCAAAAAGGGTTTGTTCAGGGAAGACACATTTTGGATGATGCCATAACTACCCATGAAATTCTCCATTCTATGGACCTTAGCAAAAATGTGGGGATGGCTCTAAAACTAGACATCTCTAAAGCCTATGACAAAGTCTCTTTGTCGTTCTTGTTTTTTGTTCTTAAGAAATTTAGGATCAATGACAGGTTTCTAAATCTAGTCACTACTTTTGTTACTACTCTGAAGTGTTCGGTCTTGGTGAATGGGATCCCTCAAGGTTTCTTCTCCTGTGGTAGGGGTCTTAGGCAAGGAGATCCTCTATCCTCTTATCTTTTCATTATTGTTGTTGAATTCTTGGGAAGAAACATCCAAAAACTCTTGGACTCTAAGGCACTGAAAGGTTTTAAGGTTGCTTCAATCCTCCCGTCCTCCTCTCATCAACAGTTTGTTCATGATACTATCCTTTTTGGTGAAGATTCAGTTGGGGAAGCTAGTCACTGGAAATCCATCTTGAATGACTATGCTAGTGCTTTAGGTCATCATATCAAGTACAAAAAGAGTAAGCTGTACTTCTTTAACTCTAACCAGATTGTGAAAGATAGAGTTGTCCACATATTAGGTTGCCTGGAGGTTGTTCTACCTATTGCCTACTTAGGCTTACCCTTGATCTCTAAAAAACTGGATAGCAATTATTGGAACCATATTATTGAGAGAATTCAAAATAAGTTGGCTAGTTGGAAGGGAAAAATCTTAATTTAAGCTAGGAAGCTTCAATTTTTAAAATCCTTGCTTCAAAATATTCCAGTCTACTACTTGTCTCTATTAAATATTCTTGCTTTTATAGCTGAAAAAATTGAAAAAATCTAAAAAATATTCTTGTGATCAAGAAAAGAGGAGAGAAACATAATGACATTGGTGGGGTGGGAGAAATTTTGTGCTCCTGAAAATACTGGAGGCCTTGGGATAAGGAGAATTGAACTCTTTAACAAAGCTCTTTATGACAAATTAGGATGGAATTTTTTGGAAGGTACCAAAGACTAGGTTATGATTCTTAAAGCTAAATATCTTAGAAACAGAGATCAAGGATTCTTCCTTACAACCTCTAATTTTCCTTATGGCTCTGTTTTCTAGAATCACCTCCTTAAAAATAGAATTGTGTTTAAAATGGGTGCTAGAAAGCGCATTGGTAATGGTTTGGATACAAACGTTTGGAAAGATTCTTGGAACTATGGCCCCCATCTCACATCCTTGGATCACCTCAACCCTTTAAAACGAAGGTTGATAAAAACTTGTGGTAAGTAGATTGTTGGTTATATTGATTGGAATGGATCAGAACCTAATTGGATTAACTTCAATAATCAGCTTATGGGAGCTAACCTAAGGGGAGACAGACAACAAAGCTGGGCCTCGATAGTGCAAAGACTTCACCAATTAATATGGGAGGTTGCCTTATTCTATAAAGATAGGAAGGATGAGTGGATGTGGACCAAGATCCCTTCAAGCTATTTCTCTATTAAAAATGCTTATGTGGGATTAGAAAAACCTTTATTAGCTAACAAGAGCTTCCAATGGAACAATGTTTGGATTAAAAGTCTAACTCCTAAAGTTAACTACTTTTGGTGGGTTGCTTCTCATAGAAAAATCCTTACTATTGATAATTTGGTTAGAAGGGGGTTCCAATTTGTTTACAGATGTGTCCTTTGCAATGAGGAAGAAGAGGCAATTATGCACCTATTATTCCACTGCTCATTCTCAAGAGAAATCTGGTCCTTCTTCCTTCCCTTGCTACTCACTGAATGGGTTTCCCCTCCTATGAAAATTTTTATTGATAGTTGGTCCTTCTACCCTTTCTCTCATAATATTATCAAGGATCTATGGAATCAAGTCCAGGCTCCCTTCATAAATTGGTGGATTTGGAAGGAGAGGAATAACATAATCTTCAGGGAAACAACAAGAAATAGCCAGGATCTATGTTTAGCTATTAAGACCCAAATACAAGAAAATGTGGAAGTGGGGGGATGCAACTACTTTAAGCTTATGCCTTTCTATAAGAAAATTAGAATCAAACAAATATGGGGCCTCAAAAAGGATCTCAATAATTTCAATTGGTCTACTTATCTTTCAAGGAAAACTACTATTTGGACTCCTCCTGAGAGGGATTGGGTTAAATGCAACTATGGTGTCTATTCTAAAGGAAACCTTGGTTTGCCAAGGGTTGGAGGTCTTATTAGAAATCACCATGGGGATTGTATTATTGGTTATGGGAAAAATCTTGGGGTTTGCTCCAACAATAAGGTGGAGGCTATGGCTACTTGGGGAGGTATTCAACTTTTGAAAGATCTAGGCTTCCAAAAAGTTATCCTAGAAAGAGATTCTAAGCTCATTGTTGATATATTGAAAGGGGATAGTGTTGTACCTTGGGAATTAAGAGATATTATGGATAATTGTAAATTACACATGCAATTTTTCACTTACTATAAAGTTAAACATGTGTATAGAGAATGGAACTACTCTATGGATATTGTTTCTAATGAGGATCTTAAGTGTAATACTTGGACTCGTTGGGAGTAGTTGTGTTGCCTAGGGAAATAAAAGATAGAGTCTCAAAAGAAAAAAATTGAAAATTCTTATTTCTTATAAGTCTTGGATAAGGGATCCAGGTTGTGTGATAATTAGATTTGGTGATAGGATGGACATAAATGTTAATAATTACAATGTTGGCATGTTTCAAATTATGGAAAGAGATAAGGATATTTTTAGATAGGAGAAAATTAATGAGTTCATCATTTCCAAGTACCCCCCTGTATCATGTGTTTATTTGCAATAATAAAGCTTGGGTCATTTCAAATGTTATTAATATGTCATACATCTCTTCCCACTGTATTTTTGAGGCTCATATTGATAGTGATATCTGGAAAAATTTATTATGGTGATGATTAATCATTCCAATTTTGTCCTTGGGCATGTGTTTCTGGTTCCTTTCATTTGGAATTTTTTTTAAGTAACTTAAATAGCTTTCTTATTTTCACTTTCTTCATTCATTCTCTTTGCAATTTTGGCATAAGTGTTGGAAGAGCTGTTGTTTTTTGGGGTGCTATGAAGAAGGGAATTAACCAGAATGAAGGTCAAAAAAGTCTACATACTTCTAAAATGGGAGGGTTGAGGAAGAGAACTGAACCCCCTAATTGCGTCATCCTCAAACAAAATTATGATCTCTGGAGAATGTTTTGAGGGGCTAGTATGGCCTCTTTCTTTGAAGCAATGAGGGGTTACAATGATAATTTGACTGCTAAGTTCACCAACTCATGGAAAAAAGGTCATGTTTCTATTGGCATAGTGAAATTTGAAGTGACGACTCAACTAATTTAGCTGAAGCTATTGGTCTAGATAATGAAGGGAGAACAGTGGTGAAGAAAATTAGTGTTGATTATCAAAATTTTGTGGAGAAATTCTTGCATGAAGGTGAGGTGCTAACAAGGTTCCAAAATGGGTATGCTTAGCTCAACCTCCCCTCGAAAATTTCCCTAGTTAGTATGTTTGTGATGTGATACTTCACCTTAGAAGGTAGGTACATGAGTGTTCATGCCTACCATTTTCTCATCCTGAATCATATTTATCATAATGATAGGATAAATCTATCGTTTTACTTGCTTTCTTCCCTACAACAAAAAATTGAGAATGGGGCCTCACCTCCTTTGCACCAAGACCTAATGTTGGCTTTGTATAAGTTTTCACTTGCGAATAACCCCCATGGCAACTTGATGATTTTTAGGCAAGATAATCCTCCTCGTAATGATGATGAGGAGGTTGATTTACCCTCGGCTATTGTGCATTTGAACCCTGTGCCTAACCTTAGACCCCTGGCTCCTCGTATTGAACCTTAGGAGGGTAGCCCCTTGAATGTTACTCCCTTGGCTACACCAGTTCCAAATCCTCTACCTCTAAATCTAGGACTACCTTTGTTGAAAATTCTCTTGAGCCGGAATTACTCAAAGCCACCCTAGAGAAAAGGAAACACTCCTTGCTGCTTCTAGAACCCCCCAAAGTTAAGAGTTTGAAAAAAGACCAGCAAAAATCAAACCAGGGTAATGTCATTACCATTACTGAAGACCATGAAGGTCTTAAAAAAGATGAAATGAATGAAGGGTAGGTGGGCATGTTGCGTGGTGGCCGAAGATCAATGAGATTGGCTAAGGTCACTTCCTTTGATAAAAAAGCTAAAGGTAAAATGAAATAAATTGAGGAAGAGGAAGATGAATAGCTAATTGTGGAAGAATTTGAACCCTAAATGGAAGAGTAAAGTGAAGGCATGGATTGTGATGATTGTGACTATGAGATGGATGAAGAAGAACTAGAGGAGGAGGATGATGGTAAGGAGGAAGAAGAAGTAGGTGGGGAGGAGGATATTGAGTTTGTTGAGAAGGAGGTCAAGGAAGTGGAGGACAACGCTTCTGATGCTACTCATGGGGATACTAACATTTAATTTTTGAAAAGAAAAATCACCTTTTTACAGGTTCAGGTTGAGGACATAGAAAAGGCTATCATCCTTTGATGAAGGTCACTAATGGGTTGATGCATCCTGCCATGGTCAAAGTGGTGTCTAGTCAAACAAAGATTAGAAATAAGTTAAAGAAGGTTGGGAAGCATGAAGACACGAAGGACCTGGCATATGAAGTTGCCCCTGACTAGAGGGAATTTGTCTCTCAGATTGGAGACAACTAGGAGTTGATTGCAAAAGAAAAATAATGGCTTTATCTTATTGCTCTATTTTTTTATCTAGTTTCTTAAGATGATAGTACCAGACTATTATTTTATGCTTGCTATTCTTTGGTTTAGGACTTGTTGGTTTATGGTTAATCTCTTATCTAGCCTCCATGCCATGTTTTGGGTTAATTTGTGGGATGCTTATGTTTTTTATTATACCTATAATGATCTTGTGGTTGCAAATACTAGTAAATTGGCCTTTGCACCCCATATGATTACTTAACAATATATAATCTAGTTGTTGTTTTGTTGGGTGTGGTTGGTGTTGTTTCCCATCCTATCTCATTTTTTGTTGCTTCAGCGCTTTTTTGTTTCTATGGGATCAAGGACCTTTCCCTGCTTATATAATCAAAAACATATTTATAAGGAGGTATTTTGGTAACAAATACTTTGTTCAAGTATTGATTTTGATTGCATGGCCATTAGAATTGGTTGTGATAGTCACAGTGTTATTTGTTGAGCTAAGAATCTAATGTATCATGCTATACAAAGCAAGTTAATGTTAAATATCACTTTGTGCATGGTATATTGTAGGTAATGGTAGCCTCATGTTATAGAAGGTTGACACTCAAGAAAATATTATAAATTTCCTCATAAAACTAGTGACCATGGATAAGTTCTCTTGGTGTATGAAAGCTATTGTACTTGGCTCTTGTACTTAAATTCATTTATATTTATTATGGATTTATTTTTATTGTATAATGTAAAGTGGGATAATGTTAGGACCAAAGGTGGCATTTTTCTTGCAATCCTATGCATATTTTATTTGTCTCTAACACTCTAGGAAGTTGTACTTGGATGCCTAGGGTGTAATTGGAAAATTTATTTGTAATTTAGATTTCTCTAAAATCTTGGCATTAATTTTCATATGCATTCATGAAGGAGGTGAAAGACATCAATGGTGGTTAAATTTAACTTTAAATTCGTTGACGAAGCTTTTCCTTTCCTAGGTGATAGAGGAAGAAGTGGAGAATCCCGTAACTATGGATGGGGCCTACATGACTTAGTAGACACCAAAATGGAGCACTAGACTTGAGGATGTGATCCATTAGGGAGTTATTGGTCAAAGATGTACCTTTGAAATTATGTTTTTCATTTGAGGACTCCTTGATTGAGCCCATGTGATATTTATGTGAATTCACTTATATATTTAATATCCTCAGAAAATGCTCTCAAAAGTAGGCATAGGGATTTTTCCATATTTTTGATTTCCATTGTTTTGGTAAAAATAGCTATGGTTTTGATCTCTCTCTTTTCCTATATATCAAAGATATGAGACATTGGTTTCATATAATCATTTATGGGTACATGGATGCTACTAGAATGATATCAAGATATAGAGTGCTAATGTGTTAATATTGTCTCATATACATTCAATATTAGTACATACTTGTCCTCTTTTTCTAGTAGATTATTTTTTAAAAAAGTGTTGCTCCATGTAAAACCTATGTCTCTATGGTTTATTTAATTTATTGTTAGTTTTGATTTATGCATCTATGGAATTATCTTTTATTGTAATCCTATAAAAAAATTATATTAGATTTGTATACACTTTGGATTTTTCTTATTGTAGTAGTTTCACCTTGAATTTTCATAAAAGAAACAAAACCTTTCAAAATAATCCCATGCAAATCAAATATCCACAAAAAATAGAATAGGAATAACTAGGTTTTCCTCAGGATTATATTTTATAGAAGGTAAGCCTCTATAAATTTCTATTTGTAGAAAGAATTTTCTATGTACATATTGAAAGATCAGAAATATAATCAAGACTACAAAATAATAACTTTGCAACCTTTCTTTAACGGTTGAACTCTCATTTTAACTACACTAAATTTGTACATAAAATAATAGACACATTAAAATGGCTCTCAATAATGTTTTACACAAACCTACACAAAACACTTCAACATTTTGTGTCAACATGCTACTTCTTTATTTGGCATATTATTTTGGAATTGAGAATTATATGTTTCTATATAATACTTTGTATTTCATCTCTACATATAGAGACAAGATTTTGTTGACAAGATGGGGGGTTGAATGGCACCATCTCTTTTAAACATTAGAGTATAGGGAAAAGCTTCCTATTTGGCATCTACAAACATGCTTAGTCGAGAATGTGATTTAGAGTTCAATCACATCAACACAATCTAGACCTTCACTAGTTCTTGTGTAGAAGTACAACAACTTTAAATCCTTACTAATTCTTGAGCTTCACAAAATATTTACAAATAGAAATAAACACACACACACACACACACACACATATATAATATACATATATACATATGTATATATAATATATACATATATTTATATATAATATATACATATATATACATGTACATGCATACATACATACATACATACATACATACATACATACATACATACATACATACATACATACATACATACATACATACATATATAGTCACCTCCAAGTTTGTTTCCAATATAATAAGGAGAAAAATCTACAAGAAAGGGTGTAAAACATCTTCCTAATTTTTATGTTGGCACCTTTGATTTTTTATCTCTAGCATGATGAGTATGTTTTTTTACAAGAAAACACAAAAGTGATCTAGACACAATTATGAAAGAATTCAACATGACCAATGGACTTTTAGATAATTATAGATTAATTTCCTCACTACACACTAAGTGTAATGAAGACCATTGCTTATCAATAAAGGGTGAATGATCTTTGTGCAATTTAGTGCAACTTACACTCTTATGTATTAGCTTGACATAATATTGTCTCGTATTCCAATCTTTCCTTGTGCACATAAAATTATGCTAAGATTCTTTCTACATGGATACGGTACTCTGCTAGAGTGGATTTGCATATTTTTAAACAAGCATTGATTCCAACAACATAGTGCAAGGCATTTGTGTACACACTGTTCAATTAGACTAGCAGGGTAAAAGTACAAAGTTGTGTCACACTTTTATAAAGGAAATGGCCAACACTAATCTAACTTTTAAACTTGAATCACTATAAAGTGGCATACATGTTTTGAATTTTGAAATGATGTAAACTAATAAAATGTGTATTTTTTAGTATATTTTATGTTTGCATTTTTTTGACAAAATAAAAAAATTATTTGAATATTTTTTTTTATAAATTAACACTATAATTTAGTTGCTGATAAAATGCTAAAAAATGACATTATATGAGATGTCAAGATTTATATAGTGAATTTTCTTTTTTTTACCTTCAATTTTTTGGGTATATTTATAACTTGAAACTTTAGGGCATGGATTTTTTTTTGCAATTTTAATAAATAAATATTTAAATGTGCATGCATTAAAACATGATTGTTTCCACTCAACGCCATTTTTTTACATTAAATATTTATATAAAATAGAAAACAAATTATACTATCTTAATCTAGATTCTTTTATCTAGGGCATCATATATTTTTTATTTATTTTTAATAAGTTTTAGTATTTTTTCTTGACATGGTAATCAACCTAATATTTTTGTGCTAATAACCTAATTTTAGTAAAAAATAAAAATAAAATAATAATAATTGAACTATTAAAATAAATATATATTTCACAACTACACTTATGGATCTACAAAAGGGTATTTTTTCATTTAAAAAAAAACGTTATTTATATGAGTGGGAGTTGTTGAAACATTAAGTTTTTCAAATAATTTCATTTTTTTAGTAAATTGGCCTCAAAGTGGTGCTACATATGCATTTAGCCAACAATTTTAGTTGGAAAAGTTATGGACATATTCAACTTATCTAGAATGAATCTTACTAGATCATATGCTTGACCAAAATTGATTTTTAACTTTATATATACTAAAATTCACTTGTGTTGATAAGTTGGTTGAAGGTGTGACACAACTTTGACACATACATATCAACTTTGACAATGGAATTGTGAGTTCTTGTACAATACTTTCCACCTTGTGCTTGACCTATAAAAATCATTCACCTACACCAATACATTTATCACAACTCTAAATGCATATGACATGTGCCCTTATAGATACTCTACATGATTATGCCAACCAACTAGAACCATGTGGTTTTTGCATTTCATGCAACCCTAGCCACATATGAAGCATACTGTACATGCATGTGACACTTTTTAGTACTTTTGAAATACTTAGCTAAAAACCTATTATATAGATACACTTGATTATACATTTTGTAAACTAGTCTAAAAAATAGTGAGCCCAAGCATATCATTTGGTCTAATATAATTTTACTTCAAAGTTATTTGAAAAACTAGGCAAATGCATTCTTCTTGCTTGATCATGAGGGTGTGCTTTCCTACCATATGCACTCTATAATATTTTGATCATTTAGACAATATCAATGACTAAAGGATAACATATTTCTCATGTTGTTCTCATGGCCTACGTCTTCTATAGATATTTTGCATAGTGAGCACTTGATGGATACAAACCTATCTCCATTTGTGTTGCTCCATAGCCTTGTTTCTACACACAAGGTTTTTTGTTGATCTTAGATATCAATTAGATCACACATTGTTATTATAGTTGAATTGCAATCAAAATGTATGGAAGCACTAACTCGCAAAGGTAGAGATGAGAATGTCACTAACTCCAACCCCAATCCAACTCTTGACACTATCAAAATACATTTAGAAGATATTATCTAATTGATTTGTGTCTTTTAATTAAGATAGCTAAGGAGGCATAATATCTTCATCTTTATTGGTACAATAATTTTTGAGAACCATATCATTGAATAGGTTGAGACCTTGAAATTATTTATCAAGAAGGGAGTCGTTGGTTGTTTGAATGGTATCATTCTTACCCGCACTACCCACATCAATTATTGAGGCATTCTTTGGTAGAGCCACAACTTTTAGGTTTGCATGGATATCTTGCATCTAATAAGGCTTTTGTTAAAACATAATATTCATTAAAGATTATATTTTATACAGATGGTCCTAAATATCATTTATAAGGCTCCAACTTATTAAACTTAGTCTTACAAAACATTAGTATGACATTGGTCATGTATTAAGTTAAGGATACATTTATAAAGTTTGACTATATAAATAATTAATTAAGTTATTGATTAATTTATTAACTAAAAGATTATGACCTAAACATACCTTAAATATTGACAATCATATCAAGAAACATATATCACAATGTAAATATATGATGTATGCATTTGTATATGCAAAAGGCAAAATTATAAATGAAGTATATTTAAGAATGCATTGTATATGCATAAATAAGAGACCATCATGAAAAAGAAGAGAAGATATTATGAAAAATACGGTCTTGATATGTTTGTATAAACAAACATTATTATAAATTATGGAATTTTTTATGAGTAAAGTTTTCTTAATGAAGTTTTTTTTATGGGTAAGGCTTTCCCGTTTACATATTGTGTAATGTATTATCACTTACTTTCTACAATTTTGAGTTCATTCATTTTATATTTTAGATGAATGGTTAATTGTGTGATAGCAATGGTTAATTGGTTAATGGTTAATTTGATTGTGGTGGTGGACTGAGTTGATAGCAATGGCTCTAAGATATAATGCATAATACCTCTATTCCTGTGCCAAGTCAATCAATTCACGTATTGTGCAAGCCTGTAGAATCTAGATCCATTTATCTTTACATCTGACAATTCCAATTTCTTGAAAGTTTTTTATGTGTTTTCCATAAAAACTATTTCTGAATATACTGCAATCTTTGCAGTCTACAGGAACACACCTCTTTTAGGCATTCTGTCAAACAGTTCACGTGCATTGTCCATGCTTCCACAATTTACGATGGGGTACGCTAGCAAATGTGATTTATCTCGGGTTTTAAACCTGTTTGTCACATACGGTGTGACAGTATGACTGCATTGTGAGGATACTCATATCTCTTAAGTCAATTGTATGCTTCTTCATATAAGAGCCGTAGGAGGAAAAGACAAGAAAGAATTAGAGTACGTCAGCATCATCCTCAACAATCTTTCTAGTGGTGAGAATTTTTCTTGTAATTTTTACGTGTAGATTATTCATTCACAAGCCAAGACCAAAGGGATGTTTCAGTTAGACCATGAATGCTCAAAGCAAAGATAAGACTAATAAGTAGATCTACAATAAGTAAACTACTCTAAAAAATATCAGGGGCTATTGTTGTGATAAGATGAGACATTTTTAGAAAGGCTGTAGAAAAAGTATATCTTACTCAATGTAGGAATTATCTGGTATGGTATTTTGATTTCAGTGACAGTATACATCACTTGCAAGAAGGGTTGATCTTATTCTTTGCTGCTGATAATACTCAGTTCAAACATGTGATTGTCTGTGATGGCAGAACACATTTATAGATGATTGTGGAAATTGTCAAGTCAACCTAGCAGGAGGTAAGGAAATTACGTTTCAGAATGTTTTGTATATTCCTTGCAAAAGTAATAATTTATTAAATATAAATAGGTAACCCTTTGTGTAAATCACTGCTTTGTCAAGAATAAGAGGTGTAATAAAGTCATAGCCTCTGGTACTAGAGAACATAATCTCTAACCAGTTTCAGTATCTTTCTGCTTTGGAGAAACATACCAGGGTTGTTATTACCAAAACTGGTCACTTTGATTTCACTATCTTTCTGCTTTAGAGAAACATACAACAGTAAAAGTATTACCTTGCAAATAGGAAAATTGAGGTTTGAGGAACATGCCTAAACGGAAAACAATTTTGAAATCTTTTTGAGGAAGGTAAGGCTTGACGAGCATCGCACTATTTGGACTTGGTGCATGGCAATATATGTCCCAAACACTAGAAGCTAAACTCTATTTCTGCTCCCAAACATTTCTATTGTTTGCTAGGCTTATAGTACGAAAATGTGTGTATATTTCATCAAATTACAGAGTTAACAAACTATTATATTGTTTTAACTTTTTTAAGCCATTCCATGTTATCAAGGTTTGATTTGAGTTATCAAATCCATTAAAAGTATTTAATGATCCTATCTTCATTGATGTAATTCTAAATTAAATGCCCTTCAGAAAAATAATTTAAATTCGACAACTCATGGAAACACACACACACACACACACATTCATCATGCTACTAACTCTCATATAAAGGAGCATCAGACAAGTGATACAAGAGCATCATGTCCAACCTACAAATAACATTAATATTGGCCATTCATTTCAAGTTTAAATTTTAATACTACTTCATTTTCGAAAGAGTTGTCTAGTCAACTACCATGATGGTAGCATCAACAGATCTCTAGCATACTCAAGAAGGAATGTGTGAGATCCCAAAGAGATTTGTATGGAGGTTAGCATGCTCAACAATTATTACTAACCTTGGGCATTTAAATAGGAAGGCCCTTATTTTTAGGAAAGAAAAAACATTTATTCTGGCAAGGACAATTTCAATAGGAAGGAGTAGGTGCAATTGAGTTGTTTGAAGCCACTTACACTAACACCTCCTTAAGTGCAACTAATGTAATAAAGAAATGGATCCAAACAACAAGACCATGTTAGGTATCCTTATACAATCTAAAATAATCCAAAAGTACAAAGAGAGTGTACCACCCAAAAGCAAAGAAGAGAAAATTTGTAGGACAACTCCATCGCAAGTAAGATATGTGAAGGAGGACAAGATAACCCTCCCAAAATTGAGTTTCCTAAAATATTTGTATGATAAGGTGCATGTGTGCCTCAACAAAGAAGAGAAAGAAGAGCAACACAAAATCTAACAAGGCAAATGTTGCAGTGTGTTCCTTTACAAAAAATGATGCACCTTTCTCTTAGAAGAAATAAATTTTGAACTATATCAGGCCTAAATTCTCATTCCAGTAGAATTTTGAAAGGAATCAAGATGAATGGATCTAAAATTTTCTCATGTGTATCGATGTTAATGTTGAACTATAACTATACCATACAAAATTCAAGAATAGTGCCACTAATGTGTGAGACATGGACCTTGATGTAAATTAAGATGTTTCAAGTGAGTAACATGATGTGGCAAAGAGAAAACAAGAGGATCTAGATTCATGGGATATCATGCATCTCAATGGGTGTTGTCACCGAAGATAAGACTAATATCCTCAATAGTATCATCTAGATCTAAGAGTTGAAAATTCATCTATAGATGTTAAATGTCTTGTAAGTAGACCTCCCAATGAAGTCAATCCTATGGAAATAAAGAACCCAACTCCAAAGAATCACTAAAAGCCCTCAAGCAAACAACTTTGAACTCTAATGAAATAATACTTGATGGAGGAATATCTTGCAATAATATAGATATATCCTCAATGGTGTCATTTAGATAAATGGTACATGGGCATATAAAAACAAGTAGGAAATGTCTAGTAGGAATGTGCCCAATGAGTTGAATCCAAAGACATAATCCTACTATAAAGAATCACTGAAAGCTCTCAAAGTAGCAATTCTAAACTCTAAAGAATCAATAGGTATAGTAGGAATGTCCTCAACTATAACTAGAATATTAGGAGGAGAAGGATTGGTAGTAATACCATGCATATGTGAAAGGTTGTACAAGGAAGCACCACTCTCAAATGAAGAATCAAGGTCTTTATAAAATTATCAAATAAAGTTCCAAGTTGTGAAAGGGCACTTAGTGTACTCAAGCTAATTTTGAATATTCTCAAAACTTGTAAGACATATTAGTCCATAGAACATGTCATTGTTGTGAAACCATGCATAGTTTTGTTCAAAATCACTTAGCTCAAAAACAAGTCCAAAGAGATATGGTAATAGATGCTACATAATGCAGTAATCACTATCCCATATTTCCATGACAAATAGCCCTCTAAATTTAGCCTAATAACAAAAAATTGAAATTAAAACTAAAATCCATGGTGAACCTCCCACTACCAAAAGGAAAAGAACTTTATCTCAGTTTGTCATTACAAAATGCTTGTGCATAAGTTCCCTAAAGACTAGTATATGAAATTTTCACTTGATAAGTTGAGTATGTGAGCATTAACAACCCTTCCAAATTATTAAAGGTTTAAACATTCTTAGCTGTTGATATTACCCTTGAAATTTACAATGTTTGGCACTTTATGCTATTGCAATTACAATGGAATATTTCAGATTTAATCAAGCTTTATAGGGCCTAAAAGTGGCCAAAATTATGAAGCAATTATGTTCGATATAGAATATGAAAAAATAATCTACAACACTATATAGAGCCCAAAAAAATCAACTTCTAAAAAATAGCACTTAAAAAGGAGTTTTTTTGTGAAATTTATAAGCAATTAAAGTTCTAACAAATACAACCAAGAAAAAAATCTTTGAAAAAACTAAAATTATAAGAAAAATAGGAGCATAAAATAAATAAAGCACATATGTCATTGAAAAGAGCACAAATTCTATCTCAATTTTTTTTTTAATTTTTAAAAAGACTCTAAAAAAGGCCTTTGTATGGCTAAGAATTGGCTCTCCAATGTTCACCTATCAAACTTGTAGCATCGTAAATTGTCACCATTGACAATTTCATACTAGTTTTTTCTCTCTCCTATGTGCTTGGACCTAATTATGCACCTGATTTCCTAAATTATGCATTTCGGGGCGCATTTTAAATATTTATTGAAAAACCCAATATGAAAAACCAAGATATGTATTTAATATTTTTCCCCTGACTTTTCAAATCTCAAAAAAGTGGGTGAATTGAAAATTCAAATATGTCGGAGTTGGAAATTTATTATTTGAATTTCAAATCCTAAATGTCAGCTATCAAGATTTATTTTTTTGAAAATTAGAAGAATTACATATAAATACATGGTATTTTCACCATTTTAATCTTGAGAGTAATTTTTGGGTGAATTGAAGATCCTAAAATCAATCAAGGATAGTCAAGAGCATATTTATGAGCATTATTGTGGTATTATTTTAAATCAATCATCATGTCAAGCCTTCATTATGTTTTCATGTAAGTTTGTTCATGTTTGGTGATCATTTGTTTTATGAGCACTAACACTTGTAGGTCTTCAAGCCAAATTTCAATCAAGCCTTGAGGTGATGTGCATGACTTCAGTCCTTCAAGGAAATCAAATTTGAGTGGTGAGTTGTATCCAATTGTTTATTCATCATCATTCATCATTTAGCCTCTATCCCTCAAAAGGATAAGCTCTTTTTCATCAATCTTGTCATTGTGGAGGTAGAAATACCAACATGGGGTTTGACTAAGGATTAGTGTAGAAATAATATTCCACATCTCTACTTCCTTTCAATTTGGTATCAAATCCTAATCACATTATATTCTAGGTGTTATTGAAAGGTGTTTTTAACTAATGTTTCATTATGTGGGAGCTTGTATAGAGAAAGATCTTGTTTTAGGAAAAATGGAAAAGACATGGAGAGAGATGGAGAGGCTATCAAGCACAAAATATGATATTTTGAATCTCAATATTGAGAATTTATCAAGCACAAAAATTGTGATTTGGAATCTCAAGATGGAGGATATGCTAATGGATACATATCTACGGGCTTTGAAATATATATTCAAACCTATAACAATGAGATAAGAAGACTAGAATATATTGGAGAAAAGCTAAGGATCTTATCATTCTCTATTAGGTTGATTTAGTATTGTTGATTGTGCATGAAGAGGCTAGTATAGTTAACCATTTAAATAACTTGAGTGAGATTCATCAAGCTAAATTATTAGTAAACAAGATTTTCTTGACAAATAAGTTGTATACTATTAGGAGGGAGGACGTTCGTTTTGTGGTTGAACATCTAAATGATTTCAATATGATCATGACCTAGTTACACTCTTGAAATTAAGATGTAGGAGGAGGAATGTTGCATGGATTTTCTATGTGTTTTTCTAGATTCATGGTATGCAATTATTATAGCTATTAAGAGCCCTACCATCTAGTTAAAAATGGATGAGCTAGTAGCATCATCCATTTCTAAAGAGATGTAGAGAAATAATTTTGAATATACTAACCTGGATTATATATATGTTCATGTAAGATAGAAAGAGAAAGGAAATTTAATAAGGAAAATAAGTGAAAAAAATCTATATCCAAATACCATAATCATAACACAGGCTAAATACACCAAATCCAATAGATTCTAAGCAATATTTAACTAGTTAAGCTATAATCCTAATGAAATACTTGAAAACCATTAAATGAGGAAGCCAATAAACATAAACAACAAGAAATGAATAATAAAAACTTACTCTAATGCCTCAAACGTCATCCCATTGGGGGATTGGTGTTGCATTGATGTGGAATGTCAACCCTTTCCCAATCCCTTGGATAAAACAAGCCTAGTTTGATAGATTGATGAGTAATAATTGAGATTTGAGCCACAATGGATGAAAATACGTAAATGAAAGCTAATGGATGAAAGTATGAATGTATTTCAATAGCATAACTTTTCTCAAATGATTGTGGATCCTTTTCTCATAGAAATGGGATGTATTTTAAGGAGAAAATGGTGAATCAAGAGTCAAGATTGATTCCATCAATCAATGGATGAGATGTAATGAGAGGTGAAGGCATGGATCAAGGATTCTCATCAATGGATGATAATACAAGTTGACATGGATCAAATAGTTAATCAATGGCTCTCAATGATTCAAAGAAGCACACTTCCTAAAAATTAAGAAGTTTGTTACAAAGGAACATTCCGTTTTTGGAGTTCAAATGGAGGAATATTCCAAGTGAAGATTTCCTTGCAAGTGGATGGGTGAGGGAAATAGGAATTAGATAATTAGAACAAAGTTTTAATTGTGCAAGTTGAGTGAAATTAGGAAGCTCATTAAATTATTTATTTATTTAATGAAAGAGGGTCAAATGATATTGTAGACACTTAAAAATGTCCTGAATGATATCATGCACTTGAATCTGATATACTAAGACTGCTTCATCCTAAAACCCATCCTTTTTTTGCTTAATTGATTAAATTAGCCTAGCTATTTAACTAATTATGCCATTTTCATCTATTTACCTAATTGACCTAATTAGGTTAATTCACCCTCTCTCGCACTAACCCTTTGTCCTGTTAAATTGGATAAATCAACTTGTCTAATTTAAATCCCTAAATCATCTTATTTAATTAAATAACCCTAGGTTATTTAATCAAATATCATATCACTTCCCCTTTTCATTAATTTTTTTAATTATTTAATGAATATCCTACTTCCCCTAATTTGCATAATTGAAACATTGTTTAAATTATCAAATTACTAATTAAATCTAATCCTCCCACTTACAAGGGAATATTCCTCCTTTACACACATCACGTAAAATAATCATCATAGCATTTATCATGTTAAAATAGTTTTCATCACATTTTATCACACATCATACAATTAGTTTTGTTGATTCTCTTCAATAGAATCAATTGAAACAAGCTCATTTTCCTAGGGATTGGGAAAGGGTTATCATTCCACATCAATGTTACACCACTCCCCCAATAGGATAAGTTTCAATGGCTTAGATTAGATGTTTTTGAAGCTTTCCTTTTAATATGTTAGTTTTAATGGATTCTTACCTTAGTTTGCATTTAATGATTTTATTGGATCTGATGTTTAGTGGCTTAATTACACTTTGAATCCCCATGGATCAAGTGTAGTCAGCCTATACTAAGTCATTGGTCACATTTTGGCATTAGAAGGAGGGCTTGAACTAACCAATCTAATGAATTGCTTGTTAAATCTCTGTTTTGCTTTTGTTTTCAAGTTCAATGACGCTATTGAAGATTCATTGACACATTTGATAACACGTCACTATACAACAACCAACTTGGGTTTTTATTCTAGCAATGCATAATTAATTTAGCGATGCTTAATTGATTTTGTCATCATACATTTAAATAGTGACACTAAGCTAATTTTTCATTACACCATAATTTTTTATTTAGTGACACAATTGATATAGCGACGCATTTGACGTCACTATTTATAGTAGAGTGGCGCTTTCAATTTTTCAATACAGTGACAACTTCTATATAGTGAAACTATTGATGAAACTCAGGGATACAATTGATTTCAGCGTCGTAATTTATTGGTGTTACCAAAATTTCACTTACAACTAAATTTGGTAGAGTCGAGATAGTTGATTGCATTAAAAAGTGAAAGGTATACAAACAAATTTCTACTATGCTTAAACCATTGCACAAGGGAGCTTTCAAATGAAATTCAGATTCATTATGCAAATGTTCTTTACAACACAGAAGATTCACATAAGTTTGCATAAAAATTTGTTGTTTTATTTACTGTACAAGAAAGAATGTTTGAATGTCCCACACAAGCCATGGGCATGATTGATTTAATACAACATAAACGAAAGCTATATATCTGAAGATATGAAATAAAGGAAAACACATGAAAAGAGAATATGTCCATCATTGCCTGTGGCAAAATCTTGTGTTGATCTTCTTTGTCTTTGGTTCCTTCTTTTTCCTGATCTTTAGATGTACCTGCATCATGATGAAAAGTTATGGTTAGAGCTCCAGATATAAACTCTAACCATATGTCCTACCAATAGAAATATAACCTTCATTCAGGATGCATTAAATCAATTATCAATTGTCACATGTATCAAGAGAGCCTGAAAGTCAAATCATCAGGAAGAGCATAGAGCTTCATTGTTTTATCTAACTTGTTTGTTCACTGTGTAGGTACAAGTTTATTTATCATTACACGATTCATCTTGTTTGACATCACAACATGTGGAAAAAAAAGGGCTCCCACATGGGCTGAGCCCATCATGTTGCCTTCTCAATGTTTGAAAGAAATAAGAGGTGTGAATTCACTACAGTAATCATAAACATATTTCTCATCATTTCAAGTATAATACAAACATGTTTACAATGCAAAGGAATTTTTATGCATAAGGAGCAACATCATATTGTTGTAGTATACAATAGTTTGATGATGTATACATTCATAATTATCAGCATCAATATCAAAGACTGTAAAAATGTGGATATAGTCCAAGGGAATCAAGCAAAGCTCAGTAGTGTCTTTGCATTATATAAAGGCATGATGATGAAGGAAAACATACAAAGTATAGTCAATACAATGGACAAAGAAAAGTACAAACATTGGTGAAAATATTGTACAAAAGAAGTCATACTACTTAGATAAATACACAAACAACTCTAATGAAAATCATGACATGATAAAGATAAATATCTCCAGGTTATAATAAAATGCTTCATCTTGCCACCTTGTACAAGGAAGTCTATAAATTTATTCAACATGCTCTACACATTTGTAGATGATCATGTTGTTGAGAGGTTGAAGGAAATCTTAGGGTCATAAAGTGACAGCCAAGACATTGGGTGAACTTTCAAGGTGAATGTATTTACTTATTTCAATTGGCATCCTTGTGTGCAAAGATATATTGGAGAAGCTTGCAAATAATTGAGTATATTGAAGTGGTAAAAGAGAAACTTCTAGCAGCAACACATCAAACAATCACAAGTGAATGTTCAGTGGAAAGATGTGAATTTCATGGAAGATTTATTCACACAAGTATTTTAACATTGCAAACATGAAGAACAAAGCCTCTATAGTTAAGGATGATTTGCAAGAATGAGAAAAAAACCCACAGCCTACAAGAATGAAAGAAAAACCCACGACCTAGAGTAAAGGGGTCAAGCCAAATATTTTTAGAAAAGTGAAGCTCTGCTTGAGCTAGCGCCATGATAGTAAAAAATAACAGAGGTGCTTCATAAATAAAAACCATGAGGATGCTCGAAAGAACAGAGAAATAAAATATTTTTCTTTTTCTTTTTTTGCAAATATCTAGTAGAAATAACTATTTTTCTTCTCATAAGTAGAGAAATCACATCTTTGTACATAAAAACCCTTACCACATGGTATCCAACAAAAAATCTCCATGAAAAATCAATATCTCACCTAGTAAACTCCAAAAAGGCTTGAGTGAAACCCTAGCATGGCAGCACCCAGGCAGAGTAATGAAAATTGCAAAGTGAGAATGAAGTAAAGTGAAAGAGGCCACAGGTGTATTTTGTTTAAGGTTTTCTTTTACCCTACATTTAGCCGACCCTTTTACGGTATATTTTTCATTTTTATTTAAACTTCACTTTGCCAAATTAATACCTTGGCTTATATTAGGTTCTCCTTGAAACTTTTGCAAAACTTATGCATGGAAACCTTGACTTCAATTTGCCTCAATTTTTGCATGGATTGAGATGAAATAAAAAATGTAAAAAAATAATAAAGTAATAGTTTATAAATTGCTTTATTATTTGTCATGAAAATGCAAGGTTGAGAAAATCCATCATTGATTACTTTATTATTTGTTCAATTTGATTAACGCCATGTCAAGTCATGCAAAAATCAAGAGGTGGGGTTAACTAAAGTGCCATTGAGGTTCTCAAAATCATGCAAAGTCAAACAAAGGAGGAATGAAACTGAAGATTATTTTCATGCATTAAGGAATGAATCATGCAGGATTCATGCACTGGATTGAGACAAAGTTGAGTTTCAGTGAGACTGAAGTGTTCACATACACCTGATGATACTTGGAGTCTTTTTGCTTTGACTTTCAGTCATATTTGAGTCTTTTTAGGAGCTTTTTTGGGTTGACCATCATGTAGGTTGAGTTTGACCACTTGATCTTTCATTTTACATTAGTTTTGGGCCCCATTTTAAGGGATTTTCTCTTTTGCTTGTGGGAGAGATATTTTTGAGGTTCAATTATACTGTAGTGTTTCTCATGCACTTTGGAGTCAATTTTTGTATATGAAGGAAAAGACTTAGTCTTTCTCCTCAGTTCTTGCTTTCTTGTTTTCTCTTACACATTGAGAGAGGCTAAAATTTTTGTAGCTTAGACTTATTATTAATTTATGATACAGTAGTAGGTTATTTTCAGATTTTTGTAGTGTTTCCTTTCATCTTTCAGGACTATCAAGTTGCCTTCTTAATTTCAGGTGTTTTGTAATATCTTGAATGATTTGATGCAAAGTTATTATGTTTTGATAAAAACTTTAAGTTTTTGTCTCATTCTTTCATTACATATACACAAAAGCAGTTAACCATCACAGGTTATAAATTGTGCATTTATCTTATTTTGCATTTTGAGTTGTGAAAACATTATTTTCCTTCAAAGAATCGGATATTGTAGGACTCTATGAATTTATTATATGATTTGATTGCACAAATTGAGATTTGTAAGAAGGGTTAATTGAGAGATAGTTGTGAATCATTTTCTGCATATTAGTTTCATTATCGGTGCATCACCTCCTAGATTAAAGCTTTTTGTTTCAATTTAGTTATCCTTCTTACCTTTTCCCATCTAAGCCATTAGTTTCTAGGATGTCAAAAGGGGAACCAACCCATAATATGGAGATTCACCTTCATTATGAGAAAACCACAAGCTTGAAGGTGTTTCAATGTTTCATAGGATTGCTGAATTTCAAGCTTAGCATCACGACACAATCCTCGTTGATAAAAACTAGTAAACAAAATTGAACTTGAATTTTGACACATGCTTTAATATTTTTACTTTATCTGATTACTAACATGTCACTAACTTCTCGTTTTGTTTTTTTAGGCTAACTAGTTTTGCAGGTTTGGATGATAAAATTCAAAGTGAAGGAGCATATTGTCATTTGAATTATAATTATAACAAGTGTTTTGACACTTATGGGGAAATTATAACCCATTTATGGGTATGTGCAAGATCATGATGGGCCAAAAAGTGGCGATATGATGGGTATGTGTAGGGTATGTGGCTGATGACTTTTTTTTTACCCAAAATTGATGAAACGAAAAGGGTTTTTAAAGGAGATTCTCAAATTTACACCAATATAAATTATGCTTTACTTTGAATTTAATAAATAATTATTATTCATTTTCTATTTGAATTACGACTAAAGTCTTGATTGATAGGCTGATTGAAAAACATCTATAGTTTTCAAATGGTATCACATTTTTTGAATTTGAAACATGCATCACATTCTATGCTTCACATACTATAGGATTAAAAAAAAAGAATTTCATGAAGTTTTGACCAAGTTAAGGTGGTCAGACATATGAGTTTTTATATTTTTAAAAAGTTGTAATAAAAAAATCATAATTAATTATTTACTTGGAAAAAATTACAAAAAAATATGCATCACATCGAGACATGAGTCCTCTACTTATATCTAAAATATTATAAAAAATATTATCATTTTATTGTGGTTAGGGTGGTCAAACAGACACCTACTTATTTTTTCCCAAATTTAAGTACTACTGCATTGAAATTTCAAAATTTCACCAAATAGATCTTTTTAGAAATAAACCTACTAGTTTAGAAACTAAAATTCAATTTTCTATAGATTCTATTCTTACATATTTTTGAAATAATATAGATAACTTATTCAATTTTTTACATGAAAGTTGCCTAACTCTGATTTTTCTAAATTTTTTGCCACTTAAGGGCCTGTTTTTTCCATGATGATCCTGCACATACCCTTATGATGCTTTATTTCATGTTTTAGGACCAAACTAGATTTCTTTTTGGGCTTTAAAATGAACATTCAAATTGGTTAAAACTAAACCCTCACATCATTATGATTTTTGGTTTAAAATTGAACAACATAATCCAAACACTTCAAATTGGTGCTTAAAATGAACTCATTTTGTTATGATGGATTAAAATGAACATGTATCTGAATTTCTTGGGTATGTTGGTTGTGCATATCCAATCCCCTTACGCTTCGTGTGATCTTGGGTGAAGAGAAACACGTAAGTATATATTTTCTTCTTGGAAGCGCCCATCCTCTCCCCTTGCACCTTTTGGCAATCTTGGGTGATGAAAATCATTTTACACTTCAAAATATGTGTTACCTTTAGAAGGGTCTACCTCCCAACTTGTGAGAGGGAATGACCCAAGTAGTTCTTTCATTTCAGTCTGCTATATAAATACTTGGTGGTGACAAAAGTCATTAACCAACTAGTTGTGGTTGTCCCATACCGATGAATGTCTACCTTAGTATACTTATTCAGATGCATTAAAACCCTTAGATATTTCTAAGGGCTAGGAGGCCTCTTAATTGAGTGAATCATCGTGTGTATGGAACCAATTTATCCCAATTATGATCATTAAAATCCTTGTTTATAGTGGATAACCAAGTCCAATTCTGAAACATATTTTAAGGTAGTGCATTGGAGTAGCATTGCTCCAAGAAGTTACTTACCATGTCTAGTTTTTGATTGAGGCAATAAAGAAAATGGGGAAGGGACTCCTTTGCTTGGCATGTCAAGAAATTACATTTCCTTGACATAGCCTATTTGTCCACTTCATCTTCATGGATTAATCATCTCTTTCGATCATGGTAAGCCTACTAAGAAATGTGTACCCACTCTACCTAGGATTGTAAATTATTGTGAGTCAATTTAACACTTGCTTGGTTCCAAAACAATCACAAACAAACATCAACAAGTCTTTTCAAAAATTTCAAACCCTTTGGTCTAAGTATGGATACCCTTTGAGAAAACCTTGATATTGATGCTTGTCCTAAGGATCTATTCTTAGAGACTTCTAAATATTTTGGTTTACATCTCAATCCATACTTTCCAAAGTTAACCTAGATAACTATGCCCCTAACTTCATCCTTTTTCACAAAATGGACTTTGTGAAATTGATGATGTTTTTTACAGACATTTAGTTTGAAACTTAAGCAAGAAAAAGTGTTTGTGGTAAAAAGAAACTCATTTAAGCAAGATAAATTGGAAAATTGAACCCCACATGACCATTTGGCATCTGATCACTTTGATTGAACAACCAAACCTTACACCCACTATCATTCAACTAAAATTTGAACTAATTGGAGGGGAACAAACATATATAATTAGTAGTTTAAGGAGCTTAACTTGTGAAACAAAGGAAACACCAATCCAGTGGAGAAACATAGCATACATATTAGAAAAACAAGAGGAACAAGTCGATATTATGGCCGAAAGGCCCATATTACCACCTCCTACATGGTAATGAATATCCTCTTGTGCTTCTATAAATGATCTCTCACAAAATAAAAATCCTCAAGAGAAGGTCTATATTCCATCACTTCAAACTTAGGCATCATAGTCAAAAGTATGTCAAGAAACACCTTGTGAATCTCTACCTTAACAAGGACATTTTGGTAAGGAATTTTTATAGACACCTTTCAATGAATGATCCAAACTTGTATGTCCAATAGGAGCCCCTCATTTAAGTCAAAATTTGTCTTTTAGATTTAGTTACTCTTAGGGTCTAACATCTTTCTCACTACCTTAGTCTTGTAAAAAGGTTCACTCTTGGTCAACATTAGGTCAAACATTTCATCCACCCCTTATCAAAATTCAAACCTCACTTCACCAAACTTTGAAAACTTTTGAACACACCAACATTTTGGACTTAGAAATCTATCAACACCAATTCCTGACTTAGCTACTTTGTATGTGTAATGAATCATTTTCCATGCATTTAGTTAAGTTAGTTATCATCTTTGAACTAGTTCATCTTAAAGGTCACAAGTCCACCCTAAAGATTCACAAGTTCATAAACATCCCTATCCAAACATCAAACAATCAAACTTAAGTCAAAAGTGTTGTCCCAAATTTTTTGCAAAGATCACTCCCCATATCATTCATCTTTTCATCTCCCATTACCATCATTGCTCCAAAATGACTTAGAGTGTCCCTTTTACCTAGATTTGAGTCAACTGGAGAGTTTAAACATTACAAATCTCAACACAACTCTCCCATAGGTGACCCAAAATTTATGGTAAAGACAAGATCACAACACAAGAGAATCATGGAGAAAACCAAAGTCATTCATCTCAAGTGATCCCAATCCTCAAGAATTTGATCCAAGAAGTCAAGTTACCACATCACAACAACCCTTGTCTCTATTAGGGCCATATGAGATAAAAGATGTCATGAACAAACCATTTGGACTTACTAAGGAAGAAATCATGGAGTACAAACAAGAACATCAAACCTTAGAAAACATGGCTCCAGTTTCCCCATCTTTTGTTGCACAATCATTGACACAAGGATTAACTTCATCCACAATTCAAACAATTCCATTGCTAGGGCTAAATCAAACACCCATTCCTAGTATTGCAACTAGTCTTGCTAAGGACTTTGGCCACACTTTTACATTGGAAAGTAACACACTTGTGGGTACCCTAAAAACCAACCCCTCTCAAAACACCACTTGGACACCAACATTTGGCACTCCCCCCATTCTCGAGAATCATCTACATCAACATAAACCCCTTACACTTCATGAATCCATGACAACCTCAACATATTGAGGTCACCCATCCTCATCCATCCCCATGAGTACCACAAGTGTTCCCAACATCACACAAGGTAGTATAGGCCAAGTCTCTCAAATACACCCACAATGGCATGCCAACACCCTAACGCAAAATAAAACCTTAACACAAATAGCGACATCTTTATCCAACCCCCCAATTGGTTCATCCAAACCATTGGTTTCACAAAACACATCCAACCCAACCATCGCCAACCCAAATCAAAACAACCCCTTGGTCACAAACCCCACCAACCAAGGTACTACCTTTATCCCACCTCAAGTACAATAAGGGAATCCACAACTCTTTGGTCAAGGGAACCCTTTTGATCAAGGGTTGAGCATGTCATTGCCATCACAATATCTAATGACACCATCATCATATTTCCCCTTGGTCCCCCACATCATGAAAAATCAAATGGGACCTCAAACTTACATTGCTCCATCCCAATCCACCATCTTGCAAGGGATGTCAAACCAAAGGAACCTCCAACCTCTCATCAACAACCCATAACCCCCACAAAGCATCAACACCCATAATCCATCGCAAATGTCCCAACAACCAACTAATCCTACATTGCAAGCATATGCCTTAGCTTTACAACAAACAAAATAGGCTTATTGGAAAGTCGTCCAACAAAAACTACAATAAGCATCCCTAGCAATACAACAACAACAAGCAGCCCTAGCAGCACAACAACAACAACAACAACAAGAAGCAGCCCTAGCAGCACAACAACAACAACAACAACAAGAAGCAGCCCTAGCAGCACAACAACAACAACAACAACAACAACAAGAAGAAGCAGCCTTAGTAGCACAAAAACAACAACAAGCAACCCTAATAGCACAACAAAAACAACAACAACAACAACAACAACAAGCCTCAACAACACAACAACAACAAGACCAACAACAAGTAGCCATAGAAGCACAACAACATCAAGCACACGAAGCAACCTTAGTAGCCCAACAACAAGAACAAGCCTTACTAGCTCAATAGTATGCCCAAAAAAAACAACAAAAACAAGCTTCCTACTATAATCCTCAATAGAATACCGTTAATACAAACATGTTAGGGACATATATGCCTCCGCCACAATCACCTTCACAATATCCTACACCACCATACACACCATACAATGCCTCATCCTATCAAGATCCCACATACAATTTATCTACCTTTCCACAATATGTTCCCCCACCAAACCCACAAGATGATGTCACATCACAACTTAAGGTATTAACATAAGAAATGCAAGATATCCATATGGGAAAAATGAAGAAACCCCATATGCAAAACCTATGCCCATATCCATTTGATTGAAACATCGCAATGGTCCCATTCCCTCCCAGTTTTGAAGTCCCAAAATTTGATAAATACAAAGGGAGAGGAAGTCCTATGGACCATGTCAAATAGTTTAACACCATGTGTATGGAAGTTACATACAATGAGTCCTATTTGATGTGCCTCTTTCCAAGAAGCTTGACAGGCCCAACCATCAACTGGTTTTCTCAGTTACCTCTAGGAATCAAAACCTTCCAAGAAATCATTGATAGATTCATAGATCACTTCTCCTTTAATCCTGACATGGACGTAATCCTAGAATATTTTTACACTCTCAAACAAAACAAAGGAGAATCTTTCGCCAATTTCTTGCAATGATTTTTGTTGGGAAATTTTGCTTTGACCAAATCTAGTGCATGCACGACTTCCTCTTTTTCTATGCTTTCAATAAGTGGCATCCTTCTATTTTGATGGAGTCGACTACCTAGGTAGTTAGGATTAATTAGTAGTTTTCCCCTTTATAAATAATGGTCAGATGCCCCTTTTCACAAGGTTGAATGTTCTGAGATTGTACTTGCATTTTCCAGTAATACCGTCATATCACTAAAATGTTGTAATCATGTTTTTCAAGAAATAATATGAGATTTTGATTTGCTACAATTGAGTTAGCTTAAGGAAGACTCACTCAAAGGGGCCCACTTGGTGATAACTCCACTCATTTAATTTAAAAGTTATTTTCTATTCAACAATTAGTTTCATTTTCAATAGTTGTCTGTTCTTGCAACCACTAGAATTTTGTTTTGTGATTGTTCCTACAGCCAAGGGAAACATAGTAGTTGCTTGTTTATTTGTTGAGATTCTTATTTCTATCATCCATTTTCAGTCTAGTTATTGATGCTTAGTGCAGTTGGTGATTCATGCTCAGTGTTTAAGTTGATTTCTTTCCAACATTTTATTTCCAATACTATTTCTTTTCTAGTTTATGGATGACTGCAGTGGAGTCCTAGTGCACATACAGTGCTGACCCATTTCAAGTTTATGTCCCTGGGTTGAAAGTCAAATGTACCTTCATGATGAGTGAGATAGATACTTAGTGCAGATGTCCAATCTATAAGTCATAGCTCTAAGGGGCTTAGTTATTAAACCATTAGAGGAGGCCAACATTTTTGGCGCCGTTGTCAGGGATGGTGTCAAACTAGGAAGTTCTTTGGAGTCATTGATAGTTTCTTTCTTGATGTAGTATTTCTGAAGTTTGTTCTTAGAATACCCTTCATTTAGAAAAGTAATGACCTGCTATTCTTTCACCAATTCTTTATGTGAGTTGGTTGATACTGAGTTGATATTGCATGCATAGAGGAAGGAGAAGAGATGCTTATGGGAGATTCCTTCCTAGTGACCCTAATCCTAATAATCAACTAGTTGAGTTTCAAAATCTACCAAGAGAAGAAGAAGAAGAATAGGCACACCCTTTTGCTGATGCATTTCCCAATTTGACCAGTTTTGATACTTCCTCTAAAGACCAAAACTTGATTAAAAATCCATTTTCTTTGGAACTCCATCAAGTAGGCATGGATGATGCAAATAGAAATAGACCCAACGAACCATCTTTTCCATTTCCTATCACTCATCAGAATGAAGTCGACAACCTCAAAAACATCCCTGCTTCATTCCTTCCTAAGTTATATGGGCTTGTCATAGAAGACCCTGACACTTTCCTATTTGAGTTTGATATCCTCTGCAAAAGCTATGACTATACCACAAATTCTCATAGGCTTAAGTTGTTTCCTACCACCTTGAAAGAAGCTGCAATAAGATGGTTTATGAGCTTAGGTAGGAATATTGTAGAGACTTGGGATGATATGAAGACAAAGTTTCTTGAGAAGTACAAATAATATTGCAGGGGCAGTGATATGAGAGGAGATGACATTTTTAGGATGCAGCAGAAGGAAGATGAGAGTTTGGAGGACTATATTTCAAGGTTTATGTTTTTCCTATAGAAATCCCCACAACATACACTCAATTAAGAGTCTCAAAAGCTGCATTGATGCTCTGGACTTAATGGGAGGAGGAGATATCACCCAAGTTCCTTGGGATGATATTAAGAAGATATGTTAGAACTATTCCAGGGAAGCTTCAAAGAAAGAAAGAGGTTACCAATCCTCTATGGGTAAATCATCCACCAATGGGGTTTCGAGGATGGAGATTTCTCACTTGTTGGAAGATTTCAAGCAAGAAATCATAAAAAATTTGGCTACTCAGCTGGATACACTTCAAGAAAAGAAGAAACATGAAGAGGTAGAGGCAATGTTGGTAGAATATTGCCCTCATTGCAGACAAAAGAAGGACTACATATGTAAAATGGTAGCTAAAATTGATAGCAAGAAGATTCCACCCGAGTTCAAGACAATATAGGGTGATGATGATAAAGTCTAGTACATTGCACAAAGGAGACCATGGGCTCCAAGACAAGGTATGCCACCGGATCCATTATCTTTTGTTGGGCCTTATTTCAATTCTTATGCATCTGGTAATCAATGGAAACCCCCATACCCATCCAACTATGGAGGATATCCACCTCGGCCTTGGAACAATCCTCTAAATACTTGGCCCAATCACCAAAACTCTCCACCCCAGTGGCAACAATATCAAGGGAATTGGTAGCAGTTCCAGGGGAATTGATAGCCACCTCTAGGAAATTGGCAGTAGACATCTGAATGGAGGGGAGGACAACAATGGCCAAACTAGACAACTAGCTACATGTAGCCACCTCCATAGCCTTAACAGCCTACCATAATTCCTCCTCCTACTAGCTCAAGTTCTGGCACACCTAGACCTACTCAGTTGCCAGCTCAGCCCACACCTAACCCAAATAACAAACCACAAGAACAACCAGTCTACTCTGCAAATCCTAATCAATTCCCTGCATATGTTGTGAGTGTGAGTGACATTCATCTATGTTTAGGTGCCACTCTATCAGCTCCTTCCACTTCTATCATCACTGAGCTTCCTATGGAAGAAGAGGAGCATCAAAATTCCTCCATTCAATCAAGTGTGCCTAAAAATCCTAAACCAATTCATCAGACTGATCAAGTTCCACCATTTCCTCAAAGGTTAGAAGTTGCTAAGCAAAAGGAAGAGGAGGAAACAACCTTTGACATTTTGGATTAGTTGAAACACATATGTGTCAAGATACATTTGTTTCAGGCTATAAAAGATGTCCCTATATATGGAAAAGCAATCAAGAAGCATGCCTCAAAAAGCTAGGAAGGAAAAAGAAAGACCCCACTACCATTCATGTGGTGGGACAGTTGGAAGATATCATGCTTGGGAAAGCTAAAGTTCCCAAATACACTGACCCAGGTAGTCTTGTGGTAGGAGTTGTTATAAATGGAATCCAAATAAAGAATGCTCTAATTGACTTGGGAGCAACAATAAATGTGATGACTAAGGATATCCCGTAGCAACTAAATATTACAAACATGAGACCCACTCCTATTGTCCTCTAGCTTGCTGATAGTTCCACTATCAAACCAAATGGTATACTAGAAGACCTTATGGTAATTCTAGACTCTTGGGAGTACCCAACAGACTTCATGATCCTTTCTCCTAAAGCTACACTAGGCAAGTATCCCATTATTCTAGGAAGACCATGGCTAGCCACAACAAATGCTTACATTGGATGCCGATCAAGAGACATGACTATTTATGATGGGAAAATCACCAAAAATATTGTTCTCTACCCTCCTGCTTAACCATCCCATGCTATGGATAACCCCATATGGCCACATGTTGGAGAAGAGGGCGAGGAAGTCAATTTAGTGGCACAACTCATGATGATAGGAAGAAGTCCTTTCATGCAACTTTAGGAAGAAGATGAAGTGTTGTCCCACATAATTTATAACCATTGTGAGGTGCATGAAGAGTCATCCACTCATGAATTTGGTTCTACAGGTCCAGTGAAGACACATCTTCCTACAACTGAACTTTTTGCAACAACTGATACACTTCATACATTGCTTCCACATGAATTAAAAATACCAAGCATTAGTGAAACAACTATGATTGAGTTAACCACACAATTGCAAGTGTCAAAAGGGAAACATTTGAATATCAACATCAAGTTGAGTCAAGAGCAGCAGTTGTCCCTGACAAACCTATTGAAGACCCACTAGCATGCATTTGCATGGGACTACCATGACATGAAAGGATTGGACCCCAAGCTTTGTAATCATAGGATATATATAAGAGATGACTGTACACCAATAAGGCAGCCACAAAGGAGAATCAACCCTGCATTGAGGGAGATTGTAAAAGGGGAATTACACAAATTATTGGATGCAAGATTTATCTACCCTATCTTAGATAGCCAGTGGGTGTCCCCATTGGTAATTGTGCCTAAAAAGGGAGGTAAATGGAGAGTTTGTGTTGACTACAAAGAACTCAACTCTACCACCAAAAAGGATTATTTCCCTTTCCTTTCATAGACCAAGTATTGAATTCACTTGCAGGTAAGCAACATTTCTCTTTTCTAGATGGATTTAGTGGTTATAACCAGATACAGATTACACCTGAGGATCAAGGGAAGACAACTTTTACTTGTCCTTGGGGGACTTATGCCTACTCAGTACTTTCATTCGGTTTGTGTAATGCACCTACAACCTTTCAAAGAGTAGTCATTAGTACATTTTTAGATATCTCACATTATTGTATGGAGATATATATAGATGAGTTTACTACATATGGTGCTGATTTTGCAGAAGCATTAGAAAATATAAGGAAAGTTTTATAGAGATGTGTAGACCATAATCTATCCTTGAACAGTGAGAAATGCTTCATGATGATGTAGGAGGGAGTAGTCCTTGGCCACTACATCTCTCAAAAAGGAATTCAAATAGACACAACCAAGATTGAGGTGATTACCAATTTTCCTATTCCTGCAAAGCAAAAATATGTTAGAAGTTTCTTGGGACATGTAGGATACTATAGGCATTTCATCAAAGATTTTAGTAAAATGGTAGCACCACTATACAATCTCCTAACTAAAGATGCAGAGTTCCAGTGGACAGAGGATTGTGACAAATCATTCTCTGATTTGAAAGTAGCTTTAACCCATGCTCCTATACTCAAAGGCCCAAATTGGGAGCTTCCTTTTCATTTACATATAGATGCATCAGACTATGCTATAGGAGCTATCTTGGGATAGAAAGAAGGATCAATTGAGAATGCAATCTATTTTGTCAAAAAAAACCTCCAAGGGGATGAGTTTAATTACACAGTGACAAAGAAGGAAATGTTGGCAGTCATCTATGCCCTTAACAAGTTTAGAAATTACATAATAGGATATCAGATCTTTATTCATACAAACCATGCAACCATAAAATACCTCATGAATAAGCCCTTGATTTCAGGTAGGCTAGCAAGGTGGTTGTTGTTGATGCAAGAATTTGACATCACCATTGTTGACAAACCAGGCAAGGCAAATGTTGTAGCAGACTTTCTCTCTAGATTGACTACATCAGAGGACACTCAAGTCATTGATGACTCTTTCCCTGATGAACATTTGTTTTCCGTCAATTTGCACACACATTGGTATGTTAATATAGCCAACTATCTGGTTACAAGGAGAGTTCCTCCTCATTTCTCTCCAAAAGAGAGAAGGGTGCTCATTGAGAAAAAAATTCCTTTCTCATGGATTGGAGGATGTTTATTCTACACTAGACCAAAACATGTAATGAGATATGTAAGGGAGGATGAGACATATGATATATTGCATGCATGTCACAATGAACCCTGTGGAGTGAATTTTGCATCCAAGAGGACAATAATGAAGATTCTTAATATGAGATATTATTGGTCCACACTTCATAAGGATATAAAAAAGTATACTAGGAAGTGTGATAGATTTTAGAGGATGGGAAGACCAACTAAATCTGATGAGATGCCTCTTTACCCCCAGGTAATCATCACTCCATTTGATAAATGGGGACTTGATTTTGTAGGTCTCATTGATCCTCATCAAGTGGAAAATCCTACATCTTGGTTTGCACTATGTGACCAAGTAGGTTGAGGTTAAAGCTATGAAACATGCCAGAGATAATAAGGTTGCATAATTCTTTTATGAGGAAATATTCACACGTTATGGGGTTCCAAGAGAGATAGTGATAGATCAAGGGGCTCAGTTTACATTAACGCTTGTCACAACATTGGTCAATGAATATAATGTGAGACATAGGAAATATACCCCTATCATCCACAGGCCAATGGCCAATCTGAGGTGACCAATAGAGAAATAGAGGCTATCTTGACCAAAACAGTGGCTATTCATAGGAAAGATTGGGACAATAGGTTTCCAGAATTTGTTTGGGCCTATAGGACCACTTGGAAGACAACCACAGGTTTCACTCCTTTTGAATTACTATATGGGAAGACAACCATGATGCCTATTGAGTTTGAGCATAAAACTCTTAGGACTGTACTAGATCTTGGAATAGACATATCCAAGGCACAAAAGGATAGAATCATGCAACTGAATGCTTTGGATGAGATGAGAAAGACAACAATGCATCATACTGAGGTAGTGCAAAATCAAAGGTTCAAATGATATGATAGATATATAAAGGAAAAGAAGTTCCAGCCAGGTGACTGGGAACTCCTTTATGACTCCAGGTATCAAGATAATGCAGGAAAGCTACAGACTAGGTGGTTGGGACCGTACGAAGTTGTAGAAGTCTTCCCCAATGGTGTTGTTCAACTCACAACCATTGACCTTGTTAGATTCAAACTTTTGGTCAATGGTCATCAACTTAGGTTGTATCATAAACCAACTTCCAAGCAAGAATTCATGCAACAATTTATCCAACACCAAACCTTTGAAATTCTTGTAGCTGAAGGAAGCGGACCTAGTGTCCCTCCTTCGGCCTAGCCAAGATATGCATGCAATCATTTCATAATAAATATTTCTACTTTTGTGGGAATCCACTTCTTCATCAATAATTCCATCTGCCCATCCATCTCCATCTTTTCTCTCTCTTCCATAACTCCACCATCACTTCACTTCACCATCACTTCATTCCACCACCACTTCCTTTAATTGCTCAACTGTACTTCTTAAAGAAACCTATACTTCCTTCCACATTTTTTGCAACGATACTCCAAATTTTTAGGTGTGCAAACCAACTTGTTATACCTTAATTATCTTTAGTGCATTTATTTAATTAATGTGAATTAATGTTGGTATTTCACATAGCATATAATTGTACTCTTCCTTGTCAAATCATCATTACCACCTAGCCTATGTGGACACATGCTAAAATTTAGGCTAGGGGAGTGTCGACCCACATGTCCATGCAACATCCATGTCAAAAAATTTGAAATAAGCTAATTTGAATGATAGAGTGAAATGATGGCTTGCATGTGTGAAATGCCACTAAACCGCCACCATTTTTCTTGATGATACCCTTCATTTATGTTTCTTTATTGCCTTAGTCATAATCTTAAATGTCACCCAAAAAGGAAAATTGGAGAGCTACATGACATTGGTGATAGCACTACAGAGGAGTTACAGAAAGAAGAAGGAATTGGGTTTTCAGAGAAAGATTGCAGGAAAGGAAATTTCATAGAAGTGCTTATTTAATTGCGAGTAGCTGAAACAATGGGAGGTGAGCTGATTAGGAATGAACCCATGGTTCATGATGTGATATTGTAGGATGCACTTTCTCTGACTGAGTTTAGGAATTGTGGATGGCTGGATTATTTCCTGAAACTTGACAGGTTCAATGAAGACATTGTGCTAGAATTTGCACATACACTCTCTGAGGGGAAGGAAATGGTAAAAGGGCTCGAGGTGATAGCCACTAAGGAGAGAATTGTAGAGATAATGGGTTTTCCTATTGATGGAGAGCCATACCCTGCTACCAGGGATGCAAGGTCAACAAGGGAAGAATTCAAAGAACCTAGTGACCCTCCACTAGTTGTAGATAAGAAAGGGATGAGGAGAACTTCTCTGGTAGAGAAGTGGAAACAAGTAGTCATCCACATTGTCAAGTACATTACTTGTGAAGGCTTCCAATCATACCTACATTATGTGCATTTTAAGCTCTTAAACCATATGAGACATGGAAGAAGAATGAATGTGCCCAATATGTTGTATAACCTCCTTGCAATCATGGCAGCTAAAACACTAAAAGGTAGGGATAATTTTGTCTCCCATCATTGTTTAATAAAATTTTTAGTAGAGAAAATTTGCAAGAGGTGTCTGGTATGACATGGAAGGAATTTGTAAACATTGATCAGTTTAGACCAAAAAATGTGTGTCCTAGAGGTCAGCCTCAAACTCGTAGGGTTAGTAGGGGAGAGAGGGTTGTTGAAACCACTCCTGGAGCTTCAACCTCTGGTGCAAACCCTAGCTCAAACCCTCCTATAGCCAAATAGGCTATAGAAATCAGCTCTTCTTAGTCAAAATATTCAGATGAGGAAAGTTTATCCTTAGACCCTGAAATTTAATGTTCTTCCCAAAACCTGAATTCGAACTAGGGCTGGCATTAGAAGAGAGGAAGAAATGAGGAAGGGGAAGGCCAAGAAGAAAATGCCAAAAAAAGAAACTCCAAGCCCTAGGACAAAGAAGGTTGATGACACCGTTCTTCCTGTAGCCGAAGAAAAACATAAAAGCCCTCCTAAGAAATCAAACTAGCTAGGCCAACCACTGATATACCTCCAAAGAGAAGCCCTAGACTTAGAAGAACATCTAGGGAGGAGACAAAAACACCTATGGGGTAGGTGAATGTTGAAGAAAAAGACATTTTTGAAGAACAAGCAAATATAAGATTAGTAGAGCTTGATACCATTGTAGAATAGGTTGAGAATCAAGAACCCCTGCAGGCAGAGTAGGATAAACAACTAGAATCATTGCAATTGGTGTTGTTTGAACAACAAGAATCAGTGAGAGGAAAGATTTTGGTAGGAACACATAAACCTCCTACTTTTTCATGGAATCTTGTAACCCTGAACCTATGGAGTGAGATGCAAAGGAAAGAGGTGGAATGGAAAAATGAAAAACACAAGATACATGAAGAGGTTAAAAAGAAAAATACAAAAATTGAAGAAAAGAATGCAGAGATTGTTGCCTTGAAGGAAAAGGTGGATAATGTGGTAGCTTTAGTACCCCAAATGTTGATATGTAGAACTCCTCCCAAATTATATACCCTACATTTGAAGGAGCAAAATATTTCCTTTAAACTATCAAGGATTATTTCAGGTTTGAGCCCTTCTATTGACACTCCACATGAGTTTTTCTAGGCCTACTAGCTTTCCCCTCCTAAAGTTAAAAATCTATTGTGTGAACTATACCTGCATATTTATGTTGTGTCTAATGATCATGATTGGAATCCATTACTGTACATTGGTGATATCCATTTAAGGGCATTTATTTCATGGATCTAGAATGAAATTATTTGGGGACAACAGTTTAGAACTTACAAGGAAAGAAAATTCCATACTCCCTTGCCTCTCAGGTTGAATCTAGTAACCCTGCAGACATTTACGAAATATGGCATAGAATTATTTATCACCCAAGCTACAAAAATAGGATCAAGCCTGTTAGGGAAGAATCCTACAAGGAATATGAGAAGGTAGCTGAAACTATAGGGAAATCAGTAATGGGGTACTTATCACATAGGTGGAACAGTTTGACAGATGAGTTGAAACAAGTTGATCCCTACTCTTTGAAAAATTATGTTGTAACATGCAACTGAGTTGAAAAATACATACAGATTGGAAGGATGAGGCATCAGTATTGGTTTCCATTAACATTTCAACCACTTGCTTTATTGTGGCCACTGATTCTTGTTGTTCAAACAACACCAGTTGGTGACTTCAGAGCATTGACTAGGAAAAAGAATAGTGCTCCCTCTACTGGAGGACCAACAAAACATTAGGCAATAGTATTAGCTTCCATTAAAATTTGGAATTGGTAGTATTGGCTTCCATTAACATTAACATTAGGCAATAGTATTGGCTTCCAATTCAGACACTACAGAGACTGATGTGGGGTAGTTGGAAGTTGGTGACTTTAGAGCATTGACTAGGAAAAAGAATAGTGCTCCCTCTACTTGAGGACCAACAATATATTAGGTTGGGGGGTGATGATGAGCCCAATTAATGGCTCAATTTTGATAGGATTTATTATATGTTTTTTGTTGTTACCATATAATTTGGCACTTGGTTGCTAGCATTTTCCATGTTATTTCCTTAAAACCATAAACCTGCATAAGTTTATCCTTGTGACTTTTAATGACATTAACATGCTATGTGAATTATCTATGTTAAATTTATATATGGTTGAATGGATGTTACTTTAAGGTAATTATGGATATGCAATTGTTTGTGTGTGCTAATGTCATTATGTAGGTTTACACTAAGATGTTGATGTCAATGAAGCTTGCAAAGTGGAAGAAACTCGTGCTAGGTGGTTGGTTGCCAAGAGTCTCAAAAAGGTAGTCATTAAGGGGTCAAAGGAGGGAAAACTCTCACTGGAGGGAAACTTCCAATTGAGGGAAATTCTTAGTTTGAATAAAATATTGTAACTACCTTTTAATGGTCATGTTTGTTTGTTGAGAAAATCTAGGGAGTGTGTTGTGTTGGATTTTCATTGGGAAAGTCTGATTTGACCAAATCTAGTGCATGCATAACTTCCTCCCTCTTTTTCTATGCTTTCAATAAGTGGCATCCTCCTATTTTTATGGAGTCAGCTGCCTAGGTAGTTAGGGTTAATTAGTGGTTTTTCCCTCTATAAATAATTGTCAAATGCCCCTTTTCACAAGGTTGGATGTTTTGAGATTGTACTTGCATTTTCCAGTAATACAGTCATATCACTAAAATGTTGTAATCATGTTTTTTAAGAAATAATATGAGATTTTGATTTGCTACAACTGAGTTAGCTTAATGAAGACTCACTCAAGGGGGGTCATTTGGTGAGAATTCCACTCATTTAGTTTAAAGGTTATTTTCTGTTCAACAACTAGTTCCAGTTTCAATAGTTGTCTGTTCTTGCAGCCACTAGAATTTTGCTCTTTGACTATTCCTACAGCTAAGGCAGGCAGCGTAGTTTCCTATTTGTTTGCTGAGATTCTTATTTCTATCATTCATTTTCAGTCTAGTTATTGATGCTTAGTGCAGTTGGTGATTCATGCTCAGTGTTTAAGTTGATTTCTTTCCAACATTTTATTTCCAATATTATTTATTTTCTAGTTTATGGATGACTGTAGTGGAGTCCTAGTGCACATACAGTGTTGACCCATTTCAAGTTTACATCCTTGGGTTGACAATAAAACGCACCTTCATGATGAGTAAGATAGCTACTTAGTTTAGATGTCCAATCTCTAAGTCACAACTCTAAGGGGCTTAGTTATAAACCATTAGAGGAGGCCAACATTTGGGATAAAAAAATATAACAAATGATGGCGTGGTAGATGCTAAGGTGGTCCTAAGTGCTCCTATGCCAAAAAAATAAAAATAAAAATGCTTAACCAACCATACAACAAGCTACACCATTACAAAATAGTCAAATTAATAACACCAAAACACAACAATGGCGAACTCCCAACAAAAACAACTATCCAAAACACAAATACACATAGTTTTCAGAACCTATTGAAACCATCATGAAGAAATTGGTAGAGTCAAACTTGATAACACTTCCCAATTTTGAAAACTACCAAGAACCACAAGATAAACCACCTTGGTACAATGAAAAAGATCTTTGTGACTTTCACAAAATCAAAGGACACAAACATCAAACTGCATGAGGCACAAAAATGTTATCCAAGATCTTATCGAGAATGGAGACATATTTGTTGATGTACCAGTCGACAACTAGAATCTTAAGCTATACAAGAACCCTATGCTAGATCATAGCAAAGGAAAAAACATAGGAAAATCTAAGGATTACACAAATGCGTAGCATACCTATTCCAATGTAGTCACTTCCTGTGATAGTTTCATCAACATCATCACCATCAAAAGGCCTAGTGCGGAAAGTGGAGTCACCACACAATGTGGAAAAGTTACCATCCAAGGATTCCCATCTGAATCTAGGGCACAACCTACTTTTCCAACATCAAACCCTAGCAATTACAGTCTCCTAGATCAACTTAACATGACCCTCACACATATTTCTATCTTGGAGCTATTGAGGCTATCCCACACACATAGGAAAATCTTGGAAAAGGCTTTATCTTCATCATCTGTCCTCGAGGATATTGATATAGAGTAGTTTCAAGATATGGTAGGCCATATCACTAATCATCTTCTCACCTTCTCAGAACAAGACCTACAATCACAACCATCTCATAATCATGCTTTACACCTTGAGGTCATTATTCATAAAAACTAGGTTAAATGAGTCTTAGTAGATGGAGGTGTTGGTTTAAAAATATACACCCTTCAGTTGATCAAGAACTTGGGTTATTTAGAAGATGCTATTGAGAAAGCAAAGAGTACCATCATCAAAGCATATGACGATCAAGAGCGGGTATCACAAGGCATCATCACATTACCCATCTAACTAGGACCCATCATTGTAGAGAATACATGCCAAGTGTTAGACCTTGATCTCCCCTACAACATCCTTCTTGGTTGACCATGGATCCATGCCCTAAAAGTTGTAGCTTTGACCTATCACCAATGTGTAAAGTTTCCTTTTGAGGACAAATAAGTTACCATCCATGGAGATCTTGAGCCTTTTTACTATTGCAAGAATCTTGAGGCCAAATACTATAATATTCCCTAAGTACCTAATAATGATGAAGGACCTACACCGTCCACCTCATTCGTTGACCCATCTACCCTTACATCTACCTCTGAAACAAAAACACCCATTGTGTAGAACATTCCCGACATCAAAGAAGTGATGCAAGATGATGGTTGTGGAAATTATAAGCTAAAGAAGGATACTTTTGTGTTGGGGGAGCTACCTCTTTCTCCAAAATCTCATGGAAAACTCACACCTAGCACCAAAGTGTGCGAAAAAATAAAGATGGAAGCTACTACCTTCACCAATTGGGGGGATTTGAACAAAGAAGATGCCAATAAGGAAGATGTCTCTAAACTACTATATCAAGATGAACGACCCATCCTTGTTCTTCCCATGGAAGATGACAACAAAGGCTTGTAGCTAATGAAGGAATGGGGGTACAAAAAGAATTAGAAACTAGGAAAAAATGATAATGGTTTGCTAGAACCCATGATTCCTAAGAAACGCCCAAATAATCTTGGCTTAGGATGTACTATTAGCAAGGTTATCCTTATTGGAAAAGGTACTTCCACTAAATGGGTCGAGGCTTCTTGTTGGTTACCAACATCCCTTGACATGAACCTAGACAACTTCCCCCTCAATGTTGCTGACCTATTTGGGAATAAATCTCTCTTCATGGTATCCACAACATCCTTCACCCCAAACAATCAACCCACTGAAATTAACCTAGTCCACCCATAACTCATTGACTAGGACCAACAAGGACCACCGATTCTATATTTATTTGAAAATGATGAAGTGATATCAAAATTCATGGGACTCCATGACAAATTACCATGGGTAGATCATAAGGTTTTTTTTTGATATAGAGCTAGACACAAGGGTGTACTATAGGGAGATGATTGAATCCTTTAGTCAAAAAATTGATGACATGTAACTAGCATGCAAATATTTGAGTGAAAACAACACTGTGGCATTTTTTGATCCTAAAATAGTAAAAAGAAAGGATGCATCTAAGGGTGAAAACCTATCTAAGGCACCCAAGGATGAGGGATTCAATCTCCCCCTTAGTGCAATTCATTCATAAAAGTCAGCAATGCTAGCAAAAAAGGCTACTCTAGTAAATATGGGAACAAAAGAAGCACCCAAGATAACTTTCTATGTTGAATCCTTGTTGGATGAAGAACAAAAGAACCTAGAAAAGTGCTTGAAAGAGTGAGGAACCAACTTTGCATGGTCATACATAGATATGCTAGGGCTCGATCCAAAAGTAGTTGTGCATCATTTAGCAATCTACCCTGAGACTAAATCGGTAAAGAAAAAATTAAGAAAGATGCACCCTTAGATAGCACTCTTGGTGAAACTTGAGTTACAAAAGCTTCTAGACGTTGGATTCATCTAATCGATTGACTATCCTAAGTGGGTTTCAAACCTAGTACCAGTCTCCAAACCCACTAGGGGCATCATAATATGCATGGATTTTAGAGACTTGAACAAGGCATGCCTGAAGGATGATTTCCCTCTGCCTAACATTAACATCATCATGGATTTAATAGTTGGTCATGAAATGTTATCACTCATGGATGGTTTTCAGGCTATAATCAAATCATGATTGCCAAGGATGATCAACACAAAATTGCATTCACTTGTCCATGGGGAACACATTGCTAGAACATGATGCCATTTGGGATGAACACAAGAGCAACATATCAAAGAGTCATGACCCTCATCTTTCATGACACGATCCACAAAACAATCGAAGAATATGTGGATGATATCTTGGCCAAGTCAAAGAAAAGGAGTGACAACGTAGAATTCTTAGGACCCATCTTAAACAGGCTTGAAGAGTATAAGGTGTGGCTAAACCCAAAAAAGTGTGTCTTTGGGGTTACATCAGGGAAGCTTCTTGGCTACATTGTGTCACAAAGAGAGATAAAAAATTATCCAACAAAATTGAAGGCTATCCTAGACATGGAACCACTGCAAATGTTGAAGTAGATGAGAGGATTACAAGGAAGATTGCAATTCATTAGAAGGTTCATAACATAGTTATCAAATAAATTTTACTCTTTCTCACATCTTCTCCATAAAGGAATAACTTACAAGTGGGATGAGAAGTGTGATAAAGCTTTCCAGCAGATCAAGGACTACCTATTGACACCTCTAGTGCTCATGTCCTTGATACCCAACAAACCATTAATCTTGTATATCTCAACAACATCAACAAAACTAGGTTCTCTTTTAGCACATGATGAAAACGGAAAGGAAAGAGCCATTTATTACTTTAGTGGGAACTTGGTGGGCTATGAAATGAACTATTCATCCATTGAGAAAGCATTCTTAGCGATGGTTTTTTTTTCACAAAATTTCAAACACTACATGTTGTCACATCAAATCAAGATTATTGTGAAGATTGACCCATTAAAATACTTGTTATCCAAAGAAAATATCATAGGGAAAATGGCCAAATGGGTGATGATATTGACTAAATTTGATATAAAGTACATGGAGTGTAAAGAAATAAAAGGACAAGTGATCACAAACCAACTAGTAGATGATCCTATCTATGTAGAGAACCTTTTGATATCTAAATTTCTTGATGAATCAGTGTTCCTTGTCAATACAACAGACCAGTGGAAAATTTACTTTGATGGATTGATCACCCAACATGGATCAGGGGTGGGTAGTTTCTTTATCACCCCTCAAGATGGTTGAATTCCAAAGTCATATTGGCTATCATTTCCATGTACTAACAACATTGCAAAATACGAAGCCCTAATCATAGGTCTAAGGATAGCAGCTCAATGGTAGATACAAGAGATGAAAGTCTATGGAGACTCCTAGTTGGTTATCAACCAAGTCAATGATGATTACCAAACTAAGGATGACAAGCTTACTCCTTATAAGAATATGGTAGAAAATCTCAAGGACCTTTTCATCGATATAACTTTTGAGTAGATTCCTTGTATGAACAACTGAGCAACAAATGATATGGCAACAATTGGATCATTGTTAGATATGCTACACAACGTTCTTCAATGTGAATTCTTGGTAGAAAAAATTCTTGTACCAACTTTCAATATCCCAGAATGTGAATTTGCGTGTGTCATCGTTGGTCCTGGATCCTCGTGGTATCATGATATATTCACCTACCTTAGTAGAGAAACCCTCCCAACTGATATCACCTCCAACCTTTAAAAGACCTTTGTTAAGAAGGAATCTTGATTTGTGATCCTAGGTGATATCTTATACCACTGAAGCATCGAGGGGACATTACTTCGATGTCTTAATAAAGAGGAAGCCTTGACCGCTTTAACAAAAGTTCATGATGGCATATGCAGTTCCCTTTCTAGAGGTATGACTTTAGCTAAGAAAATGTTGAGGACAAGGTATTACTAGCCAACCATGGAAAGAGAATCCCATCATTACGTACAAAAGTGTGTCCAACATTAGCAACATGGAGATATGATTCATGCTCCAGCTTAGGAGTTACAACCAATGGTCACACCTTTTCCTTTCTCGCAATGGGGGCTTGATTTCATAGGAAATATTACTCTGACCTCATCTAATGGCCTTAAGTTCATCATAACTACCATTGAGTATTTTACCAAGTGGGTGGAAGCCATTCCTATGACCTATATAACAGGAAAGAAAATTTCCAAGTTTAACTTGAATTACCTCATCTATTGTTATGGTGTTTCACAAGCCCTTATATCAAACAACAAAACACCCTTCAAGAATCATGATGTGAAAGAGCTATGTCAAAGATTCAACATCCATCATTGATTATCTACCCCTTACTACCCCCAGGGAAAAGGTCAAGTTGAGGCTACAAACAGGACCATTCTAAAAATCCTAAAGAAAATGTTCAATGAAGCTAGTCGTGACTGGCATCTGCAACTAAATCCCACCCTCTAGGCCTATCAAACTAGTATCTGCATGCCTACAAGTGCAACTTTGTTCTCCTTGGTATATGGATCATAAGTCATCTTTCCTATTGAGGTTCAACTTTCGTCACTACAAGTCTCACTACAAAACCTAATCACTAATGAAGAGTATAGAGTATCTCAACTAAATGAGCTAGAATTCTTGGATGAGCATCATTTTGATGCCCTTAATCACTTGCAAGTATATCAAAATTGAATAAAACAGAGCTATAAGAAGATCAAGTGTCGTTCTTTCCAAGTAGGGGATCTTGTCCTAAATCAGAATCAAAAGAATCTTCTAGATCAGGACAATAAAGGAAAGTTTGAGCCTAACTGGTTAGGTTCATTTGTGGTCACACCAAGCTATGGATCAAGAGCATATCAATTATCAACGCCTGAAGGTGAACCTCTGTAGGAACCAACCAATAGTTTGCAACTTAAAATTTTTTATGCCTAGGCTGCAAGGGTATAAATATGAAAATAGAAAAAAATCAAAAAATGATAAAAAATCCAAAAAATAAGAAAAAGGATTGAAAAAATTAAAGAAAAACAATCATCCTCTAGTGAAAACCACTTCGATGGTGCTTTGGGAAAGTACCTTGGTGAAGACTTGGAAAATAGGTGTCTCGTGTAAATAAAGCACCTCCATCTATTCCTTGGATATTTATCCTATCATTCTTTGCATCACATCCACTCATCACATCATTCATCCTATTTTATTCCATCACCCATCCGCATCTGTATCATAGCTTGATATTGTAAAGTATCGTATCCCCTTTAGTACTACTTGGCATATTCCAAAGATCAACTTGTCCTACCTATATTGAGGTAGTCTACCACATCATGTTGGAGGCAATTCTTCTTGGATCGAATTGGGTTCTTGTATATCTTGGGAAATCTCATCGAAAATCCTTTAAAAATTCATAAAACCTCATCAAAAATCCAAAAGCACTTGCAAAATCAGAAAATTTAAAACACTTGAAAAATATTGTATAATTGAAAATCCAAAAACATCAAAATCTTGTACATCTAAAATCCAAAACATTTGAAAATTGTAAAGTCAAAATCCAAAACATCCAAAACACATCAAAATCCCTAAAAAGGTCAAACATTGAAAATCCAAAAATAGTACCATGTCGAAGTACAAGTCTTTGAGCTTGAACCTAGGCAAGTCCATCATTGGTATGCCCCTGAGACACCTTAGGTCTTCCTTTACGAGCCTATCATAATAAACTGGTAATCCATCAACTGTTCATTTCTCATTGTTAATAAGTCAAGTCAGTCAAACTACATGGTCTCTGTGTGTATAATGTAGGCAAGGCTAATCTTTGATTAGCCCTCAAGGCCCTTATGATAGTATTTTAGGTTAGGTTCTTGGTCCAAAAACTCAAAAAACCCCTAAACATTTGAAAATGTCGAAAAACACACAAAAAATTGAAAAATTGAAAAACAAAAAAACATTTGAAAACTCAGAGAACCCCTAAACTTTTGAAAATCAGAAAACCCCAAAACATTAGAAAACATTCAAAAAATCCCAAATAGCCTAAAATAATAAAAAAATCCAAAACATTCACATAAACTTTCAAAAAGACCAAAAACAACCTCAATTTTTTTTCAAAAGCACCAAAAACATTGAAATATTCCAAAAAACCCAAAACCATCCATCCCATTTCACTTTCACCTGCAATAAACCTTCACCCATAATAAATCAAATGCCATCTTCAACCTTTGGTAAACCAAATAGTAAGCAAGTGTTGAAAGTCGTAAAGTGAAAACCTAAGTGTCAAAATCTAAAGTCTAGATCATAGGTAAAAGAGTCAGTGAAGTTTGTATTAATGGCTTATCAAAAACCTCATCCTAATCAAAACATCTGATAACATGTCCTAGGATGTATCCTTCTTGTGATGGACATCAACATTAGAAATGACCTTATCTATATTAAATTGGCAAGAGATATAGATAACACTGATTGTTTGTCTTTGGTCTTTTCTTATGATTTATCTTAATGACCCATTCCTAGGACCTCTTGATGATGTCTCAATAATTTAGAGAGAAAGGAATGGGGCATCAATCATTATCTTTCATTTGTTGTTCTTGTGGATATTCTTGTAAAATAATCTTGGCACATACTTGCTTAGTTTTGTGTAGGGAGTTTGTTCGGAGTAGATTGTTGACTATTGCATATGCTTCGGTCCAATATATTCTAAAATTCTAACCTACATTCCAAAGATGTTTTTGTATGTCAAGGTGTGAACAAGAACTATCCTATCAATTTTAAAAGTCAAAGTCCATTACACTAGATACAACATCGTTTTGGTTATCAATACCTTGATGCATCATGTCTATGTGTTATATCAAACATAAGGAATGATGGAAAATCCCAATCCCAAGATATGAGCAAATCCTCATCATCATCTCTCATCACCATACCTAATAAAGTCTTGGTGGATCATAGACTTGTTGGACTTTTTGAATCAATCTTCAAAATAAATGGTCAAATCAATCATCTCATTCTTCTATCTTCTTTCCACACTAACCTAGTATCATGACAGTCAACAAAAACATCATCATGCATCCATCCCACATCCACAAATCATCAGCATGCATACATATAGCATCATCACAACATATCATAATAAAAGAAAACATAATCCATTACATCACATTATCATTTAAGTTGTTTTGGATAACATAGATTTGTTATTCTAAGCATCTTAATCCATTTCACATATCATACGCATATCACATATCATAAGCATACATCACGTTATCATATCATAAGCATGAAAATATGCATTATTCATATATACATCCATACACATACATCATCAGATCATAAATTTCATAGAAAAAGTACATAAAAAGAAATATACCCATATCATCTACATCTGCATAGGCATAACATATCATAACATCCATCCCATAACATATCATCAAAAAGTACTGAAAAAGAAGATAACACATCCATTGCATCTCATATACATCATATCATTACATCTTCACATATTGCATAAACATAGATAAAAGAAGGGCATCCATCACATTGCATTGATACATGATCATAATGCATAATAATATCACATCACATCATATCATATGCATCCATACATTCAAAAAGCATAAAATAAAACATATTGAATTCGAATCATCTCATATATATCAAAAAATGACTATCATGATAAAATATCTAAATTAGTGTGTGAATATCAATAAAAAATACAATATCCACGAGGTTATCAAAAATGAGCCCATGAATGTATATCTGTATAAATAATCGGGAAAATAATAAAAAAATTTCTACACAAAACTGGCTAATCCTTAGCTTTAGGTGGTGCTCCGCTCCTCTGTGAAAAATTAGGTTGTCTTATCACCTAAGGAACATCTCTATGATAATGCATGTGATAGTAGGCAACCTCCATAATTGGCTCTCTATACAATCAAGCCGATATTGTCCATCCTTGTGATGTGGTAGTCACCACCTCCAACTACTACCTCTGCCCAATCTCTTGGGTTAGCTGCAAGTCCAGTTGCTACCGCAACTGAACCTCATGGTCTCTCTGTGCTATCATGGCCTGAAGCTGCTGCTATAGCTGATCCTTCTCTACCTATAACTGGTCTCTCTTGGTAGTGAGAGCCTGTATCTGAGCATCTAGTTGTAAGGCTAGAGGAGGCGGTGTTGCAACTAGAACCTATCCATTGTGCCCATCCTACTGCCTTGGCACCTGTGCCCTATCCTGATCTGGCTACTGCTAGTGCCCGTCTTCTGGTACTTGTGCCTTATCCTACACTGGTTGATCCTACCCTCTGTCCAAGCCACCATCCTTGCCTCCATCCTAGCTACCATCTCAGCCTTAGCCTCAGCTTCTACCTATGCCTCTCCCTCTACCTCTGGGGTATCCCCCTGGTAGATCTGTCAGACGAGTAGGTGGCTTGAAACATGCATCATAATTAGGGGTAGTCCTCACATCTAGTAGGCCTTGATCATATGGACATGGTTGTGGGATGAGCTGCTTGAAGTCATTGACCACCACTATGGGGTCAATCTATGCTCCCCACTGTACCTCCCTCTGTGATCTAGTGAACATTGCAGTATAATCATCAGTTGGTACATCTTGTACCTCCCCAAACTACTGAGCAATACGGTGTGGCAGGTACTGCTCTATCATCATGTGCTCCCTCCCCTCGAGGTAACAAGTCTGTTGAGAAAAATGTAGCTGCTACTGATCATCATACCAAGGTGGAGCCTACAACCATGGCCTCCATCTAAACACAATCATTTCATCAATGGCACGATGCCAATAAACTAGAACTATAGGGCCCATGTGCTAGAGAGTCATCAACACCCTATACCTGAAGATGATGGGGTCATCCTCATGAATGTCTGCCAAAACCACCAAGGGCCCCTCAATACTACAATATTCTTGTATGCTCATATATGGAGTAGTGTAACACCTACTTTGATGCTCCTACCCTCACAGTAGACGGCCTCATGCATGTCATGGTACAACAAAGCAAGAAGCATTAGACGCAGGTAGGTTTTGAGTCACATACTCGTGGTCTTGCGTCTGCTCACCACTGGTACTCTTGAACTCACTTTGAAAGGTGAAGAGGAAGCACTTGTGCCATTTTGTTAGGAGGTTAGAGCTCAAAAGGAAACAAATCTCTCAGGTGCGAATGCACAAATGAATTGGAAGTGTCACCCTTCTCACCTATTTAAGCATAAAAATTAGGGTTTTTTGTCCTAATTTGAGCCAGAAGCTAGGGTCTTGGCCTGTTTTACCTATTTCCACCTCGCACAACCTATTTTGGGCTATTTTTGCAATTATGAAGCCATTTTTGGTATCCCAGGGCTTGTTTTAGCACCTAAACCTATATTTAACCTTTGTCAAGAAATGAACCCAAAATTCAAAAATTTTGTGCAATTTCTCAAGGGGGCAACCCGAACCAGCTTATCCTTCCACTGGGGCAATAGTGAGGCATCCAAAACTTAGATTTTTTTTTTTGATCTAGGAAGTAGTTTTAATTTGAAAACGCGTTAGTCTTTGAATCAACGTAACAAGTACCTCTCTTCAAAGAGGGGAAAAATGAAGACACTTAAAAATTTCTTGAATGATATCATGCACTCGAATCTAATATACTAACATCACTTCATCTTGAAACCCATCCTCTTTTTTCTTAATTGACTAAATTATCCTAGCTATTTAATTAATTATTTCATTTTCATCTATTTACCTAATTGATCTAATTAGGTTAATTCACCCCCTCTTGTACTAACCCTTTGTCCTATTAAATTCGATAAATCAACTTACCTAATTTAAATTCCTAAGTCATTTAATCAAATATCATATCACTTTCCCTTTTCATTAAATAAATAAATTATTTAATGAATATCCTATTTCCCCTAATTTGCATAATTAAAACATTGTTTAAATTATCAAAATACTAATTAAATCTAATCATGCCACTTGGAAGGGAATATTCCTCCTTTGCACATTCCTCCAAAAAGGGAATATTCCCATAGAATATTCCTTCTCTTTGCACAATTTAAGTTGGTTTTAATTAACTAAATATCTAATTTCCCTCACCCATGAGAATATTCTCTTTCTTCACTCATTTGAAAAAGGGAATATTCCTTTTTTGCAACAAACTTTCAACAAATATTATTGTGCAAGTTTTGAAAGTGTGTTTGTTTGGATGAAAGTAAGCCCTTGATTAAATATCAATATGCATTCTTAACCCTTGATGGGAATCCACAATCCATGCCTCCATCTTCCATCCATTTTGATCGTTGATTAATCCTTTTGATCTTGGCCATCAATTTCATTTTTCCTATTCTATAAATAGAGCTTGCATATATTGAATAGGGATCCACCTTTTAATAGTAAACTTATGTTGTTAAAATCACTCTCATCTTGCACTAACATTTCATGTTTTAAAAGCATTTTAGGTTAATTTCTTGCACCATATTAGCTTAGCTTCCATTATTGGCTTCCATGGTTACTTAGGTGCATACATTTAGCATATTTTGAAACTAGGGTTTTAATCTTTTACATCTTGCATACATGTAGAATAGCTTAGCATACACTCACATCGATCATCATAACATTTATCATGTTAAAATAGTTTTCATCACATTTTATCACACATCGTACAATCGGTTTCATCGATTCTCTTCAATAGAATTGATTGAAACAAGCTGATTATCCTAGGGATTGGGAAAGGGTCACCATTCCACATCAATGTGACACCACTTCCCAATAGGATAATTTTCAATGTCTTAGATTAGATGTTTTTGAAGCTTTCATATTTTAATATGTTAGTTTTAATGGCTTCTTACCTTAGTTTGCATTGAATGATTTTATTGGGAGTGATGTTTAGTGGCTTAATTATGCTTCAAATCCTCATGGATCAAGTGTAGTCAGCCTATACTAAGTCATTGGTGACATATATTTAATTCAATAATTAAGATTATTTAATTAAATGAGAGGACATAAGCAATTTAATCAAATAATTCACATTACTCAATTAAAAAATATGAGAACTAGTGTGAAAGGAGGTGAATTAGCCAAATAATAGTGATCATTTGTTTAATAGGAGAAATTGATGCATTTAATTAAACAACTAGGATCATTCAATTAAACAGTTGAAAATGGGGTGAATTTAGGATGAAGTGGTGTTAGTAATCAGATTTAAGTGGACAATATTAGTCAAGACAGTTTTAAGTGTCTACATTTTTTCCCTCTTTAAAGTGAGGTAACTGTTATATTGGTTCAAAGACTGATGCTTTTTGGATTAATGTTTATGCTCAGATAAAAAATTTAAAAAATCCTATTTTTTTTGGATGCCCCATTGTTGCCCCGGTGGAAGGAATTAAGTTAGTACCCTGCCCCCTCGAGAGATCAGGAATTTTTTTTAATTTTTAGGTCGAGATTGCGACAAATATTTAACATAGGTTTAGCTCAAAGAAGACGAAAGATACTTCTTTAGAAAGATCAGATATTTGATGTAGAATTTTTTTATGATGTATAAACAATCATCGATTGTGGGTAGCCTCACATGTACATTTTGATATATATCACACCAATTTGATACCTGGATAGAACTGTCAGTAAAGATAGAAGAATAAGAAGGATAAGATGGATAGAAGTAGTAGAATGAGACGGACATTGATTAACCATTGTTTTGAGATTGATTCAAAAGTCCAACAAGCCTATGATCATTCATAGGGAAAACTTTAAGAAACCCCCCCTCGGTGAAGGTGTAAAATCTTGGAAAATCTTGTATACTTCCTAATAAAAATATTAATTCTAGTGGCGAATTTTCTCATTTTTCGTGAAAAAAAATAATGTCCATTGGCGAATCTTTTCTAATCGCTAGAAGTCTATGGAAAATCCTAGTGAAATGCAAATTTTTTAAAACCATTAAAATTTTTCCATTGGTGATTAAAATCTATTTTCAAACCAATAAAATATTTCGATTGGTGAATTAAACCTATTTTCAAACCAGAAAAAATAATTTTGTTGGAAATTAAAACTTTTTTTGAAACTAAAAAATAAAATTCATTGGCAAATTAAACCTATTTTCAAATGATTAAAAAAAATATTGGTGAATTAAACATAATATCAAACTAATAAAAAAAATGCAATGGCGAAGTGTCAATGCAAATCAATATAACCATGACCGTTCGATGAATTGTCGATGGAAAGTTGTAGTTGCATTCCAGAAGTAAATCTCTGAAGCAGTAGACTTGCGAATTGAAAACTCTAGAATAACACTACAACCGTTAGATTTATTTTTTTGGGTCAGTAATAGGATTTTGTATTGCATGAAAATAAAGATTACATCATTTGCCTCATTTTTTTCATCAACCATCCAAAAATCACCTACAACTATAACAATTTTTTCAAAAAAGCATCTTAACATGCTTCGTAACAGAAAAAGTAACCCTGCCCAACTAAAACTAGTTCCACAACTATCTGTATCTACCTTACATATTTTAACAAGATTTTCAATCGTTCTTTTACCCTTCCTAGTACCTACTCTTCACACTATACAACCGTAATAGGGTTCAACCCCCAGCAAGCCAAAAATTTAGTAATAGTCTTGTGTTAATTCTATAAAAACCCTACAAAAATTACAAATTCAACTAGTGCTACTCGTTTCATAACCAACTTTCCTTATTGGTTTTCCTTTCATCTTCTGCTTCCTCGCATTTTGTCCTTTTGCTTTCAAACACTTTGCCTCTACTTTCTCCTATGCTTCAATGCGCTTTTCCTCCACTTTCACTTGTGCTATAATTGCTTCCACCTTCATCAACTCTATAAAGAGCTTCAATGCTTTCCATCCTAACCTTGACTCTTCCCTGCATTGATTTTTAATCTCATCCTCTGGCCAACGCATGAAAGGGATGCATCCTTTTGCCCCTTCCAGTTCCATATTTTCAAAGCCTTCCTAGATGTCCAAACCTTCACCTAGAATTGCCCATTCAAGTATTGATTCTAATCCTTCCAAGAAATCTCTATGCACAATCATCTCCATCACTTCTCTCACTATGCTTGTCGATTCCCACAAGTCCAAACACCATGCTATAATCAAAGAGTATACATCCATGTTAGTCCTATATCTATGCCTTATATTTCTAAAGGATTTCCCCAAAATCATCTGCACACTTTGTACCAACTTCCCATCAGTGAATAAAAACATCCCCATTAATTTTTGGTCAGAAGCTTCACCATAAAACGGGTTTAATTTCCTCCTCAAACACAGAGTGAAGTTGGCCTCCATTTGAGAATTATTGCAACTACACCACCGCCACTACCACTCTTTCAGACTTTCTATGTGCCTTCTTCTCCACACCAAACTCTATTATTAACTTCTCTAATCAAGGGCTGAGAGGTAATAATTTTCCAAACTCCGCACATACCGATCTTAATTACCCATCGATCCTCCAGTCATGTCCACTTGCTCCAATATGTCCATGATCTTCACTTCATAAATGCATAGTCCTTTCCACCTTTCCTATCTTAATTCACCAAAGTTGAGGTTTTGGTGCTTTTCCTAACTTTAGTTGCAAGTCTTTCTTAGTCATCTTTGTAGTCGGTGGGTCAGAGGTTTCAAAAACTTCAAAACTTTAGACTTTGGTTCTAAGGTTCCAAGTTTCAGCGACCATGTGACATTATGGACCATGATCGTTCGATATTTTTTGATGGACGGTTGTAGTTGCATTTTGGAAGTATATCTCTCAAACACTAGATTTGCAAATTGAAACCTTCAGAATTACACTAGAACTGTTAAATGCAGACACGTGGCGAGACCAAGGCTCATCATCATGGTAATGAACCCAATGGGTTGGATTTTGGTGATGAGCGATAAAAGAACTTAAATGGAAAAAATATGCACGTGCATAAAGTTTATTTTAAAAGAGGGACCACCTAGGAAGAACGTAGGACCAAGGCTTAAAAACTTAAGAACGTTTTACACAAAGGATGTAAAGGAAAATCAATATAACAATGACCATTCGATTAATTTTTGATGGAAAAATGTAGTTGCATTCCAGAAGTAAATATCTAAAGCAATAGACTTGAAAATTGAAACCTCTAGAATAACACTAGAACCATTAGATGCATAAACGTGGTGAGATCAAGGCTCATTTCTCTCTTTTCAATTCCGTGACATATTACATTTCATTTAATTGAAATTATCAATCTTTTGAACATCCAAAGTGATTGATTGGACAACTCATACCTTTAATGAAACAAGATTTGTAATGATTTCATATCGTTTGAGTGGCACTGGTAGTGGTGACTAGAGTCTGGTGATTTTGATGACTTGTCAGATTGAGGTATAGTTTGCATGTAGCCAAACATCAATCAAATTAAACATTTTAATTGTACATGTAAGGCTTAAGATACATGAATTGAATAAGTTGGTTTTTTGGTTTGTGCGAATCAGGCTGGTAGCAGCACTGGTGGCCCATAAATAGGGTTAGTGATAGTGGATAGTATCATAAGGGTTTTCATTTTTTTGGGTTAATAAGGATTCAAGAAGAAGATGTTGTGGTATTATTAGGTATACTCTAAATTCTCCTACCTCAAGTTATGTAGTTACATAGTAAAATACCAATTTCCTTCAAGTTCAGAATGGGTGGAATCTAAAAGAAGTTGATTTGGTTCACCTGACTTCTCAGATAGGTTTTGAACCAGGATGAGGAGCTCTGATGGAAATAACTGCTATCCTGATGCATGGAGGCTATAGGTAGAAGATGGGAGCAATTTTACTACCCCTCATCTTTTGGATGACTCTAGTTCTCAAAGATGATAATCACATTTTTTATCTTCACGACTCCCATTTCCCTAGCATGGTTGGCCAGGAAAGTTCCTTGCATTTATTTTTAGTGCCACATTTGTACTACATTCTCACCAACGAAAGCTTTGGAATAATGCATTTATTTTTAGTGTCACATTTGTATTACATTGTCACCGGTAGAACCTTGGAAATTGGAATCAATTTGTAATCCATTGTCATGAGCAACAACTTGGAATAAATTGTGTCTATGTAAAGTGACTTATGTTATTTATACAAAACAGGAGCTCGCCTACTCTAAAGCTACTCATCTTTAAAAAGATATGTAATAATGTGACATTGTAATCCAGTTGTAATAAAATTAATTTGTTGTGTTGTGTTAATCTTTGTTATAAATTTACAATAAAGAGTTATTTTCTGAGTTCAGTGTCTATGAATCTATTCAAATTAGTTTTTTTTTCCTTTAAGAAATTAAGTATTATCTATTTATGAAATAATTGCATGCAGTTTTAAAAGTAAAACATAAAGCAATACAAATGAAAAAAGAAAGTTTCCATCAAATTGACAAAAAAAATTATAAACACTAAAAGTTGTCATTCTTATTAGGGTTTACCAAAAAAAATTTGATTTCTAATTTGTCGTTGACCTTCTCCCCTAGTTCCTGGTATCATTATTCATTTTATTAAGTCCTTTGCAATGTTAAGTTACCGGCCCCTTGGCCTTGATGCCAATCCTAGTGCATTAAAGTTTAAAATAACTTTAAAACACATGTTTATTATTTATATCATAATTCATAAATTACTCAACCGTTCGATGAAAATTTGATGTATGGTTGTAGTTGCATTCTAGAATGAAATGCACAAAGCGTTAGTCTTGCGAACTTAAACCTTCGCAATTATCCTTTAATCGTTAGATTTACAATGATCAATGGTTTAGAATTTTTTGCCAATGCAAGACTAAATGGCTAGTGAAACAAGATTTGTAATGATTTCATATCATTTGAGTGGCACTAGCGATTTTGACAATTGACAACTTGTCAGCTTGAGGTAAATTTTGCATGTAGTGAGGCTGTCAGAGTCTAGATATCAATCAAATTAAAAATTTAAATAAATGTAAGTCTTAAGTTACACGAATCGATTAAATTTAAGTTGGTTTTTTGGTTTGCGCGAATTGTGATTATGAATCATGATTATACCTAACCTCACACGTGACATGTGTGAGGTGTACATAGGGACTAGGCTAGTAGTGGCACTATTTACGACACTGTTGGCCCATAAATAAGGATAGTGAGCACAATTGAAAATTGAAATCATTCGTTGAAGGCTAAAGGCTTTACTATTGAGTGCAATGTTTGAATTGTCGTAAGGGTTTTCATTTTGTAGGGTTAATAAGATTCAGGAAGAAGATGATGTGGCATTATTGGGGATACTCTAAATTCTCTTTCCTACAGTTATGTAGTTACAAAGTAAAAGACCAATTTTCTTCAAGTTTAGAATGGGTGGAATTGGAAAGAAGTTGATTTGGTTCACTTGACTTCTTAGATAGGTTTTGAGCTAGGATGAGGAGCTTTGATGGAGATAAGTGCTCTCCTAGTGCATGGAAGGTGCAAGTAGAAGATGGGAGCAGTTTTACAGCCCCTCATCTTCTGCATGACTCTGATTTTCAAAGGGGAGAAGTAAATTTTGTATATTCACAACTCCTATTTCCCCGGTTTGATTGGCCCGCCTTTCCCCATGCATTTATTTTTAGACACCATGGTTGATCTCAGAAGTCCGATGCATTTTTTTTTAGAGTGCATGGTTGACCCAGTAAGTCCCATCTATTTTCAGACACACATGTATTACATTTACATTTTCACCAGCGATCTAGTAGAAGCTTGGCGCTTGCGCTTACATTTGTATTTTTATTATGTAATAATGTGACATTGTAATTCAATTGTAATAAAATAAATGGTTGTGCTATTAAATATGTGACATTGTAATTCCTTTTATTAAGTCCTTTGCAACATTAAGTGTTACTGTGTTGTTAATGGTTGTGCTATTAATGTGACATTGTAATTCCTTTTATTAAGTCCTTTGCAATGTTAAGTGTTACTGTGCTATTAATGTGATATTGTAATTCATTTTATAAAGGCCTTGATGTCAATCCGAGTGCATTAATGGTTAAAATTTTTTTAAAACACATGTTTATTATTTATATCATAAATTACTCAACCGTTCGATGAACATTTGATGTATGGTTGTAGTTTCATTCTAGAATGAAAGGCATGGAGCACTAGGGTTGCAAACTTAAACCTCTGAAATCACCCTATAACCGTTAGATTTACAAAGGTCAACGGTTTAGAATTTGTTGTCAATGCAGGACTAAATGGCTTGTTTTAATTTTAATTTTTTTTAGTGACAACCATGCACTAATTGTGTACTATGTAGTCTAGAAGCAACACGTAGACATTTCAGTTTCATTCACTTTAATGTTAAAAAAAATCACTTTTAGTTTATACTGCTAAGTGATTTTATTTTTAAGTGAGAGGGTCAGCACATGGGGAGATTTCAGTCTTTAGTTTGCTCATTGCAGCGCACCACCCTATTTTGGGTTCCACAGTTCCACTTCCAACAAAGCCATTCTAGTAACCCAGTTTCCATGACTGTCAGCATTAATCTTTTCAAGAATCAAAATTCGGGTAAGTGAAAGAATTCTTGCGGCTACGTTTCATCATTTAATGTTTCTTAAAATCTTATTTTTTCAAACTTTGAAGTTTTGGTTTAGGGTTAGGAGACTTAATAGTTAAGAAAAATTAAGGAGGACTAATAGGTAATTCATAGTTTCACATTGTATAAGTATGTCTACCAGCAGTACCACTAGAGCAATTTTGAATAAAAAAATACATTATGTAAAATTGCTTAAAACCCCAGGTTTCACTGATGAATACCATGACATTTATGATCTTGAAACCTATGGTAGGCGTACCTCAGAACTTATATTTTCATATGAGAATAATGCCTCAAAGAAAATGCAAGTTAATAGTATCAATGTATCGTGGGTAACTGGATTAGGGCACGTGATGTTACATGAGGTTTTCCCTTGCCCAAAATTTATCATGGTCTGTGCCCAAAATTATGATGATAACAAAAGAGAAATTGTTAATAAAGATAGCAAAGAAGAATTGTTATCCATTAATGCAAAAGAACTTGGAAAAGTGTTGGGGTTTATAACTGAAGAATTTGGAAATGTCCACATTGACCTAGAAAATCTTGTTAGTGATTATGAAGCAGTGGATGAAATGGAGAAAAAATATTTCTTAAATAGAATAGTTTAGGATACAAACAAATTGAAAGGTGATCATAAGCCTTCTTATGATTTGGATATTTTTAGACCATGGGTTCAGGATACTATTTCCATGCTAGTATTTTGCCTTGGATTGGATAGCAATTTGGAAGTGGGTGCATGCCTCCTTGAAATGGTGTATAATATCCATTATGGTGTTCCACATGCCAAATATAATTTTATTGAGCACATTGTAGAATCCATGGATAAACAATTTTTAATGATTAAAGGAGGTTCCACCAAGACATTTAAGTTCACAACCTACTTGTGCTATCTTTTTCTATTCAAATTCAAAGGAATGTTTCAGACCAACAAGCTTAAGAGTCAACCCTATAGTAATAGTAATCTTGAACAAAAGAAAATGGCTCTAGTATATGATGGACCACTGTTATAAGGTTGCATGATTCTCGAAGGAACTACAATCATTTTGTAGACTACTTTTTGGCTCCATTGAATCAAGCAATTACAAATACTCTAATGCCTAGATTGCCTATGTCATGTAGAAACTACATTCAAATAGGAAAAGAAATACAATTGGATGATTGGTACTTAATGGAAGAATATATTGTGCTAAGATTTTATGGATCGGGAGTACAACCATACAAACTTACAATACATGTGACAAAAATGGTTTTTGCTTTGGAATATGTAAGGTAGATGTAGAGTACTGATGAACTACACTTTACTGGTCAACAAAAGAATACCTTATTTCCTTCTTTACCTTTTTCATGTGGAAGGATCACATTTGAGAGAAAAGAATTTAGTGTGGCACATAATCTTTTGAATTTTTTTGATTTTGATGCTATCTGTCACTAGCAGTATGATCCATGTGACACCATTAAATCAATGATTGTGCTCAATAAGAATGCTACAAGTAGAATTCAACATAAAAGTAAACCCTTGCTTGAAAACTTGAGAAACAAGGATTCTTGGGATGAGGTCAAAATTGCAATGGAGAAAAGTGTTGCTGAGAATGGTATTTCTTTTGAACAATTGTTAGCAAAAATTATGGCATTTCATCGAGAGACAATCAAGAGGTACAACAATTTTTATCAAAAAAGTGCTAAACCATCTAGTAGTGTAAAAATTCCAAATTCTCTAGAGAAGGAAGTTAAAGAAAAAATTGGCCACGATAAAAAATTACTGCCTTTTGGTCTATGAGGAAGGAGTTAGGTGATCCAAGAGCTCTTGTAGAGTATGGAGATAATGAATAAGATAGTGAGTTTAGAAAATTGTGGAATATAGAGCATATGGGTGAACAAGAAGATAAAGAAAGTGATCATGAATCTAATGATGATAGGGAAGAAGAAAGCCATGTCAATTTCAAACTTGGTTTAAGTGAGGCCACAAAAGAAGCATATACTACTGGACCAACCATAGCTAAAAAAATGGGTTATGAAGGTGGTCCTTTGGGATCCCAAAGATAAGTCCCTTGGACGGTAATAGATGTAGAGCATAGAAAAGCAATTGATAAATCTGACCTTGGGCTTGGAGGTGAAAAAGTAGACCTAGGGCATTCAAGTCAATTTGTTAGAGCTTCAAATCCTCATCCTCAATCTCATGGTTAGACACAATCACAACTAGGACATGCCCATGGTGGAGAGCTTAGTGCAACTAGAACTGCCTCTGGTGGCGATGGTATGGGTAGTAGTACTAGTAGTGGTCAACATGTGCTACAACATCAAATTACACACAAGAGGACAACAATACAAGATACCACAAAAACACCAAGTGATCAAGGCATACAGAAGAGGAAAAGGATTTTGAAAGGTCCAAGTCACATTACCAGTGGATCCACCACAAAGGAGCTATTTCCAAGCACCCCCCCCACTGCCAGTTAGTCTGGTTGTGACATCATTAGAAACTTCAAGTACTCCTATTCCTTTTCTATTCAAGCATTCTGTTGTTCTTGCGTCCCTAGGTTTTGATTACATTGAAGAGTTTAAACAAAAATCAAACATGAATAAAAAAAGAAGCAACTAATGGATAGTGCATGTGTTGCAACTTTAGAGCCTACAACAACCATGGTATTGCCCACATTTGACACAAATAAAGAAATCATGGAGTATACATTTCTTGTTCCCACAGTTCAAAACAAACCAACAAATCAGATGGCTTGATTTGAATTCTAGGTGAACAATATTCAATCGGATTTTTTTGGACTCAGAAATACTAAAAAAATTAATGTATCAAAGAAGAACAATGAATTGGTGTACACATCATTGCTAAAACAAGATAGAGAGAAAAAAAGGTTGTAGAATCAAATTAAAAAGTTATAGGCAGACCTAGCAAATGAGAAAGCACAAAGGAAAGAAACAAATAACAAGAGCAAAGAATTAGAAAAAAGAATAAAAAAATTTGCCTCTGCATCAACAAGCAAAGAGGATAAGTAGAATGAGACCGCAATGAATGAACTGAAGCAAAGGCTAGATGAGAGCAACAAGAAATATGATGAGGAAAAATCCACTTAAAAAAAAATAAGACTAAGAATTGTGAATGGAAATGCACAGTGGGAACAAAAATTGGAGGAGAGAAAAAGAAATGAAAGATTGGAGGTAGAGCTGATGGAAGGAAAAAATGAAATTGAGTCTTGTCAAAATAAGTTATTTTCATTTTGTAGAGAGACAATGAGCCATATGAAACAAAAGATCTGGGATGAAATAATGCAGAGGATTGATCATTTGTGTGACATGTTTCAATTGATTGATGCTATCAGACAACATCATAAGAAGCTCAACAAATATTTAGTGGACAACAAAAATGTGTTGGCATTAGAGAAATTTGCAAATGAAATTCAACAAATAGTCTACAAAACCAGTGACAATGTTTTGAAATCAAAAGGGATTACTAATCGGCTTGCTACATCAATGATGTTGTCATCTATCATTGAAAAGTGTTTGAGAATGTGTGAAACAAGGGAATATTTTCATTTGGTTGCAGACAAGATGAAGAAGGTGGATGAAAATGTAAGGAACTTCGCAGAGCTTGGTTTTCCAGAGGCTTTTGACACAAATGAGTGATTCATTGGAAAGAATAATTTCAAAAAGAAGATTGAGGATGCAATGAAAATTGATTTGGGCTAGTTTCCTTAGAACCAAGATGTGGTGAACTACTTGGATTCCATCAAACCATTGCTAACCTTGAATGCAAAATTGACTGAAGAATCCAAGATAGGTTCCAATTTGAATCATGAATTGTTAACAAATCTTCAAGTCAAACAACATCAATTAGAACAAATAACAATTCCACCACCTGAATAGTGGAAGTTGCTAGAAAAGGTGTTGTAGTGATTTGATTTTTTGATTTTTGATAATATGAGTTTTCAAGTTCCAACTCAACTCTATGTAGAGTTGTCTTTGTTCCAACTCAGAATTTAGTAATGTGTTGATGTTAAATTATCTGTATTATTTATTTTATCATTTGAAGAAAAATTGTGGTAGTGGTTTCAACTGCTAGATACATTTTAAATGATTGTTGATGCTCATTATTGTATATGTTACTAATACTATTGTTAATATGTTATTAAGCATTGAGTTGAGTGATGAATTGTTGAGTACATGTTCAAGTTTTACTTTTAGCACAATTAAAATATGAACTATAAAGTGATTTTAATTCCAGGCATCCATAATCTTAGTGAAACTGCATTACAATTCATACATAAATACTCAATATCCATGACTACTTATCAGATCCACTAAACATTTATATGAATTCATGCTTTAATCAAGGTACTTTAACTAGTTCATTAAACTAGAGCCAAAATTAAAACATACATCAATGCATAATGACAAAGAAGATTAATGAAAGATCATTGATCAAATTTCATTAATAATTCATGTAAAATGTTATAGCTGGTTGCTGGAGAGATGATAGACTCAAAATAAGGGAGAAAATTAAGCTTAGTCACTAGTCCTCTGAGTTTTATAACCATGTCACAGAGTTCTTCATTTTCATAACTACCTGATTCCTCGAATTGGTTCACTTTGTTGAGTAACTTAAGTTCATGCTACGTAACCTTTGAGTTACGGTGTGTGGATTTAGTCGGTGGGTCAGAGGTTTCAAAAACTTTGAAACTTCAGACTTTGGTTCTAAGGTTCCGAGTTTTAGTGGCCACACAACATTATGGACTTATCTTTCCTTTCAAAGGTGCCATCATCTGGCATCTCATTGAATGCTATGTATGGACTAAACTTGAGTTGTCTTTTCAAGAATTTCCAAAATCATGTAGGTGTAAAGGCTATCTTTTCGAAGAATGAAATTGAATGCCGCATCTAAAGCATGTCCTATAAAAAATAATGACATAAGTGGGTGGTGAAGTTTTACTCAGACATTTACCCTACATTCTCGTTCTTTTCCAAGGCCAGTACTTCTCAAGTGCAAACATTATTTTTACTCAGAAATTTAGCATGCATTCTCATTCTTTTCCAAGGCCAATACTTCTCAAGTGAAAACATTCATTCTCTGCAAATTTGTGCTCATGTAGAGTGAACATTGGGTTGGTGTAAGGGATATGATGCTCAGACCTTTTAAGTTAGAAGAATTTTGGGCATGCCTGGAGAGGGACGACAAGTCTGAGCTTGATATAAAAATCTTAGAAAGCAGGCTAGCTCACATTGGATGGTTTCCAGAAGTTGTGTTGAGTGTGGACCTGATAAGTGCATGCGTGAGAAGTACATTTCACATACATGGGAAATTCAAGCCGCATAAGGGACTGTAATTGCAAAAATTTCTCCTGAAGCTATTTCCTGCACGCTGGGGATTCCAAAAAAGGAACCTATAGAAGACATGTATGTCGCAATGGCAGGTGAATTTTTTGAAGTGAATAAAGACTAGTGTAAGAAATCCATGGCCAAAACCTGGTTGAAGTCTAAAAATAAAGGTAAGTCGCAACTGTTGAGTAAACTCAAAAGAGTGCATTTTAAGGGAGAAATTGCAGATGCTATTGCTTTATTGCACTGCGTTGTTGGGAATGCACAAGTTGAGTTATTTGAGGATTGGATGTGCCAGTTTATCTTAATAGTCTGTGATGAGGACATTTTCATTGACTGGGCTAAAGTTATTTACTTCCATTTGAATGAGAAATTAATTAATTTCCATAAGACTGCTACTTTTTGTATGTGTTCTTTCCTAACATACATTGTAGGTAGTCAGAGGTCCTTTTGGCCTAGGTTGGAGCCGCAAGGAACCCTATATTTTGATATGTTTGTGTATAAACGCTTTCCTCAATTTACTAAACAATTTGGAATGGGTGGTTTTTGTTGTGTTAATGATGCATTTTTAATGGAGGCCGTGAGGAAGCTAGATGGAAATCCAGAAATGTGCCTTTCCCCTAAATCAATTTCTCTTGTATCAAAATTTGGGAGTTTTTATATCCAATTTGATAAGTTTTCCTATATGAGAATAGGGGATTTTGAGAAATCCCCATTTAAATTACCTCAGTATCTTGAAGATTTACTAATGTTTTTGGAAATTTTTCAAAAAATGGCCATGGTTAATATTAAGTATATGAACATGGGGAAATGAGGGTATGTCTTCCCATTCAAGATCCGTTCTTTTATGTGAAAAACAAACCAGATGGCTAGGGGAGCTGAAGGAATTCTTAAGGAATATAACCTCCAGAATTTGTCTTTGGGAGCTAATTTTGACAGTAAGGGTTTTATGAAGCAAAATATCTATGGAGGGAGATTATATCGGCATCACCCATCTATCAAATATTTCTAGGAAGATTGTGTCGATGAGAACGAAGTTTTGAGAAGAGATTATATGAGGCTAATGCTAAAACAGGTACAGGATTTTGGTTTGTCATTTCACATTCCTAAAAATGTAGCTGAGGATTTAACAATCATAGATCCTACATATGAAAAATTGCCTGATAAATCCCACCCTAGGGTTGATTGGAGCCAAAGTGAAATTTTAGATATGAGGGTCTGTGCTGCCCCAGTGCTTAAAAGAACCTAGGACTGGTTGGATGGGAAATGGTGGCAAGTTGTTGGTCCTGTTCAAGAGCCTAAGTCATCACAGAAGAATGAACAAGGGTCTATGCAAGCATCTGGTGCAAGTGTATCATTGGGGAAACCCTTTGTTAGGTCCTCTAGTGCAAATTATCAGTTAGGAGGTGATGGTGATAGGCCAGAAGAAATAGTCAAGTTGAAGAGAATCTGTGAACAAGATAGTGTGCTTTCTCCTACCCCTAAGAAGAAGTCCAATCAAGAAAAACTTGTGGCTATAGATTCTGAAGCTATCTTTCAATAGATCACTAAAGATAATATATTTCCTCCTCTGTCTAAATTTCCCTCTTCTCTGGCTGATAATCCACCTTTCACTCCTAGCACTCCTAAAGAAACTATTAGTGGAAATGAAGATTCTGGTTTCGTAGTAGCCTACCCAAGATGGTTGAAAAAAGTAGTGGAGAAGAAGAGAAAGCAAATTCCTACAATGACAATTGGAGTGGATATAGTTGCAAAGTTACTTCAAAGCTCTTCAAACCTAAGAAAGCTAGGAGGATGTCAAGGATGGTGACTGATGCTACTTCTGGAAATCAAATGTTAGAAATTGTTGACCCTATCAAGGATTTAAATGAAGATGAAATAATAGAGGCAGACTACAAAGTCACACATGTTGATATGGGGCCTCCAACACTGGAAGGTGATGTGTACCATGCCAATTATTCAGTCAATACCTTGATTAAAAGAGTGAAAGAACAAAAGAAAGAAAATATTAAACTACAATCTCAAGTCCTCACATTGAGTAACTTTATTTCTTCCATGGCCAATCCTCCTACATTTGATGGAGCGTCAAGTTCTCAAGTAGAGGGCATCAATGTGCTCACCATAGAGAAAATTAAAAAGAATTTGAGCTATTCCAGAGCTTCTTGTGAGGGGATCGATAAAATATCTCAAGAGGCTATCTCTTTCTAAATAAATTTGTGTTCTTTTACACTCGAGTTGTTAACAAGAGGAAGGAGTTAGTAACAAAACTTTAGTAGGTTAGAAAAGATCAAACTAGTCTCTATGTGCTCTCTCAATAAATGAAAGAATTGAACTCTATGGATCCAAAGATAATAATTGGTGAGAAAATTGTGAATAATCCTAAGGAGCTAGACCCTTCCTGGTCTAATTCATTGGAATGGAAATTGAATATGTATGATAATTTGGTGAAGGAAATTAATAACACACTTGATCAATATTATGAAATTTTGGTGGAAATTAAAGAAGATTATAATATTCTGGGAGTGGAAATTACTGATGAGTTTGATGAAAGGATTCTAGATATAAGAGAGATCTCTTTGAAGTTTAGAGAGATATTCAATAAATAAATAGTTGATCCTGCTACAGTGACATGGGAGTCCTTATCGAAACTTAGTGGAATGCAAATCCACTTGAAGACTTATAAATTTGGAGAAGAGAAAAGATCTCAGATGTTGGTTGAGTTTGAAAATGCTTTGGGAAAATGGAGAACTAGGTTATAGATTACTACAACACCATGGATCAAGGACATTATTGCACAGGAGGCATTACTGAAGGAGGAGGCAAAAATAATTGAAAGCGAAGGAGTCAGTACTAGGAGTGGTACCGCTATTTAGTTTTTAGTTTTTATGTTATTTTCTTTAACTTGGCTCTCTTGATACTTCAAAGACTTCTTATTTTAATTTCTAAAATGATTGTCGTCAAGAAACTATTATCAAGACAAAAAAAACTTTTCTATTTTTATTGCTTTTCTGTTATTTCAATATAGAAAGACAATGGTGAAGTTCATGCATGCGTAATCTTTGAGTTATGGTGTGTACTGTGTGGATTTATTGTGCTTTTGCTGAGTAGTTTTCCAATATATTGTCTATTATTGGAATGATAGATTTTTGGTTAGTTTCATTACTGTGGAATGTTTATCTGTGAATAAATATTTTATGGTGATGGATGCGTAGGGATTTCTCAGTATAATTTAGGTGATTTGGTAGTTTAAAATTTTATTGTTTAAGTTGTGTGGATGCCTTTATAAGTTATTTATGTTGAACTGTTAGCTTCTATTAGCTTATAACTTATAAGTTATGGATGTTGAACTATTAGCTTCTGTTCAAGGAATGGATTAATAATATATTCCTTTTAGTTATTTATCAAAGATTGTGTGAATGACAATGCAATAGGAATTTATTAGTGTGATAAGTTTTGTTCTTTAAAAATGATGCAAAATCACATATCAAATTCAATACTATGGAATACAATATAAAATATAAAATATCACAATTTCATGGAATACAACATAAAATATCATCAACTGTAGCTTGGAATATGATTCATGAAGTGCAATATAAAATAAAATATCATGAAGTGCAACAATTCACAATTTCATTGAATACAATATAAAACATCATCAACTATAGTATGGAACAATGGAAATTGATCCATGAAGTGCAGTATAAATACCTAAAAGCTACTAATTCTCTTCCATTTTCCAAATGGAGTTAGGGTCCTCAAACTGACGTTCATCATTAGATAAAGTAAAAGAGTCATCTTGAATTTGATTCCAAGTCTTCTCTTCATTTTCTTCGGCCTGTGTCTCAAATTCAACATTCATTGTATGATTTGTGTCAATTTCATCTGTCCCAATCGCACTGCCACTGCCACTTCCACCAGTACCAGCGTTTGGAATTGGAGAGTTGCACAACCTAGTCCTTCTTCTTACACATGTGGACCTCTAGATTGTGAGTGCCCTTTCAAAAGGAAAATTAAAGACATTATACGCAATTCCTTTCAACCTCAAGCAATTTTCCAAATTCTTGTCTAGTTTGTTTCTTAACTTCAATTTCAAAAACCCTAATGTACTGAAAACTCTCTCATCCTCCACCGACCCCAATATCATTGTTTGACATAAATCAACAAGTTTGAAATATTCTGATATCGAACCACACAATATTTCACTTTGACCTAAGTTTGTCCAAACCTTTTTTATTGATCCCGGTTCAAAGACCTTCTCCTTTCCCATAGATTTATACCGGTCCCTCATAGCTATTGCAAATCTACCAGATTATTTTCTAAGCTTAGCTTCATTTAAAATTCCTTCTATTTTCTACTCATCCTATGTTACACTTTTCAAAAAAAAATCGATCAATATTTTTACTTGATTATGAAAATATTTTGGGTTCTCTTGGTTTTCCCAAAATTGAGGATACACAATACCCATGGCTTCAAGTATTTCATGTCAAGGGAATCTTTCATGTATCTTTGAGGAAAGATATTTTGCAATTTCCTTCAAATTATTACCAACAGATTTAACAATGCCTTTAAAATCTTCCTCCTTAACAACCACTTCTCCGCTAGAGCGCTTGGCTATCTTACAATGGTACATTGGCATCTCATATCCATGTACACAAATACATAAGTGCTCGCTTGCATTAAACTGTAAATAATTATCAAGATTATTCAAATCGGTAATTTTATGCCACATGAGATAATTTGGGCCATCTTGTGTTAGATCTAGATATAGATGATCGAGGGCCAAGCATGTGTGTTTACGTAGATTGGAATATTCATTAATATACATAGTTCTGTCTTGGGATTTCTTCACAAGATTTTTCATCTCATCCAACATGGGGAGAAGACTAGCTAAAGTCAAGAGTGTCTCTATATCACTTAACCTATGTAAGAGGTATGGAGCTTTGTCTACTGTGTTGTGATGCTCATACATCACTCCAATCAAGGATTGATATTCTAAAACAACTCGTTGCGTTGGTCCATGCAGGGAGATCCATTTGGTATTGACATATTTGAGAAGCTTGTTTCCTGGTGTTATTCCATCAGCAAAATTTTGAAATTCTACAAAACGTTTGGGACTTCAATAGAAGTATGTGTGGATCTCACGGACTAGATTTTCAACTTTTGATATTGTAGGAAACTTTCTTACAATTTTGAATTCTAAATTCATTATGTGGGCCAAGCATGTTTGGTGCACATTTAGTTTTTAACTTTGTGCAAACACTGGTCCTTTGACCTTTCATCATTGTAGCTCCATTAGCTCCTACACACACCAAATTTTTGGCAATTGTCAACTCATCCATACCTACTATGAGCCTAGTGTTTTACCCTAACCTAAGTGTGCAAAATAACTAAAATTCAAGAAGGAAAACACAAGAATCAATTCAAACAATTAGCCTAAGTAACAAAACACAAAGAAAAGATAACAACAAGATAGAGATTATACCTCTTTGTGCAGCTCCTTGGTTGGCCCTTGATATTGTAGATTTGTGTGCTCCTTAGATGGCTATGAAATGAAGGGGTGGATGCAAGATAATGGGATTTTTGATGAAGCTACAATGGAAATATGCAATTAAACTATGATGCTAATGCTAGTGGAAAATGAAGGATAGTGTTTGCAAGTGAGTGGGCAATTTGGTAGCATAAGGGTGCAAATGGCTAAGTGTTCTAAATGCATTAGAAGAGGGGGTATTTATAGAGGTAAATGAATTCTCTAGAGAATTCAATGGTCAAGATTGAGCCACCATGGCCAAGATGAATGGATATGGTGAGTTGAGGACTCACAAGCCCTCACATCTTGACATGTGGAAGGTGAAGTGCCTAAGGATGTGGTGAGGTGTAGGTGAGGTGGAAGAAGGACATGTACCTTGAAAATACATTAGGAGAAGAGAAGATTTCCTCAAAAAGGAACTTCTTGCCCCCAAGTGAGAATGAAATTGGTCAAATTTAGATGTCTACATTTTTCCCCTCTTCGAAATATTGTTAGAATAACAATGTTTCAAAGAAAAGAAAATGTACATGACTCTATAGAGGAAGCGACCCGAAGAAGATGCTCTAGCATGGGGACAAATACATGAGCTGTCCAAATGGAGGGGAAATGAATGGAGATGCCCCAATTTTGTGAGGGAATGACCATGACAGAGGAAATGGAGAAAACGGTAGGGTATGCCCCCTCGAGAGGGCGATTGGGGAGGAAAAAGGGGCCTCAGGTGACTTCTTGATATGAGAAAATGGAGGGCATGGTTGGATAGAGCTAAAAAAATCAAGCAGGTTTGAATTTTGAATGGATTCAAATGGATGTACAGTGTGCAAATGGTGGCCTCGGGAAGTTAGGGAATTAGTTGGAGGAAGAAAAAGTTATATAAAAGGTAAAAATACCCTTTAGTGAAAAGGGAGGGAAAAGTTATATAAGGTAATTTTAGAAATTACCTCACCTCATTTACACTGTAGTAGTTGAGAAGAAGAGAGAGTAGGAGAGGAGAGGAAGAGGACGAGGAGCCACGATGCAGGAGGACTATGACTCAGACATTATCCATCGGGGGGACGAGGTGCAAAGATTCTACCATGAGCACGCGGTCCCACACCAAGTTAGAAACAAAACCCTTTCTGGTATTTTAAGCATTTTTAATATATTTTGTAAGTTTTATAAAAAATTTAAAGGTGAGTTTTGTAGTTGGGATAGGGTAGAAAAATGGGTAGGAGATAAAAAATATCTTATTGCAACAAATGGGTTAAAAAAATGGGTAGGTTAGAGTGTTGGAATAGGGCGGGTCCGCCCCATGGCAGAGCAGGTTCGCCCCTTTGCAGGGCAGGTTCGCCCCACCTAGGGGCACGTCCGTCCTGGAGCAGGGCATGTCTACCCCACCAAGGGGAGTTTTCGCCCCGAAGTGGGGCGGGTCTTCCCTTGAGCGGGGCATGCCCGCCCTGCCTGGGGGTGGGTTTGCCCCAGGAGTGGGGTGTGTCCACCTCACCTGGGGGTGGGTCTGCCCTGGGAGCGGGGTGTGGCCGCCCTGCCTAGGGGCGGGTCTGCCCCGGGGAGGTGAGTGTCCACCCCGCTGAGGGGTGGGTCCGCCCCGAGAGAGGGGTGTGTCCGTCCTGGGGAGCGGGGCATGTTTGCCCCACCTAGGGGCGGGTCCACCCAAAACAAACAAGAGGGACCAAGAGGGGAGGAAAAAAATCGATGGGTGAGAAAAGGAGGAAAATTAGCAAGATGGTTTCCCGGGGCCGGGAGAGAATAAAGGTAAATGAATTGACATGTGGAGTGGTGTGGATGGAGAGTTTTGACTCGGTGCAGAGCCATGAGAGACAGCGAGAGTTGTATGTTGGTAGATGAGCATAGGGAGTAGAGTACGACAGAGGAGAGTTCTGGTGAGGAGTAGGGCTGAGTAGGAGGATGCGGGGGCTGGAGGACAGTAGGATGGAGCATAGGGTGAAACTGAGGCCAGAGGAAAGCAAGGAGTAGATAGTAGAGGGGGCCCCAGATGGAGATCGAAGCTGAGCAGGTGCTCCACATGTTGGAGATAGGGACAAGTGAGGAGGGAGAGGAGCCTAAGGGGGAGGTGAGATTTGTAGGATGACAGATGAGGGTGGGGAGGAGGGGATAGTCGAGGAGGATTCATGTGGCTAGCAGAGTTGAGCAGGGTCATGATGAGGCAGGGATGAATGCGATGGATGTTGACGTTCATGTGGTGGAGTCGTTGGCAGTGATACTAGCTGCACTAGCTGAGGATCCTATTGTTTTGTTGAGGGTGGCCTAGGCGAGGTTGCGGATGGCAGAGCAAAGGCAAAGGATTGTAGAGGCTAAGGTATGCAGAGTGCAGGCAGTAGGACAAAGGGATTACGGTTTCATTGTGGAGCATCTAACTACAAAGGTACCTGATGCGGAGAGGGAGAGAGATGAGTTGCGAGCAAAGATGGAGGGAGTATGGGGTGAGCTGTTCAGGGTGACTTGGGATCAGGAGAGACTACAGGTAGTGATGACCATAGCATAGGAAAGGGGACAACCAGAGTATGGAGGGGCAGCATAGCAGGTTTCAGCAGCAAGTTGAGAGGGAGATGGAGGTGTTGAGGGTATAGATGGTAGGACTATTGGGGGAGAGGACTAAGCTTCAGGACAAGGTGTCTTCTATAGAGACAACTCTAGGGGAGGCGAGGGCGAGGGTGGAGGCAGTAGAGACCCGATTAGAGATGGTTCAACGAGAGAGGGACACAATATATGCAGATGTGTAGGGCCTCCAGGGTGAGAGGGACAGAGCGCATACCCAGTACAAGTGGTGCAGGAGGAGAGAGATAGGGCCACAAGGAAGGTGTGGACCTTATAGGGGGAGAGGGATGCAGCAGTGGCTCAAGTAGAGATTGCAGAGAGAGAGGTGGCACAGGGTTGAGCACAGGAAGCCTAGGGTGAGGGGATAGAGATAGAGTCAGAGGTGCAGAGATTACAGTCTCAGATACAAGCTTTGTAGGCACAAATGTAGAATGAGAGGGATAGGTCCGTAGAGCAGGTGACACAGCTGACAACAGAGAGAGATCAGTTGAGGTTGGCTTAGGATGCATGGATATAGTAGAGGGGACTTATTACCAAAGACCGAGATAGGTACAAACATGAGCGGAATGCCACCAGATATCAAGTTGGGGAGAGTGTTGAGCACATGAGAGAGGAAAACTATTGGATGATCACCTATCAAGATGCACTTCCAGATTTGGCATAGTGCACATTTCAGTATGTGCGACAGACTCCTCAGATGCCTAGGCCATCCCAGTAACTAGGGACACATACTCGAGGATATAGTGAGTCATAGGGGACACTCCCTCGTAGAGGATTAGTGCCCGATTCTCCATAGAGGTCGGATGTGGGCAACTCTTTTGGTAGGTGATAGGATACCAGATTTTGATAGGTGCAGGGTGGATGGATAGTACAAAGTAGCAATGATGTGGATCCTTGTACTTGTACTTTATTTTGTGATTAGATGTATACGATGGACATTATTATGGACCATGTGATGGATAATTGGTTTTGATATTTATATGATATGTGATAGCCCTTATTGACACTATGCTATGTTTATGATGGATGATTCTATTTATGCATATGTGTATGTGTATGATTTTATGATGACAACATGTTTTATAATTTTATCTTTGATGGATATGGTCCTAATGTGATGCATGATTTATGGTTTTGTGTAGGATGAGTATGCATGATTTATGATTGTGTATAATGAATATGTACTTATGTGATGCATGGGGTGATGTATGTAACATGTTAATAATGCATGGGTATAAAAAGGAACTAAGCATGATTAATCTGAACAACTTAATATAATATGCTAATGTAAATGCAATGAACCTATAATACAATATGAACATAAGTATCAATAAGGAATCGTGTGGGAATATGGATGTATGATGGGTGTATGATGGGAAATTGCACCTGTCAAAAACTATAGATATCATGAGAAGAACAAGAGAAGGGGAATATTTGCACAACCAAAATCATAGGTTAATGGTTAGAAATGGATTTAACAAGAATGATTATGAGATGCAATCCTAATTTTAGTTAGCCATCTTTAGAGCATTTATTTTTTCTATAGCATAAGACACCAGGTGCCAGGGTATATGAAACCAAGGCAAGTTAGTATCTGATGCATAAAAAAAACATAGAAAACAAGGTTATCCCAACACCCCAAAGTTGCAAAGACCTTGGTTGGGCTAGGTATTGGAATAACCACAAGTACAAAGGGATGTCCCCGACATAACACAGGATCTTGGAGATCCTGGTGGGTACTATGTAGGAACAACCTGACAGACAACAACAATAAACTATCAAGAGATTGCCCCTATGTTAACCCATCAAAATGCACCATAATATGATAGATTATGGCAACCTTGACTAGTTGTAATAGGGAGCTCAAACAATAAACAAAAGACAAAAGTATTAAAAGATCACAATCAAATTCAAACGTCCTTTTCCATAGGATCACAAGGGTGGATGGGGTTGATGAGGTTTGTTAGGAAGGATGCATCCTGTTGAGACCGATGATGGATACTAAACTAAGATGACCCAGATGACATAGGAATTTTTTCATTAACCAAATCTTTTGACACTAGAGGATCCCGTTTGTGAAGAACTAGCTGGATAAGGGAACTCTTAACAACACTAACAAGACATGAGATTGACACAAGACCGACACACCCTAACGACCTAGGGGCTCGAGGGCTGATCAAAGATTAGCCTTGCCTACGTGAAAGCATAGATCCCTCGTAGTTCAAGAAAATACCATGGATAAAATTAGAAAGAGGACCAATGGAGACTGATAAGACAACAACAAAGAAAAGTAAAAGAAAAGGAAAGCCCCAGGGCTGGATCAAAAGATCGACCTTTCCTACGTGAAAGCGTAGGGGCAACATAGTTCGGATAAGAAAAATGACGACTGACTATGGATAACAACGAAAAGGGAATGATGAAGATAGATGATGGACGACCATCATGGGACGATCATAATTCCCTGAGGGTGGATCAAATGATCAAACTTGCCTACATGAAATAGTAGGGGCAATGTAGTTCGACCAAGACCAAAATGACCGACATGATCAGGTGGAGATCCAAGTGGAGACTGACACGATGAAGGACTCTAGATGATGAAAGAGTGACAAGACAACTAGACAAATGACACAAGCTCAGATGAGGATAAAAGCTTAGGATGACTGATAGCAGATAATCATCCAATGCTCAATCAAAAGATACCAAGTAGCCAAGGTTAGGATGTGGAGACATGCAGTAACTAGGACACAAGGTAGATAAGGATTAAGCTCTCTATGGATGATGACTATTACCAGGTTTTCATCAACCGTACTTATCCTAGGTGCCACCAAGAGTGGTTTTCAGCATGGGACACATTTATTTCTCTTTACTATTTTTGGATTTTTCTAATTTTTTATTTTTTTTGTATTTTTCATATTATGGCAAGATAGGAGGACCCAACTGATTTAAGTGTAAAACCTCTTCAGGTGCATTATATTGATAGGCTCTTCGAGGTATTCCCCTTCAGGTGTGGCAAGGTGGTAAGCCCCTGATCCATACTTTGTTGTGATAACATAAGGACCCAACCAATTAGGTTCAAACTTCCCCTTATTGTCTTGGTCTTGTTGTGTACACTAATTTTCTTTAAGCACTAGGTCCCCAATGTTAAATTGGCGGGGATGAACTTTCTTGTTAAAACTCCTCTTGAGAAAATTCTAATATGCCTGAAGGTCATTGTATGCTCTGGTCCTCTTTTCATATAGGAGTTCCAATTAGGCAAGGCGAGCAACTCGCGATTCTTCTTCGGTGATGAGATTCTTTAAAGATATTCTCAGAGATGGAATTTCAACTTCAATCGAAAAGATGGCTTCAACACCATAGACTAGGTAAAATGGAGTGGTGCCAATAGGAGTGCGGATGGATGTGCGGTAAGCCCAAAGGGTGGGGTGGATGTGGAGGTGCCAATCTTGGCCACTATTGTTAACAACCTTTTTCAAAATTTTGATCAGAGTCTTGTTAGTGGCTTCTGCCTGTCCATTACCTTGGGGGTAGTAGGACATGGACCACTGGTGTTGGATATGAAAGGTGTTACAGAGCTCTTTTATAGCCTAGTTTTTGAATGGTTTACTGTTGTCAAAGATGATGGTGGAGGGGTTGTTGTATCTATAGATGATATGGTAGAGGATGAACTTGGAGATCTGAGTACCCGTTATCTGGGAGAGTGATATGGCTTCCACCCACTTAGTGAAGTACTCAGTGGCAGTGATAATGAAGGTGTGGCAATTAGAAGATGGAGGATATATCTTGTTGACTAAATTGAAACCCCACTGAGAAAAGGGTCATGGTGCTGCAATAGGTTGTAGATCTTGAGCCAGAGCATGTATTAGGTTTGCATGTTGTTGGAAAGGTATGCATTTCTTCAAAAAATCACAAGAGACATGCTACAACGTAGGCCAATAATAACCAACCCTCAGATTATTCTTTGCTAAGGCCATGCCATTTGAGTGGGCTCCACAAACACCACTATGTACCTTTGTTAGCGTAGTGTAAGCTTCAGCCTCATTCAAACACCGAAGAAGGGTTCCATCATATTCGCGATGATAAAGAGTATCACCTATGATGGTGTAATGAGATGTACGTTTGATGAACGATTTCCATTGATTGCAGGTAAGGTCAGCAAGTAGGATGTATTCATGGAGATAAGCATATATTTCATGATACCATGGGGATGTGGGACCTACGATTTTGCACACCATCTCACTCTCAGGGATATCATATGCAGGGATTAAAAGTTGTTCAATCAGGAATTCACATTTTTTCTAATCTTTAGGTATATCCATCAAGGAGCCAATTGTAGCTATTGTGTTAGTAGCTTTGTTCTGTATTCTGGGGATCTGTTCGAACTGAATGGTGGTGAAATATTTCTTGAAGTCATCAACCATGCGCTTATAAGGCAGTAGCTTCTCATCCTTTATTAATAATTCATCATTAACTTGTTTCATGACTAATTGTGAATCACCAAAGACTCTTAAGCAAGTGATATTCCATTTGATTGTGATTCTAAGGCTAGTGAGAAGAGCTTCATATTCTGATATATTGTTGGTGCACGTAAAGGAAAGTCTAAATGACTTTGGAATATAATCACCTTGGGGGGTGACAAACAAGATACTTGCCCCTGATCCGTTATGTGTATATGACCCATCAAAATATAGTGTCCACATGGTGGCATCTACTACTATAAAAAATTCTTCATCAAGAAATTCCATCACCAAAGGATGTACATCAAGCAAGGGAGCATCAACTAACTGATCTGCTATCACCTATCCTTTAATGGCTTTCTGATCCACATATTCAATGTGAAATTCACTTAGCCATGTGACCAGTTAAAATTGTTCTAGATAATAGGTATTTTAGTGGATCAACCTTGGAGATGAGTTTTACTCGATGGTTGAGCATGTAATGTCAGAGTTTTTGTGAGCTGAAAACCACAGCGAGGTAGGATTTTTCTATTGGAGAATAGTTTAGTTCATAACCAACCAAGGTCTGACTAATATAATAGATGGCTCTTTTTTTTGCTAACTCATCGTGCTAGGCTAGCAATGCCCCCAGTGCTACTAAAGTAGCAGAAATGTACAATAGGAGTGGTTTACTAGGGATTGGTGGCATAAGAATTGGTGGATGAGCCAGCTATTCTTTGATCTTATCAAATCCAAGTTGACATTGCTGAGTCCACTTAAAAGAATTATCTTTCTTCAATAGGTGAGCGAATGACTGACACTTATCGGCTAACTAAGCAATGAATCGACGAATTGATTGAAGTTTACCTTGAAGGCTTCTCAACTATTTTAGGTTATGTGGTGGAAGCATATCCATGATTGCTTTAACCTTGGTTGGATCAACTTTGATACCCCTACGAGAGACAATGAAACCCAATAGTTTTCCTGACGTAACCCCAAACACATATTTCTTTGAATTTAGATGCAACTTGTAGTGCTCTAACCATTCAAAGATCTTTCTTAGGACAGCAGGATGTTATACTCTATTTTTTTATTTTCCTAAGAGATCATCAACATAGTCTTCCAAGATAATGTGGATAAGATCATGAAATATGATGGTCATTGCATGCTAATAAGTTGACCCTTCATTTTTAAGCCCGAAGGGCATAACATTATAGAAAAATTTACCCCAGGGTGTGGTGAAGGCCATCTTGTGTTGATCTTTGGGTGCAATCCTGATTTGATTATATCCAGAAAAGCCATCCATGAGGGACAACATCTCATGTCCTATAGTTAAATCAACCAACATGTCTATGTTCGACAAAGGAAAGTCATCTTTAGGACACACCTTGTTGAGATCTCAGAATTCTATACATATTCTGACATCCCCATTAGGTTTGGCTATTGGCACAATGTTGGAGATCCATTCAGAGTAGTCAATGGGTCTTATAAATTTGGCTTCCAACAATTACTCCAATTCTTTCTTGACCAATAGGGAAACTTGCGGGTGCATTTTGTGGAGCTTTTGCTTAACTGGTTTTGCATCAAGATGCACATCTAAATGGTGTACAACCAAGGAAGGGTCTAATCTAGGCATGTCTGAATATGCCCATGCAAAATTGATCTTGCTTTCCTTGAGGATCGTAGAGATGGTGGAATATTCTTCTTTTGATAATGCTTTGGCTACATAAGTGATTTTGGGATCTTCTTCAGTTCCCAAATTAATTTCTTGCATTTCTTCTATCAAGATGGATGATCGTTTAGACCATTGTGTTCCTACAAGGGGAAGATGAATGTCCCCATCTTCTGGTGCCTCACTGAGGGTGTCACCATCAGATACATCCTTTATTTTGACTTTTTCTAGGTCAAGAAGTGCCTCAAGGAGGTTTTCACTACGTGACCCTTTTGAATTTTTCTTTTTCTTATTTTTGTGACTAGGGCGTTCATCATCCCCCAATCCCATGAGGTGTACGTAGGTATCCATTGAGGTAAGTGAGTTGGTAGGTGTGCTGTCATGTTGGTCCCAATCAATGAGTTCAGGTTGGCAAAGGGAAAGGCTAATGGTGCAAATAGATAGGCATTCAAACATGGAAGAAAGGTCTACATGGTCTACATCATTGTACGCATGTATGATGCATTCTTCTTCTGGTATAGCTTCAAAAAGACCATTGCTTGCACTGACATTGTTAGAGGTACTAATTGATGTTGCTACTTTCTTCCTAGCTCTTCTAGACCAAGACCTCCCCCCTGATAATTATGCTTTTCGGTGTACTTAAAGGGCCAAGGATACATCTCTTGGAAATATTATTTTAAAGGAAGAGTAGGTTTAGGTTCTTCTTAATATATCCATTGACTTATATCATCTTCAGGCGTATACTTTGGTAACTTAGAAGATACATAAATTCTAGTGTCCACATTTTTGGAGCTCAAGGTGACTATCTTTTGTTCCTTCTTTGGTGTAGATTCAGGAGGTTGACCATATGTGTGTGGCAAGGGTGGCATGGTTGCCACGTTCAAAGCAATATGCATTTCATACTCACCACATCCCTTGTCAATGATCTAGACCTTGGTGATGGTGGAGTCGGATGTAGATGGGGTGGATGTGGTTACAAGTGATGAATTAGATGATGGATTGGGTGAAGATGTATGTGGTCGTCCCATTTCAACTCCTGGATAGTAATGGGAATGGGGGAATGAAGCTTCAAGTGAGTGGCAATATTCAAAAGGCTGAGGATTAGCTTGTATTGTAACTTCCATTCCATTAAATTGTAATTTTAAACATTGATGATAGGTGGATGGGATGGCTTGCATGGCATGGATCCATGGTCGGCTGAGGAGAAGATTGTAGGGGAGGTCCACATCAAGGACATGACAGGTGGTGTATTATATAATAGGACCAACTTGAATTGGAAGCTTAATAACCCCTTCAAAATCCCTTTCTGCATTATCATAAGCCTTGATGGTGATAATCTGATTACTTAAATCAGTGTGGGTATATCCTACCTGCTTTATGAATTTTAATGTACATAGATTGAGAGTAGAGCCATTATCTATCAAGACTCTCTTTACCCTATGTTGGGCGACGATAACCTCTATATGAAGGGGTCGATTATGGTTGGTATTGATGGTGGGAATGTTGTTTTGATTGAAACCTAGTTGGTAGGTTGATAACAGGTGTCCAACAAGGGCTTGGAATTGTGTGGGGTCGATGTTATTAGGGACACGAGCATCTTGTAAAGCTTTTGTTAAGATTTCCTGGTGTACAGGAGAATACTTTAGCAAATCTAAGATGGATATTTTTGTTGCAGTCTTTCCTAGATGGTCGAGAATTTTATACTGGGAATTTACAGGAGGTGATGGTGATGATGTGGAGGCTCCAGGGACAGTGATGCACGTGCAGTGAGTGGTAACAACACATTGATGCTCTTTTCCTTTAACATGTATCATAGACACACGTGGTTCCGCTTGTTCAATGTGCATGATGAGACCCTCATAGTTAAGTGGCACATTTTTGTAACTGATGTTGTTGGTGTTGTTATTCTGATTATTGTTATTGTTAGAGCCTGGGTTGGTGTTAGATGTGCTAGGATCTTGGTTATGTTTAGGGAAAGTGTTTTGATATATTTGTAATTTAGCATTGGACGATGAAGCCTAATTGGCATCCACATGAATATCTCCTCAATCCATAAGATATTGGATGTATGTTTTCATACTATGACACTTATTTAGGGTATGCCCTTTAATCTTGTGAAACTCACAATATTCATTTTCTTTAAACCAAGCTGGTTTAGGCTTAGATTCATCAGGTGGCTTGGTCACAAGATATGTGATCGGATAATTGGCTTGCAGGAGCTTGTTGAACACAACATTGAGGGGTTCTCCTAGTTGAGTGTATTGGTGTTTACTGTTCCCTTGATTGGATTGTTGAGGGGGTTGAGGTGCCCCCTGTGGAATGGATATGGCATTGGGTATGGATGGTTGTTGCTTCTGGGAGCTATTGGCCATGTTCCACTTGAACATGTTTAGTGTGAGTGATGCCATCATTGACTGTATTTTTTTTTAATTCCAATAACTAGATTTGTCACTTGATGACTTGTCCTTATCTGAGTTATACAATTTAATTTTCCCTTTTGCAACAAGTGCTCTTTCAATGATGGGGCCTTTCTCGATAACCTCCACAAAGGTAGTAACACAATGAAGATTAAGAGCATGTGCTAGCTCAGGATGGGCATTAGCCTCAAAAAGAGTGACCAATTCTTTTTCACTGAGAGGAGACTTCATACAGCTAGTGACAGCTCGCCACCTTTGTAGGTATTTAGCGAAAGTTTCTCCATCACGTTGTTTCTCCTTCAAGAGGTCTAGAGTGTTAATGTCTTTTTCCAAATTAAAGGAGAATTGTTTGAAAAATTGTTTAGAAAGATCATCGAATGAAGAAACTATTCCCTTCTTGAGACCCATGAACCAATCTAAGGCCGGTCCTCCTAAGCTTCTAGGGAATAGATGAAAGAGATAATTGTCATTATGCTGAACATCCTGACATTGTGCATAGAACTCTTGCAGATGAACCTTTGGATCTTTGGTTCTCGTATATTTGTCGAACTTAGGTATCTCAAAATTCTTTGGGAAGGGAACAAGTGAAATTGAAGGATCAAATGGATATGGGAAAATTTCCTCAAACTTGAAGGATTTCTTGTATGTACCCACTTGTAGATCTTTCAATGCGGCTTTGAGTTCCTCTAGGTCTTTATTGACAGGTGGGGTTGGATTGGATGGATTAAGTGGATATTGTTGATGCAACACATATGGATCATATGAGGATGTAGGTTGATACTGGTTAGCATAAGCAGGTTGGGGATTAATGTAATGCTGATGGGATGATGACAAGTAAGAGGCGGAAGGTGTCTATTGTTGAGATGGCTTCTGCTGGTAATATGAAGTGGATGGAGCATTATATGGAGCTTGATAGTATGTAGAGGCCCCTTGTTGGTAAGGTAGTTGTTGCTGATAATAGGAGGTAGCCTGAGCACCTTGTTGATGAGGAGGTGGTTGTTGCACGTAGGACGTGGATGAGACACTGTGCTGACGTACAGGATACTACTAAGCATAATAAGGATTGGCTTGGCAATTATATGCAACATTAGACTGCTGCTGGTATGGATTGGTATGTGATTGTAATGGATTTGTGTAAGGAGGTGGTTGCATTCGTGATGGATTCTGAGCAGTCACATGGATGTTTGGATTAGTATAGGAAGTATATGTACTAGATGGATGGTAGAGATATTGTGCGAGAGGATTATGCTGTGTTTGTAGGGGGACATGTGTATGTGATTGCTGATGAGGTGGGCAAGATGGGATATGTTGTTTTTGTGGGACTGTTGTAGAAGCACCATGGGGTGGTTGTTGAGGGTGTGATGTAATTTGCGCTGTATGATGAGGAGGTTGTGTATGGGTGACAACATGTTATTGTGGATTTGGAACATTTTGTTGTGGCATGTTCTATTGTGGGGGTTGTTGATGATGTTGTTGTATGGGAATTGAAATGGTAGCGGTATGTTGTGGTAGTGCTAGTGAGGAGATGGCTGCATGTGGCAGTTGTGGTTGCAAAGTAATGGATTGATGAGGAGTATTACCCTGAGGGGTCAGTAAGGGATTTCTTGTAGGAACATGTCCTAGTGGTGGCATTAATGTGAGAAAGGGGTTGCCCCCAATGTTAACGGATGGTTGACCTAGATACTGAGGTGGGAATGGTGGAGCAGACAGGATGCTTTGTGGCATTCCATAGGCATAGGGATCATAAGGATCGGATGGTATGGTATGGGTAACAGATGGAATGGGAGGATAATTGGTAACTTGATGTATCACAACATTCCCAAACTCAGGATGATACTAGTTATCTGCGGGTGTACCCTCAGGAACATAGGAATTTCTGGGAACATTTTGGGGATCTTGATGTACTGGTGGAGGCTGAGTGTTGGTATACTGTGACATGTCAAAGCTAGATGGTGGTTTTACTCCTTTCATGAGTAAAGTAGCGAGGATCTTATCTGCACGTTCGTCAAGGAGGCGGTTTTTCATCTGGACGTTAGTGGGATTGCTTAGGTATTCATCGACAGTCACTTTGGGTTAATTAATCATGTTTTTCGTCCACAAGTATTGAAGTATTTTGTCCGTTGTTGTCAAATTGTGATGAAGTACTGTTATGAGGGTCTTGGGGGATGTTCACACCATTGTTAGGATCCTGAGAGGTGTTCACACCATTAGTGGGATTTTGGGAGATGTTTGCCCCATTATTAGGGTCGTGAGGAATGTTCAACTAGGAACTTTGACCTTGTTGTTGTGCCATTTGCTTCTTAGTTTGTGATCTAGTTTGAATAGGCATGCAAAAACTATGGGCGGATTATAATGAGACTAGATTTAATGCAAGGATCACCTAGGTGAAAGATTTCTTTGGATTGATTGATCAGATGATGGGTTTGGATAGGATTGATTAGATGATCTGATCAAGATCGAGATTGGATGATTGGGTAGGATTGATTGGATAAGCTCGTTTAGATAAATTGGATAGGATTGATTGGATGAGTTGGATAAGTTTGATTTGGATTAAATGATGAACTAGGATTTGGTTGATGTAAGGGATCCTAAATCCAATTTGGAAATCACCCTAGGTGACTTAAGGTGTTGGATGATCGGATTAAAGGATGGATTGTGGCACCGAATCCACCTCAAGATGGAAATGGATTGATTGGGCCAATGATGATGACTTACAACACCGAATATGCCTCAAGATGGAAGCGGATTGATTGGGTTGAAGACAATGATTGATATGTGGGATGACGATTGGATTCAAATGCCTAGGTCAATTCAAATAATAACCTTTAAAAATGGGTTTAGGGGAAATGATGATGAACAATGCAACCTAGAGATACTCTAAAGATGCCTATATGCAATGTCCCCTTTCTAGCCACCACTAGGAGAGTGATTATTTTAGCCTTTTTATTTATTCCCGGGGCTAAAATTGGAGAAATAAGGGAATAGATTATTAAATTAATTTCATCTCCAAATTATATATCAAAAGGTGATTTTATACTTAATTAATTTAATATTGAGTGACTAAATATAATAATAAATCAAAAAGTCACTTAAGTGAATAAAATAATATTTTATTCTAGAAGCGTCTTGGAGACTTGAGGAAAATTCTATAAAGGAAGCTTTTGTCTTGCATTTGGGCATTTTGTGTGTTGAAAATTTCTACTACATTGGTGAAGCTTAAGTGCTGAAGCTAATTTCCTGAGGGTTTGAAGACTCTAAGGTGCCAATTTCAGTTGTGAAATATCAACCCTAGTTGGATAGTGGAGGAAGATATTCAATCTTTCTCATTGGACTTATTGCAATCATTGGAGGTCATTTTTGAAGAGATTTAGGAGATATTTTAAGGTCTGCAATTTTGTTTCAGTTTGCAGATCAGCCATGGAAGAACTTGCATTTTTATTCCTAGCTCATCATTGGGTGATCAAATTTTTGCGGGCACTTGGGGGATCGATTGCTTTGGTTCCAACAATCATTTTCATAACATTTTGGAGGTCTCAATAACTAGAGTTTATTTTTATTTATCAGATTCTTCTAGCAGTAGGGGTGGCCCTCTTGACAAGGGTCAATTTCTGGTTTAGGGGATTTCAAAAAATCTAATAAAAATCATAAGTGGTCTTTGGACATCAAGGAGGAAGGGCGCACCTTTTGGAGGCTCAATTTCATCTTCCCCAAGAAGAATCAACCTATTTCATAGTGGATGCAAGTGCATTTCCAGGTTTTTATCAGATTTCATATCGTGTATGTAGTTGCATAATTCCAATCATATTAGTCATATATCTTAGAAGTTAATGTAAGCCAATAGTCTTGGAATTTGCACATTAATAGTTCAGTCCTATTGCATCTTAATTTTCAATCATGTCTATGTTGAAACAAGGTTGAAATACTTCATGTAGAAGTCTGATTATAAATCATTTCCAACTTGTTATTACATTTCATATCATTTCAATATCAATTGGAGATATAAGGAGTTTCCTGATCATTTATTTGACAAAATGTCTTTTACATGTAATTGCATTATTTTGAGTTAGTTTTCATGCCAAGTTTTTGTGAAAATGACTCTTGGCTATAGGTGTGCATTTGCATTTAGAAATTCATGTATATGCATTTGAAAATACAAAAAGAGTTGCATATGATTTTAATTACTTCCTTAGTCATCTTTACATTCATTTTCAAGCATTCTACAACCTTCTCAAGCATCAAAAACCAATCTACAACAAACTAAAAACAAAATCAGCAAGTTCAAGACTTCACATGCCAATTGTTTGACAAAATTGGTAAGGCAGAAATTGAAGGTTTTTAGTTAGAATTTGCAAGGCTTATTATAGTGGTATCAGAGCTAAAGTTCTTGCCAGCCTGTAAGGGTTCATGAGTGATAGAGAAAAGAGATATGCAACAAGAGAAGAAAAGAAAGGGGGAAAAAATTGGCAACCACCATAGGTTCCAGAAGGGATTATAGTTTTAGATTTCTTGAAAAAATAGTGGAACCAGACCTATGATGCCTGTGTTTCCAGCTAGAGAAGAGCAGCCAAAAGTAAATAATGAGCTCACAATTCTTGAGCTACATGAGCAATTTAGACAAGATTGGGTAGTTGTTGGATTCCAACAGGACATGTCTCTCAAAGACTACATGGATTTAAGGATGAGGCATAGACCGGGAAGAGGTAATAGGGAGAAACACAATGATCTTAGGAGAAAGGTGGGAAAATTGAGTTTTCCTTATTTTGATGGTTCGGGGAAGACTTCAGCTCGAGCCTGGGTGCAAAAGGTGGATACCTATTTTCAACTTAATCATATGCCTGAGGATGAAGCAATTAAATATGCTACCATACATATAGATGGGATTGCACATGAATGGTGGTACCATGACCTAGTCACAATTGGTCATGATCATATTACCTCTTATGAAAAATTTACTGAAAGATTGATTGAGAGGTCTGATGTGAAAGATCCTGAACTTCATTTCAAGGAGTTAGCACAACTGAAACAATGGGGATCATTGGACACATATATTGCTGATTTTCAGAGACTTGTTGTTCTAGTGACCAGAATTTCAAAAAGGAGGTTGTTGGTCCTATTCATGGATGGTTTGAAGGACCCATTGAGAGGTTGGGTTAAGGCTCTCAACCCTACTTCACTACAGGAGGCAATCAAGAAGGCTAGAGATATGGAATCTAGCAATTAGGACTGCAAATACTCAAGCAACCAAAAGAACAAAAACACTTCCCATACTTCTTCTTTCAAGGATAAGGGGAAGAAGCCTTTCTCTAAGGACAACCAAGGAAAGGATAAATCTTTTGATGACTTTCATAGGGAGTGTAGAGAGAAAGGAATTTGCTATCATTGTAAGGAAAAATGGGAAGCTAGACACCGTTGCTTGGGGAAGGGAAAGGCTCATCTCATTGAGGTAGTGTCAGATTGTGAGAGTGATGAGGAGCATGGACATGAGGATGCAGACAATAGTAGTTTAGATGAGGAGCAGCCTCATGAGATCGGTGGCAAGGGAAGCACTGTTGCTACTTTATTATGCACACCAAGGTTCAACTCTTTTAAGGTTAGAGGATTTTTTTAGGGACAACGCATTGCAGTTCTTATTGATAGTGGGGCCACCCATAATTTCATTGATGTGGCATTAGTGGAAAAAAAATTTTGTCGACAGAGGAGTTTGAAGGCTTCAACATGATCGTGGTCGATGGGTTTAATATGTCTTGTACACGGAGGGTTCCACAGTTTCCTATCACCATGAGAAATTATACAATTACTGATGATTTTTTATGTGGTGGACTTAGGATACACTCATGCTATTATTGGTATTCAGTGGTTGCACTCACTTGGGAAATACACTCATAATTTTTAGACTATGGAACTTAAGTTCCAAATGGAAAATGGTAGGAGAGTGGTGCTTAGAGGTATGACCACAAGAGCACCCAAGACGGTGTCAGCAAAATGCATGGAGAGTATTTTCAGACATGGTGACATAGCATGGGAAATAGAGTGCTTGATTACAAGCAAGGAGGCTTCAGATACTGAGTAGCCATATAATATTGATATTCAAGAGTTGTTGGGGAAGCATGACAAGGTCTTTGGGGAAATTCCACCAGGACAGCCGCCGGACAGAGGATTTGAGCACACTATTGAGTTAGAGGAGGGGGCGAAGCTAGAAATTACTACCCCCTATTGTCATCCTAATAATTTTAAGGATGAGAATGAAAAAAAATTAAGGAATTACTACAGATGGGTCATATCAGACCGAGCTCTAGCCCCTTTGCATCATCAATAGTGTTGGTAAAAAAGGATAAGACATTACGGATGTGTATTGAAAAAGCGCTCTCAATAAGAAGACCATCAAAAATAGATACCCCATACCCAGGATCAATGAGCTCTTGGATGAACTACATGGAGCAGTCTATTTCTCTAAGATAGATCTTCACTCGGGGTACCACCAGATCAGGGTTCGAGAGCAGGATGTCCATAAAACTACATTTAGGTGTCATTATGGGCACTATGAGTTTTTGGTGATGTTGTTTGGATTGACTAACACTCTTGCCACATTCTAGTCATGTATGAATCATATTTTCAATAAGCAACTACATAAGCTTCTCCTATGTTCTTTGATGACTTGCTCATTTACAGTAAAACTTGGGAGGACCATTTGAGTCATTTGGATGAGATTCTAACCATCATGGGAGAGCAATCATTATATGCTAAGGCTTCAAAATGTGAATTCAACCTTAGAGAGATACTTTATTTGGGGCATTTGATTAGCTCAGATGGAGTTAAAGTTCATTAAGAGAAGATACAGGCAATACTTGATTGGCCTCCACCCAGGACTCTCATAGAGTTAAGGGGATTCTTCAGATTGTGTAGTTATTACAGATGGTTTGTGAAAGGTTTTTCATAGTTTGGAGTACCCTTGACATATTTGACCAAGAAGGGGGCATTTAGTTGGTCAGAGGAGGCACAAAAAGCTTTTGATAAGCTTAAGGAGGTGATGAGTAGTTGTCCAGTTTTGGCACTTCCAGATTTCACGCAACCATTCATTTTGGAATGTGATGCCTGATGTAGAACATACATCCTATAGCTTTTGAGAGACGTAAGTTGAGGGGTCCTAAGAGACTATACTCCATTTATGATAAGGAGATGCTCTCCATCATGCACACATTGGAAAAATTCAGACAATATCTAGTTGGAGCAAAATTTGTGGTCAGGACTGATCACAATAGTCTCAAATACTTCCTAGAGCAAAAGGATTTGAATGAGAGACAATAGAAGTGGTTCAAAAGGGTACATGAATATGACTTTGATATAGAATATGTGAAATGGAAGAAGAACATTGTTGCAGATGCCCTTTATAGGTGGCCTTTCGCTTGCTCACTTTTGACAATTTCAGCAGATTGGAAATCCCTCCTGTTGGTAGAATATTCCAAGAATAAATTTGCGTGTGAGGTGATGGATTGGTTGGTTCAGGATGATAGTTATCGAGTGGTTGATGATGTGATCTTCTATAAGGATAGGGTATACTTGGTACCAGAGTCCAAATTGGAGAAAATACTTCAGGCTTCACATGATACTCCTTTAGTAGGCCATCAAGGCTACTTCAAGACATACAGGCAGGTGAGGGAGAGGTTCTCATGGAAGGACCTCAAGGAGGATGTCTTGAGACATGTTAGAGAATGTGGGACTTGTTAGCAGAATAAGTTTGAGCTTTTACAGCAGGTAGGATTAATGCAACCCTTACCAATTCTTGAGGGGAAGTGGGAGAGCATAACCATGGATTTCATTACAGGTCTTCCTAAGATACATGGGAGAGATTACATTTATGTAGTAGTGGATCGATTGATGAAATATGATCAATTCTTTGCTATTCTGACTGAGTACAGGGCTCTACAAGTTTCCGAGTTATTCTCTAGAGAGATATTCAGGCTACATGGTTTATCGAGATTCATTGTCAGTGACCGAGATAGTAGATTTTTGAGTGCATTTTGGTAGGAGCTATTCACGTTAGCAGGCACAAAATTGAAACCTAGCACAGTTACCATCCACAGACAGATGGTTAGACTAAGGTGGTGAATAAATGGTTGGAGGGTTACTTGCGCAACTATATCTTAGGGTAGCAGAGAGCATGGATTAAGTGGTTGCACTCAGCGGAATATTGTTACAATACCACTTATCACATGTCTATTGGGATGTCACCTTTCAGGGGTTTATATGGATATGATGCACCATCATTTATGGATTTGGCTTTTGGGGAGAGTAGAGCTCCTAAGCCCAAGGATTGGATCCAGGAGAGCCAGGACATCTTGAGAGCACTTAAGGATAACTTGTAGACAACACAAAATCAATAGAAGACTTATGCAGATAGACACAGGGTTGAGCGTAGTTTTGAGGTGGGGGACATGGTCCATCTTTGTTTGCAGCTCTATAGACAGTCTTCACTAAAAAAGAGTGGTGCAGAAAAACTTTAGTCTCAATTCTATGGGCCATACAGAGTTACCAGGTGTATGGGAGAGGTTTCCTATGATTTGGAGCTGCCTAAAGGCAACAAGATCCATAATCTATTCCATGTTTCGTGCCTCAAGAAGGCACTTGGTCAGTTGGTCACTTCTTCAGCAGAGCTTCCACCTTTGGACGAGGAGGGTCATTTGGTCCTCATTCTTGAGGAGATCATTGATACACATGAGAAGAAGTTGAGAAGTAGGGTGGTAAAGGAATTCTTGGTAAAATGGAGAAATTTTCTAGTAGAAGATGCTACTTGGGAAGGTGAACAAATTTTGGAGCATCCTAGCTTGCAATTGCTTGAGGGCAAGCAATTCTGGGAAGGGAGGACTGTAATGTCCCCTTTCTAGCCACCACTAGGAGAGTGATTATTTTATCCTTTTTATTTATTCCCACGGCTAAAATTGGAGAAATAAGGGAATAGATTATTAAATTAGTTTCATCTCCAAATTATATATCAAAAGGTGATTTTATATTTAATTAATTTAATATTGAGTGACTAAATAAAATAATAAATCAAAAAGTCACTTAAGTGAATAAAATAATATTTTATTCTAGAAGCTTCTTGGAGAATTGAGGAAAATTCTATAAAGGAAGCTTTTGTCTTGCATTTGGGAATCTTGTGTGTTGAAAATTTCTACTACATTGGTGAAGCTTAAGTGCTGAAGCTAATTGCCTGAGGGTTCGAAGACTCTAAGGTGCCAATTTCAGTTGTGAAATATCAACCCTAGTTGGATAGTGGAGGAAGATATTTTAGTCTTTCTCATTGGACTTATTGCAATCATTGGAGGTCATTTTTGAAGAGATTTAAGAGATATTCTGAGGTCTGCAATTTTGTTTCAGTCTGCAGATCAACCATGGGAGAACTTGCATTTTTATTCCTAGCTCATCATTGAGTGATCAAATTTTTGTGGGCACTTGGGGGATCGATTGCTTTGGTGCCAACAATCATTTTCATAACATTTTGGAGGTCTCAATAGCTGGATTTTATTTTTATTTATCAGCTTCTTCTAGCAGCAGGGGCGACCCTCTTGACAAGGGGCAATTTTTGGTTTAGGGGCTTTCAAAAAATCTAATAAAAATCATAAGTGGTCTTTGGACATCAAGGAGGAAGGGCACACCTTTTGGAGGCTCAATTTCATCTTCCCCAAGAAGAATCGACCTATTTCATAGTGGCTGCAAGTACATTTCCAGGTTTTTATCATATTTCATATCATGTCTGTAGTTGCATAATTCCAATCAGATTAGTCATATATTTTAGAAGTTAATGTAAACCAATAGTCTTGGCATTTGAACATTAATAGTTCAGTCCTATTGCATCTTAGTTTTCAGTCATGTCTATGTTGAAACAAGGCTGAAATACTTCATGTAGAAGTCTGATTATAAATCATTTCCAGCTTGTTATTACATTTCATATCATTTCAATATCAATTGGAGATATAAGGAGTTTTCTGATCATTTATTCGACAAAATGTCTTTTACATGTAATTGCATTACTTTGAATTAGTTTTCATGCCAAGTGTTTGTGAAAATGCCTCTTGGTTGTAGGTGTTCATTTGCATTTAGAAATTCATGTATATGCATTTGAAAATACAAAAAGAGTTGCATATCATTTTAATTACTTGCTTAGTCATCTTTACATTCATTTTCAAGCATTCTACATCATTCACAAGCATAAAAAACCATTCTACAACAAACTGAAAACAAAATCAGCAAGTTCAAGACTTCACATGCCAATTGTTTGACAAAATTCCTAAGGCATAAATTGAAGGTTTTGAGTTAGAATTTGCAAGGCTCATTACACTATATGATGTGGGTGATGACTTTTGGAAAGTTTGAATGGACTAAAGGATGAATTGCAAGTGGATGGAAGAGAATGAAAGTTCTTATATCACAACAAACGATAAGGTTTTAGGTTCCCAACTAGTTTTTTTTATTTTAAATTGGGAAAATGAGCGTAACAAATGATGGAATGAGTTCCCTAAATGATGAAACGAGATCTCTAGGCAATGAAATGGGTTCCCTGAATAGATAAACAAACAATTGAAATGAGAAACAAATGTTTGGAAAGAACGAACGAAAGTTTGGAAGGGATGAACAGATGTTCAGAACGGGTGAACGAATTCTCGGAACGGGTGAACGGGTACTTGGGACAGATGAACGGGGTGAAATTGACTATTTTGGGGGCAAGTTCACCCCTCTGTAGGAAACCTGTGGGCAAGTCCGCCCCTCTGCAAGAAATCTATGGGAAAGTCTACCCCTCTACAGGAAATCTCTGGGCAAGTCCGCCCCTTTGCAAGAAATCTGTGGGAAAGTTTTCCCTTTTGCAGGAAATCTGTGACTTGACTTGGATGAGAATGACTATGGAAAGGACTTAAAATATAACAAACAACAAGCAAAAACACTGACTTGTCAAAAGGTTTACTGGTTTCTCACAAGAAGACACTTCAAACAAACATAATCCTATGATTAGTGTTAAGGGTATGGCCAACAAAGTTCTTAATCTAGGATGAATAATGCTTTTAGGGAGTCCTCAATATATATACTCTTGGTACGTGAGGCACAACCGTGAACACTAGCCCATCACAAGCGTGAGTCAGGAACCCCAGCGAGATACTGAAAGGATCAGACCAACTCTTCACGTCTAGCTAGGTATCACCCTAGCTTCAATGCTTCGCCAGACACGGTGTGACTTGATTGGGGTGCAACTTTGGATCCCCCCTTTCTATACCCCACTGGTATGCGTGGTTGGGATCATCCCTTGGGGTGATGAAATCCCCAAGCAGGTCCTGCTAAAAAGAAAGGACTAATTGTTTTCAGCTACTCCCCAGGCTCACATGAAGTGCAAGGGGAAAGCATGAACAACTAATGCCTCCTTGGGTAACAAAAAACATATTTATAGAAACAAAAAACAACAAATTTTTCTTCCCCCTAGTTAAACTATGTTCCTAGATTAACGAAAACAACAAGGAAAGCTTTAAACAACTAAGCAAACAGATTGTACTGCAAGTAAATGTTAGTTGTTTTATCCTCCGTTCTTCATCAATCATAAAATAAACTACATAAATGTTAGCAAAAAAACAAATACCCTTGCAACAGACAATGTTAGGGGGTTAGAACCTAAAAATGACAAAAAATTGAAGCAAAAATGAAGCCAAAATATCCATTTTACCTCCCAAAATGTTCTGCTTTGGGCAAGTTCGCCCCTTTGCAGGAAATCTGTGGGCAAGTTCACCCTTCTGCAGGAAATTTGTGGGAAATTTTTCCCTTCTTCAACAAATAGTTAGTAGACAACACAAAAAACACAGTTCTATGGACAAGTCCACCCCTTTGCAGCAAACAGTTAGCAGACAAGTTTATAAAAAAACACAATGTTGTGGGAAAGTCTATCCCTCTTTAGCAAACAATTAGTAGAAAAGTTTATAAAAAACATAATGTTGTGGGAGAGTCCACCCCTCTGCAACAAATAGTTAGCAAACAGGTTTATAAAAAACATAATGTTATGGGCAAGTCCGCCCCTCTGCAACAAACAATTAGCAGACAACACAAAAAACATAGTTTTGTGGGAAATTCACCCCTCTACAGAAAACAGTTAGTAGACAGGTTTATAAAAAACAAAATTTTGTGGGAAAGTCTACCCCTTTGCAGTAAACAGTTAGCAGACAACACAAAAAATACAGTTTTGTGGGAAAGTCCACCCCTCTACAGCAAACGGTTAGCAGACAGGTTTATAAAAAACACAATGTTGTGGGAAAGTTCGCCCCTCTATAGCAAATAGTTAGCAGTCAGGTTACAAAAAACAAGTTCCTTTGGGCAAGGTCGCCCTTCTGCAGCAAATAGTGAGCAAACAATATTCAAAAAACCCAGTTCTTTGGGCAAGGTCACCTTTCTGTAGCAGTTCTTTGGGCAAGGTCACCCTTCTACAGTAGTTCTTTGGGCAAGTTCACCCCTCTACGACCTGGACTTGCAATGAACTTAAACAACAAAAAACATGAAAAGATGGAACTCGTTTGTGGGTCCCATCGGCCGTACTGGAAATGTGAGCCTAGTGTTTTACCCTAACATAAGTGTGCAAAATAACTAAAATGCAAGATGGAAAACACAAGAATCACTTCAAATGATTAGCCTAAGTAACAAAACACAAAGAAAAGATAACAACAAGATAGATATTATACCTCTTTGTGCAGCTCCTTGGTTGGCCCTTGATATTGTAGATTTGTATGCTCCTTGGATGACTATGAAATGAAGGGGTGGATGCAAGATAATGGGATTTTTGATGAAACTACAATGGAAAAATGCAATTAAACTATGATGCTAATGCTAGTGGAAAATGAAGGATAGTGCTTGCAAGTGAGTGGGAAATTTGGTAGCATAAGGGTGCAAATGGCTAAGTGTTCTAAATGCATTAGAAGAGGGGGTATTTATAGAGAGAATTCAATAGTCAAGATTGAGCCACCATGGCCAAGATGAAGGGCTATGGTGAGTTGAGGACTCACAAGCTCTCACATCTTGACATGTGGAAGGTGAAGTGGCTAAGGATGTGGTGAGGTGTAGGTGGGGTGGAAGAAGGACATGTACCTTGAAAGTACATTGAGAGATGAGAAGATTTCCTCAAAAAGGAACTTCCTGTCCCCAAGTGAGAATGAAAGTGACACATGAGAAATTTTAGAATTCCTCAAAAATATCCATGGGGAAGAGGAAAGTAGTTGGGAAAATAAATGTGAATTAAAAATTCACATGATTGGAAGAATCTAGTGGGTAAGACAATGATCCTAAAAGGGTAGGATTTTGACACATGTGGGTGATGTGAGAGGTCAAAGGTTCTAGAAGACCTTGGCACATGTGAGTGATGTGACAAGTCAAATGTTCTAGAACTTGCATGGGGATAAGGAGTTTTGAAAGAATAAATGTGAATTAAAAATTCACATGGGGAAGAGAGGAATCTTGGATGAATAAATGTGAATTAAAAATTCACATGGGAAAGAGGATCAATGCCAAATATGGAGTATGTAAGAGGTTGACCAAAAGGGTCTGTTAAATGTGGCAGGATGATTAGATTATGGTTGTACAAATACATGATTAAAAAATTTAATAGGGGATTAGAAGCAAGTGGGAAAAGTTGGAGGATGTGACATTAATCCCAAATTAAGGGTGTGCACATCCTAATTGTGAATTAATTAAATTAATTCAGATTAGAAGAGGATTATGGAGGATGTGACAAGGAGAGAGAAAAATGAGGAATTTAAAATTGATTTTAAAAGGCCAAATGACTAAATTAAATAAAATTGACATGTTTATTTAATTTAGAGAGGAAAAGAGGGTAAGGTAAAGTATTTAATTATACGATTAAATACTTTAGGAACCTTAGGCAGAAGATGAAATATTAATTAAATAAATTTTTTAATTAATATTGACGAAATAGATGAATAGAGTAAACGATTTTGACCATGTGGAAGTGGTCAAATTTAGATGTCTACACCTGCAATTTCATTCAAAGATTTCTTGACTAGTTGAAATATATTTTGCGATGTTGACTTGTCCTTCATTTTATGAACATAGAGAAGATGAGCTTGGAGAACATGTCGTTCGAAAGTATACAAATGCATACAAAGCCAAGAAGTATTGTCTACCGTTGTAACTTCATCTAAAGATAATGCAGTGAAATTTGACTCTTTTACTTTCTCCTTTAAATCTTCCTTTTCAACTGCAGCAAGCCAGTTTTCTCATTCCCATCTAGCATTTACTAACCAATGTGAGAAGGGATAGTGAGGAACATTCAAAAAAGATAATAAACCAAAATATTCTAAGTAGTCTGTCATAGGATGCCCTCTGGACAAAATATGGAAAACAACACTCATCTGAACAATTTTTAACATATTTGTTGCTTCCATTGCTTTTCTAAATTGAGCCTCAAGTGTACCTTTACATGCATCAATGTTTGACATTCTTTTTTCATCCTCTTCATAATATACAACATACCTAACATGAAGACATTCTTCCTTTGATTTACATCATACGACTGATTGTTCTTTTCCATCTATGATTTGTTTTTCATAAACTTTACCGATATGATTTTCTATAGTGTTAATCTTTAGCTACAACGTCTTGGATCTTCAACATTTCCAACTACAAATCATATATTTGGCCAATGTTTCCTTTTCAATATCGTTTGCATTGTCAATCGCCACTGGTACCATGAATGGGTACTTTGACAACCAACCACATTGAAAATTCCTTGTCATTTCCCACTTGTGCCCCATTTTTTATTTGCTTCTTATTTTCTTGCTACCAACATCATCATCCTCATCTAAGTCAATTATCTCATTCTAGCTAATCGAGCTTAGGGTATCCCTTGGAACATCTTTTGCAGTATTGCCATCCCGATTTGATACATTTTGATTTAAATCAATGACAATCTCTACTTGACCTTTCAGTGGCGGTGAGGTATTGTGAATGCTACCAATATTTGGTGGAAGAGTTGATGATGTAGCTCCATCTTGACCTAATGGATCATAAACTTTGGCAATTCCAAAGTAAAATTGTATGGTACGTCTAAGTTTTTGGCATTTTGATGGCCTTCCCGTCTCTTCACCACCCTGAGGAGTGGTAGGAGTCTCTTCACCACCCTGAGGAGTGGCAAGAGCTAACCACCCTAAGGAGCGGCAGGAACCTTACCACCCTGAGGAGCGACATGATTCTAAGGAGCGGCAAGAGTCTCTTCACCACCTTGAGGAGCGGCAGGAGCCTTACCCTTGCTGCTCGAGTCAATCGACATATTGATCTCTCACTTTTAATAAAAACTAGAAAAAAATGTCTTCTTGTTTAAGAAGGACAAAGAATATAGATCTCATTCGCTACTCAATATCATCTTTAAGACTAAAGAAAGAATGGAAAAGAGATAAAGAAAACTTATTATTATAACACTATGAAGAAATGATCACTCACCTTTAAGTCTACATTTTTCGGCTTTTGCTGACTTCCGAATCAAGAAGTAGAACCTCATAACTAAACAAAATGTGTAAGAATAAATGACACTTTTGATTGTATTTATATCAATCCATATTTGGTGAATTTTGTGGGATTTTTAAATGGTATATTAAAAAATTGGCAAATCCCGCATGCTTATACAATTATTCGTTGTAATTTTCAAGGTAAAGTGTGTCCTCAAATGTAATTATTTTTTAATGTTATTGGTGAAATAGGTCCTCATAAGCAACTATTTATAAATTTTGATTCGCGAAATGGGTCTTCACAAGCAACTTTTTGTAAATTTTAATTGGTGAAATGGGTCTTGATACAATGTCGTTTTAATAGTATTGGTGAATATGTAGGTGTTTTATTACATGCTTCCGGGATTCCAGGTGAAAATATTAGTCGGTCCATTTGAAATGTGTAGTTTGTTATGGAAATTTTTTTTCTTAAATATTCCTCATAAAAAAAATCATTGGTGAATGGACATGCATTGGATCGATAGTTCGTAAAATCCGGGCAATTTGGACACCCTATTGGGTGTGAGAAATTTGCCAATTTCGACTTGGCCAATTCCTAGAATTCGCCAATTGGTGAAGATTCACCATTAAAGTTTTCCCTGATCATTCAAGACTTTATTAGATATGGTGACAAGAGTGATGATTTTCTTTTTTCAAGGATTGGGATACTTCATCATTTCATTCCTTATTTTTGATATAACACATAGATACAATGCATCAGGGTATCGATTACTAGGATGACTTTGTATCTAGTGTGATGGAATTTGACTTTGAAAATAGATAAGATAATCCTTGCTCACACCTTGACATACGAAAACCTCATTGGAATGTAGTTTAGAAGTTTAGAACATTTCAACCAAAGCATACACAATAGTCAACAATCTATTCAAAACAACCTCCCTACACACAACTAAGCAAGCATTCACCAAGATTATTTTACAAGAACATCCCACAAGCACAAAAAATGAAAGATAATGATTGGTTCCCCATCATTTTCTCTCTAAATCATTTTGATAGACATCATCGAGAGGTACTTGAAATGGGTCAATAAGATAAATCATAAGAAAAGATCAAAATGAACAAATAGTCAATGTCATTCATATCTCTTGCCAAAGGTTTGTTTGTTTCCAGGATAAGAATCCAAAATGATTGCCAATGATAATGCCTATTGTAAGAAGGATACATCCTAGGACATGTTAGTGGATGGTGGAAGGTTGATAGGTTGTTTGAAAGGTGTTTGATATAAGGTTCGATTGAGATGTTTGATAATGATCAAGGGTTTGATTTTTGTGTTGCATTTAAAGGTTCTACTTTTGTTGATTTTTGTACTTGTTTTTTGTTTGTGTTACCAAAGGGTGAGTTTGATGATTGATTTATTATGGATGGAAGTTTATTGTGAGTGCAAGTGAAATAGGATGGGTGGTTTTGGAATTTTTAGAATATTTTAATGTTTTTGGTGTTTTGCAATGTTTCGAGGCTATTTTTGATCTTTTTGGGCATTTGTGGATGTTTAGGTTTTTTAGGTTATTTGAGGCTATTTAGGATTTTTTGGAACATTTTCCACTATTTTGGATTTTCAAGTTTTCAAATATTTTTGTGTTTTCTAAGTTTTGACCAAGACCTAAGAGGGATTGACGTAGGCCCTCAGGGGCTTATCAAAGATTAGCCTTGCTTACGTTATACATGTAGAGACCACGTAGCTCAATTGACTTTGACCAGTAACCATTTATTGATGAGATGTGAACACTTGATGGATTGTTAGTTTATTATGGTAGAATCCTAAAGGATTGACCTAATGCATCTCGGGGGCACATCAGTGATGGCCTTGCCTACGTTCAAGCTTAGAGACAACATTGTTTGACAAGGTAATGTTTTTGATGTTTTGACTTGTTTAGGGATTTTGATGTGTTTTGGATGTTTTGGATTTTGAATTTATAATTTTTTGAATGTTTTTGGAATTTTGGCTTTATAAGTTATTGATATTTTTTTGGATTTTCTAGATTTTGTAAGTGTTTTTGGATTTTGGTTATTTTCAAATGTTTTGAGATTTTTGATGAGATTTTGAGATAAACGATACCTTGATCATGATGTATATGTCACATCGTGAGATATAATACATGGATCAAGAGTTATTCAAAAACAAGGGTGCAATAACCTTCCCCCAATGTCTAGCAATGTTTCATAGTGCAATGAACAAACCAAGATAGGTAATATAGATGTGAAAAGTTAAATAGAGTTTTATCATGCTATATACAGGCTACGAAACTTCATGAGAAAAAATGCTAAAGATCCTGTCAAGAGCCTACCATGAGTAGAGTTGAAGCATACGCCGAACCTTTGTCAGGATCAAGATAAACTAGAATATCTGGATAAAACTGGATTGGATGGATGGAGGGACCATTGGGTTTATCATGACAAGGATGAGATAATTTTGTTTGAGAAGGATCATATAGATTCTTGATTCTACTCATGATGCTTTTTTTCCAGGTTTTCATCATAGTACAATTCCCAAAGCGCCACCGTAGTGGTTTTCACTAGAGGATGATTTTTAGTTTTTACTATTTTCTTGATTTTTTTATTTTTTGAAAGTTTTACCCTCGTGTTGAACCACTTGGTGGTACTGATGTAGATGCCACAATCATAAAATTCCAATGGTATCCTTCTTGAAGAAGCTACTTTTCTAAGATACAAGTGCTTGAACACAAATTTTGAGAACTCCAATCTTCCTTGTTGGTATCAGAATTAACCTTTTCTATGTGTGCACATCATGATAGAGTGCCTTAGAAATCCTTATGATGAAGGTTAATTTCCAACACATGGTCAATGTGAGAATTGGATATCATGAATGGAGTGTATGGTGTCATGCATGAAGGAATATGGGATGGATTGGTTGATAGTTTGGAACCTTTGACTCTCCAAACTTGGGAAGATGAGCAATGATGAGTAGATATGGAGGTTTTCATGAAATTAGTACCAACCACTTGATATACTTTATTCATCATTGGAGAAGCCTACTTTTGTATTTGAGGACATATTTGATGGATATGTTTCCCTTTTTAACTTTACCCCATAGTTTCTTTGACTGATGGAGTATGATTGGGATGATTTTCTTTTGTATTCTTTGGTATCCATTTGTAGTTACTTTGTCCGTTTTGTTTTGCTGCTTCATTTTCTTTGATGATCTTCTCCTTTCTTTGATAGGAATATTTTTTTTTACGTTGGTACCAATTTGTGTATGAAATGATGGGTGGATGACTATTCATGATACAACTAGTTGAAGTGTTGACAGTATTTTCCTCATAAAGATCCTTCATGCCCCCTATGTTGATGCTTGTATTAGACAAGATTTCCCCCAACATTTTTAAGGTATTAACAATACCTAATACTTTACCATGATAATATATCCTTTGATCCATAGCTATTGAATATGAATTGTTGTCAACACATGATATTGCTAAGGGTCATTGTTTTTTAGGAGTATTAACTATTTTCTTTGATTCTATGATATCTTTATCTATTGATACTATCTCCGAAGATGTTGGCGCTGATTCAAAATATGTTGATGATGCATAATCACTATAAGAATCAAGAATCTCAACCATTGCTTGCTCTTGTGTAGGAATATCAAGAGTGAGGGAATCTTATTTTGGATGAATAACATCTATATGTCCATCAGAAAGAAACATATCAGGGGTGATATCAAGGACATCTTTGGAGCTTAAAATGGTTTGGAAGATGTCCATCAACTCTTGATAGAATTCTAGGGAAGTGAGTTCTTCATCTTGAATTAGGGTAGAGAAACCATCACTTATGGGTTGGAAGATATTATGAAAATTATGACAATGTTGTGGGGATAGGGGTTCTTGATCTTGATTTGATTCAAAGAAAATTTTGTTATCCTCAAGAGCCTCCTCTTGACATGATCCTTGGGTAGATGATACATCATCAGTGAAAGGATCTTCACAACATTTTATGGGTATGGGTGCAATAAGGGAAATTTCTTACTCATTTGGAACTTCTTCAATATGCCCAATCATTGAGTCATATGTGGGATACATATCAAAATCTGATACATACTTGATGCTATTACGGTATGAAACATTGCTAGACATTGTTGATTGGTTTAGACTTTGTTTTAAAATTGTATCTTGATACGTGTTTGATTCCCCATGTTGTGATGAATGAATAACACAAATGTGTCCCATCGTGGTATCATGGGTATGGTTTACGTTATTTGAGGGTGATTCCTTTCCTGAATCTTTTTTTTTTCCATGATCATGCATAGGGTTTGTGTAAATTTTTAGATTGTCATTCCCATATTTTTTACCAACATCAGTGTCTCCTTTTTCAATAAGATCTTGTATTAAATGTTTGAGTCTAAAATATTTTTGTGTATTGTGACCTTTGTATCAATGAAATTCACAAAAATGATCTTCTCTATAGCTAGGAGGTTTGACTTGTGGCTCTTGATAGTTTGAGAAATTTGGGAGTGTGATAAGGTTATACTATATTAAGTTCTTCAACAAATATTCCATAGGTTCCTCTAAGGGAGTGAATTATCATTTAGGAACATTGTTTGTTCTTTGTGGTCCATGTTGAGTGTTTGCAACATTGATTTTTGGTTGATTTTTTGGCAACTGTGTGTTCATTTGTGGTATGATTTGTTGTGTGTTTGTTGGTTGATTGTTTGTTTTCTTAGGAGCACATAGGACCACCTTTGCATCAACAACACCATCACTAGTGACATTTTTGTTCTTAGCCCATATACAGGGCTTATCATAGGAACTAGTGGATGGTCAATTATCCTTGTAAGCTTGTGTGTTCCCTTGTGCAATAAGGGATCTCTCAATGTTAAGGGACGTAGGGATAAGCTCTTCATATGTTGTGACACATTGAATTTTTATTTGAAAAGATAGGTCTGTGTCTACATTGGAAATGATGATTCCTATCTGTTGCTCCTTAGGAATAGGCCATTTTCTCTTGCTAGCTCTCTGTCTCCACCGTTGTAAGAAATTTGTGAAGGATTTTCCCTTTTTTTTTTTTTTAGGGTGTACAACTCTTCCAAGCTCATGCCCATGTCTAAGTTGTAGGAGAAATGGTCTATGAACCTATCAATTATTTTTTGGAAGTTTTGAATTCCCAGAGGTAAATGTGAGAATCAATCTACCGATGGGCCTCCTAAACTACATGGGAAAATGCACATTAAGTAGGAATCATTGTAACTGACCTCCATATATGTTACATGAAACTATTTGGTA
>VDFB02252616.1:114848886-115128358 GCA_007258455.2 Sequoia sempervirens | reverse complement strand
TCAACCATACTTATCCTAGGTGCCACCAAGAGTGGTTTTCACCATAGGACAAATTTATTTCTCTTTACTATTTTTGGATTTTTCTGATTTTCCAATTTTTTTGTATTTTTCAGATTATGGAAAGATAGGAGGACCCAACTAATTTAAGTGTAAAACCTCTTTAGGTGCATTATGTTGATAGGCTCTTCGAGGGGTTCTTTAGGTGTGGCAAGGTGGTAAGCCCCCGATCCATATTTTGTTGTGATAACATAAGGACCCAACCAATTAGGTTCAAACTTCCCCTTCTTGTCTCATTCCTATTGTGTATGTTGATTTTCTTTAAGCACTAGATCTCTAGTATTCAATTGGAGGGGACAAAATTTTTTGTTATAACTCCTCTTGAGATGATTCTGAAATGCCTAAAGGTGATTGTATGCTCTCGTTCTCTTTTCATCTAGGAGCTCCAATTGAGCAAGGCGAGCAACCCATGATTCTTCTTCGGTGATGAGATTCTTTAAAGATATTCTCAGAGATGGGATTTCAACTTCAATCATCAAGATGACTTCAACACCATAGACTAGGGAAAATGGAGTGGCGCAAGTGGGAGTGCAGATGGATGTGCGGTAAGCCCAAAGGGCAGAGTGGATGTGGAGGTGCCAATCTCGGCTAGTATTGTTAACAAAATTTTTCAAGATTTTGATTAGAGTCTTGTTAGTGGCTTCCATCTATCCATTACCTTGGGGATAGTAGGATGTGGACCACTGGTGTTGTATATGAAAGGTGTTACAGAGCTCTTTTACAACCTAGTTTTTGAATGGTTTACCATTGTTAGAGATGATGGTGGAGGGGATGTTGTATCTACAGATGATATGGTAGAGGATGAATTTGGAGATCTGAGTACCCATTATTTGGGAGAGTGGTATGGCTTCCACCCACTTAGTGAAGTACTCAATGGTAGTGATAATGAAGGTGTGGCCATCAGAAGATGGAGGATATATCTTGCTGACTAAATCGAAACCCCACTGAGAAAAGGGCCATGGTGCTACAATAGGTTGCAAATCTTGAGCAGGAGCATGTATTAGGTCTGCATGTTGTTGGCAATTTAAACATTTCTTCACAAAGTCACAAGAGTCATGCTCCAATGTAGGCCAATAATAACCAACCCTCAGAATCTTCTTTTCTAAGGCCATGCCATTTGAGTGGGCTCCACAAACACCATTATGTACCTTTGTTAATGCACTGTGAGCTTTGGCCTCGTTCAGACATTGAAGAAGAGTTCCATCATATCTGCGACAATAAATAGTATTACCTATGATGGTGTAATGGGATGTACATTGAATGCATGATTTGCATTGATTGCGGGTAAGGTTAGCGGGTAGGATGTTGTTGTGGAGATAAGCATAGATTTCATGATACCATGGGGATGTAGGACCTACGATTTCACACACCATCTCACTCTCAGGGATATCGTATGCAGGGATTAAAAGTTGTTCAATCGGGAATTGAAATTTTGTTTGATATTTAGGCATGTCAATCAAGGAACCAATTGTAGCCATTCCATCAACAAATTTGTTTTGTATTATGAGGATCTGGTCAAACTAAATTGTGGTGAAATATTTCTTAAATTCATCAACCATGCGCTTAGAAGGCAACAACTTCTCATCCTTTGTTAAGAACTCTCATTGACTTATTTGATGACTAATTGTGAATCGCGCCAAAGACTCTTAAGTAAGTGATATTCCATTTGATTGTGATTCTAAGGCTGGTGAGAAGAGTTTCATACTCTTCTATATTGTTGGTGCATGGAAAGGTGAGTCTGAATGACTTTGGAATATAATCGCCTTGGGGGGTGACAAACAAGATACCTACCCCCGATCCGTTATGTGTATATGACCCATCAAAATATAGTGTCCACGTGGCGGCTTCTGCTATTGTAAAGACTTCCTCATCAAGAAATTCCATCACCAAAGGATATGCATCAAGAAAAGGAGCATCGACTAACTAATTTGCTATCACGTATCCTTTAATTTCCTTCCGATCCACATATTCAATATCAAATTCACTTAGAAGCATGACCCACTTAGCCATGCGACCAGTTAAAATTGTTCTAGATAACAGGTATTTTAGTGGATCAACCTTGGAGATGAGTTTTATTGGATGGCTGAGCATGTAATGCTGGAGTTTCTATGAGCTGAAAACCACGACAAGGCAGGCTTTTTCCATTGGAGAATAGTTTAGTTCATAACCAACCAAGGTTTGACTAATGCAATAGATGGCTATTTCTTTTGTTGATTCATCATGTTGGGCTAGTAATGCCCCCAGTGCTAGGGATTGGTGGCATAAGAATTGGTGGATGAGCAAGATATTTTTTGATCTTATCAAAGCCAACTTGGCATTGTTGAGTCCACTTAAAAGTGTTATCCTTCTTCAAGAGGTGAGTGAATGACTAACACTTATCAGCTAATTGAGCAATGAATCACCAAATGGATTGAAGTTTACCCTGAAGGCTTCTTAACTATTTTAGGTTACGTGGTGGAGGTATATCCATGATTGCTTTAACTTTGGATAGATCCACTTCTATACCTATTATGGAGACAATAAATCCTAACAGTTTTCCTGATGTAACCCCAAATACACACTTCTTTGGATTTAGATGCAACTTGTAGTGCTCTAACCGTTCAAAGATCTTTCTTAGGACTGTGGGGTTTTCTGCTCTAGTTCTTTATTTTCCTAAGAGATCATCAACATAGTCTTCCATGATGATGTGGATAAGATCATGAAAGATGATGGTCATTGCATGCTAATAAGTTGACCCTTCATTTTTAAGCCCGAAGGGCATAACATTATAGAAAAATTTACCCCAGGGTGTGGTGAAGGCCATCTTGTGTTGATCTTTGGGTGCAATCCTGATTTGATTATATCCAGAAAAGCCATCCATGAGGGACAACATCTCATGTCCTATAGTTAAATCAACCAACATGTCTATGTTCGACAAAGGAAAGTCATCTTTAGGACACACCTTGTTGAGATCTCAGAATTCTATACATATTCTGACATCCCCATTAGGTTTGGCTATTGGCACAATGTTGGAGATCCATTCAGAGTAGTCAATGGGTCTTATAAATTTGGCTTCCAACAATTACTCCAATTCTTTCTTGACCAATAGGGAAACTTGCGGGTGCATTTTGTGGAGCTTTTGCTTAACTGGTTTTGCATCAAGATGCACATCTAAATGGTGTACAACCAAGGAAGGGTCTAATCTAGGCATGTCTGAATATGCCCATGCAAAATTGATCTTGCTTTCCTTGAGGATCGTAGAGATGGTGGAATATTCTTCTTTTGATAATGCTTTGGCTACATAAGTGATTTTGGGATCTTCTTCAGTTCCCAAATTAATTTCTTGCATTTCTTCTATCAAGATGGATGATCGTTTAGACCATTGTGTTCCTACAAGGGGAAGATGAATGTCCCCATCTTCTGGTGCCTCACTGAGGGTGTCACCATCAGATACATCCTTTATTTTGACTTTTTCTAGGTCAAGAAGTGCCTCAAGGAGGTTTTCACTACGTGACCCTTTTGAATTTTTCTTTTTCTTATTTTTGTGACTAGGGCGTTCATCATCCCCCAATCCCATGAGGTGTACGTAGGTATCCATTGAGGTAAGTGAGTTGGTAGGTGTGCTGTCATGTTGGTCCCAATCAATGAGTTCAGGTTGGCAAAGGGAAAGGCTAATGGTGCAAATAGATAGGCATTCAAACATGGAAGAAAGGTCTACATGGTCTACATCATTGTACGCATGTATGATGCATTCTTCTTCTGGTATAGCTTCAAAAAGACCATTGCTTGCACTGACATTGTTAGAGGTACTAATTGATGTTGCTACTTTCTTCCTAGCTCTTCTAGACCAAGACCTCCCCCCTGATAATTATGCTTTTCGGTGTACTTAAAGGGCCAAGGATACATCTCTTGGAAATATTATTTTAAAGGAAGAGTAGGTTTAGGTTCTTCTTAATATATCCATTGACTTATATCATCTTCAGGCGTATACTTTGGTAACTTAGAAGATACATAAATTCTAGTGTCCACATTTTTGGAGCTCAAGGTGACTATCTTTTGTTCCTTCTTTGGTGTAGATTCAGGAGGTTGACCATATGTGTGTGGCAAGGGTGGCATGGTTGCCACGTTCAAAGCAATATGCATTTCATACTCACCACATCCCTTGTCAATGATCTAGACCTTGGTGATGGTGGAGTCGGATGTAGATGGGGTGGATGTGGTTACAAGTGATGAATTAGATGATGGATTGGGTGAAGATGTATGTGGTCGTCCCATTTCAACTCCTGGATAGTAATGGGAATGGGGGAATGAAGCTTCAAGTGAGTGGCAATATTCAAAAGGCTGAGGATTAGCTTGTATTGTAACTTCCATTCCATTAAATTGTAATTTTAAACATTGATGATAGGTGGATGGGATGGCTTGCATGGCATGGATCCATGGTCGGCTGAGGAGAAGATTGTAGGGGAGGTCCACATCAAGGACATGACAGGTGGTGTATTATATAATAGGACCAACTTGAATTGGAAGCTTAATAACCCCTTCAAAATCCCTTTCTGCATTATCATAAGCCTTGATGGTGATAATCTGATTACTTAAATCAGTGTGGGTATATCCTACCTGCTTTATGAATTTTAATGTACATAGATTGAGAGTAGAGCCATTATCTATCAAGACTCTCTTTACCCTATGTTGGGCGACGATAACCTCTATATGAAGGGGTCGATTATGGTTGGTATTGATGGTGGGAATGTTGTTTTGATTGAAACCTAGTTGGTAGGTTGATAACAGGTGTCCAACAAGGGCTTGGAATTGTGTGGGGTCGATGTTATTAGGGACACGAGCATCTTGTAAAGCTTTTGTTAAGATTTCCTGGTGTACAGGAGAATACTTTAGCAAATCTAAGATGGATATTTTTGTTGCAGTCTTTCCTAGATGGTCGAGAATTTTATACTGGGAATTTACAGGAGGTGATGGTGATGATGTGGAGGCTCCAGGGACAGTGATGCACGTGCAGTGAGTGGTAACAACACATTGATGCTCTTTTCCTTTAACATGTATCATAGACACACGTGGTTCCGCTTGTTCAATGTGCATGATGAGACCCTCATAGTTAAGTGGCACATTTTTGTAACTGATGTTGTTGGTGTTGTTATTCTGATTATTGTTATTGTTAGAGCCTGGGTTGGTGTTAGATGTGCTAGGATCTTGGTTATGTTTAGGGAAAGTGTTTTGATATATTTGTAATTTAGCATTGGACGATGAAGCCTAATTGGCATCCACATGAATATCTCCTCAATCCATAAGATATTGGATGTATGTTTTCATACTATGACACTTATTTAGGGTATGCCCTTTAATCTTGTGAAACTCACAATATTCATTTTCTTTAAACCAAGCTGGTTTAGGCTTAGATTCATCAGGTGGCTTGGTCACAAGATATGTGATCGGATAATTGGCTTGCAGGAGCTTGTTGAACACAACATTGAGGGGTTCTCCTAGTTGAGTGTATTGGTGTTTACTGTTCCCTTGATTGGATTGTTGAGGGGGTTGAGGTGCCCCCTGTGGAATGGATATGGCATTGGGTATGGATGGTTGTTGCTTCTGGGAGCTATTGGCCATGTTCCACTTGAACATGTTTAGTGTGAGTGATGCCATCATTGACTGTATTTTTTTTTAATTCCAATAACTAGATTTGTCACTTGATGACTTGTCCTTATCTGAGTTATACAATTTAATTTTCCCTTTTGCAACAAGTGCTCTTTCAATGATGGGGCCTTTCTCGATAACCTCCACAAAGGTAGTAACACAATGAAGATTAAGAGCATGTGCTAGCTCAGGATGGGCATTAGCCTCAAAAAGAGTGACCAATTCTTTTTCACTGAGAGGAGACTTCATACAGCTAGTGACAGCTCGCCACCTTTGTAGGTATTTAGCGAAAGTTTCTCCATCACGTTGTTTCTCCTTCAAGAGGTCTAGAGTGTTAATGTCTTTTTCCAAATTAAAGGAGAATTGTTTGAAAAATTGTTTAGAAAGATCATCGAATGAAGAAACTATTCCCTTCTTGAGACCCATGAACCAATCTAAGGCCGGTCCTCCTAAGCTTCTAGGGAATAGATGAAAGAGATAATTGTCATTATGCTGAACATCCTGACATTGTGCATAGAACTCTTGCAGATGAACCTTTGGATCTTTGGTTCTCGTATATTTGTCGAACTTAGGTATCTCAAAATTCTTTGGGAAGGGAACAAGTGAAATTGAAGGATCAAATGGATATGGGAAAATTTCCTCAAACTTGAAGGATTTCTTGTATGTACCCACTTGTAGATCTTTCAATGCGGCTTTGAGTTCCTCTAGGTCTTTATTGACAGGTGGGGTTGGATTGGATGGATTAAGTGGATATTGTTGATGCAACACATATGGATCATATGAGGATGTAGGTTGATACTGGTTAGCATAAGCAGGTTGGGGATTAATGTAATGCTGATGGGATGATGACAAGTAAGAGGCGGAAGGTGTCTATTGTTGAGATGGCTTCTGCTGGTAATATGAAGTGGATGGAGCATTATATGGAGCTTGATAGTATGTAGAGGCCCCTTGTTGGTAAGGTAGTTGTTGCTGATAATAGGAGGTAGCCTGAGCACCTTGTTGATGAGGAGGTGGTTGTTGCACGTAGGACGTGGATGAGACACTGTGCTGACGTACAGGATACTACTAAGCATAATAAGGATTGGCTTGGCAATTATATGCAACATTAGACTGCTGCTGGTATGGATTGGTATGTGATTGTAATGGATTTGTGTAAGGAGGTGGTTGCATTCGTGATGGATTCTGAGCAGTCACATGGATGTTTGGATTAGTATAGGAAGTATATGTACTAGATGGATGGTAGAGATATTGTGCGAGAGGATTATGCTGTGTTTGTAGGGGGACATGTGTATGTGATTGCTGATGAGGTGGGCAAGATGGGATATGTTGTTTTTGTGGGACTGTTGTAGAAGCACCATGGGGTGGTTGTTGAGGGTGTGATGTAATTTGCGCTGTATGATGAGGAGGTTGTGTATGGGTGACAACATGTTATTGTGGATTTGGAACATTTTGTTGTGGCATGTTCTATTGTGGGGGTTGTTGATGATGTTGTTGTATGGGAATTGAAATGGTAGCGGTATGTTGTGGTAGTGCTAGTGAGGAGATGGCTGCATGTGGCAGTTGTGGTTGCAAAGTAATGGATTGATGAGGAGTATTACCCTGAGGGGTCAGTAAGGGATTTCTTGTAGGAACATGTCCTAGTGGTGGCATTAATGTGAGAAAGGGGTTGCCCCCAATGTTAACGGATGGTTGACCTAGATACTGAGGTGGGAATGGTGGAGCAGACAGGATGCTTTGTGGCATTCCATAGGCATAGGGATCATAAGGATCGGATGGTATGGTATGGGTAACAGATGGAATGGGAGGATAATTGGTAACTTGATGTATCACAACATTCCCAAACTCAGGATGATACTAGTTATCTGCGGGTGTACCCTCAGGAACATAGGAATTTCTGGGAACATTTTGGGGATCTTGATGTACTGGTGGAGGCTGAGTGTTGGTATACTGTGACATGTCAAAGCTAGATGGTGGTTTTACTCCTTTCATGAGTAAAGTAGCGAGGATCTTATCTGCACGTTCGTCAAGGAGGCGGTTTTTCATCTGGACGTTAGTGGGATTGCTTAGGTATTCATCGACAGTCACTTTGGGTTAATTAATCATGTTTTTCGTCCACAAGTATTGAAGTATTTTGTCCGTTGTTGTCAAATTGTGATGAAGTACTGTTATGAGGGTCTTGGGGGATGTTCACACCATTGTTAGGATCCTGAGAGGTGTTCACACCATTAGTGGGATTTTGGGAGATGTTTGCCCCATTATTAGGGTCGTGAGGAATGTTCAACTAGGAACTTTGACCTTGTTGTTGTGCCATTTGCTTCTTAGTTTGTGATCTAGTTTGAATAGGCATGCAAAAACTATGGGCGGATTATAATGAGACTAGATTTAATGCAAGGATCACCTAGGTGAAAGATTTCTTTGGATTGATTGATCAGATGATGGGTTTGGATAGGATTGATTAGATGATCTGATCAAGATCGAGATTGGATGATTGGGTAGGATTGATTGGATAAGCTCGTTTAGATAAATTGGATAGGATTGATTGGATGAGTTGGATAAGTTTGATTTGGATTAAATGATGAACTAGGATTTGGTTGATGTAAGGGATCCTAAATCCAATTTGGAAATCACCCTAGGTGACTTAAGGTGTTGGATGATCGGATTAAAGGATGGATTGTGGCACCGAATCCACCTCAAGATGGAAATGGATTGATTGGGCCAATGATGATGACTTACAACACCGAATATGCCTCAAGATGGAAGCGGATTGATTGGGTTGAAGACAATGATTGATATGTGGGATGACGATTGGATTCAAATGCCTAGGTCAATTCAAATAATAACCTTTAAAAATGGGTTTAGGGGAAATGATGATGAACAATGCAACCTAGAGATACTCTAAAGATGCCTATATGCAATGTCCCCTTTCTAGCCACCACTAGGAGAGTGATTATTTTAGCCTTTTTATTTATTCCCGGGGCTAAAATTGGAGAAATAAGGGAATAGATTATTAAATTAATTTCATCTCCAAATTATATATCAAAAGGTGATTTTATACTTAATTAATTTAATATTGAGTGACTAAATATAATAATAAATCAAAAAGTCACTTAAGTGAATAAAATAATATTTTATTCTAGAAGCGTCTTGGAGACTTGAGGAAAATTCTATAAAGGAAGCTTTTGTCTTGCATTTGGGCATTTTGTGTGTTGAAAATTTCTACTACATTGGTGAAGCTTAAGTGCTGAAGCTAATTTCCTGAGGGTTTGAAGACTCTAAGGTGCCAATTTCAGTTGTGAAATATCAACCCTAGTTGGATAGTGGAGGAAGATATTCAATCTTTCTCATTGGACTTATTGCAATCATTGGAGGTCATTTTTGAAGAGATTTAGGAGATATTTTAAGGTCTGCAATTTTGTTTCAGTTTGCAGATCAGCCATGGAAGAACTTGCATTTTTATTCCTAGCTCATCATTGGGTGATCAAATTTTTGCGGGCACTTGGGGGATCGATTGCTTTGGTTCCAACAATCATTTTCATAACATTTTGGAGGTCTCAATAACTAGAGTTTATTTTTATTTATCAGATTCTTCTAGCAGTAGGGGTGGCCCTCTTGACAAGGGTCAATTTCTGGTTTAGGGGATTTCAAAAAATCTAATAAAAATCATAAGTGGTCTTTGGACATCAAGGAGGAAGGGCGCACCTTTTGGAGGCTCAATTTCATCTTCCCCAAGAAGAATCAACCTATTTCATAGTGGATGCAAGTGCATTTCCAGGTTTTTATCAGATTTCATATCGTGTATGTAGTTGCATAATTCCAATCATATTAGTCATATATCTTAGAAGTTAATGTAAGCCAATAGTCTTGGAATTTGCACATTAATAGTTCAGTCCTATTGCATCTTAATTTTCAATCATGTCTATGTTGAAACAAGGTTGAAATACTTCATGTAGAAGTCTGATTATAAATCATTTCCAACTTGTTATTACATTTCATATCATTTCAATATCAATTGGAGATATAAGGAGTTTCCTGATCATTTATTTGACAAAATGTCTTTTACATGTAATTGCATTATTTTGAGTTAGTTTTCATGCCAAGTTTTTGTGAAAATGACTCTTGGCTATAGGTGTGCATTTGCATTTAGAAATTCATGTATATGCATTTGAAAATACAAAAAGAGTTGCATATGATTTTAATTACTTCCTTAGTCATCTTTACATTCATTTTCAAGCATTCTACAACCTTCTCAAGCATCAAAAACCAATCTACAACAAACTAAAAACAAAATCAGCAAGTTCAAGACTTCACATGCCAATTGTTTGACAAAATTGGTAAGGCAGAAATTGAAGGTTTTTAGTTAGAATTTGCAAGGCTTATTATAGTGGTATCAGAGCTAAAGTTCTTGCCAGCCTGTAAGGGTTCATGAGTGATAGAGAAAAGAGATATGCAACAAGAGAAGAAAAGAAAGGGGGAAAAAATTGGCAACCACCATAGGTTCCAGAAGGGATTATAGTTTTAGATTTCTTGAAAAAATAGTGGAACCAGACCTATGATGCCTGTGTTTCCAGCTAGAGAAGAGCAGCCAAAAGTAAATAATGAGCTCACAATTCTTGAGCTACATGAGCAATTTAGACAAGATTGGGTAGTTGTTGGATTCCAACAGGACATGTCTCTCAAAGACTACATGGATTTAAGGATGAGGCATAGACCGGGAAGAGGTAATAGGGAGAAACACAATGATCTTAGGAGAAAGGTGGGAAAATTGAGTTTTCCTTATTTTGATGGTTCGGGGAAGACTTCAGCTCGAGCCTGGGTGCAAAAGGTGGATACCTATTTTCAACTTAATCATATGCCTGAGGATGAAGCAATTAAATATGCTACCATACATATAGATGGGATTGCACATGAATGGTGGTACCATGACCTAGTCACAATTGGTCATGATCATATTACCTCTTATGAAAAATTTACTGAAAGATTGATTGAGAGGTCTGATGTGAAAGATCCTGAACTTCATTTCAAGGAGTTAGCACAACTGAAACAATGGGGATCATTGGACACATATATTGCTGATTTTCAGAGACTTGTTGTTCTAGTGACCAGAATTTCAAAAAGGAGGTTGTTGGTCCTATTCATGGATGGTTTGAAGGACCCATTGAGAGGTTGGGTTAAGGCTCTCAACCCTACTTCACTACAGGAGGCAATCAAGAAGGCTAGAGATATGGAATCTAGCAATTAGGACTGCAAATACTCAAGCAACCAAAAGAACAAAAACACTTCCCATACTTCTTCTTTCAAGGATAAGGGGAAGAAGCCTTTCTCTAAGGACAACCAAGGAAAGGATAAATCTTTTGATGACTTTCATAGGGAGTGTAGAGAGAAAGGAATTTGCTATCATTGTAAGGAAAAATGGGAAGCTAGACACCGTTGCTTGGGGAAGGGAAAGGCTCATCTCATTGAGGTAGTGTCAGATTGTGAGAGTGATGAGGAGCATGGACATGAGGATGCAGACAATAGTAGTTTAGATGAGGAGCAGCCTCATGAGATCGGTGGCAAGGGAAGCACTGTTGCTACTTTATTATGCACACCAAGGTTCAACTCTTTTAAGGTTAGAGGATTTTTTTAGGGACAACGCATTGCAGTTCTTATTGATAGTGGGGCCACCCATAATTTCATTGATGTGGCATTAGTGGAAAAAAAATTTTGTCGACAGAGGAGTTTGAAGGCTTCAACATGATCGTGGTCGATGGGTTTAATATGTCTTGTACACGGAGGGTTCCACAGTTTCCTATCACCATGAGAAATTATACAATTACTGATGATTTTTTATGTGGTGGACTTAGGATACACTCATGCTATTATTGGTATTCAGTGGTTGCACTCACTTGGGAAATACACTCATAATTTTTAGACTATGGAACTTAAGTTCCAAATGGAAAATGGTAGGAGAGTGGTGCTTAGAGGTATGACCACAAGAGCACCCAAGACGGTGTCAGCAAAATGCATGGAGAGTATTTTCAGACATGGTGACATAGCATGGGAAATAGAGTGCTTGATTACAAGCAAGGAGGCTTCAGATACTGAGTAGCCATATAATATTGATATTCAAGAGTTGTTGGGGAAGCATGACAAGGTCTTTGGGGAAATTCCACCAGGACAGCCGCCGGACAGAGGATTTGAGCACACTATTGAGTTAGAGGAGGGGGCGAAGCTAGAAATTACTACCCCCTATTGTCATCCTAATAATTTTAAGGATGAGAATGAAAAAAAATTAAGGAATTACTACAGATGGGTCATATCAGACCGAGCTCTAGCCCCTTTGCATCATCAATAGTGTTGGTAAAAAAGGATAAGACATTACGGATGTGTATTGAAAAAGCGCTCTCAATAAGAAGACCATCAAAAATAGATACCCCATACCCAGGATCAATGAGCTCTTGGATGAACTACATGGAGCAGTCTATTTCTCTAAGATAGATCTTCACTCGGGGTACCACCAGATCAGGGTTCGAGAGCAGGATGTCCATAAAACTACATTTAGGTGTCATTATGGGCACTATGAGTTTTTGGTGATGTTGTTTGGATTGACTAACACTCTTGCCACATTCTAGTCATGTATGAATCATATTTTCAATAAGCAACTACATAAGCTTCTCCTATGTTCTTTGATGACTTGCTCATTTACAGTAAAACTTGGGAGGACCATTTGAGTCATTTGGATGAGATTCTAACCATCATGGGAGAGCAATCATTATATGCTAAGGCTTCAAAATGTGAATTCAACCTTAGAGAGATACTTTATTTGGGGCATTTGATTAGCTCAGATGGAGTTAAAGTTCATTAAGAGAAGATACAGGCAATACTTGATTGGCCTCCACCCAGGACTCTCATAGAGTTAAGGGGATTCTTCAGATTGTGTAGTTATTACAGATGGTTTGTGAAAGGTTTTTCATAGTTTGGAGTACCCTTGACATATTTGACCAAGAAGGGGGCATTTAGTTGGTCAGAGGAGGCACAAAAAGCTTTTGATAAGCTTAAGGAGGTGATGAGTAGTTGTCCAGTTTTGGCACTTCCAGATTTCACGCAACCATTCATTTTGGAATGTGATGCCTGATGTAGAACATACATCCTATAGCTTTTGAGAGACGTAAGTTGAGGGGTCCTAAGAGACTATACTCCATTTATGATAAGGAGATGCTCTCCATCATGCACACATTGGAAAAATTCAGACAATATCTAGTTGGAGCAAAATTTGTGGTCAGGACTGATCACAATAGTCTCAAATACTTCCTAGAGCAAAAGGATTTGAATGAGAGACAATAGAAGTGGTTCAAAAGGGTACATGAATATGACTTTGATATAGAATATGTGAAATGGAAGAAGAACATTGTTGCAGATGCCCTTTATAGGTGGCCTTTCGCTTGCTCACTTTTGACAATTTCAGCAGATTGGAAATCCCTCCTGTTGGTAGAATATTCCAAGAATAAATTTGCGTGTGAGGTGATGGATTGGTTGGTTCAGGATGATAGTTATCGAGTGGTTGATGATGTGATCTTCTATAAGGATAGGGTATACTTGGTACCAGAGTCCAAATTGGAGAAAATACTTCAGGCTTCACATGATACTCCTTTAGTAGGCCATCAAGGCTACTTCAAGACATACAGGCAGGTGAGGGAGAGGTTCTCATGGAAGGACCTCAAGGAGGATGTCTTGAGACATGTTAGAGAATGTGGGACTTGTTAGCAGAATAAGTTTGAGCTTTTACAGCAGGTAGGATTAATGCAACCCTTACCAATTCTTGAGGGGAAGTGGGAGAGCATAACCATGGATTTCATTACAGGTCTTCCTAAGATACATGGGAGAGATTACATTTATGTAGTAGTGGATCGATTGATGAAATATGATCAATTCTTTGCTATTCTGACTGAGTACAGGGCTCTACAAGTTTCCGAGTTATTCTCTAGAGAGATATTCAGGCTACATGGTTTATCGAGATTCATTGTCAGTGACCGAGATAGTAGATTTTTGAGTGCATTTTGGTAGGAGCTATTCACGTTAGCAGGCACAAAATTGAAACCTAGCACAGTTACCATCCACAGACAGATGGTTAGACTAAGGTGGTGAATAAATGGTTGGAGGGTTACTTGCGCAACTATATCTTAGGGTAGCAGAGAGCATGGATTAAGTGGTTGCACTCAGCGGAATATTGTTACAATACCACTTATCACATGTCTATTGGGATGTCACCTTTCAGGGGTTTATATGGATATGATGCACCATCATTTATGGATTTGGCTTTTGGGGAGAGTAGAGCTCCTAAGCCCAAGGATTGGATCCAGGAGAGCCAGGACATCTTGAGAGCACTTAAGGATAACTTGTAGACAACACAAAATCAATAGAAGACTTATGCAGATAGACACAGGGTTGAGCGTAGTTTTGAGGTGGGGGACATGGTCCATCTTTGTTTGCAGCTCTATAGACAGTCTTCACTAAAAAAGAGTGGTGCAGAAAAACTTTAGTCTCAATTCTATGGGCCATACAGAGTTACCAGGTGTATGGGAGAGGTTTCCTATGATTTGGAGCTGCCTAAAGGCAACAAGATCCATAATCTATTCCATGTTTCGTGCCTCAAGAAGGCACTTGGTCAGTTGGTCACTTCTTCAGCAGAGCTTCCACCTTTGGACGAGGAGGGTCATTTGGTCCTCATTCTTGAGGAGATCATTGATACACATGAGAAGAAGTTGAGAAGTAGGGTGGTAAAGGAATTCTTGGTAAAATGGAGAAATTTTCTAGTAGAAGATGCTACTTGGGAAGGTGAACAAATTTTGGAGCATCCTAGCTTGCAATTGCTTGAGGGCAAGCAATTCTGGGAAGGGAGGACTGTAATGTCCCCTTTCTAGCCACCACTAGGAGAGTGATTATTTTATCCTTTTTATTTATTCCCACGGCTAAAATTGGAGAAATAAGGGAATAGATTATTAAATTAGTTTCATCTCCAAATTATATATCAAAAGGTGATTTTATATTTAATTAATTTAATATTGAGTGACTAAATAAAATAATAAATCAAAAAGTCACTTAAGTGAATAAAATAATATTTTATTCTAGAAGCTTCTTGGAGAATTGAGGAAAATTCTATAAAGGAAGCTTTTGTCTTGCATTTGGGAATCTTGTGTGTTGAAAATTTCTACTACATTGGTGAAGCTTAAGTGCTGAAGCTAATTGCCTGAGGGTTCGAAGACTCTAAGGTGCCAATTTCAGTTGTGAAATATCAACCCTAGTTGGATAGTGGAGGAAGATATTTTAGTCTTTCTCATTGGACTTATTGCAATCATTGGAGGTCATTTTTGAAGAGATTTAAGAGATATTCTGAGGTCTGCAATTTTGTTTCAGTCTGCAGATCAACCATGGGAGAACTTGCATTTTTATTCCTAGCTCATCATTGAGTGATCAAATTTTTGTGGGCACTTGGGGGATCGATTGCTTTGGTGCCAACAATCATTTTCATAACATTTTGGAGGTCTCAATAGCTGGATTTTATTTTTATTTATCAGCTTCTTCTAGCAGCAGGGGCGACCCTCTTGACAAGGGGCAATTTTTGGTTTAGGGGCTTTCAAAAAATCTAATAAAAATCATAAGTGGTCTTTGGACATCAAGGAGGAAGGGCACACCTTTTGGAGGCTCAATTTCATCTTCCCCAAGAAGAATCGACCTATTTCATAGTGGCTGCAAGTACATTTCCAGGTTTTTATCATATTTCATATCATGTCTGTAGTTGCATAATTCCAATCAGATTAGTCATATATTTTAGAAGTTAATGTAAACCAATAGTCTTGGCATTTGAACATTAATAGTTCAGTCCTATTGCATCTTAGTTTTCAGTCATGTCTATGTTGAAACAAGGCTGAAATACTTCATGTAGAAGTCTGATTATAAATCATTTCCAGCTTGTTATTACATTTCATATCATTTCAATATCAATTGGAGATATAAGGAGTTTTCTGATCATTTATTCGACAAAATGTCTTTTACATGTAATTGCATTACTTTGAATTAGTTTTCATGCCAAGTGTTTGTGAAAATGCCTCTTGGTTGTAGGTGTTCATTTGCATTTAGAAATTCATGTATATGCATTTGAAAATACAAAAAGAGTTGCATATCATTTTAATTACTTGCTTAGTCATCTTTACATTCATTTTCAAGCATTCTACATCATTCACAAGCATAAAAAACCATTCTACAACAAACTGAAAACAAAATCAGCAAGTTCAAGACTTCACATGCCAATTGTTTGACAAAATTCCTAAGGCATAAATTGAAGGTTTTGAGTTAGAATTTGCAAGGCTCATTACACTATATGATGTGGGTGATGACTTTTGGAAAGTTTGAATGGACTAAAGGATGAATTGCAAGTGGATGGAAGAGAATGAAAGTTCTTATATCACAACAAACGATAAGGTTTTAGGTTCCCAACTAGTTTTTTTTATTTTAAATTGGGAAAATGAGCGTAACAAATGATGGAATGAGTTCCCTAAATGATGAAACGAGATCTCTAGGCAATGAAATGGGTTCCCTGAATAGATAAACAAACAATTGAAATGAGAAACAAATGTTTGGAAAGAACGAACGAAAGTTTGGAAGGGATGAACAGATGTTCAGAACGGGTGAACGAATTCTCGGAACGGGTGAACGGGTACTTGGGACAGATGAACGGGGTGAAATTGACTATTTTGGGGGCAAGTTCACCCCTCTGTAGGAAACCTGTGGGCAAGTCCGCCCCTCTGCAAGAAATCTATGGGAAAGTCTACCCCTCTACAGGAAATCTCTGGGCAAGTCCGCCCCTTTGCAAGAAATCTGTGGGAAAGTTTTCCCTTTTGCAGGAAATCTGTGACTTGACTTGGATGAGAATGACTATGGAAAGGACTTAAAATATAACAAACAACAAGCAAAAACACTGACTTGTCAAAAGGTTTACTGGTTTCTCACAAGAAGACACTTCAAACAAACATAATCCTATGATTAGTGTTAAGGGTATGGCCAACAAAGTTCTTAATCTAGGATGAATAATGCTTTTAGGGAGTCCTCAATATATATACTCTTGGTACGTGAGGCACAACCGTGAACACTAGCCCATCACAAGCGTGAGTCAGGAACCCCAGCGAGATACTGAAAGGATCAGACCAACTCTTCACGTCTAGCTAGGTATCACCCTAGCTTCAATGCTTCGCCAGACACGGTGTGACTTGATTGGGGTGCAACTTTGGATCCCCCCTTTCTATACCCCACTGGTATGCGTGGTTGGGATCATCCCTTGGGGTGATGAAATCCCCAAGCAGGTCCTGCTAAAAAGAAAGGACTAATTGTTTTCAGCTACTCCCCAGGCTCACATGAAGTGCAAGGGGAAAGCATGAACAACTAATGCCTCCTTGGGTAACAAAAAACATATTTATAGAAACAAAAAACAACAAATTTTTCTTCCCCCTAGTTAAACTATGTTCCTAGATTAACGAAAACAACAAGGAAAGCTTTAAACAACTAAGCAAACAGATTGTACTGCAAGTAAATGTTAGTTGTTTTATCCTCCGTTCTTCATCAATCATAAAATAAACTACATAAATGTTAGCAAAAAAACAAATACCCTTGCAACAGACAATGTTAGGGGGTTAGAACCTAAAAATGACAAAAAATTGAAGCAAAAATGAAGCCAAAATATCCATTTTACCTCCCAAAATGTTCTGCTTTGGGCAAGTTCGCCCCTTTGCAGGAAATCTGTGGGCAAGTTCACCCTTCTGCAGGAAATTTGTGGGAAATTTTTCCCTTCTTCAACAAATAGTTAGTAGACAACACAAAAAACACAGTTCTATGGACAAGTCCACCCCTTTGCAGCAAACAGTTAGCAGACAAGTTTATAAAAAAACACAATGTTGTGGGAAAGTCTATCCCTCTTTAGCAAACAATTAGTAGAAAAGTTTATAAAAAACATAATGTTGTGGGAGAGTCCACCCCTCTGCAACAAATAGTTAGCAAACAGGTTTATAAAAAACATAATGTTATGGGCAAGTCCGCCCCTCTGCAACAAACAATTAGCAGACAACACAAAAAACATAGTTTTGTGGGAAATTCACCCCTCTACAGAAAACAGTTAGTAGACAGGTTTATAAAAAACAAAATTTTGTGGGAAAGTCTACCCCTTTGCAGTAAACAGTTAGCAGACAACACAAAAAATACAGTTTTGTGGGAAAGTCCACCCCTCTACAGCAAACGGTTAGCAGACAGGTTTATAAAAAACACAATGTTGTGGGAAAGTTCGCCCCTCTATAGCAAATAGTTAGCAGTCAGGTTACAAAAAACAAGTTCCTTTGGGCAAGGTCGCCCTTCTGCAGCAAATAGTGAGCAAACAATATTCAAAAAACCCAGTTCTTTGGGCAAGGTCACCTTTCTGTAGCAGTTCTTTGGGCAAGGTCACCCTTCTACAGTAGTTCTTTGGGCAAGTTCACCCCTCTACGACCTGGACTTGCAATGAACTTAAACAACAAAAAACATGAAAAGATGGAACTCGTTTGTGGGTCCCATCGGCCGTACTGGAAATGTGAGCCTAGTGTTTTACCCTAACATAAGTGTGCAAAATAACTAAAATGCAAGATGGAAAACACAAGAATCACTTCAAATGATTAGCCTAAGTAACAAAACACAAAGAAAAGATAACAACAAGATAGATATTATACCTCTTTGTGCAGCTCCTTGGTTGGCCCTTGATATTGTAGATTTGTATGCTCCTTGGATGACTATGAAATGAAGGGGTGGATGCAAGATAATGGGATTTTTGATGAAACTACAATGGAAAAATGCAATTAAACTATGATGCTAATGCTAGTGGAAAATGAAGGATAGTGCTTGCAAGTGAGTGGGAAATTTGGTAGCATAAGGGTGCAAATGGCTAAGTGTTCTAAATGCATTAGAAGAGGGGGTATTTATAGAGAGAATTCAATAGTCAAGATTGAGCCACCATGGCCAAGATGAAGGGCTATGGTGAGTTGAGGACTCACAAGCTCTCACATCTTGACATGTGGAAGGTGAAGTGGCTAAGGATGTGGTGAGGTGTAGGTGGGGTGGAAGAAGGACATGTACCTTGAAAGTACATTGAGAGATGAGAAGATTTCCTCAAAAAGGAACTTCCTGTCCCCAAGTGAGAATGAAAGTGACACATGAGAAATTTTAGAATTCCTCAAAAATATCCATGGGGAAGAGGAAAGTAGTTGGGAAAATAAATGTGAATTAAAAATTCACATGATTGGAAGAATCTAGTGGGTAAGACAATGATCCTAAAAGGGTAGGATTTTGACACATGTGGGTGATGTGAGAGGTCAAAGGTTCTAGAAGACCTTGGCACATGTGAGTGATGTGACAAGTCAAATGTTCTAGAACTTGCATGGGGATAAGGAGTTTTGAAAGAATAAATGTGAATTAAAAATTCACATGGGGAAGAGAGGAATCTTGGATGAATAAATGTGAATTAAAAATTCACATGGGAAAGAGGATCAATGCCAAATATGGAGTATGTAAGAGGTTGACCAAAAGGGTCTGTTAAATGTGGCAGGATGATTAGATTATGGTTGTACAAATACATGATTAAAAAATTTAATAGGGGATTAGAAGCAAGTGGGAAAAGTTGGAGGATGTGACATTAATCCCAAATTAAGGGTGTGCACATCCTAATTGTGAATTAATTAAATTAATTCAGATTAGAAGAGGATTATGGAGGATGTGACAAGGAGAGAGAAAAATGAGGAATTTAAAATTGATTTTAAAAGGCCAAATGACTAAATTAAATAAAATTGACATGTTTATTTAATTTAGAGAGGAAAAGAGGGTAAGGTAAAGTATTTAATTATACGATTAAATACTTTAGGAACCTTAGGCAGAAGATGAAATATTAATTAAATAAATTTTTTAATTAATATTGACGAAATAGATGAATAGAGTAAACGATTTTGACCATGTGGAAGTGGTCAAATTTAGATGTCTACACCTGCAATTTCATTCAAAGATTTCTTGACTAGTTGAAATATATTTTGCGATGTTGACTTGTCCTTCATTTTATGAACATAGAGAAGATGAGCTTGGAGAACATGTCGTTCGAAAGTATACAAATGCATACAAAGCCAAGAAGTATTGTCTACCGTTGTAACTTCATCTAAAGATAATGCAGTGAAATTTGACTCTTTTACTTTCTCCTTTAAATCTTCCTTTTCAACTGCAGCAAGCCAGTTTTCTCATTCCCATCTAGCATTTACTAACCAATGTGAGAAGGGATAGTGAGGAACATTCAAAAAAGATAATAAACCAAAATATTCTAAGTAGTCTGTCATAGGATGCCCTCTGGACAAAATATGGAAAACAACACTCATCTGAACAATTTTTAACATATTTGTTGCTTCCATTGCTTTTCTAAATTGAGCCTCAAGTGTACCTTTACATGCATCAATGTTTGACATTCTTTTTTCATCCTCTTCATAATATACAACATACCTAACATGAAGACATTCTTCCTTTGATTTACATCATACGACTGATTGTTCTTTTCCATCTATGATTTGTTTTTCATAAACTTTACCGATATGATTTTCTATAGTGTTAATCTTTAGCTACAACGTCTTGGATCTTCAACATTTCCAACTACAAATCATATATTTGGCCAATGTTTCCTTTTCAATATCGTTTGCATTGTCAATCGCCACTGGTACCATGAATGGGTACTTTGACAACCAACCACATTGAAAATTCCTTGTCATTTCCCACTTGTGCCCCATTTTTTATTTGCTTCTTATTTTCTTGCTACCAACATCATCATCCTCATCTAAGTCAATTATCTCATTCTAGCTAATCGAGCTTAGGGTATCCCTTGGAACATCTTTTGCAGTATTGCCATCCCGATTTGATACATTTTGATTTAAATCAATGACAATCTCTACTTGACCTTTCAGTGGCGGTGAGGTATTGTGAATGCTACCAATATTTGGTGGAAGAGTTGATGATGTAGCTCCATCTTGACCTAATGGATCATAAACTTTGGCAATTCCAAAGTAAAATTGTATGGTACGTCTAAGTTTTTGGCATTTTGATGGCCTTCCCGTCTCTTCACCACCCTGAGGAGTGGTAGGAGTCTCTTCACCACCCTGAGGAGTGGCAAGAGCTAACCACCCTAAGGAGCGGCAGGAACCTTACCACCCTGAGGAGCGACATGATTCTAAGGAGCGGCAAGAGTCTCTTCACCACCTTGAGGAGCGGCAGGAGCCTTACCCTTGCTGCTCGAGTCAATCGACATATTGATCTCTCACTTTTAATAAAAACTAGAAAAAAATGTCTTCTTGTTTAAGAAGGACAAAGAATATAGATCTCATTCGCTACTCAATATCATCTTTAAGACTAAAGAAAGAATGGAAAAGAGATAAAGAAAACTTATTATTATAACACTATGAAGAAATGATCACTCACCTTTAAGTCTACATTTTTCGGCTTTTGCTGACTTCCGAATCAAGAAGTAGAACCTCATAACTAAACAAAATGTGTAAGAATAAATGACACTTTTGATTGTATTTATATCAATCCATATTTGGTGAATTTTGTGGGATTTTTAAATGGTATATTAAAAAATTGGCAAATCCCGCATGCTTATACAATTATTCGTTGTAATTTTCAAGGTAAAGTGTGTCCTCAAATGTAATTATTTTTTAATGTTATTGGTGAAATAGGTCCTCATAAGCAACTATTTATAAATTTTGATTCGCGAAATGGGTCTTCACAAGCAACTTTTTGTAAATTTTAATTGGTGAAATGGGTCTTGATACAATGTCGTTTTAATAGTATTGGTGAATATGTAGGTGTTTTATTACATGCTTCCGGGATTCCAGGTGAAAATATTAGTCGGTCCATTTGAAATGTGTAGTTTGTTATGGAAATTTTTTTTCTTAAATATTCCTCATAAAAAAAATCATTGGTGAATGGACATGCATTGGATCGATAGTTCGTAAAATCCGGGCAATTTGGACACCCTATTGGGTGTGAGAAATTTGCCAATTTCGACTTGGCCAATTCCTAGAATTCGCCAATTGGTGAAGATTCACCATTAAAGTTTTCCCTGATCATTCAAGACTTTATTAGATATGGTGACAAGAGTGATGATTTTCTTTTTTCAAGGATTGGGATACTTCATCATTTCATTCCTTATTTTTGATATAACACATAGATACAATGCATCAGGGTATCGATTACTAGGATGACTTTGTATCTAGTGTGATGGAATTTGACTTTGAAAATAGATAAGATAATCCTTGCTCACACCTTGACATACGAAAACCTCATTGGAATGTAGTTTAGAAGTTTAGAACATTTCAACCAAAGCATACACAATAGTCAACAATCTATTCAAAACAACCTCCCTACACACAACTAAGCAAGCATTCACCAAGATTATTTTACAAGAACATCCCACAAGCACAAAAAATGAAAGATAATGATTGGTTCCCCATCATTTTCTCTCTAAATCATTTTGATAGACATCATCGAGAGGTACTTGAAATGGGTCAATAAGATAAATCATAAGAAAAGATCAAAATGAACAAATAGTCAATGTCATTCATATCTCTTGCCAAAGGTTTGTTTGTTTCCAGGATAAGAATCCAAAATGATTGCCAATGATAATGCCTATTGTAAGAAGGATACATCCTAGGACATGTTAGTGGATGGTGGAAGGTTGATAGGTTGTTTGAAAGGTGTTTGATATAAGGTTCGATTGAGATGTTTGATAATGATCAAGGGTTTGATTTTTGTGTTGCATTTAAAGGTTCTACTTTTGTTGATTTTTGTACTTGTTTTTTGTTTGTGTTACCAAAGGGTGAGTTTGATGATTGATTTATTATGGATGGAAGTTTATTGTGAGTGCAAGTGAAATAGGATGGGTGGTTTTGGAATTTTTAGAATATTTTAATGTTTTTGGTGTTTTGCAATGTTTCGAGGCTATTTTTGATCTTTTTGGGCATTTGTGGATGTTTAGGTTTTTTAGGTTATTTGAGGCTATTTAGGATTTTTTGGAACATTTTCCACTATTTTGGATTTTCAAGTTTTCAAATATTTTTGTGTTTTCTAAGTTTTGACCAAGACCTAAGAGGGATTGACGTAGGCCCTCAGGGGCTTATCAAAGATTAGCCTTGCTTACGTTATACATGTAGAGACCACGTAGCTCAATTGACTTTGACCAGTAACCATTTATTGATGAGATGTGAACACTTGATGGATTGTTAGTTTATTATGGTAGAATCCTAAAGGATTGACCTAATGCATCTCGGGGGCACATCAGTGATGGCCTTGCCTACGTTCAAGCTTAGAGACAACATTGTTTGACAAGGTAATGTTTTTGATGTTTTGACTTGTTTAGGGATTTTGATGTGTTTTGGATGTTTTGGATTTTGAATTTATAATTTTTTGAATGTTTTTGGAATTTTGGCTTTATAAGTTATTGATATTTTTTTGGATTTTCTAGATTTTGTAAGTGTTTTTGGATTTTGGTTATTTTCAAATGTTTTGAGATTTTTGATGAGATTTTGAGATAAACGATACCTTGATCATGATGTATATGTCACATCGTGAGATATAATACATGGATCAAGAGTTATTCAAAAACAAGGGTGCAATAACCTTCCCCCAATGTCTAGCAATGTTTCATAGTGCAATGAACAAACCAAGATAGGTAATATAGATGTGAAAAGTTAAATAGAGTTTTATCATGCTATATACAGGCTACGAAACTTCATGAGAAAAAATGCTAAAGATCCTGTCAAGAGCCTACCATGAGTAGAGTTGAAGCATACGCCGAACCTTTGTCAGGATCAAGATAAACTAGAATATCTGGATAAAACTGGATTGGATGGATGGAGGGACCATTGGGTTTATCATGACAAGGATGAGATAATTTTGTTTGAGAAGGATCATATAGATTCTTGATTCTACTCATGATGCTTTTTTTCCAGGTTTTCATCATAGTACAATTCCCAAAGCGCCACCGTAGTGGTTTTCACTAGAGGATGATTTTTAGTTTTTACTATTTTCTTGATTTTTTTATTTTTTGAAAGTTTTACCCTCGTGTTGAACCACTTGGTGGTACTGATGTAGATGCCACAATCATAAAATTCCAATGGTATCCTTCTTGAAGAAGCTACTTTTCTAAGATACAAGTGCTTGAACACAAATTTTGAGAACTCCAATCTTCCTTGTTGGTATCAGAATTAACCTTTTCTATGTGTGCACATCATGATAGAGTGCCTTAGAAATCCTTATGATGAAGGTTAATTTCCAACACATGGTCAATGTGAGAATTGGATATCATGAATGGAGTGTATGGTGTCATGCATGAAGGAATATGGGATGGATTGGTTGATAGTTTGGAACCTTTGACTCTCCAAACTTGGGAAGATGAGCAATGATGAGTAGATATGGAGGTTTTCATGAAATTAGTACCAACCACTTGATATACTTTATTCATCATTGGAGAAGCCTACTTTTGTATTTGAGGACATATTTGATGGATATGTTTCCCTTTTTAACTTTACCCCATAGTTTCTTTGACTGATGGAGTATGATTGGGATGATTTTCTTTTGTATTCTTTGGTATCCATTTGTAGTTACTTTGTCCGTTTTGTTTTGCTGCTTCATTTTCTTTGATGATCTTCTCCTTTCTTTGATAGGAATATTTTTTTTTACGTTGGTACCAATTTGTGTATGAAATGATGGGTGGATGACTATTCATGATACAACTAGTTGAAGTGTTGACAGTATTTTCCTCATAAAGATCCTTCATGCCCCCTATGTTGATGCTTGTATTAGACAAGATTTCCCCCAACATTTTTAAGGTATTAACAATACCTAATACTTTACCATGATAATATATCCTTTGATCCATAGCTATTGAATATGAATTGTTGTCAACACATGATATTGCTAAGGGTCATTGTTTTTTAGGAGTATTAACTATTTTCTTTGATTCTATGATATCTTTATCTATTGATACTATCTCCGAAGATGTTGGCGCTGATTCAAAATATGTTGATGATGCATAATCACTATAAGAATCAAGAATCTCAACCATTGCTTGCTCTTGTGTAGGAATATCAAGAGTGAGGGAATCTTATTTTGGATGAATAACATCTATATGTCCATCAGAAAGAAACATATCAGGGGTGATATCAAGGACATCTTTGGAGCTTAAAATGGTTTGGAAGATGTCCATCAACTCTTGATAGAATTCTAGGGAAGTGAGTTCTTCATCTTGAATTAGGGTAGAGAAACCATCACTTATGGGTTGGAAGATATTATGAAAATTATGACAATGTTGTGGGGATAGGGGTTCTTGATCTTGATTTGATTCAAAGAAAATTTTGTTATCCTCAAGAGCCTCCTCTTGACATGATCCTTGGGTAGATGATACATCATCAGTGAAAGGATCTTCACAACATTTTATGGGTATGGGTGCAATAAGGGAAATTTCTTACTCATTTGGAACTTCTTCAATATGCCCAATCATTGAGTCATATGTGGGATACATATCAAAATCTGATACATACTTGATGCTATTACGGTATGAAACATTGCTAGACATTGTTGATTGGTTTAGACTTTGTTTTAAAATTGTATCTTGATACGTGTTTGATTCCCCATGTTGTGATGAATGAATAACACAAATGTGTCCCATCGTGGTATCATGGGTATGGTTTACGTTATTTGAGGGTGATTCCTTTCCTGAATCTTTTTTTTTTCCATGATCATGCATAGGGTTTGTGTAAATTTTTAGATTGTCATTCCCATATTTTTTACCAACATCAGTGTCTCCTTTTTCAATAAGATCTTGTATTAAATGTTTGAGTCTAAAATATTTTTGTGTATTGTGACCTTTGTATCAATGAAATTCACAAAAATGATCTTCTCTATAGCTAGGAGGTTTGACTTGTGGCTCTTGATAGTTTGAGAAATTTGGGAGTGTGATAAGGTTATACTATATTAAGTTCTTCAACAAATATTCCATAGGTTCCTCTAAGGGAGTGAATTATCATTTAGGAACATTGTTTGTTCTTTGTGGTCCATGTTGAGTGTTTGCAACATTGATTTTTGGTTGATTTTTTGGCAACTGTGTGTTCATTTGTGGTATGATTTGTTGTGTGTTTGTTGGTTGATTGTTTGTTTTCTTAGGAGCACATAGGACCACCTTTGCATCAACAACACCATCACTAGTGACATTTTTGTTCTTAGCCCATATACAGGGCTTATCATAGGAACTAGTGGATGGTCAATTATCCTTGTAAGCTTGTGTGTTCCCTTGTGCAATAAGGGATCTCTCAATGTTAAGGGACGTAGGGATAAGCTCTTCATATGTTGTGACACATTGAATTTTTATTTGAAAAGATAGGTCTGTGTCTACATTGGAAATGATGATTCCTATCTGTTGCTCCTTAGGAATAGGCCATTTTCTCTTGCTAGCTCTCTGTCTCCACCGTTGTAAGAAATTTGTGAAGGATTTTCCCTTTTTTTTTTTTTTAGGGTGTACAACTCTTCCAAGCTCATGCCCATGTCTAAGTTGTAGGAGAAATGGTCTATGAACCTATCAATTATTTTTTGGAAGTTTTGAATTCCCAGAGGTAAATGTGAGAATCAATCTACCGATGGGCCTCCTAAACTACATGGGAAAATGCACATTAAGTAGGAATCATTGTAACTGACCTCCATATATGTTACATGAAACTATTTGGTATGATCCACCGGATTTCCCTTCCCTCTATACTTTTCAAATTTTGGGGCTTCAAATCTAGGTTGGAAAGGTATCATCGTGATGTTCCTATCAAAGGGGTATGGACACAAGTTGTGTTTCGCATGTGGTTTCTTTTTTTTCCCCATTTGAATGTCTTGGATTTGTTGTGTGAGTGCCTTAATTTTTTATTAAATATCATCTTGAGGATTTTGTGGAGGAGCATATGTGGTATACTATGGAATGGGAGATGAGTTGTAGGTTGGATTTTGATATAGAGGGGTGTTATATCGAGTGTAGTTTTGATATTGTGTAGGTGATGGTCATAGTGGTGGAGGTGTGTATGCTCCTTGCATGTTTGGGTTTAAGATGTTTGGTTGCATATTGGTTTATTGTTCGAGGTTGTAGAACAAGCCTTGTTGTTGCTATTGTTGTTGCAAAAGTGCTTGTTGTTGTTGGTGTGTGAGCAATGCTTATTGTTGTTGTTGTTGTTGTTGTAATGCTTGTTGATAGGCTTGTTGTGCTTACAACACTTTTTTCAGGGCTTAATTTTGTTTCAAAGCTAGAGCTAGGGCTTGTTTTTGTTTCAAAGCTTGTTGTGCTTGTAACATATCACTATATTGCATTGAAACATTTTTATTTTGTTGTATGTGGTGGATTTTGAGTGACCATGGTGTGAGTGAGTTGTGGGTTGATTTTATTTTGAGGTGGTTGTTGTGTGATGAGATTTTGGGGGTTTTTTTGCACTATCATTCCTTGTAAAATTGTTGATTGGGGTGGAGGAAGTAGGTTTGGGGTCCCATTTTATTTTGCATGACTTGGGGGAAAAAAGGTTGTGATGTTTCCACTTGGTGTTATGATATCAATAACAAATTTTGACCTTGGGTGAATTTATTGGAAGGGTTCCCTTGATTTTTTTGATGTTATGGTTCCTTTGTTGTGTTGGATTTGGGGTCAAGGTATTACCTTGGTTGATGGGATTCATGAAAAGTGAGTTTGATGTGTTTTGTGGGTTGGTTGGAGTGGCTTGTAGAACCAATTGTTTTGATGTGTCAATGGGATGGTTTGATGAATATGGACCTTGTTGCATGGATTTTTGACCTTGTGTTATGGTATTGACTTTTCCTTATTGACCCACTTATGGTACTTTGTTCATATGAATTTTTGTTATGTTAGGCACACTTTGGGTACTTGTGGTGGTGGAAGAATATGGTTGGGCACTAAATGTTGGTGTCCAAGTTATGTTTTGTGGAAGGGTGGTGTCTTGTGTACCCAAAAATGTGTTGCCTCCTAAATTGGGAGTGAGACCAAGGTTGGTTGTAAGCCATGTTGCAAGACTAGTTGTCAAAGGTTGACTTGATGTGTGTGATGAGTTTGGTTGAATGATGGATTGAGTCACACCTTGTGCCAAGGGTTGTGTGATGGAAGTTTGAGGAATTGAAGCCATATCTCCTAAAGGTTGTTCCCTAAGTGTGTTCAAATTGAATGTTTAAGGGAGTTTAGACCCTTCCTTTTCTAAAGCTAGCATGTATTGTGTAGGGTTCATTTTCATCAGAGAGTTGATCATATGGATTGTTTTAGAATCTTGTTGATATTCAAGAAATTTCTTTTTGGTTAGCTCAAGTGGGTTTTTCTTGACATCTTCTACCTCATACCCCATGTCTAGTGGATTAGGTGGTTATTGTGATATGGTAGAGTGGCTCTTAGGATTGAATTATTGTTGGGAAGTATCACTTGTGGTAGATGTAGTTTTGGTTTGCTCCATATTTTTCTTGTGTTGTGATCTCATTGTTACCATAAATTATGGATCAACTATGGGAGAGGTGTGTTGAGATTTGTATTGTCGGTACTCTCTAATTGACTCAAATTTTGATAAAAGGGACCCTCTAAGAAATTTTGGATCAATGCTGTGAGTGGATGATGAAAGGGGTGAGTGATATGGATGATGAACTTTCTAAATTTGGACAACACTTTAGACTTAAAGTTTTGATGTTTTGATGTTTTGGATAAAAGTTGCAAATGAACTTGTGAATCTAAAGGTAGACTTGTGACCTTTAAGATAGATTTTTTCAAAAGGATGATGACTAACTCAATTAATTGTATGGAAAAGGATTCATTTACAAAAATATAGCTAAATTATGGGATTGATTTGATGACAACCTAAGTCTAGAATTTTGATGTGTCCAAAGTTTCAAAGTTGTTTGTGAGGTGGGATTTCAAATGTTTTGAGATTTTTGATGAGATTTTGAGATAAACAATATCTAGATCACAATGTCGATGTCACATTGTGAGATATAATACATGGATCAAGAGTTATTCAAAAACATGTGACTATAATCATAACAAAAGCTAAATACACCATATCTAATAGATTCTAGGCAATATCTAAATAGTTAAGCTATAATCCCAATGAAATACTTGAAAATGATTAAATGAGGAATCCATTAAACATAAACAAAAATAAATGAATAATGAAAACCTATTATGATGCCTCAAACCTCATCCCATTGTGGGATTGGTGCTGCATTGATGTGGAATGTCGGCCCTTCCCAATCCCTTGGATAAAACAAGCTTGTTTTGATAGATTGATGAGTGATAATGAAGATTTGAACCACAATGGATAAAAATGCTTAAATAAATGCTAATAGATGAAAATATGAATTCATTTAAATAGCATAACTTTGATCAAATGATTGTGGATCCTTTTCTCATAGAAATGGGATGTATTTATAGGAGAAAATGGTGAATTAAGGGTCAAGATTGATTCCATCAATCAATGGATGAGATGCAATGAGAGGTGAGAGCATGTATCAAGGATTATCATCAATGGATGAGAATGCAAATTGACATGGATCAAGGATTTAATCAATGGTTCTCAATGATTCAAAGAAGTACACTTCCTACAAATTAGGAAGTTTGTTACAAAGGAATATTCCATTTTTGGAGTTCAAATGGAGGAATATTCCCTTGTAAGTGGATGGGTGAGGGAAATAGGAATTAGATAATTAAAAAAAAGTTTTAATTGTGCAATTTGAGTGAAATTAGGATGCTCATTAAATAATTAATTTATTTAATGAAAGAGGGTCAAATGACATTTAATTCAATAATTAAGATAATTTTATTAAATGAGAGGACATAAGAAATTTAATTAAATAATTCGTATTACTCAATTAAATAAGATGTGAATTAGTGTGAAAAGGGGTGAATTAGCCAAATAGTAGTGATCATTTGATTGCTAGGAGAAATTGATGCATTTAATTAAACAACTAGGATCATTCAATTAAACAGTCAAACAAGAGGTGAATTTAGGACAAAGTGGTGTTAGTAATCAGATTCAAGTGGGCAATATCAGTCAGGACAATTTTAAGTGTCTACAAGTCTAATTTTTTTTAATTAAAAATGATAAAAAAAATAGATAAAATTTGACGTCCCATGAAAACTATGATATTTTGATTAACTTTAAATTTTAAAAATAATTAAAAAAATATTCATTGAAAATTATTTTTTATTTTCCATGGAAACAAAATTAGAGAAAACAAATATTTTTTGTGATGCCCCATCGACTTTAATTTTTCAAAAAAAAAGAAATTAAAAATTTTCTCTTAAATTTATAAAAGAATATATCCAACTAATTTTTCTTTTTAAAATTACAAAATTATAAACATAAACTAAATTACTATTTCTACATTTATTAGTTTACATCATTTTAATATTCAAAATGTAAATTTCATTTTAAGGTGGTTAAAGTTGAATTTTTTTATGTGTTGGTCATTTTCTTTATAATAGTGTGATGCAATTTTGTACTTTAACCCTACTATTAAGGTACCCATTTAGGTTAGACCCTGTGTTGCAGGCGTAGGCACCAATCTCATGGTAGAAGGTTGACCATCCACACCATTTTAAATTAAGAAAATATTTAAACCCTTTTTATTTTTATTTTTGGTTTATTTATAATTTAACCATTATACACAATTTATCATTACAAGAATTTTCTAAATTAATTATGATCCATTGAATATCAAAACCTTGGAAGACTATGTATAGTGTAATTATACTAGGTTAATTTTTTTGTAACCAATTTCCACTAGATATATTTGAAGGGATTTGTGACCATGTTTATCTTCAATTGCATCATTAACCTAGTTGCCTAGAAGAAGAGATCTAGAAATTGTATGTAATCATCCTTAACAAAGAATGAAAATCATAGATAAAATATAGTCATAATTTGTGAGGATTCCTCGTATCTTTAATTATTTTATTCTTTAAAATATCTTTGGGACTACCCTCTCAAGTTGGGTAGGGCTCAAAGTTTAGAAGAGGTTTAGATAACCTTCTTGTTTGTTGTCCTTTCCCAATATTTGATCTAAGGATAAGTTTCTACTATTTGATGAAGTTGGTCACCTGTGTCTATATCCTAGTAGGAACCTTAGGATTAGGGGTTAGTATAGAAAAAGAACACTAATAGGCTTTATGGAAAAATATTTTTATTATGTCTAATTCACTAATAATGCTTCTAGATACACCTAGATTTATTTTATGCATGTTAAATTTTTATTTTTCAATAATTTTATGGAATGTAAGGCTTTATTTGAAAAGAAAATAGATTTTAAAATAAGATCTAACCATGGTGGTGGATATTGATCTAGGAAATTTGATAAGTTTTGTAAGCATGCAAGTATTTTTCTAGAGAAGACTACACCTTATTTAACCCACTAAAATGGGGTTGTAGAAAGAATAAATTAAACTATAATGGAAAGAGCTAGAAGTGTGGAAGAGTGTTATGAAATTGGATGAATTATTTTGAGAAAAAGTTGTAAGTATTGCTTCTTATTTAATTACTAGATCTCTTTACTTAACTCTTGTTGAAAAAAATCCTCAAGAAGTGTGGACAAGTAGCAAGCCTTTAGTTTCAAATTTAAGGGTCTTTGGTTTTGAGGCTTGTATACATGTGCCTCCAAAAAAATTATTTAAATTAATTTTAAAATCTCAAAAATACATCTTTCTAGCTTATGGTGAGAATGTACAAGGTTAAAAGGTTTGGAATCCTCTATCTTAGAAAATAGATTATTCTAAAGATGAGATTTTATAGAGTTCAAATATTTTTAGGTCCGAAACAACCAAGGGAAAAAGATGGGACAAAAATAATTAATTTTGAGACTAGATTTGAGGGGTAGGAAAATACACATGTGGAAGAATAGATAGATGGGTTAGAGGATAGAGAAGAAAAATAGTACTCAAATGAGAGTTTAGATGACAGAGTATAAAATGATCATATAGAAGAATAGTTAAATCCCATTAATCCTATATTAAGGGGGTGCATAAGACAAGGAGATCTAATTTACAAGTATATCTTATTAGATTTTTATTATTGCAACCTAAATATTTTAGGGAGACTCTCTTTTTGTAGGATATTGATTTTTTTTGTAATTTCAACACTCATGATCTTGTCAATTTTTTTGAGGGAAGAAATCCCTTTGATTGTAATTAGGTGTATAAAAATATTGGTGTAAAGGCTAGAGTGGTGGCCACTTGGGCTACTCCTAGAGAGGGAATCAATTTTAGTGAAACTTTCTCTACTATTTCTAAGTTAACTTTTATTAAATTCCTATTATCTATTGATACAAATTTTGATTTTGAGATTGAAAAAATCTATATGTTAAGAATATTTTCTTGCATGGAGATCTTAATGAGTAAATTTATGTGTAAAAACTTAATGGTTTTATTGTGAAGGGGAAGAAACATTTGGTTTGTAAGTTAAAACTATAGTTGTGCAATCTAAAACAGTTGGCCAAGATATAGTACCAAAATTTTGATGCTTTTCTATTGAGCTTGGGTTTTGTTACAATTGAAGAGGATCATTGTGTTTATACTCAAATGATTTATTATCATATTATAATCATTATCATGTATGTGGTTGTGATGTGTTGTTTCTAATAGAAATGTTATGATTAGGGAGCTCAAAACTCAACTTTATTGCACATTTGATATGAATGATTTGGATGGATATTAATAAGGATTGGATTCATAAAAATATTTTGTTTAGTCAAATTTAGTATGTCGCTAACATTTTGCAGCAATTTGGTATGCATGCTTGTAAACAAGTGACTTTTATTTCTTGTCAACACTAAGTTTTCTTTAGATATGTTTCCTAAATTGGACTATGATTTTGAGAATATGTCTAACATGCCTTATTATAGTGTTGTTTCCCACTTGATGTATGATATGGTTTGCACTAGACCAAATATTTCCCAAGTAGTGGGATTTCATAGTAGGTTTATGTCTAACCCTAGTAAGTAGCATTGGACTTATGTTAAGAGGGTTTTAAAATATTTGTGTGGGAATTTTTATTAATTTTTTTTTATTATTATGGTACTAGTGATGTAGAATTTAGTCATTAGACATACATGGATTTTTGGATGCAAATTGGGTATGTGATAGTTTATAAGTCAAAGGTCCACTAATGGCTATGTGTTTCCTCTATTTGGTTGTGTAGTGAGTTGAATAAGTAAGAGATAGCTCATACTTTCTTTTTTACTATAAAATTACATTATATGTCTATAAAAATATATATCCACATAATAATAACATAACAGTCAATGTAAGAAGCTCTGCAACTTTCCCACTCCCTAGAGTTTTTGAATTTCTACTTGAATTTATGATGGTTCTTCGGGTTTGATTTGACTGATTGATGGGCTATTTTGGTGGGGGCCTAGTAAGGCTCCCCCTTCCAAGAATGTTGTTCCAAACCTGGTACTAATCCTGGGTTTTCTGCTTCCAAAAATGTTGTTCCCCATCGTGGTACTTTTTCTAGCACTACTGTTATGTCTTCCATGAAACTGGTAGCCTATACTTCTGGTAAGTCACCTTTGTCGCCCCTCTAGGCTTGGATTCCTTTTTCTCTGAAGAAGATCCAGTTTCATTTGTAGAAAAATTGGTTGGTGGAGGTTTTCCAACTATGGCAAGGTTGAATATAAAATCTATCTCATGTTCAATAGATAGTTGAGAAATTGATGTTCGTAAAGATCTCATGATCAAGGCAATGGATGGCCTCAAATTTTCATTGGTGGGTAAATTCTTGGAATACTACCCAAATATAGACCAGGTAAGGAAATGGGTTGACTCTGTCTAGAATTTAAAATGAAGTGTTTACATTCTAGTGCTATGTCCAAAAGTATTTTCCTTTTTACCTTTGTTGTTTATGAGGATATGATTAAGGTTCTCACGGGAGGTCCTTGGGCTTTTGATCCTGATTTTAAGAACTTTCTTTTGTTGTACAAATGGGAACTGGGTTTTGACCCCTCTATTGACCTTGGAATTGTTGCCCCTACATGGGTATGCCCTCTTGGGCTACCCTTAGAGTTTTAGGAGTTAGTTATCTTCAATGGGATTGCTAACTCATTTGGAAGCCTTCTGATTATTGATAAGATCACCCAAGAGAAATCTTGTTTGATGTTTGCAAGGATATGTGTTAATGTGGTTGTTAACATTGTTTTAACTACTTCAGTTGTCTTGAAGTCAAATTTTGGTAATTGGTCTCAAACAATAGAATATGAAAATGCTAGAGTGTTATGCCAATCCCACAAAAAATTGTCCATCTCATTGATACCTACAATAGGATGCCTCAAATTTTGGAAAACAAAGATTCCAGCCCCTTGAAAATTTGTTTTGTTCTCCTTATGGCCACTCTTATGACTGAGGCTATTGATGTTTCTCCTTCAATCCTTGAGAAAGAGCATAGTGATGGTCCTATGGTTTCCTTACATGACTCATCCTCTGTACTTGGTCTAAATTTGGAGAAATAGGCAACTGCTCATGGTGGCTTGCTAGACGTGTCTTAGGATTTGGGTAGTGAGGTAGGATTGGTAGTGGCCTATTCTAATGATAGTAGCATAATATTATGAAAATGTAGCAAGATGTAAAGGAAAGGGTTGAAGAGGCCTAACAACCAAGAAATGAAACAATTATGGGTTGGGAAGTCAATCCCACTCTCCCCCTAGAAGATAATTTTTAGTTTATTGAGGAAGGAGAAATAATCTCTCAAATTGGCATGGATAAAGATTCCTCTACTCCCTCTCCTCTAAAACATTCTATAGATAGTCTACTCCCCCTATTGAATTTAAGGAAAAAAAATAAAGGACTCATTGGCACTGTTGGGTTTCCCTTCTTCACCCTCAGATGAGGCTGATGATGAGGACTAGACCTTCAGGAAAGTAATAAGTTAAAAAAGAAGAAGAAACCAGATGTAGGAGGAGGAAACAAGGTAGGTAGACATTATTAGAAGGAAATAATAAATAAAGACAGTATATGTGATGTGGCTTTGAGAAGACAAAAAACCTTGGACTCAATTGTGGGGTGAAAGTCTAATAAGTAAGGGAGGTTGTATCCCCTTCCATAATAGAATCAAGGTGATTATGTTGTTTTGTTTCTATGATTATGAAGATAATTTCTTGGAATATTTGAGGCCTCAACAGTCCCTAAAAATATTACTTGGTCAAAACTTGCTTGATGGACAATAAAGTTGATGTTCTACTACTTCAAGAAACCAAAATGAAGAAGGAAACTTTTGCTAAGACTATTAAGAATATCTAGCCTATTGCTAATTATGCTTTGAGTGATGCTAAAGGTGCCTCTGAAGGTATTGAAACTCTATGAAATCCTTCTAAAATCAAAGGTTCTATGGGATTCTCTAGAAAAATTATCTCATGGTCTCCTTTGAAGACCTTATCACCTTTGAAAAGTGGAATTTGATTAATGTTTATGGTCCTAACTCACATCGGGATAAACTACTGCTTTGGGATTTCTTGGATGACAACATAAATGGTAGATTGGAGGATTTCAGGATTCTTGGAGGAGATTTTAATTCTTCGCTACTACCTTCAAAAAAATTGGGTGGCCTGGATGACTATTCTGATAGCATGATGGACTTGTTAGATTTCATTATTTCTATGGGGATTTTTTATATTCCCTTATTTGACACCCAGTTCACTTGGTCTAATATAAGATTGGGAAATTAGTTGATTCAAGTCAAACTAGATTTATTCCTTGTCTCCTCTAATTGGAACATCTCTCATCATCTCTCCTTATTTTCCTTTCCTAGAATTGGATCTAATCACAATGCCATTATTCTAAAGAGAAATGTTGATGCTACCAAAGGTCCATTCCCCTTTAGATTTGAAATTATGTGGACTCTCCACTTGGATTTTGGTGCCTTAATTGAAAAATGGTGGAATGAACTCTCAACTAGCACTCCTATGTTTAGCCTTGCTAATAACTAAAAAGAATTAAAGCGACAGTGAAGGGATGGAACAAGTTTTCTTTTGGTAATATTTTTGACACCAAAAAATATTTGGGAGACAACATTAAGGAGGTGCAGGATTTAATGGAGTCAGTGGTGGTGGATGAAGCTACTTGCAATCATGAATGCGACTTGAGAGCTCAATGGTTCAAGGTTAATAAACATGAGGGAATTTTTTGGAAACAAAAATCTCGAGTTCAATGGCTTTCAGAAGGGGATCGTAACACTAAGTTCTTCCATAAATCCACTATGAAACATAGAAGCATGAATAGGATAAGACAACTTAAGAAAGAAGGTGGAAGTATGGTGAGTAATGAAAAAGAAATTGTTGCTAAAGCTATGGCCTATTTTTCCTCCTTCCAGAAGAAACATGTGGTTTCCCATCAGGATTTTGATGAAATCTTCCAAGTTATTCCTAAGGTGATTTCTGATTAGGATCTTCAAGAGATGTCTAAAGCTTTTTCCCTTTGAAAGGAAGTTGGGTGAGTGAAAATAACTTTCTACACTAATATAATTAGGGGAGAGTTACAAAATTTTCCTTTTTAACACCTTATATAGCTACAATAAGAGAAGCACATAGGAATAATGGAATAAAACAAGTACACAAATACAACATACACCAACTATACATGGGGAAAACCCTTTTGGGTAAAAAACCCCACCCTCCAAAAGCATAGTACTATTGTATTAGTTCAAACAAGAGTTACAATATAGCCTCAAGTAAACAGCTTTATTCAACAAGTGCTTCGAAGAAAACACTATTGTGGAGTGATACTTGTAGCACTTTGTTACCTACAAAGAAAACCATGCATTCTATAATGCAAGGAACTCAATATATAGAGAGATTCAAGCTTCAAGAAGCATCTATAAGGAGATGGGTGTCCAAATCCACATGGCACAATATCCCATGCCATAAACATGTATTTGGACACATGTACAACATTCCCTTACACCCCTTACAAGTGTCATTACATGCAATATTCTTTCTCCAAGCTTGGGTTCCTAAAATATGCTAAAAATAGGCTATGATAGATGCCTTACACATCTTACAGCTATCATAGAACCTATCATAATTGAAAACACTTACACTTGTAAGAGAATTTATCATAATTGACCAATAATACCTGATTCTCTTACAAACTATCATAACCCAACTTGGGCACCAACTTTCTCCATGCAACAAGATGCCTTATGACACGTCATATAATATTTCATAGGTCAAAGATTCCAAAGTGGGATGCCTATTTCCATTTGGGATGATTATGTGTCATTCAGTCATCTCCAACAGGGATGCCACCCAGCCAGTGGGTCCCAATTTATGACATGACACCATAGGCAATTAAACAATACAAATAAATACAATAATAAATTAATTGAATCAATATTAGGACTCTACAGTTGAGAAACCTTAATCCCAACATTCTCCCACTTGTGGAGGACCTATTGAGAGTCATACAAAATCATCTGGTCAAGGCCCTAAGGCCTATGGAATTAGAACACCATCTGAACTTCTTTGTGCTCACTGGTTTTGTCAATGCATCTACAACATTCATGAAAGTTTCAACCTTCTCCAAGTTCACCTTTCCATCTTCTACCATATCATGAACAAAATGATATTGAACATCAATGTGCTTTGTTTTGGCATGGAAGGTAGGATTCTTTATAGAAAAATAACACTTTGATAATCACAATAAATAGTAATCTGTCCTACAACTAAACCAATATCAAAACACAATCTCTTAAGCCAAATGACTTTCTTACAAGCATGAGTGGCTGCCATATACTTTACCTCTGTCGTGGACAATGAGACTATAGCCTACTGCTTACTCATCCAATTGACAACACCACCAAACATCATAAATGGATAACTGTAGACACCTAAAAATGGTCTAGAGAATCTAATTAATTAAATACGACTTATTTGATTAATTAATCTTAATTTATCTACTTAGTAAATAAATAGAAATATTTATTTATATTAAGTTCACTATTAATTTTTCTATCTCATCACATTTCTTCTTAATTAAATAAAGATATCCTAAAATCTTTAATTTAATTATCATATTCCTTCTATTTTAATTTAATAAACAACTTCTATAGTTTGTTTTATTAAATTATTTATCTCTCTTTTTGCTAATTTAAATAAATAAAAAATATTCAAATAAATGCATAAATCAGATCCCTCTATTCACTCACCAATAAAATTAGATTTTTCAAATCTATTTTTTTTAACTGTCATTCACGGGAAAATCCTCGGGGACAAACCTGCAGGAAATCCTCTCAATCTTCTGCCTCAAATCTTTCCTCTCATATTTCCTGGTGTTTTCATGGGTAGGAACAATCCTCCATGATCAGCTCCACCTTCTCATCTCATACCATTCAAAATCTTCAGATTTAATCTCAGCCTCTATTGTGTTACCCTTGTGAAAATGTGCTGCCAAAAATCTATATATACAACCTTCTGAAGCATCAAAATGATATGAGAATTATCATCTTTTATGCAAAATTTCTCTACAGGAATTAGTACTCAAGAAACCAAGCAATCATTTAGCATTAGCATTTTAGTATCATCATAGCATCATGGCATCAGTAGATTTCATATCATGGCAGCATCATAGTTTCCTTTTACTGTAGCTTCCATTTAGCAGGTTTCATGTCAAGATAGTTTATAGTAGCTTCATATCACTTAGAAATCATTATCAATCATCACATCATTGCATTTAGCATCCATTCCGTTCTCTAGATAGGCATTTTAAACAGTTACGGTGCTTACAAATCTGAGAGCTTCTGTAATTTGATAAATCTTTGGAGATAGGAGACAATGAGACGCTTTCAGGATTTTCTATGTCTTAAATTAGTTTAATTCATGTTTAATCTTGATACAATGTTTCATTAAGAGGTGTATTTAATTGTATTTAGTTTACATTTTCCACACCTACATTCTGGCGCCCACCATGGGGCCATACCCCATGTTTTTAACAATTTTTTCTGGAAAGTTTTTGTACAGGAGTCTGGCTTGATCCATTTTAGCGCGTTTGGAAGATTCTATAATGCTTATGAGGACTGTTCTAGTGCTTTTGACAAAAATTATAGCACTTCTGAGGACTGTTCTAGCGCTTCTAGAGAAACGTATAGCGCTTTGCATCACTATTTTAGCGCTTCAATTCACAATCCAACACGGATCGGCAATAATATTCAACATTTGTTTTAGCGCTTCTATCTATTTGTATAGCACTTCTGTCTATTTCTATAGCGCTTATGTCTATTTCTATAGCGATTATGTCGATTTTTATAGCACTTCTGACGATTTCTATAGCACTTTTGATCACTGTCATAGCACTTCTATGTAACTCATTTTCTAGATCTGACATGTCTGTGGCCAGTAAATTTCATTTCTTCAGTTGGATTAAAAAGAATCAATCTAGGATAGACACTTCTTTAGTTGGTTTAAAATGGATCAATCCTAGGATATTCACATTTTCAAATTGGACTAAAATTTATCAATCTAGGGTAGTCACCAAACTTTGCAAAATTGGGATTTAAAAATGAACAGCATGTCTTTTTGTGAAGCAACATCTTCACATAGATTAGAAAAAATTTCGTTTGGGCTCTAAAATTTGAAGTGGTTTTTGTGTTTGAATGGTTGATAGGCATATGCTCTCCCCTTAACTGGGTGATCCAAAAAGCTAGACTCATCCTTTTTATGCATTCTTCAAGTTTTATTACATCCTTTAGAAGGCTTGTTGTAGTCAGAAAAAGAACTCACCCTACGGGAACGACCTAAGTGGGTTCAAACCAAAGCTAGGTTTTTCCACCCCACTATAAAATTTAAAGCAAATATGGGGAAACCCACTTTTTTTGGAAGTGTGCAAGATAACCATCCCTAAAACCTTTGTTCTAAAGGTTGGGAGGTCTCTTGAGGGAGTCTATTATTTCCGCTCCGAACAAAAACCCTTTTTAAGAACCTAGTGTAGTATCCAGCTGAGTCAGTAACTAGACATTGTAATACTTGCAGTGCAAGGGGAGGGAAGAATATGCCCCCAAGACACTCACCATATAATTTCCAAGGACCTTTTGCTCAAGGGATCCGGTATCCACTTTCGTCACTCTGAGTACACGCTTGGAAAAGACAAAAACACGGGTGTCCTCTAGGGGGTGACATGGCTATGTGAGTCGACGCAATTTTAAGTTGTTGGTTGTTGAGTATAATGATGACCTTTTGACTATTAAGAGTGAGTCTGTCTGAAGTGTCTTCTTGTTATCAAACCAGTGAAAATAGGACCATGCGTGGTTCTTTTGAACATACACTATATGTTTAGATTACAACTCTTAAAAAAAAACAACTGTCTTCATTTGAGTGTTGTGTATTCCAAAATCATTAAAATTCAGATAAAAGATCATCCTGAAAAATACAAAATCAAAATTGAGAATACATGATTAGAGATTGGAAAACCACTAATTTTGTCAAAAAATCTTTGGCCAAGAGAATTAAAAAACCCAAAAAAACACTTAGTTACAAACATCTTTTGCAAAGACGATGTTTCTTGTATCAAAATAGGAAGACTTTGCTTCATCATAGAACATTCCTCCATAGGTTACATAATTTTGATAGGGGTTACACTGATGATTATGTTGTAGAACCTTTGACTTCACAAGCCTATATTCAAAGAAACGCTCTTTCATAGGAATTCAACCATAGTCATCATATTCGACAATCCTCCATTCCACAACTTGCCATAGAATACTCCACTAGACCAGATCAGTTCTTACGGTAGAAAAAACTTTGGAAACATTAGAGTTACCACCTTATGATCATTTGGAGACCTACAACGCCTGTTCAACAACCAGGGTTGACCACACCAATATTTCAACCTGGTAATGTACACATTGAAGGCACTCAAACTGACATCATCAGTAGTTTGAGGACATTCATTTTTGAAAAGAACGAAACACCCCATCAATTACATATGGCATCCATAATCTTGGATGAAGAAGAAGAGAAAGCAAACATAGCAGCTTAGACACCCATATTGCCACACCCTGCTTGGCATTAAACATAAACTATAGTGCTTCTAAGACAAACTATAGCGCTTCAACCCTCTGTTTTAGCGCTTCAACCATCTGTTTTGGCGCTTCTGAACAATCTCATAGTGCTTCTATCACAACAAACCAAACTGCCAAGAAATTCTAGTATCCAACATTCTAGCGCTTCTTATCCATGTTTTAGCGCTTCCACAGAAAAAAATAGCGCTTCTGAACTCTGTTTTAGCGCTTTTGCCCTCTGTTTTAGCGCTTTTGCTCTTTGTTTTAGTGCTTCTACTCCCTGTTTTAGTGCTTTTGTGCTTTGTTTTAGCGCTTCTAAACTCTATTTTAGTGCTTCTGCCCTCTGTATTAGTGTGTCCACAGAAGGAGAAAAATAGAGAAACTGTCAGAACAACCGTTAGATAGACCAACAACAGAAACATAATATTTTACCAGTCAGAAAGATTTTACAGACCAAACAGTGTCCTAACATCGTGAAACAAAGTAGGTTCTTACAAGTTATAATTGTTTTACACAAAAACCAGATCTTGCAAAATACAAAGTGTCCAAATTATCAAAACAAATCCTGGATTATTGAGCCAAGTTTCCTCATTAGGATTTTTGACATCCTACCATCATGAGACAAAAGACTCAGTAATTGGTAATTTTAAGTTAGCCTCGTCAATAGAATACATCATTCTATTTGGCTTCTTAAAAAAAATAAAAATCAAATTGACACTAACACCACATAGAAGATCTAATTTTAGTGAGGGAAAACAACAAAAACTTGTATGCCAATCTTAACAAGGTTGCAAAGGAATAAACTCAGAGAAAAAGAAACTAAAAATCTAAACATGACTGAAGAGAAACCTTTTTTCGATACCAACAATATGAGAACAATGAAATAACACAAGAGAATATACAACACGCACAACAAGACCCAAATTTTCATAAATTTATGGAAAAGGTCTTAGAACAAGACATGGAGAAATACTTCTTAATGTTAGCAGAGTTAGGTGCCAAACTTCTAAAAGATTTTGACATCAATCGGTTGAAGGAAACACTTAGAACTAATGAGACAAAACCAAACCACACCTAGGATACAAATCAAGTAGTAGCTTTAACAGCTCAAATGCAAATTCTATAGCAACAGGTTCAAAACATGCAAACAGGAACCACAAAAACATATTTATTAAAGGAAATTTTTCCTTACCCTTTTCATCCATGTGTGGATATGATACCCTTCCCAAGACATTGTGAGTTTCCTAAGTATGACAAATACAATGGAAAATCAGACCCAATTGACCATGTACGAGAATTTAGAACAATGAGCCTTGAATTTGCACAAGAAGATACATACCTCATGAGGTTATTTCCTAGGATTTTGGGAGCCCATTACATGGAATGGCTCTCAAAATTACAACCAGGGATCAGATCCTTTGAAGAATTGGTTAACAAATTCATCTCTCAATTCTCTTTCAACATAACACATGACGTAACAATAAAGGATCTCTATAATCTGAAACAGAAAAATGGTGAGACATTTTTATCATTCTTACAACGATGGAGAAATTTGTTCGCTAGGTATCCTCGATCTATACCTGAAGAGGAGAAGATTTATTTTTTTATAGATAACTTAAATGATCAAATGAGTTATCGAATTGAATTGCAATTTCCATCAACATTTGAAAAAGTAATTGAGAACTCAAAATCAAAGAAGCCCTAGTCAAACAAGGAGTGATTAAGCACTATAGTGAAACATCCAACAATGCAAATCACTATGGAAACAACGACAAGCCAAAATTTTGGCAGAAAAATAGAAATACTGAAAATAATGAACCTACAACTGACAATGTAAAACCAGTATTCAATTTGACAGCGTCAACTGCCAAAACAAACCAAAATGAAAACCAAAAAATAAGTCAGGGAACTATCCAAAACAACAACACCAACAATGGAGAATCACGACGGTCATACCAAAGGCAATCAAATCGACAAAAAATCACCCCATTAGGACAAACATTAGAATCAACAATGAAAGAACTCATTGTGAACAAACTTATTACTTTACCAGAAGCTCGAAACTAGGAGCCAAAGGTAAAACCATCATGGTGGAACGATGCAGATTATTGTAATTTCCATAAGAATAGAGGACATAAGACAAATGACTGTATGCAACTAAAACACCTAATACAAGACTTGATCGAAGCCAAGAAGGTGTTTGTTGAAGGGCCTCAGACAGACAATGATCATAGTGCATTTATCAATCCATTACCCAACTATGAAAAAGGAGTCTTCTTCTTCTAGTGGTAAGGAAAAAAGTATAAAATATGTCTATGACACCACCATTCTTTTCCTTTCCGAGGTAGAGAAAAACGACATTGACACCCAAAAGGATAACACAAACAATAATAACATTGAATCCCTAAACATGAGGACAAGTGCAGGAACATTTGATAATCAAATCAATGTTTTAAAAATAAGGGAAACACAAGATCATCCACAGTCCAATGTAATGACAAGGGGACAATCCAGGGTAATACTGAAAGGAATTTCCTCCAAAAACAATGCTCCCCCATCACATCAATACAATATCATTGACCAATTACAAAATATACCCATGCAAATATCCATTTTAGAACTTCTCAAAATTTCACCATTACACAAGGAAGTTTTAGAACAAGCTCTCATCACTACAACGGTCCCTAATAATTTGGATGTTTGTCAATTCCAAGCCATGGTGGGACATCTCACCACACCTCATTGTCTATCATTCTCTGAACAAGATGATGTATCTGTAAATCACCCACATAATGCAGCCTTGCCTATCGAAGTTCTCATCCATAAACACCGTGTTAAGCGTGTTCTAATAGATGGAGGAGTTGGTCTAAATATTTGTACCTTGAAACTAATTCATGCACTAGGCTATTCTGACAATGCCATTGACACCAAGAGAAAAATAACAATAAAGGCATATGATGAAGAGGAAAGGTCTTCCAGAGGACTTATCATACTTCCAATCCAGGTAGGGCCGATTTTCAAAAACATTGTTTGTCAAGTGTTAGATAGAGATCTAACATACAACTTACTATTTGGTCATCCATGGATCCATGACATGCAAGTGGTACCTTCAACATACCATCAATGTCTAAAATTTCTAGTAAATGGATAGGAAGTCACCATATCAGCTGACAACAACAATCCACAGATTTGCAACATGTTGAAAGCAACTCAAGACACTCTAATACCTCATAACTGAGAAGTCAATACTTCTAATTCATATACTATGGATAGCCAACCTAATTTTATATCTAAATGGGTTGAGAAAAAGAATCTAGAGAAAGAAATAACTGTCACGGACACATCAAAAGCCAAAGGTCCTATAAATGAATTATCACAACTTTCAAAAAAGGTTTAGATAAAGGAAGAGGGTGTTGGAGAATATTCTCTTGAGCAATCTTTGTGCCTATCACAGTTACTCCCATCACCAAAAACATATGGAAAACCCATATTAAAATCTCCAAGATCATCACAACCCATCACAGCTCTAAATGAAAGGTTCATAAAAGAAGGTACACTCGAAGAGGAGTCAGAAGACAAAGCCATTCTCAGTTGGCTATACAAAGATGAGGAAGCATCAACATCAACAAATGTTAGCATCAAAACAGATCAGTATGGAAAAGGGAAGGCCATTTTAGAGAAAATGGGTTACAAATGTCAAGGACCAATTGGAAAGATAAAGGATGGTATTATTGAACCCATTCAGCCTCTCACATTATAGCCTAAAGAAAAAATAGGATTACGCTACATAACTGAGCAAAAAGAAGAAGAAACCCAAAAAGTAGTAGAAAGGATACTACAAATGAGAGATGGCTTTGACACAGACTCAAATGAATATGAATGGGATCATCTATCTACTACATCATATACTGATAAATAGATTGATATTATCCAAACATATACACCCTTACGAGAGGAGGGACAAGGTTAAGGAATTAGAACATTTGTTATGGGATCAAAAAATATTGATGACTCAAGCGAGGACGATCAGACATCAAGTGAGTAAGAGAACTTGGAGGTGAGTACCATCATAGACCTTGAACATCCTACAAATAACTTTGACCACCTAGCTATCATGACACTTACAACAGATGACCTTATTCAATCTGATGACTTGTTACCATTAATGCACCCCGAACTTATTGACTGGGAACCCATCGAACCTAGTCTTATACCAGTCTTTTCAAATGATGACACCATCATAAATTATCTATGTTTTGAAAAAACTAATAGAAGTACTATCCATAACACTCATATCGATACTTTACATTAGGAGGGTGCCAAATCTTTTAGTTGCAAAAATGATAACATGAAAAATAAATCTAATGATGAAAACCTCTCTGAGGCATCATTAGATTTTGAAAAGAGAAAAATAAAGAATGTATCCAACAGCGAAAACCTTTTTGAGGCATTGAAGGATGAAAGATTTGACACTCTCCCAAAACACTACCATGACAGATCATCAGTACTGGTAGAGCCAACATAGTCTATAAATTTGGGAACATCTGAAGAAGCAAAGATCTTACATCTAGCAGCATCCATGACAGAACAGGAAAAGACGACATTCACTAGATTCTTTGAGCAACAACAAATAAATTTTGCATGGTCTTATTCTGACATGCCAGGATTGGATCCAGAACTTCTAATGCATAATTTATCACTACCAAAGGGAATCAAACCAGTCAAACAAAAATTGAGAAAGATACATCCCCACACCGCCCTTTTGGTTAAAGTTCAACTAAAAAAATTATTAGATGCAGGCTTTATCAGATCCATGGATTATGCATAATGGATCTCAAAAATTGTGCCAGTATCCAAACCTGATCATAGCATCAGAATATGCATAGATTTTAGAGATTTAAACAAGGCATGCCCAAAGGATGATTTTCCTTTGCCCAGCATTGACATAATTGTCGATCTAATAGTAGGACATGCCATGTTATCTATAATGGATGGCTTCTTAGGATACAATCAAATCAAAATAGCACCTGAGGATCAAGAAAAGATGATATTCACTTTCCCTTGGCGAACATTCTGCTAGAATGTCATGCCTTTTGGATTGAAAAATGCAAGTGCAACATATCAGCGAGCAATGACCACAATTTTTCATGATATGATGCATACTTTCATGGAAGATTATGTGGATGACATCTTAGAAAAATCACACACTAGAGAAGGACATCTAGAAATACTTGATAAGATCTCCACTAGACTGGAAAAATTCAATGTAAGATTGAACCCAAAGAAGTGTATCTTTATGGTGACTTCAGCAAAACTCCTTGGTTACATAGTTTTAGAAAAAGGTATTGAAGTGGATCCAGCTAAGGTTAAGGAAATCATGGAGATGCCACCACCTAAAAACATCAGTCAATTACGGTCCCTACAAGGCAGGTTACAATCCATCAAAAGATTTATCTCCCAGCTAGCAGATAAGAGTCATCCATTTAATCATCTACTTCATAAAAATGTTTCATTCAAATGGGATCATAACTGTGAAACAACTTTTGACTAGATAAAGCAATATTTGGTGACACCCCCAATACTCATGCCACCCATAATAGAAAGACCACTATTACTATATATTGCAACAACTAAAATATCTTTAGGAGCTCTATTAGCACAAGAGGATTCTAAAGGAAAAGAACAAGCGGTTTACTATATCAGCAGGACTCTCAACGTATATGAAATAAACTATACATTCATAGAAAAATCTTGTTTAGCAGTGGTATTTGCAACTCAACAATTGTGACACTACATGTTCACTCATACAGTCAGGCTCATAGCAAAAATAGACCCATTAAAATACTTACTCAGTAAAGCTGCACTAACAGGATGACTTGCAAAATGGGTCATGATATTGAGTGAGTTTGATATCCAATATGTTGATAGGAGAGCCATCAAAGGATGGGTAGTATCATATCAACTAGCTGAAGCTCCATTATAGGATCATCATCCAATGCACATTGAATTTCCAGATGCTGACATCATGAATATTACAACTCAACAATGGAGATTGTACTTTGACGGATCATATACACAGAGAGGAGCGGGGGCAGGAATTCTATTTGTCACACCTCAAGGACACACTATTCCCAGATCTTATAGGTTAATGTTTCCATGCACAAACAATATAGCTGAATATGAAGCATTGATTATCAGCATCAAAATAACTATTGAATGGAAAATCACAGAAATACAAGTGTATGGGGACTCAGCTTGTCATTTATCAAGTAAATAATGAGTATCAAACAAAGGATGAGGATCTCATGCCTTATAAGCAAATGATAGATGATCTAAAGAAATACTTCATGGATATCAAGTTTGAGCAAATACCATAGGAAGAAAACAAAGTTGCAGATGCCATGGCAACAATTGCATCCCTTTTGCAATTATCAGAAAAGAAAGGTTGATATGAGTTTATGGTTGAACAAGTATCTAGTCCTGCATACGATAACCCTGATTCACAGACCATATGCCACATACCCAACATTCAACCCTCACAATATGGAGAGATCTATACTTACCTCAAAGACAACATTCTTCCACTTGACCTCTCTAGAAACCAAAAACATAACTTTATTTGTCAATCAGCACGACATACATTAATCGTTGACACCCTTTACCATTGAGGTTTAGATGGTACTCTTCTCCGGTGTCTGGAGCATCATGAATCTGAAACACCCTTACGAGAGGGCCATGAAGGTATTTGTGGGACTCATTCAAGTGGGCTAACCCTAGCTAAGAAACTCCTCCGTTTAGGGTATTACTGGCCGAATATGGAGAAGGAAGCATATCAATATGTTAAAAGATGTAAAAAATGTCAAATTCATGGTAATCTAATTCATACGCCAACACAAGAATTACAACAATTCACATCCACATGGCCCTTTTGTCAGTGGGGACTGGACCTGGTGGGGAAAATACATCCTTCTTCGTCAAATGGCCACAAGTTCATCATCACAGCAATAAAGTATTTTACAAAATGGATAGAAGTAGTTCCTTTGACAACTGTCACTGGAAAATAGATTTCATCTTTCATACTCAACTATCTCATCTGTCGATATGGGGTACCTCAATCCATTATTTCAGACAATGGAAGGACTTTTAAAAATTAGGACGTCTAGGAATTATGTGAACAATTCCATATTCAACATTGTTTTTCAACACCATACTATCCATAGGGAAATAGACAAGCAGAAGGCTCAAACAAAACAATCCTGAAAATACTAAAGAAGATGGTAGACGATGGTGGACGTGATTGGCATGTTCAGTTAAATCCTACATTATGGGCCTACATAACTAGCATTAGAACACCAACAGTAGCTACACCATATGCCTTGGTGTATGGATCAGAGGCCATTCTACCAATTGAGATAGAAATACCATCACTCTGTGTATCACTAAAAGGTCTCATAGCAGATGAAGATTACAAAGTTTCAAGGCTACAGGAGCTGGAATTACTAGATGAGCGATGTCAACAAGCAGTAAATCATTTGAAAGCCCACCAACAAAGAATGTCAAGGAGTTACAATCATAGGGTAAAACCTAGATTTTTTCAAGTTGGTGATTTGGTCCTAAAGGAAAACCCTAAAAATCAGCAAGATAGAGAAAAGAAAGGGAAATTTGAACCTAACTGGTTAGGTCCCTTTGTTATCATATCAGTGTATGGATCAGGAGCATATCAATTGTCTACACTAGAAGGGGATCTGTTTGATGAACCTATCAACATTATCCATCTCAGAAAATTCTATACCTGAATCACTTAGTGCATGACTTAGTTTCTGGAAATGGTTACCTTTATGAAAACCCAGCACACAGGCATCCTAGTGACGGAAAAATACAAAAAAAAAATGAAAAAAATACAAAAAATGAAAAAAATGAAAAGGTGCAATAAAAAAATATAGTGAAAACCTGGAAATAGGCGCTATTTGTGATTTAAAACTAGCTCTCCCATCTATTTGGACACATGTCATGGTCATTGATTCCTCCGTCATTTTTTTTTACATCCATTATCATTTCCTATCACATGGTCATATCTCACCCTGGGTTGGGGGCAACATCTGAAAATCATTGGGGGCAACATAAATTTTGAGCTTCACAAAATGGACAAAAACAACAGAAAGATTGATCAAAACACAACCCAACATGGAATATCAATCATCATCGAAAATGCATCAAACATCCAGTTTACAACAGAAAATCCAAAAAATAGGTATAAAAGTCAGTCTCAAAAATTCAAAAACATGTGTTTGTGTCAGTCGAACTACGTGGTCTCTGCGTCTATAACGTAGGAAAGGCTAATCTTTGATTAGCCCCCAAGGCCCCTAGGATAGGTCTTTAGGTTAGTTTGATCCAAAATCTCGAAAAACACAAGAAAACATCGCAAAATCAAGATGGATGATCTAATCTAAATAAATGATTGAATACTATAAGCAAATGGAAGATTTGTTGTACTTTTGATCAATGTTATCATTTCTTTGGAGCAACTCAATGATGTATTGAACTAGAGAAGCTAGGAAGAAGAAATTGTATTTTTCTTTGTCTACTGTCTGTGAATTAATCATAATTACTGTGTGAATCGTTGTGGGAGATGCTCTACAAAAGTATCATGGATGAGATTCCAATTCACATAGGAAATTGGTTTATTCTTGTTTGTTTTACGCAAGAAATGCTTAGGTCATCTCGGTTTAATTATACCTCAATGCTTGTGTTAGCTTGCAATATCAAAAATCATGAAAGTAGTACTCAGGTCATCATCGGTTTATATTATACCATTGATGCTTGTACTCACTTTCAACATTTTAAAGCTCAATGATGATACAAAAGCATAAAAGTATTGTTAAAATGCCTATACCAACATATAGATTTGCATAATAAAAGTAGACTATATCCATAATAGTGACATATCTGCAAAGTATTTGTTACAAAATAAATTGGTGAATCATTCCTTAAATAAATTATCTTTTTTCACACAGGACTGAGTATACTTGACAATTACAAAAAAACATCATAATCATATAGGTTGCATCATCATAATCATTTGCATATATTCAAAACATTTGAATCATCATTTCATCATTCAATCATTTCAACATACATATATCTATATCATTCAATTATACTTAAAATACATCACAATCATCACATTCATCCTTTTGTTGTATCACATATTCACATATAGTCCATCCATTTGATAATAAATTCCATCAATTTATTACATGTATCATTCCACATTTTCATCCAATAAGTAATATTTACATCACATATAGTATATCATCTACACACATCAATCCATAATCATAAATCCATATACATCATAAATCCATGTACATCATAAATCATTTATCCATATACGATGCATCCATACATTACCATTAGTTGCATCATAGATAGAACAACATCATATCAAAGCATACCATCATGACAATAAAACCCTCACATAGCATATAAACATCAAAACAAAATGCATCCATCAGAAAATCAAATAAAACACATAATGGACCGTAGAATCTACTGCATCTCATATATATCAAAATCACAATGTCGAGTATACAATGATGTCTAAAATGAAGAGAGATAAAACATCAATAATGGTTGTACATCAAGATAATCAAAGTACATCACAGACATAATCATGTGCTGCTGGCTCCAGATGGTGTAGGCATCATAGGATCAGAACCCCTACCACCAGAGGAACTGGGATCCCTGGGATCTCTAGATAACGGCTGAGTAACACCTGCATTGACAGTCCTAGATCGTGACCTACCAGAACGAGACCTCACATAGCTCACTCTCTACTCTGAAGGAACTACATCATAATACCTCGCTTTATAAAACTCAATCTCCTCACCAATGCGAGCAACCTCTCGCATGTAATCTGCCAAGGAGGTACCATCTTCTAGTCTCTGTAATCTATCAGCTGAAGCCTGAGCACCCTCTACTGCAAACCTGACCGCATCTCTCTCAGCTATCAATGAAGTAAGATGAGCCTGAGCTGTCCTAATTGTCTTCTTGGCCGCATCTCTCTCAGCTATCAATAAAGTAACCTGAGTCTGAGCTGTTCTGACTGTTTGTCTCGCTGCATCCCTCTCAGCTGTCAATGCTACAATCTGCGACTGAGCTATGACTAAGTGTGCATAGCTGAAAGAGTCTTTGTATGCAACTCATCTTGTACCTGCATCTGAGCCTGTGTCTGCTCTAATAAACCCTGTGTCTGAAGAAGCTGCTCTTGAATAGTCTCTAACTACACTTGAAGATTTTCCATCCGCAGCTGCACTGAAACGTCTCCCACAGCCTACCTCTTACGAGGCATAGTCTCACCAAGAAAATCTAAGGCAGGGCCCAAACTAACTGCAGCCTCTCCACTATCAAATCTCTCATCTCCACTGCTATCATCTTTGCTGATCTCATCTCCACTACTCTCACCACCAACATCCTCCTCACCACCAACATCCTCCTCTACCCCAACATCAACCTCAGGCTCGACTGCTGCCTCACCAACCACATCAATATCCTCTACCTCAACTCCTCCAACATCCTCTCTCCTCCGTCTATGACCACGAGTGACGGGAACATCCTCCTCAACACGTAATGGGGTAAGCTCATCTGGAATAGTCAAGTGTGGAAATGGATGCAAAGCACAATACTCAACATAATCTGTTGTAAGAGGAGCCTTGACAATAAATGGCCGAATGTCCCACACAAAGGGTTGTAAAGCCTGAAACTGCTGAATTGCTGCAGCATATGACAAACAAGGCTCCCAATCTGTTGTATCTGACTATCGACGAGCATAGTGAGCGACACCCTGGGGCATACCCTGTACCATCCCATACTGTTTGTAGACACGTCTGATCAAGAATCTCTCTAAAACCCGATGAGCACGACCAATCAGGATCATCAATTGAAAAAGAAATGGTAGTTGAACATCATCATCATCCCAATGATCACAATCTAGGTAGGGATGCCATGTCACAGACTCTATATCATCAATAACTCTCCTCCAATACTCTAACTTACCTAGTTTAAACTGGGTAAACCTGCCAGAATATCAAAATACATAAGGTCTCCTAGGTGGCCTCTGTCCAACTGGAACTAGTCGTGTGACAACTATGTGCTCCCATGCCCATACCTGAAGCAAAGTAATGCCAACCGATAAACTCCAACCACTGAGATACACAACTGAATGTAAATCATGATATAACTGTGCAAGCAAACACATGCCCCAAGCAAATCGGGTGCCATGAACAACCATGCTCTCCAGAACTCGGCCCCAACCAACTGAAAATCCCTTAGACCTGCGATCAGGACTAAGGAATTCGCCAATGAAACCAGCAAGTACTGTCGACAAAGTGGCATATGCATCAACCATATCACGCCATGGAATCAACTCTCCTGCAATACGATCATCCTGAAACACTCTATGAAGAGCATCAGTTCCACCCTGCTCTCTCGAATCATATACGACAACATCTCCAACAATCGAAAGCTGAAGGATCCGCCAAACATCCTTTGGGGTGACTGTCATCTCTCCAGTAGGAAGGTGAAAGGTGTTGTGCTCACTATGCCACCTCTCAGCTAGAGCTGTCAACAAACCCCGATTAATCCTAATATGGGGCATGTAAAGAAGAGGAGACAATCCACAACATGTGATGATGGTCGTCTCAGGCTGTGCCAGCCTAGGAATGAGATCAAATTTCCAAGGGAAACGCTCTCAAATCTGGAGGTTCCCTAATCGCTCCTATTATCACAACAAAAATCAAGGTCAATAAATTCATGTCAATCATCAAATAGCATCAAGATACCATATCAAATAAAGTCAGCTCTTGGTGAGAATTTTAATCAAATCTCATGAGCACACATCAAATCAACCTCACCTATCATGAGGTCATCATCAATGCATCAAATCAACCTCACCTATCATGAGGTCATCATAAACACATCAAATCAACCTCGCTTATCATGAGGTATGTCAATTCTAATTATTCCTCACCTATCATGAGGATAATTATCATCAAAACAAAACATCAAACCTCACCTATCATGAGATCAAAAAATCATGTATTTGATTAGACAAATCATTCATATCACACCAACAGCTGATACAATTAGAAATCACGAACATCAAGAAAAAATTGACGAAAATCACAAACACTTTGATATAAATGCACTTACAAGGACATTATAAACGCTAAAACAAATAAATGCACCATTTCATCAGATAAAAGCGCTATTACATTTAAACAAAGCGCCATTCTATTGGGTCAAAGCGCTAATGTTTTTCAGAAAAGCGCTAAAACTTGAAACGCTCTAAAACAGACCTTAAAAGTGCTACACAATCTATCATAAAGCGCTAAAACTCTTGATGTGCTAATCTACTTTAGAGAAGTGCTACAACAGCTAACCTAAGCACTAAAATTCGAAAAGTGCCAACCTACACTATAAACACGCTAAAGAAGACTCTTAAAGCGTTAAAATTTTGAAAGCGCTAACACAAACCCTAGAATTGCTACAACGGAGTCAAAATGCACTACAATGGAATGTTGAAGCGCTAAAACAAGTTTTTGTTGTAAAAAACCAAAAATACACTAAAAAATGAAAAATGCACGAAAACCAAGAAAAAATTATGGACATACCGGAGGTCCGAACACAGCTGGCCGCTGATGTCATCAAACACGCTCAAAACGGTGAGTGTGAAAGGGAATCGGCATCTTGCTCCACGTAGCACAAAATCTCTCTCAAACTTTCAAAAGTCACAATCTACAAATGATTTTGAAAAGAACCTTTTTAACCTTTTATAGGTTATTTAAAAAAGGAATTTTTATGACATTGATTTAATTTTTTAGAGGGGAGATTAATTGAAACTCATTCAGACAACTTTCTACATCAATTATCGAGAGATAAATATTTTTTTTTTCATCAAATCTTCATCGAATCTATATTAAATCATCAAAAAATCATAAAAAATTGAAAATTTCCAAAAAATAAAATAAAAATGAAAAATTCATTAATTTATCTCCCGAGGGGGCATATATCCATCAATCACCTAAAAATCATGTCTGGGGTATTCTGAAAAAATTTCTTGTTGATACTAGCAGCAGCAACACAAAATTTTATTTGAAGCAATGCATAAACACATCACTTCAAAGAGGGGCAAAATGTAGACACCTAAAAATGGTCTGGAGAATCTAATTAATTAAATACGACTTATTTGATTAATTAATCTTAATTAATCTACTTAGTAAATAAATAGAAATATTTATTTATATTAAGTTCACTATTAATTTTTCTATCTCATCACATTTCTTCTTAATTAAATAAAGATATCCTAAAATCTTTAATTTAATTATCATATTCCTTCTATTTTAATTTAATAAACAAATTCTATAGTTTGTTTTATTAAATTATTTATCTCTCTTTTTGCTAATTTAAATAAACCAAAAATATTCAAATAAATGCATAAATCAAATCCCTCTATTCACTCACCAATAAAATTAGATTTTTCAAATCTAATTAATTTAACTGTCATTCACGGGAAAAGCCTTGGGGACAAACCTACAGGAAATCCTCTCAATCTTCTGCCTCAAATCTTTCCTCTCATCTTGCCTGGTGTTTTCATGGGCAGGAACAATCCTCCATGATCAGCTCCACCTTCTCATCTCATACCATTCAAAATCTTCAGATTTAATCTCAACCTCTGTTGTGTTACGCCTGTGCAAATGTTCTACCAGAAATCTATATATATAGCCTTCTAAAGCATCAAAATGATCCGAGAATTATCATCTGTTATGCAAACTTACTCTGTAGGAATTAGTACTCAAGCAACCAAGCAATCATTTACCATTAGCATTTTAGTATCATCATAGCATCATGGCATCAGTAGATTTCATATCACGACAACATCATAGTTTCCTTTTACTGTAGCTTCCATTTAGCATGTTTCATGTCAAGATAGTTTACATTAGCTTCATATCACTTAGAAATCATTAGAAATCATCACATTATTGCATTTAGCATCCATTCCATTCTCTAGATAGGCATTTTAAACAGTTACAGTGCTTACAAATCTGAGAGCTTCTATAATTTGATAAATATTTGGAGATAGGAGACAATGAGACGCTTTCAGGATTTTATGTGTTTTAAATTAGTTTAATTCATGTTTAATCTTGATACAATGTTTCATTAAGAGGTGTATTTAATTGTATTTAATTTACATATTCCACACCTACAATAACCACTGGTGGATCTTCTGTTGTCAATGTCACCTACCCAATTTGAATCCACATATCCATGAATACTCATAGAATTTTGAGGTCTAGTAGGATAACCATGAAAACACAATGCATTCTTGAAAGTACCCCATAAATATTTGAACACTCTCTTAATCACATCCCAATGCACCCATCCAAGATTAGTCATAAAATAGCTAAGGACTCCCACTGCTTGGGAAATGTACAGTCTCATACACACCATTGTCTACATCATATTTCCAACTACACTTGCATATAGTACTATGGTCATGTCCTCCATCTCAATAGGAGATTTTGGACAATCATTCATAGAAAGCTTCGTCCCTTGCATCATAGGAACTAACTATCTGCAATCTACCATACTGAATCTCTCCAACATTGAATTTACATACTTGCTCTGGCTTAACCTAAGCTTTCTATTAGCTTTATCTTTCATGATCTCCATCCTCAGAATGTACCTAGCTACACCTAGGTATTTCATCTCAAACCATGTTGACAACTGAAACTTCAGATCTTAAATCATACTTTTACCATTCCCAATAAACAACATATCATCTACACGTATAAGAAAATAATGAGAATGCAACCATTATCAAATTTAAAATATACAAAATGGTAAAATTTAGATCTCTGAAATCCTAATGATAACACATAGGTATCAAAATTCTGGTACCACATTCTAGGAGACTGTTTTAAACCATAAAGAGACTTCTTCAGTTTGCAAACCAAAAATTATTTACCTTTCTCAATGAAATGCTCTAGCTGTGACATGTAAATCTCTTACTCCAAATCACCATGATGGAATGCTGACTTCACATCCATCTATTCTAATTCTAAGTCATATGTTGTGGTAAGTGACAAAAAAAGTTAGATAGATGTTAGCTTCACTATAGGAGAGAATATCTCCCCATAATCAATTCTCTACACCTGAGAAAACCCCTTAGCGACCAACTGTGCCTTATACTTCTCAACACTACCATTAGGACCACACTTTTTCTTGAAAACCAATTTACAACTTACAAGTTTACGTCCAATGAGCAAAGGTACCATATCCCAAGTCTTATTTTTCTTTAATGCAGCCATATCCTCATCCATGTCTTTTATCCAATAATTTGCATTACTCATACCCAAAGCCTCTCTAATAGTCCTAGGCTCATCAGTGTTAGCAAACAAAGAAAAAATGCAACTGGAATCCAATAATGAATAACCAAACCTTTTCGGTTCCTTCCTAACTCGTGTAGACCTCCTCAAAGGTTGAGGTTGAGGTTCTTCTTCTCCATAACTTTCAGAGCTACTTGAGATCTCCTCATCATTAGGTCCAACAAGAGTGCATAGTTCTTATTTCTTCAGTGTAGGTGGAATCTGAACTACCTCCTTTTGTTTCTAAATCACAAATTTTTGTAGAGGCTTCTATCTTACACTTCTAGGGTTTTTCACCTAAAAGGAGAAAGGTATCCCACAAAAACTTGGAGGTTCACTAAAGACTAATGCTATTATGATTGAAACATGTCTATATATAATGTACTAAATTCAAAGAACTAATAAAAGATAATGAATATTAATGCAAGACCTAAGAAATGCAAGTTGTTTGAAAACACAATGATGTATGTAAAATGACCTAAGAATGCAAGTAAACAACAACAAAAATGAACAAGATTGGAGAGGTGCAAATGGAAACTGAAACGTGATGTAGAGAGGCTCTGGAATCCCACATATTTTGTTGTTGAAGTCCACTAGGAAACTTACGCCAAGCTAGGTGACTTAGTCCTGTTCCGAGGAGATTCTACTAGAACAATTTTTTGCCAAATGGGTACTCAGAAATGTAAAAATCACTTTTTAGGCCTGGTAGTGGGACTAATTATCCACTGATGGTGACTTAGTCCACCTAGGAATCTCAAGAAATTTGGGGCAGGAATCGGTAGCTTTCAGTCTGCACTTCCCTTCTTGATAGGTGTCTGGTTCAGATTCTGCAGAAAACAGGCTGAAAGAGGTCTCCAAGCTTCAATTAGGGCTTTGTTGACTTGAATTATTTTTATGAGTTGAAAACACCTTTTTAACACTTTCCTCTTCGACAAATCTGCATATAAGACCTGCAAACACACATGCAAAGAGGGGGAAAAGGGTTAAGGGTTAGAGAATAGCGATTTACCTTGGTCAAACCCCAACTTGGTAATCAAACCCTAGAAAATGAAATGGAATAGAAAGAGAATGGTGAATGAACAACATGAAATGTCACAACCCACCAAACCCTTGATGTAGAAATTTGAAGATATGCAACAAGTTGCCCCAATTGATGTTTGATAATACCTTGAATGCTTGAGAATTATGAATGAAAGTAAGCTAATATGTGAATGAATGCACTAAAATTGATTGGGGGTGAAAATGAGAGGAAAACCCTTTATTTATACTTGATTTTACAATATTTCCCAAAAATAACACATCATAGACTAGCCTCAAGGTTAAGAGAATAAAATCCCACCAAAAAATTAAAATTATTTTGATTTTTGTGCCCAGTGGGACTAAGTTTCCCTAGGTGGCGACTTGGTCCCACCAGTGCAATTTTACTAGGTGTTGGGAATTAAAGTGAATTTAATGTTGTTTAATGTGAATATTCTAAAAAATACACTTAAATAGGGCCAAAAAGTGTATTAAGGGGTCATTTAAACATAAGAAAGGGTTGAATTAGTGATGACAAGTCTAGAAAAGCGTGAGAGTTTGTTACAACTCTTTACAACACTTCGAAATAAGACTTGGTAAGTGATAAAAAGGGGTTATTTAAGTGAATTATAATGAAAGGGTCCTAGAAAAGTGTTAAAGTGGTTTACAACACTTCATAACACTTTTACAAGACATCCTAGAATTCTTAATGATTCTCAAAGGTCCAAGACCTAATGTGAATATGTTGACCACATTACAACATTAAATCTAGGCAAAATCAAGCCAAATTCCATGAGAGAGACTCAAGTGAGCATAAAACTGTCCAACTATACTTTTTTTGGTGACACATTAAGCCTCCACTTTAGTGAGAGGATGAATTTGCTTCAAACTCACACTAAAGTAACCCAACATGAACATCAAGAGGGATCCAAATGCACTGATGCTAGTAAGATGAGACAACAATAACCAAGAGAATGATGAAAAATAATGAAAGAGAGAAGTTGAAAGGAAAGAAATTCGGATCAAGCTTCGATCATTTGTCCATTCCGTTGTGGATCAGATCTAGATTTTTTTTCTAGAAAAAGAAATGTATACTCACTCCGAGGCAATGAAACTCATGGCTGCCTATCGAGTGAGAAGGCCTAAAAGGTGAGAAGCATACACTCATGGCTGGTATGCACTCACACACATGCAGGTGGCTATGGGGAAAAGTCATGCCTCAAAATGGGCTTCTTGCTTAACCATATCAAAGTTATACCTCCTGATAACTTTAATAAGGTGCCACAAAATAAAATGACATTTCGAGCTTCATGAGACAAGCAAAACTCCGTATGCTTGGAGCTCATGAACAAATGCGATGGTGTTGCAGGCATGAAAGTTGTGTTATGCAAGGTGGCCATATAACAAATGTAAAATGTAACATGCAAAGAATGTTCAAAGGAGTCTTGCTTAGTTTATGCGAGGTCTTTAACTTAGGGAACATTGTGTCAAATGTCTCCAAGAGAGGACCAATCAAAGAATAGAAAATTCACAACTTAGGGGATGCAGTGCATCACATCAAGCCACTAAGAGGAATGCAATATGCTAAGATAGATCACACTCATGAAGGACATCAAACCCAATGTCATCCACAAAGTGATAAAATGCATCATATGAAGTAACAAGGCTACATTAAGGACCATGAAAAATGAATAATTCCAATGTATGCCCCCACTTTAAACTAATTGCTACACACCGTACTATGAGCAATTACTTTAAAGTAGATAATGAAAAATGTAAAAAGAAAGAATACATGAGAGCCAACTTGGAAATCCCTTATGCCAAGTCATACATTTTTGAGTAAGGCTACGTCATGTGAAGGAAAGAAAAAGAGAAAAGGAAGGGGTTTCCCCCTAAAATGAAAACACCAAACACATAAGGGATCTATGGATTTGGGGTCAGTATGTTCTTTGCTGCCATGTTTTATAAGGAGCTCGAAACTATCATCATTCCCCAAATACATAGTACTAGAAGAATGACACAAAGAGAGTGAAAACAAAGAAAAATAAAGATCCATTTGGGTCAACATGTAAGAGACATAGGATGTCTCAATGCTTTGCATCATCCCCAAAAGGAAACCACAAGCAAACAGAAAATGAAAAGGTGAAAGAAAAAAGGAAAAGCTTTTGGGTCAACATGAGAGAGACATTTCAGTCTCAATGCCTTGCATCATACCCAAAAGGAAAAGGAAAGAAAAAGACAAAATAAAAAGGAAAAGAAAAAGAAAAGGTCCTTTTGGGTCAACATGAAAGAGACATTGCAGTCTCAATGCCTTGTGCCATCCCCAAGCAAAAGACAAAATAAAAAGGAAAAGAAAAAGAAAAGGGTTGTTTGGGTCAACATGAAAGAGACATTGTGGTCTCAATGCCTTGCCTCATCCCCAAAAGGAAAATGCAAGCAAAAGACAAAAGAAAAAGGGAAAGAAAAAGAAAAGGGAATTTTGGGTCAACATGAAAGAGACATTGCGGTCTCAATGCCTTGCTTCATCCCCAAAAGGAAAACAAAAGAAAAAGAAAAGAAAAAGAAAAGGCGAAAGCGATGTATGACATATAGAAGAATTTTGCAAAGAGAAAGAGAACATCAAACATCACGTTATGGGGGAACATGTTACACACATGCCAACATGTAAAAGAAAAAGAAAAAGAAAAGACTAGTAAGGAAAATGCATTTCAATTGTCAAGCAAGTCATCCGCCTCCCAATCATGTTGATGATGTACCAAGGGTGGGCAACTAGCTAGAGGGACAAGAGAAAGTGTTGAACCAGGGGAAGCACTGGGTTCTACACTTTGTGTAGGAGAGGTATCTTTTAAGCTCATGGAAGAGGAAAATAATGTATTCAGATCATTATGCACCTCTTCATCTATTTTAGTAATCTCATTATCATCATCTAGGTTAATCACATTAGGAGGGCGAATGATAATTTCTAATGAAGGGTGTATCATAGGTTACAGTTGTTGTATTGGATTGTTTTGTTGTGATTGGGGAGGAGGGTTGTCATGCATTACTTCTATCAAGTGCAGATTTTGATTTTCTTTGTTTTCTTCTGCTTGTAACTTGCAAGCAAGGGAACAATGTCTATGCCTACTCTCCCTAGCTCCTCTGTTTCTTTTGGTTTTATTGTCAAGTTGTGTTTGTGAAGGAACGAGTTGATCAACCATTGGTGGCTTTTCTTCCCTAAGGGGAGGAACAGAAGAAACCATTGAAGGTTGTTCATCCAATTTCTCCTTTGCTTTATAAACTTGTTTTATGCGAGGCAGCATGAAAAAGTTGTTATCATTATCTCATGGTCATTTAGATGATGTGGGGGAAGTTTCAAGTGTTGTTGAGGTTGATGGGTTGGTTTGTGTTTGGGTTGAAGCATTTTTTCATATAGAATAGGAGTGTTGGATGTGGATGGGGACATGTTGCAGAGAGAGAATTCTGCAATTTTCTTTTCTTTAAACTTTTGGTAAGCAATGAAAAATAAGTCTTTGCGAGGTGTGATGGGTTCCATGGGCTCAGGCCAAAAGGCTTCTAAGGAGAAGTTTCCTTTAGAAGACAAAGGGTTAAAGCCACTATGGTGAATAGTGACTATGCCATTGTCAAGTGGAAACTTTAAACATTTGTGTATGACCAAAGGGATAACTTTCATTGAGCGAAGCCATGGATGGCCTAGCCTCAAACAAAACTGATCTGACTGCGTGATGATGGAGAATGTAACATCCACTATTTTAGGTCCTATTTGTAATGAAAGAATGATCAATCCTATTGTAGGGAAAGCCAAACCATTTTGTTTTTTGATCCATGCTCTTGGTTTATCATAATCATCTTGATAAAGATCATGTAATACCAAAATTTCCTTAGTGATCACATTCTCTCCACAGGAATGATCTATGAGTATCCCATTAGTGGGCTTATCATAAATACAACTGGCTACATAAAGAGGACCATCAGGGAGATTTGGAAGGATGTCCTTAGAGGAGAAAGTAATATCAAGAGATTTCTTAGGTTGGCCCTTACGAGGGATAACATCTATCACACTTACCATTGCATCCATAGGATTAATAGTAGTGGTATGTGGAATAAGATCAGGATGTTCAACACCTATATGAACATTCATCACATCATTGTTTGGAGTTTCACTAGCTTTGACAAGTGACACATTATGTTTGGGCATTGGATCGGTGAAAATTTGCAAATTGAGATTTGGAGGGGAAATAGAGGTATTTCCTTTAACATTAACATTTGCAATGGATAGACGACCAAAATCAATGGGGTCTTGCACAAGGTGTTTAAGACGCTTACAATTTTGTTTTTCATGTCCATTTTGTCTATGATAATGACAATAAGCATTGGGTTTAAAGGTTGGAGGTAAAGGCTTAGTAGGATCCAATGGTTCAACAACAGGTAAAGTAATCATTTGTTGTTGTAAAAGTTAGGATATTGTGTTATGAAGAGTGTCTGGTAAAGGTGTAAACTGTCTTTTTGGATCGCCATAACTATAAGGTATTGTGGCTTTAACAGTTGCTACTTGGTTATTGACGAGTTGAATTGTAAGAACCCTTTGTTTTGTTTTCTAATGGGTTGTGAATTGTTTGGATTGGCATGTTTAGACTTCTGAGCTTGGCTAGAAGTGGACTTGGCATCACAACTACTAACCAAGTTGTGATAATCACAAAAGGTGGTACACAAGTGCATAAAGGAGGGAAATTTCATCATTGTGAGTTTGTCCTAAAGTTTAGTTTGCAAGTTTTCTATAAACATCTTTTGAAGATGTGGATCGGGAATCTTGACATCGATTTGAGAATAAAGAGATTGATATCGTGAGATAAAATCAGTTATCATTTCTTCTTCATGTTGTTTGCATCTCATCAAATTAACCAAGGTCTTCTTTGGAGTCATATGGACTTGGAAATTATTTATAAATGTGTCAACTAGTTCATTGAATGAACGAATTGAATTTTTTGGTAAGGATGAAAACCATTCTAAGGCAGTGTCTTTTAAAGTCCTAGGAAACAATTTGGCTAACAGTTTATTGTCAAGGAAAAATTCACCACATAAGGCAATGTAAGCATTAACATGGTTAGAAGGATCTCCCTTCCCTCCATATTTCTCAAATCTAGTCATCTCTATTCCTTGTGGCATTGGTATTAGCAATATTTCTAGAGATATTGGGCTGCTACTAACATAATAGGTGGGTGGTCCATTCTAGTTTTGGTTTATGGTGGATATTTGTTTTTGCATGGAGGAGACGGTTTGGAAAAGTTGTATGATGAGAGGGTCAGTGTAAGTGGTAGGAGGGGGAAGGGAAAGTGGTGATGGAGTGTATGTAGTAGTAGTGAAAGTGAATGGAATGCTTATAGATGGTATGGCGGAAGAGGAGAGAACATGCGATGCCACATAAGAATTAGGAATGCTATCATGAATAGTCAAGGAAGGAATCACATTACTAACCTGTTGCATTGTGGTTGTGACTTGAGGAGTGGTATAGGTAGGTATGGATGCTACTGTGGAGGGAGGAGGAGTGTTAGGTCCTCCTTGGATAACCACAATGTTTACTGGTTGAGATGTACTAGAGGTGGAAGGAACATGTTTATGGTATATCTCAACAATTATTTTCATTACATCTAAGCCTTCGTCACATTCAAGCAGGTGATGGATGTTCTCTATTGTAGGAATTGCAGTGGTTGAAATGTTTTCAAGACACACATTATGTTGAAAATGTGTTAAGTCCTCATGAATGTTAATGATTTTATCTTGCAGGATGTGATCATTCGATGTTTCAACTTGCATGTTATTGGAAGGCAAAGAGTTGCTAAAGGTAGGGTCCATGCCTAGTGTACTAGTTGCAATACTAGGAGTGGAAGCTTTAGACAATCCAAGGTCCGCAACGTGTGTATTATTGTGGGATAACATGAGTCTTGAGTTTCTTCTCACTAAGGTATTAGCAATAGGACACCAAGCACTCATGCAAAGGTTTCTAAATGCAGGTGGATGTAAATGCAATGTAAACTAAGAGCAATAAAATGCTAATAACTATAATTCTGGAAACTATAACAACAATGCACTAATAGAAAACATAAATGCAAAAAATGCTCTGAAAATGAGAAAAATTTATGTGCAAAATGTGCAAAAGGACTAAGTTTCCCAGTGTGGCGAATTAGTCCTAGTAGTGATTTTTTTGGGGTTTTTCAAAAATTTTATGTTTTCCATATTTTCAGATGCAACTACAGTGTGAAAATGCATAATTTTTATTATTTTCCAATGAAATATAACGCAAAAATGCAAGCTATGTGAGCTTTTCATTAATGCAATTTTTATAACCCTAGGATGCAAATTAAACAATGCAAAGTCTAATGCAATGTTGATGCAAGGTATTCCTAGGATGTAAATGCACTTAAAATTAGAAGTAAGATGTTCAAAAATTGGGTTCACCAAAATGAACCACAAATTTTTGTAGGGGCTTCTCTCTTACACTTCTAGGGTTTTTCACCTAAAAGGAGAAAGGTGTCCCGCAAAAAATTGGAGGTTCACTAAAGACTAATGCTAGTATGATTGAAGTATGTCTAGATGCAATGTCCTAAATGCAAAGAACTGATAAAAGATAATGAATATTGATGCAAAACCTAAGAAATGCAAGTTGTTTGAAAACATAGTGATGAATGAAAAATGACCTAAGAATGCAAGTAAATGACAACAGAAATGAACAAGATTGGAGAGGTACAACTGGAAACTAAAATGTGATGTAGAGAGGCTCTGGAATCCTACAAATTTTTCTATTGAAGTCCACTGGGACACTTACGCCAAGCTGGGCAACTTAGTCCTATTTTGGGGAGATTCTACTAGAACAATTTTTTTCCAAATGGGTACTTAGAAATGTAAAAATCACTTTTTAGGCCTAGCAGTGGGACTAATTTGCCACTGATGGCGACTTATTCCACCTGGGAATCCTGGGAAATTCGGGGCAGGAATTTGTAGTTTTCAATCTACATTGATAGGTGTTTGGTTCAGATTCTATAGAAAATAGGTTGAAAGAGGTCTCCAAGTTTCAATTAGGGATTTGTTGACTTGAATGATTTTGATGAGTTGACAACACCTTTTTAACACTTTCCTCTTTGACAAATTTGCATATAATACATGCAAACGCACATACAAAGAGGGGGAAAAGGGTTAAGGGTTACAAAATAGGGGTTTGCCTTGGTCAAACCCCAACTTGGTAATCAAACCCTAGAAAATGAAATGAAATAGAAAGAGAATGATGAATGAACAACATGCAATGTCACAACTCACCAAACCCTTGATGTAGAAATTTGAAGATATGCAACAAGATGCCCAAATGGATGTTTGATAATACCTTGAATGCTTGAGAATTATGAATGAAAGTAAGCTAATGTGTGAATGAATGAACTAAAACTAATTGGGGGTGAAAATGAGAGGAAAACCCTTTATTTATACTTGATTTTATAATATTTCCCAAAAATAACACATCATAGGCTGACCTCAAGGTTAAAAGAATAAAATTTGGCTAGAAAATTAAAATTATTTTGATTTTTGTGCCCAGTGGGACTAAGTCGCCCTAGGTGGCGACTTGGTCCCACCAGGGAAATTTTACTGGGTGTCGGGAATTAAAGTGCATTTAATATTGTTTAACGGGAATATTCTAAAAAATGCACTTAAGTAGGGTTGAAAAGTGTATTAAGGGGTCATCTAAACATAAGAAATGCTTGAATTAGTGATGACAAGTCTAGAAAAGCGTGAGAGTTTGTTACAACTCTTTACAACACTTTGAAATAAGACTTGGTAAGTGATAAAAGGGGTTATTTAAGTGAATTATAATGAAATGGTCCTGGAAAAGTGTGAAAGTGGGTTATAATACTTCACAACACTTTTACAAGACATCCTAGAATTCTTAATGATTCTCAACGGTCCAATACCTAATGTGAATGTGTTGACCACATTACAACATTAAATCTAGGAAAAAACAAGCCAAATTCCATGAGAGAGACTCAAGTGAGCGTAAAAATGCCCAACTATACATTTTTTGGCAACACATTTTCTCCTCTTTCTCTAGCTATAGCTCAATAGTGGGAGGGTTTCATCTCTCTGAAAATCACACTTCTACTATAGAGAACCTTCCAAGCTTCTAGATCCCAAAGCTTGTACCATTTCACACCAAAACCATAGCCAGTAAAGATACACTTAACAACTTTTTCCTCCAACTGTTGCCTCTTCTCAATTGGAACATGAGTATAAGCTTCACAACCAAATACTCTAAGATGTCTCATCAAAGGATTTTTTCCAGATCACGCCTCCATGGGTGTCTTACCAACAAGTGTTGATGTAGGAGATCTATTGATCAGATAACATGCAGTGGCTTTCGCTTCAGCCCAAAATTTTTGTTCAAGGCTAGCACCACTCAACATACTCCGAGCCCTCTCCATCAACTTTCTATTCATCCTCTTTGCAACTCCATTTTGCTATGGAGTGTAGGGAGTTGTCTTATGTCTCTCAATCCCATGCTCTTTACAAAACTTGTCAAACTCTATAGAACAAAACTCACCACCATTATCAGTCCTCAAACACTTAATCTCTTTGCTAGTATGATTTTCTACCAAGGCCTTAAACTCCTTAAACCGATTAAAGACTCCAGCTTTATTTCTGAGAAAATAAATGAATTTCCTACTGTAATCATCTATGAAAGAAACAAAATATATAGATTTTGATAATTAAAGAACATTCATAGGACTAGAAACATTTGAATGAACATAGGTCACCAAAAGCCCATAAGACTTATGAGAACTAGAATAAAAAAGAAACACGGTGTTGTTTTCCATATACACAATGTTCGCAATATTTGAACTCAATATTACAATCATGAAGGCCTTCAACAAGGCTCTTATTTTTTAGGGTTCTAAGACCCTTCTCATGAATGTGACCAAGTTGTTGGTTGCATAACATTGTCTTCTCTATAGGAAGCTTCATTTCCATGGAATGAGCACCCTTAGGTACCCAAAATGCATGACCATCGGATGTAGCTACAACATACTTCTTCTCTGCACAATCTAATGGTGAGGATGAAGAATCCAAAGGTATCTTCTTTGGTAAATCAGAAGAACTATTACATTGTACAATGCATGCATCAAGCTAAAACAGAGTGCCAATACGAACTCCTTTAGCTAACACCATAGCTCCTCTTGTCATTTTGCATCCTCCACTAGAGAAAACAACTTGCACTCCTGAATCACTCAATTTACTTACAAAAAGCATGTTTCATGCCAAACCCATGATATGCAAAACACCATCAATCCCCTTCACTCGACCATTAGGAAATCTAATTTTGACTCTTCCATCACCAACAATGTTCAGGTGAGAGTCATCATCCAGGTACATCTCTCTTCCATTGTACTCTTTATACTTTGAGAACCAGTCTCTATAAGAGGTCATGTGAAAGGATGCACCCAAATCTATCAATCACACATCATCTAATGCATGGGCTGCCAAAGATGCAATAAATACTTCTCCACCATCTTGAGATGATTTATTAGATTCAGAATCGAAGAAAGACTTGTTTTCCTTCTTCTTCTCCTTGTTGTAATTTTTTTGAATGTGACCGACGTTTCCACAGTTCCAACATTTTTCCTTGGAATTCTTACCAGGAGACTTAGATCTTCCTGGAGACTAACTTAGATTTCTTGTCTTTCTTTTTTCCTCTCCTTTGGTCTACCACGAACAACAAGGGCCTCCTTGGCCATCTCAGAAGATTTCCTTCACATCTCTTTAGATAATAATGAGGAAACCACCTCATCCATCTTGAAGGTGGAAGTAATGATTCCAATAGCCATCACCAGGTGATCCCAAGAGTCTGACAACGAACACAAAAGGAGCATGCAATGGTCTTGTTCATCAATCTTGTCTCCAACGGAACCCAGTTGAGCAACCAACATGTTAAATGTATTTAGGTGATTTTCCATGGATCCTCCATCTTTTATAGATCTTTTTGCATAATGAGCACTTGATGGATACCAACCTATCTCCATTTGTGTTGCTCCATAGCCTTGTTTGTATGCACATGGTTTTCCTTTGATCTTAGATATAAATTAGATCACACATTGTTATTGTAGTTGAATTGCAATCAAAATGTATGAAAGCACTAACTCCTAAAGGTAGAGATGAGCATGTCACTAACTCGAGCTCCAATCCAATTCTTGACACTATCAAAATACATTTAGAATATATTATATAATTGATTTGTATCTTTGTAAGATAGCTAAGGAGGCATAATATCTTCATCTTTATTGGTACAATAATTTTTGAGACCCATATCATTGAATAGGTTGAGACATTGAAATTATTTGTCAAGAAGGGAGTCATTGGTTGTTTGAATAGTATCATTCTTACCCACACTATCCACATCAATTGTTGTAGCATTCTTTGGTAGAGCCACAACTTTTAGGTTTGCATGGATATCTTGCATCTAATAAGGCTTTTGTTAGAACATCATATTCATTAGGGATTATATTTAATATAGATGGTCCTAAATATCATTTATAAGACTCCAACTTATTAAAATTGATCTTATAAAATATTAATATGACATTGGTCATGTATTAAGTTAGGGGTATATTTATAAAGTTTAACTATATAAATAATTAATTAAGTTATTAATTAATTTATTAACTAAAAGATTATGACCTAAACATACCTTAAATATTGACAATCATATCAAGAAACCTGTTTTACCCGTAATCAAAAACATTTATCACAATGTAAATATATGACATATACATTTGTATATGCAAGAGGCAAAATTATACATGAAGTACATTTAAGAATGCATTGTAAAGAGACCATCATGAAAATGAAGGGAAGATATTATGAAAACTACATTTTTAATATGTTTGTTTAAACAAACATTATTATAAATTTCCTCCATGATAATAATTTTTAATGGAGTTTTTTATGAATAAAATTTCTTAATGATTTTTTTTTTTTTATGAGTAAGGTTTTCCCATTAAACAAACATTATTATAAATTTCCTCCATGATAATAATTTTTAATGGAGTTTTTTATGAATAAAATTTCTTAATGATTTTTTTTTTTTTATGAGTAAGGTTTTCCCATTTACCTATTACATAATGTATTATCACTTACTTTCTACAATTTTTAGAGTCAATTGGATTGTAATGGTGGACTGAGTTGATAGCAATGGCTCTAAGATATTACCTGTGTCATCCTAAGATACAATGCATAGTACATCTATTCCTGTGCCAAGTCAATCAATTCATGTATTGTGCAAACCTGTAGAATCTAGATCCATTTGTCCCATGCCACGGATACGTTCTATTGCCTCTGCCTGCCAAATACACAACGACATCCCCAGTGGGAAGATGCTTTACGTCTGACAATTCCATTTTCTTGAAAGTATTTAAAGTGCTTTCCATAAATACATTTTTTGCATATCCTGCAAACTTTGTAGTCTATAGGAATTCATCTCTTTGAGGCATTCTGTCAAACAGTTCACGTGCATTGTCCATGCTTCCACAATTTACGCTGGAGTACGCTAGCAAATGTGATTTATCTCGGGTTTGAAACCTGTTTGTCACATACGGTGTGACAGTGAGGATGCTCATATCTCTTTCAATTGTATCCATCTCCATATAAGAGCCGTAGGAGGAAAAGACAAAGAAAGAATTACAGTACGTAAGCATCCTCCTCAACAATCTTTCTAGTGGTGATAATTTTCCTTGTAATTTTTACGTGTAGATTATTCATTCACAAGCCAAAGGCCCCCAACTTTGAGCGAATCTATCAAATTCTCACATAGTTTTAGGCTTATCTAGAAATTTCTGAAAAATTGCCATCTAGAAATCAAGCTTATGTGGCTTCCGGAGTTATGAATTGGAATAGGGATTTTGAAAGGAATCCGAAATTCTGAATAGCAAAAAAGAGATCAAATAGTATGAAATTAAAACATATAAAGAAACAGGTCTTGATTAGGCTTTCTGAAAGACAAACAATCAATTTATGATAAAGGAACAGCCAAACCTGTTTTCAAAGAGGCTTGAATCCAAACCTCACCAATTTTTTTTTATCTTGTTAATCGTTTACAAATATTTTATTTATAAGATCATCAATTTGAGATCAATACAAGTTCTTGTGAGCATAACAATGAGATTAATATCAGCTCCTTTCAAACAATCATACTAGAAATCACTTATGAAAGTTCAAGAGTCAAAACTTAGAAATCCACTTATTTAGAAACTACCTCCACAGTAGAAATCGATTATGGAAGACCAAGAATCACAACTTAGAATTCTATATTAGATGTCTCTATCAAATTTTAACTTGGGTTTCCACAATAAAAATTCAATACTTTAACCAGTTAAGTTCAACCCCTTAGACTAAAAGTGTGTTCTTGAGAATGCAAGGTCTATGTATAATGATATTCTAAGAGGTTTGTTTGTAGTAAGCAGAGTGTACAGTGCCTCCTTGATGATCAGTGGATGGCAAGGTAATTTATGATTATAATTACAATATGGAAAACGTGCAGTGTGTTTCAGTCTATGTCTACCACACAACATTGCCATTATGCCTTTCACACAAAAGGGGAAAAACAGTTTCCCAAGGGACAGGGATATTTATGAAGCATTGAAGCATACAATTCAACGCCATTTATCTGCCAACTACTTCCCTGGCACGGACAGGGATATTTACATTGTCTGCTAGAGTTCTGCAACTACAGATATTTGAGTACTTGTTTGTATCTCAGGTCTAATAATAGATAGAAGAATTGCCACACATTTCTATATATGAATCAACTTCGCCCTCGAGAAATGACCACCACAAAAGCTCAAACTCAGATGAATGGACAACCAATAGGAATAGCCTCTGAACTACAAAAAATATGCTTTTAAGTGCTGAAATTATTTTATGGAAATAGTCAAGCTCTAGACAAATTGTCCAAATGCAATAAGTAAGCCAAGTACAGTGGTCAATCAATCAAGCATGCAACCAAGTGATCTAATCCAAAAAGAAACAACCACTCCTGAAAAATGGACCAATGCAAGGACAAATTGATGGTATCCACAGAGATTCAACAATTTTGAAGGAATGCTACATTAGCTCAGCAAAGAGAAGAATTGGTAGGTGAAACTCTTTGGAACAAATGACAAAGACATCAGAAAGTGTATTTGCTGCCAAGACCAAAGGGATGTTTCAGTTAGACCATGAATGCTCAAAGCAAAGATAAGACTACTAAGTAGATCTACAATAAGTAAACTACTCTAAAAAATATTAGGGGCTATTATTGTGGTAAGATGAGACATTTTTAGAAAGGTTGTAGAAAAAGTATATATTACTCAATGTAGGAATTATTTGGTATGGTATCTTATTCTTTGCTGCTGATAATACTCAGTTCAAACATTTATAGATGATTGTGGAAATTGTCAAGTCAACCTAGCAGGAGGTAAGTTAATGACGTTTCAGAATGTTTTGTATATTCCTTGCAAAAGCAATAATTTATTAAATATAAATAGGTAACCCTTTGTGTAAATCACTGCTTTGGCAAGAATAAGAGGTGTAATGAAGTCATAGGCTCTGGTACTAGAGAACATAATCTCTAACCAGTTTCAGTATCTTTCTGCTTTGGAGAAACATACCAGGGTTGTTATTACCAAACTGGCCACTTTGATTTCAGTATCTTTCTGCTTTAGAGAAACATACAACAGTAAAAGTATTACCTTGCAAATAGGAAAATTGAGTTTGAGGAACATGCCTAAACGGAAAACAATTTTGAAATCTTTTTGAGGAAGGTATGGCTTGACGAGCATTGCACTATTTGGACTTGCTGCATGGCAATATATGTCCCAAATACTAGAAGGAAAACTCTATTTCTGCTCCCAAACATTTCTATTGTTTGCTAGGCTTCAAGTAGGAAAATGTGTGTATATTTCATGAAATTAGAGAGTTAACAAACTATTATATTGTTTCAACTAGCTTTTTGTTAGCCATTCCATGTTATCAAGGTTTGATTTGAGTTATTTACTAATCTTATCCTCATTTATATATATATATATATATATATATATATATATATATATATATATATATATATATATATATATATATATATATATATATATATCATGTTACTAACTCACATATAAAAGAGCATTAGACAAATGATGCAAGAGCATCATGTCCAACCTACAGATAACATTAATTTTGGCCACTGATTTCAAGTTCAAATTTTAATACTACATATTCTAAAGGGTTGTCTAGTCAACTACCATAATGATAGCATCAATAGATCTCTAGCATACTCAAGAAGGAACATGTAAGATCCCAAAGAGATTTGTATGGAGGTTGTATGGAGGTTGGCATGCCCAACAATTATTACTGACCATGGGCATTTAAATAGGAAGGCCATTACTTTTAGTAAAGGAAAACACTTATTCTAGCAAGGACAATTGATATGAGGGAGTTGGTGCAATTGAATTGTTTGAAGCCACTTACACTAGCACCTCTTTAAGTGCAACTAACATAATAAAGAAATGGATCCAGACAACAAGACCACTTTAGGTACTCATGTACGATCTAAAATAATCCCAAAGTACAAAGAGAGTGTACCATCCAAAAGCAAAGAAGAGAAAATTTGTAGGACAAAACTTCATCCCAAGTAAGATATGTGAAGGAGGGCAAGATAACCCTCTCAAAATTGAGTTTCCTAAAATATTTGTATGATAAGTTGCATGCATGCCTCAACAAAGAACAAAAAGAAGAGCAACACAAAATGTCACATGGAAAATGTTGTAGTAGGTTCCTTTACAAAAAATGATGCATCTTTCTTTTAGAAAAAATAAAATTTGAACTATTAGACTTAAATTCTCACTCAAGTGGAATTTGAAAAGGAATCAAGATGAATGGATCTAAAAGTTGCTCATGTATCAATGTTGATGCAAACTATAACTATACCATACAAGATTCAAGAATAGTGCCAATAATATTTGAGACATGGACCTTGATGTGAATTAAGATGTTTCAAGCGAGTAGCATGATGTGGCAAAGAGGAAACAAGAGGATTTAGAATGGGATATGATGCATCACAATGGGTGTTGTCACTGAAGAGAAGACTAATATCCTCGATAGTATCATCTATATCTAAGAGGTGAGAATTCATATGTAGATGCATGAACTATCTAGTAAGTAGACCCCCCAATGAAGTTGATTCTATGGACATGAAGAACCCAACTCCAAAGAATCACTAAAAGCCCTCGAGCAAGCAACTTTGAACTCGAAGGAAGCAATAGGTGATGGAGGAATATCTTGCAATAGTATAGATATATTCTCAATGGTGTCATCTATATAAAAATATATGGGAATATACAAACAAGTAAGACATGTTTGGTAGGAATGTGTCCAATGATTTCAATCCAAAGACATATAATCCTAAGTTATAAAGAATCATTGAAAGCTCTCAAAGAAGCAATTCTAAACTCTAAAGTATCAATAGGTATAGTAGGAATGTTCTCAACTATAGCTGGGATATTGGGAGGAGAAGGATTAGTAGTAATACCATCCATATGTGAAAGATTGTACAAATAAGCATTACTCTCAAATGAAGAATCAAGGTCTCTATATAATTATCGAGTAAAGGACCAAGTAGTGAAAGGGAACTCACTTTAATCAAGATAATTTTGAATATTCTCTAAACTAGTAAGACATATTAGTCCTTAAAACATGTCATTGTTGTGAAACCACACACACTTTTGTTCAAAATCACTTAGCTCAAGAATAAGTCCATGTTGGAAAATGTGCCTCAACTTGTTGGCTTGAACCTCTGTTAATGACTTGGCAGATTTCCCATTTGCTTGTCTTCATTGTCGGGATATCGCTCAAATCTTGAACCTAATTGTAACCTATGTCGCAGGGTTTTGAAATTTTGTAACTGGGTGACAGTGTGTTGGTCGTGGGATCACTAATTTCTCTAACCTTGGAACCTTGTCGCAGAGTTCAAAAGTTTATTAACTTCCTAACTGGCTGATCTGCTTAAATGTATCACTGTACAGCTAGGTGATGGTGAGAGAGGTGCGGTAGTGTAGTGTACCACCATATCGCGAGATGCCTCTGACTGTCTGGCGGTAGCGTGGGATACCGCCATACCTCAGGGGTCTTTTGTTTGTTGAGTGGTAACACGGTGGATGGTGACAACCACAAGGAACTGCTGACAGTTTGGTGCAATAGTCAAAAGTGATGGATGAGTGATGTGTTGACACGTGGCACAATTTCATTTGTTGATTTTACATCGCTGTTGTAAATCAACAATCATTGGCCAAAATCTTTATTTTTTGTTAGCGATATATTTGCATTAAATGCATATTCTAACTCGAGGGTTGACAAACTGCAAATATAGTAATATTCTCTATAACCAAAATTTAATGTTTGGTGGCCCGATGTGTGCTGCATGGCGGTGTGCATAACTTGAGATGAAGGAAGCTTGTCGGTGAAGTAATTGAAAACCCTAATGGTTGTTGGTTGAGATAATTTAATTTTATGTTGTATGAGCATTGTAAGAGTGAGGGTGTGTAACAAACCGGTTGTCTATGAGTGAGGTCGACCAAGGGGATGTTGTTGTGAGCTAACATCTGAGAGTGAAGTATATAACTCTGTATGTAATTTATTTACTGTAATATGAAGTGACTTTACTTGGTGTGGTGGGTTTTTCTCCCGTAAGGGTTTTACCACATATATTTGGTGTTATCTTTGTGTGTGTGATTTATTTTTGTCTCTCATGTTGTTCTGTGAATGTGCATCTCAAATGTATGAAAATTGTTAAATGAGGTTTTTTGCACTTCTCTCCTAAGGATTTTGCATTAGGAAGGCATTTTTCCACACTGTTGCTTTCCTTACAAGTGGTATCAAAGCATTGACAATTGTGTTATCCTTGTGAGTAGGGCCGATTGTTTGTGCTAATCATGTTCAATGGGAGTCTTACAAAAGGAAGAACCGATTATTTTGTTTATAGTTTGAGATGGAAAGTACATCAGGCAAAATAGAACTTGAAAAGTTCAATGGCGGAAATTTTGAGTTGTGGAAACTCAAAATGGAATACTTCTTGGTGGATAGAGACCTCTGGATTTTTGTGTCTGGAACTATGCCAAAAAGTATGAAGCAAGAAGATTGGGGCCTTGCAGATAGAAAAGCTAGAGGGTTGATAAGACTTTGTCTGGTCGATTTTGTACTCCTAAATGTCCATGAGAAAAAGACTGCAACTTCATTATGGAAGAAACTTGGTGACATTTATCAAGGAAAGTCTCTGGTGATTAATTTATTCCTGAGGAAGAAGTTGTACTCCTTGAAGATGGAAGAAGGTGCATCTATAGTAGACCATCTTAATTCATTTAATATGGTTGTTGCTCAGTTGGCGTCTGTGGGTGTGAAAACAGAGGAGGAGGATCATTGTATGCTTTTGTTATGTTTCTTACCTGCCACTTGGGACCATCTGGTAATGGCTATTGGAAGTACAAAAACTACTTTCAAGATGGAAGATGTGGTTTCCTCGCTATTGTTAGAAGAAATGTGGAGGAAGTCTTCTGAGATGGCCAAGGAGGCTCTTATTGTTCGGGGTAGATCGAAGGAGAGAGGCAAGAAGAAGGACAAGAAGTCTAAATCCAAATTTGAAGGGAGATCAAAGTCTCCTAGTAAAAATTCCAAGGTGAAATGTTGGAACTGTGGGGATTCTGGTCATATCCGAAAGGATTGTGAGGAGAAAAAGAAGAAGAAGAATAACTCTTCAGACAATGAATCTTCTCAGAGTGATGCAGATGCCTTCATTGCAGCCTTGGCGACTCAGGCATCAGATGATGTCTCGTTGATTGAATCAAGTGCATCTTTTCACATGACATCTCATAGAGATTGGTTCACTAAGTATGAAAAGTATGATGGTGGAAAGGTGTACCTAGCAAGTGATTCAACCTTGGAAATTGTTGATTGTGGAAGAGTCAAAATCCAATTCCCTAACGAAAGAATCAAAGGGATTTGTGATGTACTACACATACCAGGTTTGGCTCGTAACTTGCTTTCGGTCAGTAAGTTGAATGATGTTGGTGTGCAAGTTTCTTTCTCGAGTGGAGGTTGTAAGATGACTAGAGGTGCAATGGTGTTGGCTAAGGGTGTACACACAGGCACTCTATACAAGTTGGATGCACGTCATGTTCAATGTAACAAATTATCTATAAATTCAAGCAAAGCTACTCATGTAGAGAAGGAGAATGATGCTCATCTGGATGCAAATACCTTGGAGGTGAAACTCCTAGCAAAGAAGACCATGTTGTGGCATCATAGACTCAGTCACATAGGTGAGAAAGGTTTAAAAACCTTGAAAAATAAAAATCTTGTTGAAGGGCTTATTGATTGCAACCTTGAGTTTGATTTTTGTGAACATTGCATTTATGGAAAGAAACATCATGTTTCCTTTTATTTGATTCCTCATAAATCTTCTGGTATACTAGATTATGTTCATTCTAATGTATTTGGTCTAGTGAATGTTCCTTCGTTATCGAAGTCTAGATATTATGTTTCTTTTATTACCGATTATTCGAGTAGGGTGTTTGTATACTTTCTTAAGAGTAAATTAGAAGTGTTTAATCGGTTTAAAGAGTTTAAAAACTTGGTAGAGAATTAAATTGGAAGGAAAATCAAATGCTTGAGGATGGATAATGGTGGTGAGTTTTGTTTTGTAGATTTTGAAAGGTACTGCAAAGACCATGGGATTAAAAGGCATAAAACTACACCTTATACTCCACAGCATAATGGAGTTGTTGAAAGGTTAAACACGACGCTAATGGAAAGAGCAAGAAGTATGTTGAGTGGTGCTGGTCTAGAGCAGAAGCTTTGGGCTGAGGCTGTGGCTACAACATGTTACTTGGTAAATCGTTCACCTTGTTCGACTCTTATTGAAAAAACACCTTTGGAAGCATGGTCTGGTAAGAAGCCCTCTCTGAGACATATTCGTGTCTTTGGTTGTGAGGCATATGCATATGTGTCAAATGAGAAAAGATCAAAGTTGGAGAACAAGGCTATTAAATGTATCTTCATCGGCTATGGCGTTGGTGTGAAAGGATACAAGCTTTGGAATCTTGTTACTGAGAAGGTTTTGTACAACAAAAGTGTAATCTTTCATGAGTTGAAGCCTTCAGTAGCTGATCCACAGTTAGAGAAGATAAAAAGGAAAAGAAGAATGATGTAGTTGAAATTCCTTGAACTCAAGAAAAAGAGGAACTACATAGTGTATCTGAAACTGAGGAGAGTTCTAGTAGCTTTGATAGTTTTGAAGAAGAAGAATCACATCCTCAGCCTCAGCTTGTGAGGAGGTCTACATGTGAAAAGCGTCAACCTAATAGGTATGGATTTTCTTTGTTGGATTCAAACTGTGCCTATGCTTTGATTACTAGCACTGATGGGCCTAAGACTGTGAAAGAGGTGATTAATATGTCTGATTCAAATTCCTGGTTGAAAGCCATGAATGAAGAAATGGCATCATTGAAGAAGAATGAAACCTCAGATTTGGTACCTTTGCCTGAAGGGTGAAACCCTGTTGGCTGTAAATGGGTATTTAAGAAGAAGATTGGTCTGGATGGCATTGTTGAAAATTATAAAGCTTGGTTGGTCGCAAAAGGGTATTCCCAGGTAGAGGGAATTGATTATGGAGAAATATTTTCTCCTATAGCTAAGCTGACATCTATCAGATTTATTTTGTCACTTTTAGTCGCGTATGACTTAGAGATCGAGTAGATGGATGTGAAGACAACGTTTCTTCATGGAGAGCTGGAACAAGAAATTTATATGTCCCAGCTTGAGCACTTCATTGAAAAAGGTAAAGAAAGCCTGGTTTGCAAGTTAAAGAAATATTTGTATGGTTTGAAGCAATCACCTAGAATGCGGTACCAAAAGTTGACACCTTTGTGTTATCATTGGGATTTGTGAGATCAAAATCTGATCATTGTGTGTATTACAAAACTAAAAATGATCGTGTGCTTATTATTACCTTGTATGTGGATGATATGTTGTTAATAGGAAATAGTAAGACTATGATTTCTGATCTTAATTCTCAGTTGTCTACAAAGTTCAAAATGAAAGAGCTGGGTGCAACAAGGTATATTCTGGGGATGGAAATAAAAAGGGATAGAGGAAATGGAAAGCTTTGGCTCAGCCAGAGTAAGTATATCAATACTATCCTGGAGAGATTTGGAATGATTGATTGCAAGCAACTAGTTGTTCCAGTGTTGCAAGGAATAAATCTATTTATTGAAGACTGTCCAAAGTCTTCTACTGAGATGGAGGGCATGACCAGGGTACCGTATGCAAGTGTTGTTGGAAGTTTAATGTACGCAATGGTCTGTACTAGGCCATACATTTCCCAAGCAAAGGGAGTTCTTAGTCGGTTTATGGCTAACCCAGGAAGGCCACATTGGGATGTTGTGAAGAGGGGTTTTAGATATTTGAAGGGTACCTCAGAGTTTTCTCTTTTTTATCATGGAAACTCGGCAAGATCACAAAGATCTCTTAGCATTCGTGGGTATGTGGATTCTGATTGGGTAGGGGACATTGATAGTAGAAGGTCCACCAGTGGATACGTTTTCATGTCATTTGGTGGAGCAGTGAATTGGATGAGCAAGCGACAAGTTGTAGTCACTTTATCTACTATAGAGGCAGAGTATATGGTAGTGGCACACACCTGCAAAGAAGTCATTTGGCTTAGGCGTTTATGTTCAGCTATTGGGTTTAATGCAGGGAAGATTACGATTTGTTGTGATAGTCAGAGTGCTATTTATTTGGCAAAAAATCCCACTTTCCATGCCAGGACGAAGCACATTGATGTATAGTATCATTTTGTTTGTGATATGGTGGATGATGGAAAGGTTAATCTGGAAAAGGTGGATACTCTAAAGAATGTCACTAATGCATTGACAAAGCCCGTGAGCACATAAAAGTATAGGTGGTGTGCCAACTTGATAGGTCTTGGGGCCTATTATCTTCATTAAGTTTGAGTTTGGAGGAAGCCAGTAAGTCTTTGTGAAGTGGGAGCTTGTTGGAAAATGTGCCTCAACTTGTTGGCTTGAACCTCTGTTAATGACTTGGTGGATTTCCCCTTTTTTTTTTCTTCATTGTCGGCCTATCGCTCAAATCTTGAACCTTGTAACCTATGTCGCAAGGTTTTGAAAGTTTGTAACTGGGCGAAAATGTGTTGGTCGTGAGATTGCTAATTTCTCTAACCTTGGAACCTTTTTGTAGAGTTCAAAATTTTCTTAACTTCTCAACTGGCCGATGTTTTTCAATGTATTGCTATACCGCAAGGTGATGGTGAGAGAGGTGCAGTAGCGCGGTGTACCGCCATACTGCGGGATGCCTTTGACTGTCTGGCGGTAGCACGAGATACCGCCATACCTCAGAGGTTTTTTATTTTTTGAGCGGTAATGCGATGGATGGTGACGACCACAAGGAATGACCGACAGTTTGGTGTGATAGTCAAAAGCGATGGATGAGTGATGTGTTGACACATGGCACAATTTCATTTGTTGATTTTACATCACTGTTGTAAATCAACAATCATTGGTTGAAAGCTTTATTTTCTGGTAGCGATATATTTGCATTAAATGCATATTCTAACTTGGGGATTGATAGAGTGCAAATATAGTAATATTCTCTATAACTGAAATTTAATGTTGGGTGGCCCGATGTGTGTTGCATGGCAGTGTGTGTAACCTGAGACGAAGGAAGCTTGTCGGTGAAGTAATTGAAAACCCTAATGGTTGTTGGTTGAGAGAATTTAATTGTATGTTGTATGAGCATTGTAATAATGAGGGTGTGTAACGAACTGGCTGTCTATGAGTGAGGTCGACCAAGGGGATGATGCTATGAGCTAACATCTAAGAGTGAAGTTTGTAACTCTATATGTAATTTATTTACTGTAATACGAAGTGACTTTACTTGGTGTGGTGGGTTTTTCTCCCATAAGGTTTTTCCCACGTATATCTGGCATTATCTCTGTGTGTGTGATTTATTTTTGTCTCTCCCATTGTTCTATGAATGTGCATCTCAAATGTATGAAAATTGTTAAATGAGGTTTTTTGCACTTCTCTCCTGAGGATTCTGCATTAGGAAGGCATTTTTCCGCATTGTTGCTTTCCTTACAGTCCAAAGAGATATGGTGATAGATACTACATAATGTAGTCAATCATTATCCCTTATTTCCATGACAAATAGCTCACTAAATTTAACCTAATAACAAAAATATGAAGTTAAAACCAAAATTCATGATGAACCTCTTCACTACCAAAAATAAAAGATCTTTATCTTAGTTTTTCATTATAATTTTTTTATGCATAAGTCCCCTAAAGAATAGTACATGAAATTTTCACTTGATTATTTGAGTATGTGAGCATTAATAACCCTTTCAAATTATTAGATTTAAATATTCTTAGTTGTTTCTATCACCCCCAACATTTACAAGGTTTGACACTTTATGTTAATGCAATTACAATGCAATATTTTAGATTTAATCAAGCTTTATATGGCCCAAAAGTGGCCAATTTTTTTAAATAATTATGTACCTATAAATTTATGAACAAATAATCTACACCATTGTAGCATTGTAAATTGTGCTCCCTAAGGGTGAAAGTATAATTTCACATTTTATTTGGGGCTTACTTTAGTGTCCACTCCCTTAGTGCATTTTAGGACCACTTCCTAGCCTTGGCTTTTCCTTTCAACTCAAGAGAATGTGTCAATTACTACCCCAAAAGAACCTTCTCGACCACATTTCATTATTTTTACCCCAACAAATGCTCATTTTGTAGAGAAGTCTTGATTAAGAAAACCTTGAAGTTAAGGATCACACTTTATTGTGTGCAAAATAGCTAGTCAAGGGTGAGGGCACCTTAGACTAGGTGTTTTTCCCCTTATTTTATCTTTAATTTATATCGGTCTTTAATTTGTGTGACGTGAATTCAATTTCAAGATTTGGTGGTAAAGTAATCCCAAAAGTTTAAAACTAAATGAGTAATCCTACACTTTAATTTATTCTTATGCTCCACTATATAAACATGAATTATTATTTCAAAATAGGGGCAATTACAATTACAAAAATGCTCTACCAAAATTCACATCCTATTTTATAAAATTACAAGAAATTTTTAGATTTGATCAAGTTTAGTACAATGATTGGATTTTGATGCTAATGGAAGGAGAAGTTGGAATCTAGGGTTTGTGGATAGCTTTGGCTTCTTTCAAGCACCTAATGACTTGTTTTTAGTGTGTTCTCATAAAAAAATGATTGGATTTTGATGCTAATAGAAGGAAAAGTTAGAATATAGGGTTTGTGGATAGCTTTGGCTTCTTTCAAGAATTTAATGACTTATTTTTTAGTGTGTTCTCATCTTAAGACTTCGATCTCCTTGCTTCCCTAAGTAAGGTATTTTATTTTTTTGGTTTTCCCTTGAGAATTTGACTTTCTCTTGGGTTGATCTTGATTGTGTCATTTAGGAACCCTTCTCTAATACAATTGAGTAGGGTTTTATTATTTATTTTTTAATTTTATAACTTGTTACAACCTTGGACACACTTAAGTTTCAAAGCACACACTTCACCAACACATTGACTATTCGTGGAGGTAGAAATACCAAAATAAGGGTTTGACTGAGGAAAAATCCTATATAGCCACCCATTTCCCTTTCTTTGTCTCGATTTTGTAGGTTTAGATCTAGAAATGATTAGTTCTAGGACAAGAAAAAGCAAAGAAGACTTGTAGGTTACATACCAAGGTTTTCTAGATCATAATCTCCTTTTCCAATCAAGAGCACCCTCACCCTTTACCACTTAAATCAAGCTCAAATTTTTATGATAGGTGCACAAATATCTTCCCTTCTTAGATCTATCGTTATTCCATCAATTTTTAGTTTCGTCCGTGGAAATAATTTTTGTTTTTAGATTAATTTTTCATAATAAATTAGGCTAATAAATTCACATAAATTTAATCAATTTTATTGGCAACAAAAGAAATAATTCAAGGATGGATTGGCTCTCCTTCTAGGTTTTTAGCCAATCTTAACAGCCTTGTGGTTTGAGTTCTAATGTTGGTGTAAGAAAAAAATGATCTTGGTTAATTTACTAATAAAATCTAGGATTTTTTTTACATCACATTATGGTGAACCTAACACGAATCCTACACTTTTCAAATCTTCTAATTCTTATTGCATATCCTTAGATTTAACTTATCATTCAAATTTTTAGATTTGAATTTACAAAAATATGTGTTTTCAAATTTTTAGATTTAACTTATCTCTTTGTCTTTTGTAAGAATTTGAAATCTTGTCCTATTAATTTTTAGTAAAATATCAGATTTACTATCAAAATTGATCTTTTTTTATTAGTGCATGAATTAGATTAACTATAATAATTGTTTTTACAATTGGAAACCCTAATTCATTGCATTAGGTTGTATTTCATATACAAACTTATGAATTTTGTAAATTTCTCAGTTCTATGTAGTGTCAGACCTAGAGATTATCATAGTCTTAGACCTATAGATACTGTGACAGTTGCTTAAGATTTTAAAAATTCAAAACCTTGCATTTTTGGTTAGGGGCACCCTCACCCTTGACCTTCCATTTTCTACTCAGTTTTTTGCGGTATTGTGACCTTTGTATCCTCTTCTTAGTCTCAGAATTTGTTTCTAGAAAATTGTCTTATAACAAATCTAATTTTTTTGTATTGGGTCATTCACATTAGAGAACTAAAAAATAAGTAATTACATGTTTCAAGTGATTTAATTTTATCATTAGTCCTAAACCAAATCTTGGTTATATTTGTAATCTATTGGAGGAAGTAAGGTTATCTGATCATCTCGAATATCTTTCTACAAGAATTTCATGCATGTGATGATCCTCTTAGTAGTGATGATTTTGATATGTTAGATGAATCCCTTGATGACTTCATCTCATCAAATTCATCCTCTAAGAATCCTAAAACTTCAATATGTCAAAGATTAATAAATGCAATACATTCAATAACACCAAATCTGATCATTTATCCTCCTCATAAACATCAATCATAAAATCAACCTGTTATCATTATTGGACCTCCTTTAAATCAACCAAAACCTCCTGGTCACATTTTAAATTTTTTGAAACAACTTAATAAAAACAATCATATACAAAAAAAATAAAATTGTAACAACCATATTATCATGTAGTTAATCATACATACAATACCTGAAATAACAAACAAGTTAAACAAACACTAGTTAATCCTTATTCAATCCAATTTATGCAACCTATTCTCCCTCCCACACCTCATCTTCCTCAACATAGTGGTAAGGATTATGATCTTATTGAACAACTTCATACTACTCTAGCTAAGATCTCAATTTGGTACAATTCAAAATTCAGCCACCTACCATAGTATGCTCCAAGAGGCTTTGCAAAATATTGTTGTGTTACCTTCCATTAAACTAAATTATGTAGCATCATTTTTTATGGTATGAATACAAAAACTTAGATCTTGTATTCCATCAAAGTGAATTACCTCCTCCTGAGAATCAAAAACAGTATGATGCTCTAATGGTTATGGTCATTATCAATCATTATGGGGTTAGACGTAACTCTCATTGGCAATGGATCAAGTCTTAATGTTTGTAGCATTGCCCTTATACATAATATTGGTGTGGATGAATTTCTCATTAAACTTGGTGCTCTTTCAATTCGTGGCTTTGATAATTTCGGTAGGAAACCATTGGGAACAATAACATTACCTATTAAAGTAGGACCCGTAGTCTTACCTACCCTTATTTGTTTCATTCCTAATTCTATTTCATATAACCTTATTCTTGGTAGACCATGGATTCATGCCATGGGAGGAGTCACTTCTACCCTTCACCACATAATGAAATATACATTTAGCAAAAATTTTGATATAATTAAAGTGGATCCAAAACTCAAAAGTTTTTTGCAAACTAAAACCAGACATGAAGATCATATTCATAAACCCTTTAATACTTTGATTCCATCTTTAAAAGTGGAACCATTGTCTCCACATGATAAGGACATTTATGATTGTGAATTACCTACAACAAATCTCTTTGGTGATGATTAGGGTTCATTAGATTTTACACCTACATTTATTAGGGAGTATAAAATATCACCATAAAAGCTTGAAGAAACAAGAGATGTCTTGGTAACATCCACACAATATTCAATAAACTCTCCTCAAACATCTAATTTCACCACTACAAATACTCCTAATTATGCAATGGATGCTAGTTACACATCCTCTTTTGATGATATTAGCTATGAAAAACCACCTTCATAAAAAGAAATTGAATCTATTTATGAAAGGGAGTTTAGAATCTTTTCTCAATTTAGGTATAAAGAAAATGGTTGTGGTATAAATGAACAAGGTATAAATGTCCCTCTAGAACTCAACACAAGGTTCAATGATAGGTCTTGGTTATCACCCTTTAAAACCCACTAAAGCCTCTCATATACCTTTCCCTAACATAAAAACAATATCTCAAGATTTACCTTCGTTATCACTTAATCTAGTTCATCTTGAAATGATGGATGTAGATTCTACCATTGAGGAACTATTACTGGATATCTTCCCAACCAATGAGTCTTTAACATAAATTTTGGGAGTTTATGAAAATTTTCCTTAATACCATCATGATTGTGGATTTCCTTATTGTTTAAATGTTTTAGCATACTTTGGGAAAGATGCTTGTACATTACATGATATGTTTAATTCTCAAGAAATACCCCAAAAATTCCCTCATCTTCCTAATGTCCCAAGTTGTAGTACACTACTTGTAGGAGATACTATCAATGTCCCAATGGACCCATCCAATCTTGAAAATTTTATTCTAATTGGAAAGTGTCTTGACTCTAATGAACAACAAGAAAATTTTACACTTTTACATGATTTCCCTGAATTTTTTGCTTGCTCTTATTCTGATATGCATGATATAGATCCTTAAAAGTAATCACATAAAATTTTGTTATATGATGATGTTAAACTAGTAAGACCAAAGATTTGTAAAATGAACCCCAAGGTGGCTTTTTCGGTTAAGGCTAAGATTGAGAAGCTTTTACAAGCTAGTTTGATTTTCCCTATTGATTGTTCACATTGGGTATCAAACATTGTGGCTATCTCCAAGCCTAATAATTGTATTTGAATGTGTAATGAATTTTGTGACCTTAATAATGCCTCTTTGAAAGATGAATTCCATCTTCCTAACATAAATATGATTGAAGATTATTCTTTAATTATGTGTAGGAATATTCTGAAGGAATCTCTACAAGTCTTTTGTCTTATTTGTGTATTCTCACACATGTGTGAGAATGACTCATTTTTATAGTTCCTTTTTGGAACAATATTAAGGCTTAGGTGTAGCCACCTCTTTATGAGGATCTTGACACCTTGCACACATATAGGATGAAAGGTAGCATGCATAGACATGGGAGTTACTTATGCAACTCCTTTATCACATCTATTTATTAGAGGTGCTTCTCCCCTTCTTCACATGTAGTATTCTACTCTCTCTCTCTCTCTCTCTCTCTCTCTCTCTCTCTCTTTCTCTCATTGTAATATTCTATATTTATGCTAGCTTCATAATATTAAGGTTTTTTCTTTTCTTTTTACCCCTTACAAATTCTTGTGTCTCCTCTTGGATGTTGGTGTCATTTCTCTTGGTTTTCATCTTGATGGTAATATTCTCCTTCAAATAATTTCTCTTGGATTAGTGCTTTCTATTTATTTCATTTTATTATTCCTTTCAAAAATCTATTTAAAATAACTTTTTTTACACCTTGGGGGACATTACATTGGGTGGTTATGTTTTTTGGGTTGAAATGTTGGAGCAACATATCAAAGGGCTATGACATTAATAGTTCATGACTTCATTCATAATATCTTAAAGTACTACGTCAATGATATCTTGGCTAAATCTGTTTCATGTCAAGATCATGTCAAAATCCTTCGTCAAATCTTTAAGTGAATTCATAAATATAATATGTGCTTAAATCCTCATAAATGTGTCTTTGGTGTGGATAGTGGTAAATTATTAGGATTTCTTGTGCCACATCGAGGTATTGAGGTGGAGACAAAAAGAATTGATTCCATAGTTAATATGCCACCTCCTAAAAACATTTCTCAACTTTGTAGCTTACAAGGGAATATTCAAGCTATTTAGTGATTTATTCCATCACTAGAAGATATCTCCCATTCACTTAGATCCTTAAGAAATATTCTCATTTTAAATTGAATGAGGATTGTCAAAATCTCTTTAAGAAGTTAAAACAACATTTGGCTAATCCTCCAATTTTACAACTAGCTGCTCTAAGACAACCTTTTCTTCTTTACACCTCTTCTTCATCTAATGATCCCATTGCATTATTAGTGCAACATAATGATGTGGGTTGGGTAAAGAACGTCTTGTATATGATATTAGTCATACTTTACTTGACTACGAGATTCAATATACTATAATAGAAAATCAATGTTTAACTATTATGTTTGTAACAAATAAGTTAAGACATTTATTTTAAATGTAAAATTCTATTTTATTATAAAATTTGATCCATTAAAACATCACTTCTGGGTATGTGCAGGATCATCACATGGAAAAAAATAGGCCCTTAAGTGGCAAAAAATTCAGAAAAATCAGAGTTAGGAAACTTGACATAAAAATTTGAATAAGTTATCTATATTATTTCAAAAATATGTAAGAATAAAATTTGTAGAAAATTGAATGTAGTTTCTAAACTACTTAGTTTATTTTAAAAAAATAAAAAATCTATTTGGTGAAAATTTGAAATTTCAATGTAGTAGTACTTAAATTTCAGGGAAAAAATCAGTAGGTGTCTATCTAACCACCCTAACCACAATAAAATGATAATTTTTTTTTATAAGATTCTAGATATAAGTAGAGGACTCATGTCCTGATGTGATGCATATTTTTTTGTAATTTTTTTCTAAGTAAATAATTAATTATGAATTTTTTATTACAACTTAAAAAAAATATAAAAACTTGTATGTCTGACCACTTTAACTTGGTCAAAACTTCATGAAATTCAATTTTTTTTAAAAATCCTATAGTATGTCAAGCATAGAATGTGACACATGTTTCGGATTCAAAAAATGTGATACCATTTGAAAGCTATAGATGTTTTTCAATCAACCTATCAATTAGGACTTTAGTTGTAATTCAAATAGAAAATTAATAATAATTATTTATTAAATTCAAAGTAAAGCATAATTTATATTGCTGAAAAGTTGAGAATCTCCTTTAAAAACCCTCTTCGTTTCATCAATTTTGGGTAAAAAAAATTCATCAACCACATACCCTACACATACCCATCATATCGCCACTTTTTGGCCCATCATGATCCTGCACATACCCTTCTCCAAAACTGGCCTATCAAGATGTTATGCTAAATGGGTAATGATGTTAACAAAATTTTATCTAAAATTTGTCTCTCAAAAGGAAATTAAAGGTCAAGCATTGACTGACCACTTAGTTGATGCTCCTTCACCATTTTGTTTACCAAACCAAGAGTTATTTCTTGATGATCATGTCCTTTACTTAAAAGTTGATAAGTCATGAGATTTATATTTTGATGGTTCTAAGTGTCGAACTGGCTTCGATGTCAGTGTGATACTATTACCTCCTTTAGGTAAGCCAATTCCCTTATCATACAATCTTAATTTATTATGCACTAACAACATCATGGAATATGAAGCTCTTATCATTGGTTTTCATGTGATATTATCCATTAATGTTCAAAATCTTTGTATATTTAGAGATTCTCAATTTATTATAAAAAAAATAAATGGATCTTATTGTAGGGCTTCTCTAATGTTTGATTAGCTTGGTGCTATAGGTAGACACGCAATTCAGAGGATGGCTTCCTAACTAAACAATTCATCTTCCATGAGAGGCTTCATTTAATTATCAACAAGGGATTCATATGCTTTTGATAGTGCTGGCAGTATATATACATTCATGGATTCTAACATGTCCTATATCAATGAGTATAGCTGATTACACATGTAAAAAAATGTACAAGCTACAAAAGGAAATGAATGCATTTAACTTACAAAATAGGGGAATAAAATTAAGGTACTTCTTATGCTATGGTTACTTATCACTTAATACTATGGCTATTAACTTCTAAGATTGAACTATAACTAATTTCTCCCGAGTATGAAACACACATTAAGCTGCAAAATAAAATTCAATTACAAAATCATATTCATGAATTCCACATGCATGAAATTGGAAACTATCTTAACTAAACTCAATAATGCATAAATTAATTTAATAATATGAAAATAGAGTGGATATGAGTACATCAAGTGGCCCTTTCTTGAGTTGTTGCTTCCACAATAGATGTCAACACTTACTACTTAATAAAAAAACCATGATATTGAACTAACTTTTTATTGCATAAAAACTCTAAAATCTGACAAGAATCTACTAGAGATTTCCCATTCAAAAATACATATCTATTATTCAATAGATAACATAAACTAATATTGATCAACTATCAACTAGTAATTAGTAAAAACTATCTAGATAACTAACTAGATTTTGATGCAGGAGCATCCAATGGTGTAAGGGAAATCTTGCATCACCCAAAAAAATGTTTTTCGTTATTTTCTTCAGTTTTTTTGAGTCCCATGATGGAATTTAAGGGGTGTAAGACAATCAAGAGTCAAAAAAGGTGAAAAACAGTCACTTACTATTTTAGTAAGTCAGCCTAAATGGGCTCATATGGACCTGAAAATTTTACCCCAAGGAACAGAACTAAAAATATTTTTTGATGGTAGAAGAACCATCCCAATACCCTGTATGGTTTGGGAGATATTAAAGTTTATGTCCCATGAAATTTCTCTAATGCAACTTCAAATTCAAATTTGAAAACCTTAAAATCCTTGAAACAACTTGAAAAGTGGATGAAACAAACTTTGATGGTTTTAGCATTGTAGATCTCTTTGAGATCTTTCCAACAATATATTATAATAATAAATTGGACACTCAGATCAAAAGTTACAGCCCCGCGAATTTTCCCCACTAAAAAGTGAATTTCATTAAAATATATTCCTAGGCAATAAATCAAATAGTGGTACTTTTAGCACCAAAACAAAAGGGAAAGTTACACTTTCTAGAACATTTTAGGGTGGTTATTAGGAAAAATAAAAGGGTTAAGTGGAGGTTGTAGAAGGTGGCTCCATTAGTGCAGATTGTGGCTCCAAATAAAAGATTTTCTTTCAAAGTTGGTTTTGTTGTAATGAATCAAGCCCATGAGGTTGTAGCATTGTAATTTCTAAATTTGTAATTTTATTTTCTAGAAATAATTGAAAGTGATTTATTTTTTGTCTCACATCTTCTATGTTGGTATCTATTGTTGTGTTTTGAGTGGGTTTCAGGCAGTTTAGCCCTCATCAAGTGGTATCAGAGCATGTTTTCCTGAGTGTGTAAATAGATCGCTAAACGTGAGACAATTTGCACCAAGACTTGTGGTTGTGGGTTTCTGAGAAAAGTGATTAGAATGCCCTCATGAAGAAACTATGGTAGTGGAAGAAATGTTATTGTACTGGAAGAGAGTTTTAGAGCCCTACAAAGATAAGTTCATGCACTACAAGAGGAGATGCATCGAGGGTTTGAGCCAAGAAAAGGAGATGAAAGTGAGGATGAAGCTAAAAATGAGGAACAACTAAAAGAAGAACAAGATGTAGTAGATCCAAAGTAAGTCAAAATATTTAAGGCCATTTCCAAGATTGGGAAAAGCCCAAATATTTTTTTTACATTTTCTAGAAATATTAACCCGGAAGAGTTGATTGATTGGATCAACGATATGGAGGAGTATTGAGAGAGTCAAATTTGCAAAGACTAAGCTAAAGGCTCATGCAAATATTTGGTGGAAAGAGGTACAAGTAGAAAGAAATTGAAGAGGAAAAGAGAAAAAAACCAAATGGGATCGTATGGTGGACAAATTGAAAAGATTACTCATTCCTATGGATTATGAGCCAAATTTGTTGAAGAGGATGCAAGGGTTGAAGCAAGTGGAAAATCTGTCAAGGATTATATAGAAGAATTCTACCTTGTCTTGATCAAAACAGGCCATTTTGAGGCCAACAAGGAGAATTTTTCCCGTTATATAAATGGGTTGAAGTTGAGTATTCAAGAAGAGTTGAGTCTGGTAAGAATGTCTACTATTTAAGATGCATATTAGTTTTCTTTTAAGGTAGAAGTAAAGTTGAATAGAAGGTTTGAAAGAAAGCAAAGAGGTGGGGGTCATGGTGGAAATACTAGTGGATGGTCATATGGAGGTTGAAATGAAGATCAAAAGAAGGGTGAAGGATCTAGTAGCAGCTAGAACCAAAAAGGAGATAATACCTACCGTCCTCATGATCACAATAATGGAGACCAAAGAGGAAGAGGAAGATCTGGATGAGGACTAGGAAGAGGAGGCTTTCATGGAACCTTTTTTCAATGTGAAGAAGAAGGAAATAGAGCCTATGAGTGTCTTCAACATCAAGGGAGGACAATTAGAAGACCTAAAGGTAATGCCCGAGTTTCCCATGTGGATGAAGATGCTCAGTATTCACATTTTGAAGATGTTGAAAGAGGAGAGGCCCTTGTATTCATAAGAGCCTTGTTGAATGAGGAGAAGGAATCAGATCAAAGAAAGAACTTTTTTTGTACTCGATGCAAGTTTGAAGGTAAATTTCATAATGTTATCATTGATGGAGGTAGCACTAATAATTTCATTTCCAAAAAAATGGTCATTAAATTGCAATTGTCGAGGAGAAAGCATCCAAAACCATATTAGATAGCATGGTTGCAAAAGGACCATAGGGCATTGGTCAATGAGCAATGTTTGGTAAAGTTTAGGATTGGTAACTATAAGGATGACGTTTTGTGTGATATTATACCTATGGATGCTTGTCACATGTTGTTAGGAAGACCATGGAAATTTGATCGGTGAGTGGTGCATGATGGACAATCTAACATCTATTCCTTGATAAAGGATGGTGTTCGTCATAAGTTGAAACCCCTGAGGGAGGCAGAAGAAAAGGTATGTAGTAATGTAGGAATTTTTTTGGTTGATGGATGAAATTCCCTAGAAGGTATGAGGCATGAGCATATGTGTTTTGCATTGATCCCTAGAGTTAATAAAGAAGATACTAATGAGGTACTAGTAGAGGTTTCAAATTTGTTGAATGAGTTTCAAGATATTGTTTCTGATAACATACATGAAGGTTTACTCCAATAAGGAGGATTAGCCATCAGATGGATCCAATTCTTGGAGCCAGTCTAACAAATAAGGTAGCCCATCGAATGACTCTAGTAGAGAATGAATATTTGGACAAACAAGTGCAAGAGTTACATTGTAGAAGGGATTGATTTGAGAGAGTTTGAGTCCATGTGTAGTACCTACAATACTAGCACCAAGGAAGGATAATGGAGGATGTGTACAGACTCCCGAGTTATCAACAAAATTACTATCAAATATAGATTTCCCTTGCCAAGGATGGATGACATTATCACTAGTAGAATTTGGAAAATAAATGACTACGTGACTAAAACTTTTAGTCACAATGACTAAACATGACTAAATTCTACTAATTTTTTGTAACTTAGCTATAAATGAGTGAATAAATGACTAATTTGGTCGTTGACTAAAAAATTATTTAGTCACACAAATAAAAAAGGACTAAATAGTTAGTCATTTATTTAGTCACAATCCATTTGAATAGATCATTTAAAAAATCAAGAATCAATAGCCCCCCAAAATATTCTAAAACTTTAATAAACATACTCTAAAACTTTCATTGAAATCTTATTTTCAGGCGTAGCCCGCCAAAATGGAGTTTTCATTTTAATAAACATACTCTAAAACCTTCATCGAAACCTTATTTTTAGGTGTAGCCCACCAAAATGGAGAAGTGTTTTAGTAAAGAATGATAGAGAATGGTAAGGAGATGTGCGTGACATGAGACATAGGATTCATTGCTGCTTATCTCATTCCTGCTCTGCTCAACAAGGGTTACATTATTTGCGCTACTGTTTGTAATCCAGGTATTTAATTGACATATATTTACATAATTTCAAATTCCTTCAGATGCTTTTGAAGTATCAATGTATCCTATATAGGGTTTAGAATGTTTTCTTTTAATTTTAAATAAATAAATAAATGATGTATTTTCCTATGATTAGATAATGTGGAGAAGATAGGGTATCTATGGGATCTTCCTGTGATTAGATAACTAATTTAACATATATTTTCCTTCTACAACAAATGGAATTTTCCTAGAAAACCATCTTCTCTAATTGTACAATTTTAATTTTTTATTTACTTGTGGGAAGTTGAGTCTTTTATTTTATTATGACTTGCAGTTGATGATTCAAAATAAGGGATTGGATTGTCATGATTTATTCCACCTTCTCAATGAATAGTAAAATGTGTATTCATCACTTGAACAGGGCCAAGTTGTTCTTCACTTGGAGGGGATGCATTCACTGAGCTAGGCCCATTTTATCCACTTGGAGATGGTTGAGGACTCAGGAGAAATTCACAATCTTGGAACAAAGGTATCATATCATAAAATATAAACCATGTGATATTTATGGATGCATGGAACAATCTTTCTTATTTTGACATGATTTCTCTTCAAACATCCAGTATCAAACATCCTTTTTGTAGAATCTCTTGTTGGAGTAGGATGGTCTTACTCAAACACTACTTCAGATTATAACCATGGTGATAAGTCCATAGGTGATTATTGAATAAATTTGTATTACCTTTTTTTTCATACACTTTAAACTAAACTTATAGCTTGAGTACTTTCTAATATAGCTCCGGGCATTCTCACGTTTCTTTCAAATTGGATTCCAAGGTTTCCCAAGTATGCATTCAAAGATCTATTTTTAGCTGGAGAAAGCTATTCAAGTTAAGATTCCACTCAACATCTTTTCAAAAATATCATTGAGAATTTTTTGTTTCTCTTATCATGATTATTTTGGTCATGGAATACAGGTCATTATATACCACAGTTAGTAGCTAAGGTGATAGAATACAATCATGGATACACAAGCTATAAATTCAACCTTAAGGGTTATTTGTGAGTGTTTTTCCAAGCTTTTTTATTATATTTTTTAATTAGGTATTCTTTGAGATGGATTTTATTGTAAGTTCAGTTGAAATTTATATGTGGTCTCATTATTAGTTGAGAGTATAAAATATTTTATATTGAATGGAAATTTATATATTAAGAATTAGATTTTTTATTTTATGGTAAAAACTCAATCAGTTATCACATATACTTATTAAGACTGTGCTCTTTATTGTCACTCATAACTAGCTTTTACATATCCCTCTCAATTCTTATAAGTGTATATCCATATCCAACCATTACATTCTCCTTGCATTGTCACTTTTAACTGTTGCCATTCGTTAAAATGAATAACCTTGATTAGGATTACTCTTCTTTGTAAACTATCCTATGAAATGAAGCTACATTCATTGTAAGAGCATTGTATTTTATCCATACTATCCCTCAAGATGCAAAATTCATTATCATTACAAAGATCTCCTAAATCTGCCCCAACTCAGTGTCCTCTTTGGCATTGTATTCATTACTCCAGCTGCTAGGGTTTTGCATGTGACATCTATCTTCATGACATTGGCTTTTAAATAGATCTCAGTCTTTGCTTTAATATTTATCTTGATGTGTCTACAAAAAATGTATAGTTGGACATTTTTATGCTCACTTGACTCTCTCTCATGGACTTTGACTTGATTTTTCCTAGATTTAATGTTTTAATGTGGTCAACACATTCACATTAGGTCTTGGAACATTGTGAAACATTCTTGTAAAAGTGTTGTGAAGCGTTGTAACCCACTTTCAAACTTTTCTAGGACCCTTTCATTATAATTCACTTAAATAACCTCTTTTTATCACTTACCAAGTCTTATTTCAAAGTGTTGTAAAGAGTTGTAACAAACTTTCATGCTTTTCTAGGCTTTTCATCAATAATTTGACCCTTTCTTATGTTTAAATGACCCCTTAATGCACTTTCCAGCCCTACTTAGGTGTATTTTTGAGAATATTCATATAAAACATTATTAAGTACACTTTAATCCCTAACACCCAGTAAAATTGCCCTAGTGGGACTAAGTCACCACTTGGGGCAACTTAGTCCCACTGGGCACAAAAATCAAAATTATTTCAAAATTCTGGTGAGATTTTATTCTCTTAGCCTTAAGGTCAGCCTGTGATGTGTTATTTTCGGAAAATTTAGTAAAATCAAGTATAAATAAAGGGTTTTCCCCTCATTTTTCATCTCCTAATCTCTTACAGTCTTTTAATTTCTTTATTGCATTTACTTAATCATTCTCAATCATTCTAAGCAATATCAAGCTTCCATTAGAGCATCTTGTTGCATATCTTCAAATTTCTACATCAAGGGTTTGGTGAGTTGTAGCATTGCATGTTGTTCATTCATCATTCTCTTTCCATTTCATTTCATTTTCTAGGGTTTGATTACCAAATTGGGGTTTGACTAAGGCAAACCCCTATTCTCTAACCCCTAACCCTTTTTCCCCTCTTTGCATGTGTGTTTTGTAGGTCTAGTATGAAAATTTGTCAAAGAGAAAGGTGTTAAAAAGTGGTCAACAATCCATCAAATTCATTCAAGTCAACAAAGCCCTAATTGAAGCTTGGAGACCTCTTTCAACCCGTTTTCTATAGAATTTGAACCAGACACCTATCAAGAAGGGAATTACAAACCAGAGGCTACAGATTCCTTCCAAACATTTACCAAGATTCCCAAGTGGACTAAGTCACCATCAGTGGTGAATTAGTCCCACTGCCAGACCTGAAAAGTGGTTTTTGCATTTTTGAGTACCCATTTGGCAGAAACCTATTATGGCAGAATCTCCCCAAAACAGGACTAAGTCACCTAGCTTGGCATAAGTGTCCCAGTTGACTTCAACAAAAAATCTATAGAATTCTAGAGCCTCTTTGCATCACATCTCAATTTCCAGGTGCACCCCTCCAGTCTTGCTTATTTTTGTTATTGTTTGTTTGCATTCTTAGGTCATTTTGCATACATCATTGTGTTTTCAAACATCTTATATTTCTTAGGTTTTACATTAGTATTCATTATCTTTTATCAGTTCTTTACATGTAGGACATTGCATTTAGAAAAATTTCAATCATACTAGCATTATTCTTGAGTGAACCTCCAAGTTTTTGTGGGATACCTTTCTCCTTTTAGGTGAAAAACCCTAGAAGTGTAAGAGAGAAGCCCCTACAAAAAATTTGTGGTTCATTTTGGTGAACCTGCATTTACAACATCCTATTTCTGATTTAGAGTGCATTTATGTCCTAGGAATAACTTGCATCAAAATTGCATTAGGTTTTTCATTGCTTCATTTGCATCCTAGTGTTTTAAACATTGCATTAGTGAAAAGCTCATTTAACCTTGCATTATTGCATCTCATTTCCTTGCACAATAGTGAAATTCTACATATACACTTTAGATTTGCATTATACAGTACATAAAACATCAGTATCCATCAGAAAATTTAGAAAAACTTCAAATATACCCTTACTAGGACTAATTCGCCACCCTAGGCAACTTAGTCCTAGTACACATTTTGCACCAATGTTTTCAAAATTTTATTTCCAGTTTCTTAAGTTACTGTTTGTTTCAGTTCCTTTTTTGTTTTTGTTCAGATATTTTTTGTTACATTCAAATCATTAGCATTAGCATTATTTAATTTCATGGCAATTATGGATAGCATTAGATTTTTACAATTTTCATTTTCAGTATTAGTTTCTAGTTCATTTAGATCAAATTCATCAGAAAATGAAAACAAAAACGGTCAACAATCAAAACATTGATTCACTTTAGGAAAACTATATCATCCAAACCTTTTAGTAGTGATGACTTGGATAAGTTAGATGAAGCTCTATAGGGCTTCCTCTCATTGAATTCATCCACTAAGGCTTGTGATGAAAAACCCAAACCAACCGTTGATAAATTATCTCCCAAACCTTTTAGTAGTGATGAATTTTACATGTTAGATGAAGCCCTTGAGGACTTCATCTCACAAAATCCATCCACTAAGGTTTTTTGTGAGAAACCTAAAACAAAAAATTTCAATGTAATTCAACCTCAACTCGTCCTTTACCCACCTTCACATCAACCTCAACAAACACCTTAAACTTCCCCCACATCATCCAAATGACAACGAGATAATGATAACAACCTTATCATGCCTCCTCGTATAAAAAAAGTTTATAAAGCAAAGGAGAAAGTAAATGACCAACCTTCCATGGTTCATTCTGTTCCTCCCCTTAGGGAAGACAAGTATCCTATGGTTTATCAACCTGCTCCTTCACAAACACAACTTGAGAATAAAACCAAAAGAAACAAAGGAGATAGGGGGCATAGCCGTAGACGTCGTGCCCTTGCTCACAAGTTACAAGTAGAAGAAAATAAAGAAAATCAAAATCCACACTTGACAAAAGTAATGCATGATGACCCTCCTCCCCAATCACAACAAAATGATCCAATACAACAACCACAACCTGTGATATACCCTGCATTGGACATTTTCATCTATCCTCCTGTTGTGATTAATCTGGATGATGATGATGAGATCACTAAAATAGACAAAGAGGTGCATAATGATCTGAATACATTATTTTCCTCTTCCATGAGTTTAAATGAAAAATATCCTACAAAGAGTGTAGAGCATGGTGCTCCCCCTAGTTCGGCACTTGCACTTGTCCCTTTGGCTAGTTTCCCACCCTCAGCATATCATGAACATGATTGGGAGGAATATGAATTGCTCGATAGTTGACTTGCATTTTCCTTACTAGTATTTTTTACATTTTCTTTTTCTTTTTCTTTTTTGTGTTTGTATGTGCGTATCGTGTTCCCCCATGATGTGATGTTTGATGTTCTCTCTCTTTATGACACTCTTCTATTTGTACCTTCATTCTTCTATATGTCATACATTGCTTTCAACTTTTCTTTTTTCTTTTTCTTGTGATTGTTGGTATATGGCTTTAAGAGATCATTTTTGGCTACTTGTGTTGTCATTGATGGCAACTAGAGTTAGTAGTATGGTCCACAGTGTTAGTATTGATCCTACCAGTGAGGGAAGTAAGACCAGTAGAAAGAATGAAGAACAGGACATCTGGTTGACAAACCGATCTGATCACTTCACCAAATCATTATTATGTGGTGTGGATCTCCAAGGAAGTCTTCCTAGCATGTGTACTATCCTACTAGTGAGTTTTGTGGTGTTGCATTAGTCAGAGTTTGAGTTAAGAGGTTTGGTAGTATGGTTCATGGTTTATTCTCTTATCGTGGCTGACATGTTTTATATGGCGTATCGTGGATGTATGTGGAGTATGTATTTAGTTATTTATTATGTTTTGAACTTTGTTTTGGGTCCCTACTAAAAGTATAGCCGACTTGTGAGGGCACACATCAACTCTAATTAATGATTTGAGCTAACATAAGCAATAATATTATATTTTGTTGAGAGGCCGACATACAATGAATTCCTGATTAGTGGGTATATAAAGGAGATCAAAAAATTATTTTGGTGTGTGAGAAGTAGTTATGAAAAAGATAGAAGTGTATGTGTAGAAGAGAGTGAAAATGGACAGATCAATTATTTGAGGGCATAAAATGTTTTGTATGCTGAGCAGATCAGAGCAAGGCAGAAGTGTGAAATGGATAGAAAGATCTAGAATCTAATTGTGTGCTTAATTGGAACTGAATCCAAGCATTTGTAGATGCTACTTTCTTAGTTCAATATTTTTTTGTAATTTCAATTATACTTTGTAAGGCAGTGAGCCTTTCTCTCTTTTGAGTAGTGAGCTCTAGGCAGTGTGCCTGAATGCAAGTGCATTCCCCTTTCATCATACTTTTAACATAATATACTTTGTGGATTAATCTCCATCGTGTTTTTTCCCCTAACAGGGTTTCCATGTAAAAATGTTGGTGTTATGGTGTTCTTTAATGTGATTGCATGTTTAATTTTGTTTATGTGTTGTGAATGTTATTGAAGGTTTAAGATCTGATTTGAAAATTAAATATTGTGGAACACTGATTCACCCCCCCTCTCAGTGTTCCTAGTGTCCAACAATTGGTATCAGAGTGGGTTCCTCTTTTGAAGTTTAACAACTTGAGGTGGATCTTGAATTACAATGGATTTTGGTGGTCTTCAACAACAACTTATGGTGGCACTCGATGATCTTGATCAGTCCAAAGCAGAGGTCATGGAACTAAAAGAAAATCTTGTCAATGCCAAAAAATTCATTCAATCATTGAAGGATAAGATAAATGGGTCAAGAGAAAAGAGGAAGGAAATGTGTGATCAGTTGAAGCAAAAAGAAAGCAAAGGTCCGGATGATGTCCATCTGAATCAAACCCTAAGGGAAATAACATAAGAATGTGAAAAGCTTGCTAAGGACAATACATCTCTAAAGCTTGAAATGGAATTTGTGGCGATGAAGTTCACCAAAGAATTGAAGAAAGAAAGAAGAATGATGAGAATCTAGCCCAGTCCCTGAAAGAAAAAATTGAAGAATTCAACAAAATTAACAGTGGATTCATTCAGTTGGAAATTGAACTACAACAATCTAGAAACAATGAACAAGAACTTGAGAGATAGGTAGTTATCCTCGGAAATGAGCTTTCCACTACAAATGAATTCAAGGAGAAATTCAGGATAAGCTCTACTAGGCTTGATGAGATAACCAAAGGACAAAAGGATACAAATAACAAACGACGTCTTGGCTATGAGAAGGGTGAGAGCTCTGGATCTAAACAAAAGAACCTTGAAAAGAAGAACAAAGGCAAAAGACATCCAGTAAGGAAACCCAATGCTCAAAACTTTAATGGATATTGCTTTGTTTGTAATAAATTTGGACATATGGCTTCTCATTGTAGAAGAAAGATAAATCCTAGTGCTCCATCATTTTCTGGTCAGTTTTTTAATTGGAAGAAGTTTGGTCATAAGGCATTAGAATGCAGAAATATGGCTATTAGTGCAAGAAAAATTAAATGCTATACCTGTGGAAGATTTGGACATGTTGCTAATCAATGTAGATCAGGAGGAAATTAGTGGAATGGATGGTATAGACAAAAGAATCCGGTATGCTACAATTGCAACAATCTTGGGCACATTGCAAAATTTTGCAGGAATAGAAACCTGATAAAAAGAGGTCTAGTTTATCAAGGAAGTGTTGGAGTTAAAATGACACTGAGAGGGGGGGGTGAATCAATGTCTTAACAGATTTGACTAATTTTCAAAAATTCAAAAACCATAGCTAAGATTTAATCTCAATATTGCTCTGATTAAAGCATTCATGAGTTGAATGTAATCATTCATAAACAGGATTGAGAAAAGTAATAAACCCAATAGAGAACTGAAACAACAACACTGTAAAGTAGTGAACACACAGAAGAACAAAGAGACACAAGATTTTACCGAGTGGAAAACCCTCGTGGGGTATAAAAACCACTCCCGAAATGCCTTGCAGGCTTAATCTTTTAAACAACTATTCACAATGCCTTATAGGCTAATTTCTGAGCACCAACTCAAGGAGCACCAACCCCTCATTTTGAAACACCAATTTCAAGGAGCACCAACCCCTCAAATTGATTTGAACAATAATAATGACTCTGAGGATTTATCTGTTTTCAGTTAAGCACATATCTCTCTGTTTTCTCGTCTACAGTTTATTCATACATTTCCATACAGACAAGGAATGATAGTCTCAGAATTACAACCAAGGATTTTTCACTGTTTTCAACACAGGTATTTATATACATTTTCAGAAGATCTTAAGTGAATGCATTTTTCACTAGAATTTGAAACTCACTTGTTAATTTTAGCAGAATAATGACAGTCTGTAGATGATGGTAAAAATCAAGAGTAATGCTTATCCAGAGAGCTGCAAATCATGCATTATTTCAAAAATGCAACTGTTCAAAAAGAAACTCAATGAATATTCTGCCATGTTACGGTTCTAAGATTTGATGCCAACCAATGATGTCGGCCTGCAACTATCTTTAGAAATTCACCATGTTGGCCACATTGTATGAGTCAGTTAATCATTCACCGAGACATCCAGATAGTCCCACCGAAGGCAATTAAATCACTAGACATTCCCTTTAGATATCGCTTTTGCCATGACCCATCAGAGTCGGGGAGAAGTCATAACGAAGATCTTTATGTTTCCCCAAGATCACATTTCTGTTATATTTGTTTCAGTCGCTGAGATACAAGAGTCTTTCTCACTGAGACGCCCTTTTCGTTTCATTCACTGTCGTTGTAACCTTTTGATATCAGAAAGACCCTATGCAGATCACACTGTGTTTCACCGAAAGTCTCCTATTATCTCTTATGTGTCGCTGTGACATTCTACTGTCGGGAAGACCTCATATAGATAATAATTTTTTATACCGAAGGTTATCCGATCATCCAGTGTCACTGAGACAATCCATAATTGGGGAGAGATCCCAACGAATTCATTGAGACATACCAAAACATCTTGTGATTCATACTTGATCACCAAGACATTACCAATCTCTCACCGAAAGCCATACATTAGATTTTGTTGTCAAGACTTGACGGGTTCGCTGAGACTCTTCATCAAAACTCATGAGTCTTACCAAAAAGTATTACCAACGGTTGGTAAGACATAACAGTTCTCTCACTGAAAAAGTAACCTTCATTCTTATGAGAGTCGCTATAGCATACCATCATCGGGGAGACCTCTCGTAGAATGCATGAGTCATACCGAAAGTATTTATGCATAAGTTGGTAAGACACCACGAAATCGTTATGACATTTCAGCAAAGCCACAACCTTTGCTGATAATACCTTTTAGTGCACGGTCGGTGAGACAATTTGTCTTCGATGAGACTATATATCGAATACAACACTCCTACCGATATGTTCCTTTTCCTTCGGTCGGTGAGACAAAAGAGAAGTCATGTTGAAAGTTGCCTGTGAAACACATGTGTAATGTCGGCAAGACCGAGGGTCACTCGCTGAGACCTCACGCTGAAAACCCTAACTCTTACCGATGTATCTTCCTGCCACCAGTCGGTGTGACAAAGTGCAATCGCTATGACTTGACACTGAAAGTAACATGTCTGGCCGAAGTGAATCTTTAATGTGCCAGTTGCCAAGACACAAAGCGCTTGATGAAACAACATGCCGATAGGGATCACTTACACCGAAGAACCTCCTTATGTATTAGTTGGTGAGACCCAACTCATTCGGTAAGACCTCTCAGCGGTGAACAAAACTCATGCCGATAGACCTTTCCACTGTCGCCAAGACCACTTGAATGTCATGCCGATACTCCTTTCCTCTATCGCCAAGACCACTTGAATGTCATGTCGATAGTCCTTTCCTCTGTCGCCAAGACCACTTGAATGTCATGCTGATATGATACCCAAAGTAGAATTTTTTCATCAAGGACAAACCAACCAGAGCACAACTGAGAACCAACAAAATCCCCCTTTGTCCTTGATGGAAAAACACAAATGAATCTCCCCCTTTTTTCCACAATGACAGAGATAGAAGAGAAGAATGTGTATTGCTGTGTAACACAACTGAGAATCCAACCAAAATATCATGAGAAACAGCTGCAAAAAAAAGAGTAACAGTGCAGCAACCAAGATTGTAGGAGAGCTGTAAGTGAAACAAAATATATAACATGCTCCCCCTAAGCTGAAGCTTGGTGAATTAGAGAAGTAACAATTGAGAGATAACTCCCAATCGAAGTCTCAACCTTTCAAATAACTCTTTTGCTAAGGGCTTAGTAAAAATATCAGCCACCTGATCTTGTGATCCAACAAAATGTAAACATACTTCATTAGCCAGTACCTTTTCTCACAGAAAATGAAACTTGATAGCAATATGTTTAGTGCGAGAATGCATAATAGGGTTTTTGGAGATATTTATCGCACTTGTGTTATCACAGAGAATTGAAACAGGTTTAGGAACTTCAATACCCATATCTTATAGAGTTTGACTCATCCAAAGAACTTGAGTACAACATGAAGTGGCAACAATGTATTCTGCTTCAGCAGTAGAAAGAGAAAAAAATTCTTGTTTCTTGCTGTGCCATGCCACTAAATGATCACCAAGAAAGAATGCAACACCACTGGTGCTTTTCCTATCATCCAAACAACCAACCCAGTCAGCATCAGTATAAGCAATCAAAGAGAAATCATTGCTTCTAGGATACCAAAGACCATAATCAAGAGTGCCCTGAATATATTTAAAAATCCTTTTAATAGCAATGACATGGGATTCTTTAGGTGATGCTTGAAACTGTGCAACAGTGCAAACTACATGCATGATGTCAGGTCTAGAAGCAGTTAAATATAACAAACTACCAATCATTGATCTATATTTAGTTTGATTTGAATCAGGAGAATCATCAACCTTAGTAAGTTTGCATCTAGTAACCATTGGAGTGCTAACTGGATGGCATTCATCCATTTGAAATTTCTTAAGCATCTCTCTAGCATACTTGGTTTGAGAAAGAAATATTCCATTTTCGCGTTGAGAGATTTGAAGACCCAAGAAGAAATTTAATTCTCCTAATAATGACATTTCAAATTCAGATTCCATTAGCTAAGAGAATTTTTTACTCAAAGTAACATTGTTGCAGCCAAAGATAGTGTCATCAACGTAAATTTCAACAACTAGAATATCAAAACCTTCAGTTTTAACATAAATATTGCTATCTACACCTCCTCTAACAAAACCATTTGAAAGCAAATGACTGTCCAGCCTAGAGTACCAAGCTCTAGGTGCTTGTTTTAAGCCATAGAGGGCCTTTTTCAACTTATAAACATGGTTAGGATTATCTTTGCAAATGAATCCTTCAGGCTGTTCAACATAGACCTCTTCATCTAAGTAGCCATTTAAAAAGGCAGTTTTGACATCCATTTGATAAACAGTAAAGTCTTTATAAACAGAATAAGCCAATAATATTCTAATAGATTCTAATCTAGCAACAGGTGCAAAGGTTTCACCAAAATCAATACCTTCTTGTTGAGCATAGCCTTTGCAGACAAATCTTGCTTTGTTGCGAACAACATTACCATTTCCATCAAGCTTGTTTCTGTATATCCATTTTCCTCCAATGACATTCTTGTCATCTGGTCTTGGGACTAACTCCCAAGTTTGATTTTTCTCAATTTGATCAATTTCTTCATGCACAGCATTAAGCCAACATGAGTTTGTGAGAGCTTCATTAAAAAATTTAGGCTCAAACTGAGTAACTAGACTGAAAGCTATTTGTGCCTTTTCATTAGATTTTGCAGCCTTTCTTCTGGTTTGAACTCCTGCATTTTTATCCCCAATAATCTGATCTTTGGGATGATATTTAGTTAGAACTTTTGATGCAACCTTTTCAGGACTTGTTGTTTCATTATTAGGGCTTGCTGAATCAGTATTAGGCTTTGCTGTTTCAGCTCCTTCAGAAATTATCTCTAGTTCAAGTTCTTCTTCCTCATTATCCTGCAAAGATTCAGCATACAAATGTGGTCTTTCATCAAATTTTACATTAACAACTTCAACAATCTTATTAAGCCTTTTGCTAAGGAATTTATAAGCTTTGTTGTGAGTTGAGTATCCCAAAAAGATACCCTCATCACTCTTTGATTGAAAGATCCCAAGGTTATCATCATCTTTCTTGATAAAACACTTACTTCCAAAAATTTTAAAGTGTTTGACAGAAGCAGTTTTTCCATACCAAATTTCATAAGGAGTGTGTTTAGATTTCACCCTAAGCTGCACTCTATTCAAAATGTATACAGCTGTATGAACAACTTCTTTCCAATACATATTAGACAAATTAGCTTCATCTAGCATGGTTCTAGCCATTTCTTTTACAGTTCTATTCTTACGTTCAACTACCCCATCTTGTTGAGGTGTTTTTGTTGTAGCATACTGTCTTTTAATACCGTGTTGTTCATAGTAATCAATAAACTCTTGACAAGTGAACACACCTCCTTTGTCAGATCGCAGATATTTAAGTTTCAAATCAGATTCCTTCTCAACCAATTTACGAAAGATTTTAAACCTTTCAAATGCTTCTGATTTGTGCTTAAGAAATGTGACCCAAACCATTCTAGTATAATCATCCACAAACAACATAAAGTACTTTTCACCATTAATAGACCTTGTTCTGGTTGGTCCACATAAATCAGTATGCACAAGCTATAAAGGTTTTGAAGAAGAATGTTCTTTTGTTTTGAAACTGAATTTTGTTTGTTTACCACTTAGACATTCTTTGCACACAAAATTTTCTGGCTTGTTAAGGATTGGTAAACCTCTAACATTTTGATTCTTACTGATTCTAACCAGATTTTCAAAGTTTATGTGTCCTAATATTTTATGCCATAACCAAATTTCTTCAATTTGGCCCATTAAACACATACCTTGATTATTGTCATTGCTTGATGTGTCGAGAAGATTGTACACATTTCATTTTGTCCTCCTTCCAGTTGCAATAGCCTTTCCAAGCTTGTTCTTATCTCACATCCCTGCGAAGTGAAAAGAACATGATAACCACTATCACAGATTTGACTCACACTTAGAAGATTGTGCTTGAGACCTTCCACATAGTACACATTACAGATAGGAGTGTCTTCATTTAGAAGAAGTGAACCTCTACCTTTAATTTGAATACCAGAGTTATCACCAAAATTAACATAACCACCTACATAATCTTCAAGATTTATAAACTTATCCTTGTCACCAGTCATATGGTTAGAACATCCACTGTCCAGGACCCATAAGTCCTTTTTCTTGGAATGAAAAGCAGTTTGAACCAACATAGTTTGCTCAATGTTGTTAACAGTCTTAGGTTTCCAAACCTTTTTAATTTTCTGCTGTTTAGATTGCAGATCAGTTCTGCACTGTTTGACAGAATGTCCCAAAGCATTGCATTTAAAACATCTGATCTGTCTAACAAAACCATAGTGTTTCCTAAGACCAAACCTGGGTATTCTAGGTTTCATAAACCTGCAAGTGCTCACCTTATGGCCAAATTTGTTGCAAAAAAAACAATAACCATAGAAGAAAGGATTGACTATGTATGAAGATCTATTACCTCTTAAAGACTGAACATGATCCTTACCAAATTTTGAGTGATTTGAACAAGAACCTTTTACTTCAGAAGAGGGGTTTTGTTTTGCATGGTCAATTGAGCATTCACCCTTTTCAAAACCAACACTAGTTTTATCTTTGTACATCTTCTGCTTGCTGAGCATCTCATTCAGTTTTAGAGTGCTTTCATATTTTTCAATTTCCTTCCTAAGACGAACTACTTCTTGTTCCAGTTTTTGAATTTCTTGATCTTTGAAGGCTACAGTCTCTCGAAGACAATCTTCCACTCTTTTAGCTTCTTCAAGCTAAGTTTTCAGAGAGACCATTTCTTGATCTGGTTTATGTTCTTGAGCAAGAACTTGTTTTTTGAGTTTTTTGACCTCTTGTAAAGCACATTTCAGCTCACTTTCAAGATCTACTTCACCTTCTTCAATGTCAATGGTGTTTGAATCATTTTTTTGAGTACTTTTAGCCATGAACAAAGTTTCATATTCTTCAGCTGATGAATCTTCAGACTCAATATCATATTCATCCTTACTAAACAGACTTTTCTTCTTTTTGAAATTGAAGTTTTGTTTAGGTTTGAAGGCCTTCTTTTGAGGCAGTTTTTTAGTTGTCTCGTTGTCATAGATTTGATCATCATAGGGACACTTTGCAGCAAAGTGACCTATTTTGCCATAGTTAAAACATTTAAAGGGTAGTTTTCCCCTATATTTTCCTGATCCCTTTTTAAGTCTTCTAACAAAATGGGATTCTTTAGAATCAGACAACTTTGATTCACTGACTTCGACTTTTTCTTTCTTTTCAGTGTTAAAGGCAGTTTATTTTCCCGTTGAATTGTTTTTGCTAGTTCTCATTTCATAGGCAGTAAGTATTCCTTGCAGGCTGTCTAAGGTAAGCTGATCAAAGTGTTTCTTTTCTTCTAGGGCTGAAACCTTAGATTCAAATTTGGATGGTAAGGTTCTAACAACCTTTGTGACCACATCAAATTCATTAACCTCTTGACCTAGACCTTTCATTTCATTGACAACTTCATCAACTCTTAGGAAATATTCAGCCACTTTTTCATCATCCTTCATTTTTAACTCGTCAAACTGATGTTTGAGAGTAATGATTTTAGATAGTTTGAATTTCTCATTCCCTTGATATATAGTTTCAAGTTTTTCCCAGATTTCATGAGCAAATTTGCAATGCATGACTTTAATGAACACATCTTTAGTTAATCCACACAAGATGGCATGCTTAGCTCTGGCATTTGTTTCATACCTCTTTTTTTCAGCAGCATCAGTGGGAATAGTGGCTAGTACATTGTATGCATTTAAAACAATGCTCCAAACATCAACATCAAAAGAAATAAGAAAAGCTTCCATTCTGATTTTCTAGAACACATAATCTGTTCCATCAAATAACGAAGCTCTGGTTACAGAGGCACCATCTTGAGAATGATCCATTAAAACAAACTCCAAGACCAAGATCAATCTAAGGTGATTAAAACCTATCAGAGGACCCTACGCTCTGATACCAATTATTGGAGTTAAAATGACACTGAGAGGGGGGGGGTGAATCAGTGTCTTAATAGATTTGACTAATTTTCAAAAATTCAAAAACCATAGCTCAAATTTAATCTCGATATTACTCTGATTAAAGCATTAATGAGTTGAATGTAATCATTCATAAACATGATTGAGAAAAGTAATAAACCCAACAGAGAACTGAAACAACACTGTAAAGAAGTGAACACACAGAAGAACAAAGAGACACAAGATTTTGTCGAGTGGAAAACCCTCCTAGGGTATAAAAACCACTCCCAAAATGCCTTGCAGGCTTAATCTTTTAAACAACTGTTCACAATGCCTTATAGGCTAATTTCTGAGCACCAACCCCTCATTTTGAAACACCAATTTCAAGGAGCACCAACCCCTCAAATTATTTTGAACAATAATAATGACTCAGAGGATTTCTCTGTTTTCAGTTAAGCACATATCTCTCTGTTTTCTCATCTACAGTTTATTCATACATTTCCATACAGACAAGGAATGATACTCTCAGAATTACAACCAGGGATTTTTCACTGTTTTCAACACATGTATTTATATACATTTTCAGAAGATCTTTAGTGAATGTGTTTTTCACCAGAATCTGAAACTCACTTGCTAATTTTAGCAGAATAATGACAGTCTGTAGATGATGGTAGAAATCAAGAGTAATGCTTATCTAGAGAGCTGCAAATCATGCATTATTTCAAAAATGAAACTGTTCAAAAAGAAACTCAATGAATATTCTACCATGTTACGGTTCTGAGATTTGATGCCAACCAATGATGTCGGCCTGCAACTATCTTTAGAAATTCGCCATGCTGGCCACATTGTATGAGTCAGTTAATCATTCGCCGAGACATCCAGATAGTCTTGCCGAAGGCAATTAAATCGCCAGACATTCCCTTTAGATATCGCTTTCACCATGACCCATCAGAGTCGGGGAGAATTCATAACGAAGATCTTTATGTTTCCCCGAGATCACATTTCTATTATATTTGTTTCAGTCGCTGAGACACAAGAGTCTTTCTCACCGAGACTCCCTTTTCGTTTCATTCACTGTCACTATAACCTTTCGATATTGGAAAGACCCTATGCAGATCACATTGTGTTTCACTGAAAGTCTCCTTTTATCTCTTATGTGTCGATGTGACATTCTACTGTTGGGAAGACCTCATATAGATAATACTTTTTTATACCAAAGGTTATCCTGTCATCAGGTGTTGCTGAGACAATCCATAATCGGGGAGAGATCCCAACGAATTCATTGAGACATACCAAAACATCCCGCGATTCATACTTGATCGTTGAGACATTACCAATCTCTCACTGAAAGCCATACATTAGATTTTGTCACCAAGACTTGACGGGTTCGTTGAGACTCTTCATCGAAACTCATGAGTCTTACCGAAAAGTATTATCAACGGTTGGTAAGACACAACAATTCTCTCACCGAAAAAGTAACCTTCATTCTTATGAGAGTCACTATAGCATACCGTCATCGGGGAGACCTCTCATAGAATGCTTGAGTCATACTGAAAGTCTTTATGCACAAGTCGGTAAGACACCATGAAATCGTTATGACATTTCAGCGAAGCCACAACCTTTGCCGATAAGACCTTTCAGTGCACTGTCGGTGAGACAATATGTCTTCGATGAGACTATATACCGAATACAACACTCCTATCGATATGTTCCTTTTCCTTCGGTCGGTGAGACAAAAGAGAAGTCATGCTGAAAGTTGTCTGTGAAACACATGTGTAATGTCAGCGAGACCGAAGGTCACTCGTTGAGACCTCACGCCGAAAACCCTAACTCTTACCAATGTATCTTCCCGCCACCAGTTGGTGTGACAAAGTGCAATCACTATGACTTCACACCGAAAGTAACATGTCTAGTCGAAGTGAATCTTTAAAGTGCCAGTCGCCAAGACACAAAGCGCTTGATGAAACAACATGCCGATAGGGATCACTTACACCGAAGAACCTCCTTATGTATTAGTCGGTGAGATCCGACTCATTCGGTAAGACCTCTCAGCGGTGAACAAAACTCATGCTGATAGACCTTTCCATTGTCACCAAGACCACTTGAATGTCATGCCGATAGTCCTTTCCTCTATTGCCAAGACCACTTGAATGTCATGCCGATAGTCCTTTCCTCTATCGCCAAGACCACTTGAATGTCATGTCGATAGTCCTTTCCTCTGTCACCAAGACCACTTGAATGTTATGCCGATATGATACCCAAAGTAGAATTTTGTCATCAAGGAAAAACCAACCAGAGCACAACTGAGAACCAACAGGAAGAAATTCACAGAAAAATAACAAAGGAAAAGAAAAAGCATCTATAGAAGAGATAAGAGATCAAATGAAGAAAACATGGGTAAAGAAAAGTGAATCTGATGAAGGAAATAAGGATGTACTGGAAGCTCCCTTCGGTAATTCTTCTGGCAATTGATTTCAGGCCAGAGGCCTAGGGGGAGTTTCTCATGAAAAATCCTTTGCCCCCCTATGTATAATTGGCCCCGAATCGTTGGATGCCGTCAGTAGTTGTGTTATTCTATGAAAAATGTATCTATAATCATTTGTTGTGTTAGATGAAATGTTGAAAGTCTTAAGTTGGATTCTTCACTTGTTGTCTGAGTTTTCAGTGTAACCAAAACTTCTAGGGCAACACATTTAATGCAACATAAAGTTAAGTATGTGAAGTTATAAAAGGGAATTTGAAACCCTAATTCATCATTTTGTATTGAAAGGAAATAGTTGGAGAGCACTTTCAGCAAAATTCTGAATGTGTGAATGGTCATTCTAGCGGCGAATTCTTTAGGTATCTCTATTTCTTATCAATTTCATATCTATTTGGCGATTGGTAGAACCTTACTTGGCACAAAAATGAAGCAAACCAAAGGAATAATAATCTTGGATGAGTATAGCAGTTAAAAAGTTAGGGATGAAAGAAATCTATTGTCTCCTGCCGAATTGAGGAGGCTTGAAGGATTGAAGCATAATAATTTGGATATATGGAATTAATTTCCTCATTTTGTCAATACGAAAGTGATTTAGTTTATCTTAAACAGATTGGACAGTGATATCCTCACTTTGGATAAACCCTATCAAATCTCAGAGGATGTAATCAAGAATCTAACAGGTCTATGCAATGTTGGTAATATTCCAAAGAAGAAATCAATTTGAAATTTTATGTCGAAGCCCTAACCAGACTAAGGGGAGATCAGAGGGATCTAATAATTTCATTGATTAAAGATCAGTTGACAAGGTATGTTGCACATGGAATATGATATAAGATCTTCTTCAGAAACTAAGAAGGATCAACCTCAACAGGTGTTGTATATATCACTCATAAAATGATAATAGAAAATGAAGACTTTGACCTATGTAGTCTGATGAATGATCAACTGATGGAGAATGTACAATTAATGAAGGATATTGACTACTCCTTCAGGTTTGGCACTCTTGCAATATGTATTATGATGTATTTTCTTAATTGCTTTCCTCTGAATGACAATGTGGTGTGGAAAGAAAATGTACCGGTTTGCAAGCAAATACTTGTGTATTACAACTCTTTTGAAAATGGGGAATGATTTTATGAAAAATTGTTTAGAAAGGTGCTAGAAAAGTTTGGGGCAAGTGTTATTCCTCTTCTGGTAAAAATAACTGAAGTTGGATCATCATCTAGAAAGGCAGAGAAAAAGCAGAAGAGAGGAAGAGATATGGCTGGTGTCACTCCTTTGGCACCCAAGTCAGCAAGAGTTGAGGAAAAAGGAAAAGAATATATGGTTGTGGATGAAGTTGATGAAGACTCTGAGGAATATACTCCAAGATAAGAACCAAAACTAGTTGAATCGGTTGTGGAAATTGAAGAAGAGAGTGACGATGAAGGTGCTTTGTTTAAAGCAAAGATATTGTAGATTATTCACGATGAGGATGGAATGCAAAAGATAACTGATATATGGTTGAATTGACCATCCTATGATAAGGATGTCATTGAGGACACTTTGGGAAGATACTTTTCTGATAACAATATTGAATTGGAGAGTTTGCAGGATGTTCTCCCAGAAGAATTGATTGAGTGTGTTAAGGAGGCAATGGAATCTATGCCTCTAGATAGGAAAGAGGAGGAAATAATTTCCCATTTGAAGATGCAGTTTTGGCTATCTCTTGCTAAACTGAAAAAGAAAATGAATGTGCTAAGACAGTGCATTGATTTGGCCAATAAAGTCTTCAATTACTGTCTAATTAGGTGGCCTCATGTGGTTGGAAAGTACAAGGATAGGTTGGAGGAAATTGAAAAAGAGCTTGTTAGAATTGTACAAGACTACATTATGTTTTTTGATAAGGATGGAAAGGTTAAGAAAAAGGTTCATGATCTGTAGGCTAAGCATGCAAAGGTTCACTTTGCTAGAAATACTCTCATGGACACCTTCTAGAGAGTAAAAGACCTGACTGAAGGCAGATTAGAGCAGATGATTGAAGTGCTAAAGATAGGAGAAAAGCTAGAAGAAGCAATCACCATTCCTAAATCCCTTGTCTAGATTATCAATATAACATCAAAGAATAAAAAATTTATTATATCTATTGGGGTTGCAGTGGACTCTTGGAAGAAATTTCTTCTAGAAATTAAAGCTAATTATAAAATAATCTTCTGATTATTACAACAGTTTCTCAAATTTTGATCCAACTCTCAATTTTGCAAAAGGGAAAGAATAGGAAGAGAAGTATAGTAAAATATTACAAGGAGAGTGGAAGAGATAGAAGCTTTGTCATTGATGTCAAAGGGGGAGAGAATGCAGTGAAAAATTTCTTTGACATCCAAGGGGGAGCAGCAATTTTAGTTTTGTTGAGTTTTTTGGTTTTGACACTTTGTCAATTTTTCACTAAGTGTTACCATCAATGCCAAAGGGGGAGATTGTTGGCATATGGCTTTGAGAGATCTTTTTTGGCTACTTATGTTGTCATTGATGGCAACTGGAGTCAATAGTATGGTCCACAATGTTAGTATTGCTTCTACCGGCATGGGAAGACCGATAGAAAGAATGAAGAATAGGACATCTGGTTGAAAAGCTGATTTGATCACTTCACCGGATCATTATTTTGTGGTGTGGATCTCTAGGGAAGTCTTCCTAGCATGTGTACTATCCTACTAATGAGTTTTGTGGTGTTGCATTAGTCATTGTTCAAGTTAAGAGGTTTGGTAATATGGTTCATGGTTTATTCTCTCATCGTGGTTGACATGTTTTATATGGCGTATCTTGGATGTATGTGGAGTATGTATTTAGTTATTTATTATGTTTTGAACTTTGTTTTGGGTCCCTACTAAAAGTATAGCCAGCTTGTGAGGGCATGCATCAACTCTAATTAATGATTTGAGCTGACAGAAGCAAGAATATTATATTTTGTTGAGAAGTCGACATACAATGAATTCCTAATTAGTGGGTATATAAAGGAGAACAAAAAATAATTTTGGTGTACATGTGAAGTAATTGTGAACAAGATATAAGTGTATGTGTAGAAGAGAGTGAAAATGAACAGATCAATTATTTGAGGGCATAAAATGTTTTGTATGTTGAGCAGAGCAGAGCAGGGTAGAAGTGCAAACTGGATAGAAAGATCCAGAATCTGATTGTGCGCTTAATTGGAACTGAATCCAAGCATTTGTAGATGCTACTCTCTCAATTCAATATTTTGTTGTAATTTCAATTATACTGTGTAAGGCAGTGAGTCTTTCTCTCTTTTGAGCAGTGAGCTCTAGGCAGTGTGCTTGAATGCAAGTGCATTCCCCTTTCATCATACTTTTAACAAAGTATACTTTGTAGATTAATCTCCACTGTGGTTTTTCCCCTAACAGGGTTTCCACATAAAAATCCTGGTGTTATGGTGTTCTTTAATGTGATTGCATGTTTACTTTTTTTTATGTGTTGTGAATGCTATTGAAGGTTTAATTATTATTGTTGGTAGTTTAAGATCTAATTTGAAAATTAAATATTGTGGAACACTGATTCACCCCCCCTCTCAGTTTTCCTAGTGTCCAATAGTGATCTCCTTTTGGGGATGACCCAAGGCATTAAGACTGCAATGTATCTTTCATGTTGACCCAAAAGGCCCCCTCTTTTCTTTTTCTTTGCCTTTCCTTTTGTCTTTTCTTATGTTTTCCTTTTGGGGATGACGCAAGGCATTCAAACTGAAATATCTCTTTCATGTTGACCCAAAAGGACCCTTTTTCCTTTTTCTTTTCCTTTTATTTTTTCTTTTTCTTTCCTTTTCCTTTTGGGGATGACGCAATGCATTGATACTGCAATGTCTCTTTCATGTTGATCCAAAAGGCCTCTTTTCTTTGCCTTTTCTTTTGTCTTTTTATTGCCTTTCCTTTTGGGGATAACACAAGGCATTGAGACTGAAATGTCTCTCTCATGTTGACCCAAAATCTTTTTCATTTTCTTTCACCTTTTTGTTTTCTTTTTGCTTGTGTTTTCCTTTTGGGGATGATGCAAAGTGTCGAGACATCCAATGTCTCTTCCATGTTGACCCAAATGGATCATTATTTTTCTTTTTTTTTTCTCTTTCTGTGTTATTCTTCTAGTTCTATGTATTTGGGGAATGATGACAGTTCTGAGCTCTTTACAAAACATTGCAGCAATGAACATATTGATCCCAAATCCTTAGTTTCCTTATGTGTTTGGTGTTTTCCTTTTGAGGGAAACCCCTTTATTTTAATTTTTCCTTTCTTTCACATGACGTAGCCTTACTTGGAAACATATGACTTGGCATAGGGGCTTTCCAACTTGGTTCTCATGTCTTCTTTCTTTTTTCATTTTTCATTTGCTACTTTAAATTAATTGCTCACAATACGGTGTGTAGCAATTCCTTTAAAGTGGGGGCATACATTGGCATTATTCTTGGTTCTTAGTGCAATCTTCTTACTTCATATGATGTGTTTTGTTGCTTTGTTGATGACATTTGGTGTGATGTCCTTCATGAGCGTGATCTATCTTATCATATTGCATTCCTCTTGGTGGCTTGATGTGACACACTGCATCCCCTAAGTTGTGAATTTTCTACTCTTTGATTGGTCCTCTCTTGGAGACATTAGACACAATTTTCCCTAAGTTAAAGAGCTCACATGAACTAAGCAAGACTCCTTTGAACATCCTTTGCATGTTTCATTATGCATTTGTTATATGGCCACCTTGCATAGCACAGCTTGCATGCCTGTAGTGCCATCATGTTTGTTCATGAGCTCCAAGCATACAAATTTTTGCTTGTCTTGTGAAGCTTGAAATGCCATTTTCTTTTGTGGCACCTTATTAAAGTTATTAGGAGGTTTAACTTTGGTTTGGTTGAGCGGGAAGCCCATTTCAAGGCATGAATTTTCCCCATAGCCTCTTGCGTGTGTGTGAGTGCATACTAGCCATGAGTGTATGTTTCTCATCTTTTAGGCCTTTTCACCTGGCAGACAACCATGATTTTTGTCACCTTAGAGTGATTATACATTCCTTTTTCTAGACAAACAGCCTAGATCTGATCCACAACATGATGGAAAAATGATTGAAGCTTGATCCTACTTTCTCCTTCTCTCTCTTTCATTCTTTTTCATCATTTTCATGTGTGTTCTTTTGTGCTAATGTTTTGTTTTCCATGGGATCTTGATCCTGGGGGCTTGATCATCCCTCTTGATTGTTGTTGTCTCATCTCACCGAGCATCCATGCATTTGGATCCCTCTTGATGTGCATGTTGGGCTACTTTAGTGTGAGTTTGAAGCAAATTCATCCTCTCACTAAAGTGGGGGCTTAATGTGTTGCCAAAAAATGTATAGTTGGACATTTTTATGCTCACTTGAGTCTCTCTCACAGACTTTGGCTTGATTTTTCTTAGATTTAATGTTGTAATGTGGTCAACACATTCACATTAGGTCTTGGACCCTTGTGAAACATTAAGAATTCTAGGATGTCTTGTAAAAGTGTTGTGAAGTGTTGTAACCAACTTTCACACATTTCTAGGACCCTTTCATTATAATTCACTTAAATAACCTTTTTTTATCACTTACCAAGTCTTATTTCAAAGTGTTGAAAATAGTTGTAACAAACTTTCATACTTTTCTAAGCTTTCCATCAATAATTTGACCCTTTCTTATGTTTAAATGACCCCTTAATGCACTTTCTGGCCTACTTAAGTGTATTTTTTAGAATATTCCTATAAAAAATTATTAAATATAGTTTAATCCCTGATACCTAGTAAAATTGCCCTAGTGGGACTAAGTCACCACCTGGGGTGGCTTAGTCCCACTAGGCACAAAAATCAAAATTATTTCAAAATTCTAGCGAGATTTTATTGTCTTAACCTTAAGGTTGGCCTGTGATGTGTTATTTTCAAGAAATTTAGTAAAATCAAGTATAAATAAAGGGTTTTCCCCTCATTTTTCATCTCCTAATCTCTTACAATCTTTTAATTTCTTTAGTGCATTTACTTAATCATTCTCAAGCATTCAAAGCAATATCAAACATCCATTGGAGCATCTTGTTGCATATCTTCAGATTTCTAAGTCAAGGGTTTGGTGAGTTGGAGCATTGCATGTTGTTCATTCATCATTCTCTTTCCATTTCATTTCATTTTCTAGGGTTTGACCAAGGCAAACCCCTATTCTCTAACCCTTAACCCTTTTTCCCCTCTTTACATGTGTGTTTTGCAAGTCTGGTATGCAGATTTGTCAAAGAGAAAGGTGTTAAAAAGTGGTCAACAATCCATCAAAGTCATTCAAGTCAACAAAGCCTTAATTGAAGCTTGGAGACCTCTTTCAGCCCGTTTTCTATAGAATCTGAATTGGACACCTATTAGGAAGGGAAGTGCAGACTGAAGGCAACAGATTCCTGCCCCGCATTTCCTGAGATTCCTAGGTGGACTAAGTCATCATCAGTTGTGAATTAGTCACACTGCTTGGCCTAAAAATTGGTTTTTACATTTCTAAGTACCCATTTGGCAGAAACTTCTTTCGGCAGTATCTCCTTGAAATAGGACTAAGTCGCCTAGCTTCGCGTAAGTATCCTAGTGGACTTCAATAGAAAAATTTACAAAATTCCAGAGCCTCTCTACATCACATTTTAGTTTCCAAGTGCACCCCTCCAGTCTCATTTATTTATGTTACTGTTTGTTTGCATTCTTAGGTCATTTTGCATACATCATTGTGTTTTCAAACATCTTTCATTTCTTAGGTTTTGCATTATTATTCATTATCTTTTACCAGTTCTTTACATTTAGGACATTACATCTAGACATATTTCAATCATAAAATCATTAGTATTGAGTGAACCTCCAATTTTTTGTGGGATACCTTTCTCCTTTTAGGTGAAAAACCCTAGAAGTGTAAGAGAGCACCCTCCTACAAAATTTTTTGGTTCACTTGGTAGCCCTTGAGTTCCATAATCCACCTTCAATCTCTTCTAAGAATGTTTCCTTAAGCTATACTGCATAGTATGCATATAAAGCAAGTCCCTCATACCTTCCATTGTTCGAAACCACCACTCACTGTCTTGCTTGAAATGATGCCTCCATATGCACAATAGCATGTTTTAAAATCATGGTTGCCAGTGATTGACCATTAAGATCACTACTTTCATCAAGATACAATGATCCTTTTTTCTTCAAACTCAAGAAATTAGGAAAGATAACATTGTGAATTGTTTTTTGTGTAGGGTTTGATTTTCTTGCACATTTACTACTTTGTTAACTTCCTTTAAGATTGGATATCACACCCTTAGCTGCAATCTCAAATAGCTCACTCACTGTCACTTGAAGATTCCTTTCATGAGAATCCTTCTATAAAATCAAACTATGCCTTATGTATATTTTCATGAGACTACAACTTCTATGGTATTATTATGCATTGACGAATGCTATGACTGTCCTACTACAATCCCACTTCCTCACAAATGATTACAATCCAAATGACTATGTATATTTATTCCTCCTCACTGCTTCATAACCAAGCTCTAATTCTTCCCTTATTACCTATAGAGATATGATATAGTCTGCTTGCTTCACCTGATGATTATGTTGTTAATGTGTCTCTCTAGGAAAACTGCACTTTCAATATCAGATAATGAACTCTAGGAAAGTAGTTGCATTACCCTTTATTCTCTTCACTATGAAAGAATAAATAAGATAAGCATAAGAATTAAGGTAATACCCCCAAGTTCAAGCCTACTTCCTTTCCATTTGCATCTTCACTTGTTGCATCTTTTATTGTAGGTCAGTCATTTTTCTTCAAGTTGTTGTTGTCTCCTTTTGTATACTTTTCCATGATCTTGAAAATGCCTTTCCTATGCCTCAAAGAACTGTCACTCTTATTCTTGATTGTACCCTCATTGGATATCATCAAAACCTTGTAGCTTTCATACTATCTTTAATATTGGTCCTTCATAGTGAACGCTATCTTCAATGTCAAATCATCATCATACATTGGGTTGTGACATTAAAAGGTCAATGAACCTATTATCTCAAAACTCTAACTCATTGATATTTTCTATCATGAAACTCCATTCATCTATGAGGGTTGTCACATATAATATATCTTCCCATTAAGGTGAAGAAAGTTGTCTCAAAACATAGTCTATCATAGTCATAGAGTTTTTTAGTTGTCCCTTTTTCAAAACTATCTTCATTTGTACTGTTATCTTTGGATCTTTATTGTTAACACTCCTTCACTAACTCTTCATGGAAAAATTTAGGTTAAATATAGCAATTGGAAAAACCTACATGATTTTTCCCTCAACTCAGTTGAATGATTGGTAGAATCATTCATTCTATTGCTATAAAATGAGCCCCTTTCCTTTCAAAGAAATCAATTCATGATTCACACTCCAATCCCTTCCATATTTGCACGAGTGTAGATTCTTGAATATTTTATTTTTTAACATTGTACATAGACCTAATAGGTGAGGATTCTTTTGAGTGAGTGACCCTTTCTAAGCTCTTATCTTGAGGACTATTGTCCTATTTCATATTCCTTTTTGAGGTATCATCCTAACTATCCTATTACACATAGTGCTCTCATTGCAAGACTGTCCCATCACCTACATTCCTTTTGCTCCCCTCTTCTATCATGCAACCTCTTGCATTAATTTCCCTTGGTCTCGACAATTATTGTATTTAGATTATCTTGCATATATTTCCTATTGCATGTAAAAAAATCCTCCTTGCCGTGAGTACTTGCATGAAGTAAGCATTGTTGGAGTGTCATCTTCCCTTCTCATTGTAATCTCCTTCAAGATACACATTAAATCTTTTGATCACTTTATTCCATAGCATTTGTAACTTCCTCTTTGAGTATTTTGGTGTGTTTCCTTAGCCTCTTGTTCTCATGACAGTCATATGACCTTCTTCTATGGACTATATAAACTTCTTTAGTGTAACTATTGTCCTTTCCTTCCTATTATGCAATATCATTCAAAACCTCTACTACTTTTTGATAATGACATATGACTACCATATCTCTATAGGTCTTTAATATAAATAATGGGATATCCTTTAGAAACATCATCATCTCTATTGAAAGTGATGCCATTTCCTTTATGATACCTACCCTCTAGTAGCTTGACTATCCTTTATCTTTTAGCTTATGCACAAGTTTCTTCATTTGGTTTCAATGGCCTTGCATAGCACTTGAAGAAATTTCCATTCATGCCTTACCATTTAACAACCATATAGGTCATATGAAACATAGCTTATTGAAATCACTATTGACACAAAACTCCTGAATATCACCATCCTAGACTGCTAGACAACTTCATTCATGTTACAATGCAAGGTCCCTGTAGGTTGAAAGTATTTCCCTTGAAATTATACCACTGTATTGATAATATCTTGAGGACTAAGGGTCCCAATTGGAGGTAAAGAATAATCTCATATGCATTCATTCTCAGGTTCATATTTCAATTTGTTATATTTATGTGCAACTTCTAATGAGCTTGGTGAACTGTATTGTGTAAAATGAGAAGCTCCTTAAGCCAATTATGTTGTTTCCTAAAGTTGATGGCATGGAAGAATCTGCAACACTGTCTTCCAACATTGAAATCACTAACCTTCAAAACAAAGATATATACTAGGATTGTCCCTTCAACATTTGTGAATTCACTTCCTTAATCAAACCAGTCATTGTCCTTTCATCATCATTTTTTGGAATTTTACTGTACTATGACAATCCTCTCATAATAACCACATTTATTCGAGGCATTTTTTTCAAACAGTTCACTACCTTGTCTATGCTACCACATTTTATCAAATACTTCATTGCCTTGCTACTATGGCTAAAACCCTAAAATAGGTGCTTTTGAACAATCTATGGATGCTTGGAAAAATATATCAAAGCATAATAATAAGCAATAGCTTAGATAAGGCAGTGAAATATTTGAAAAAATGACTCAAATAAATGTTGTCTCAATGTGCTTGTCATAGCATTCCATCACCAAGAGACCACATTTCTTTGAGGCATTTTTTCAAATAGTTCACTTCCTTCTCTATGCTCCTGCCATGTTTGTCATTGGAATATGCATGCCCCTGCCATTATTATTTATTTAACACTTGTCTTAAATTTCTCTTTTATCTAGTACTACCCTTCTACAAGGATGTATTTTGTAAGAATACTATGAAAACATTTGTGATTGTCCTCAACATTATCTTCTTTAGGATGAAACTTCCATCTCAATCAATAATGAAATTGTATGTTTTAAAGAAATTTTTCACCTTCCAGTGTGCCTTGTTTATCATTGTGATCTCTCCTTTAATGCTATTGTCACTTGAAGATTACTATCCTTTATATCATGAAAGTTTTAACAATGCATTGTCATTGTGGTTTAGTCATGCATTCTACTCTTTAAAATTTCCCTATTGTCATGAATTATTCTTACCCTGGGTCATAAGCACTTCCATCAAATTTTTTCTTCATGAAGACTCTAACAATGCCTTGGAACTATCATCTATTGAGTTTTGAATTTATCATTTTATGACTATCTTGTGGAGTGTGATTAAACCCCTTGTCATTGTCATATGAATGGATACTATCACTTGTGATTATCACAGTCCATCTTATTTAACTCTATCCTTGTTGATCATAAATTGTTTAATAACAAATCACTGTAATCAAGGGATTTCTTTTTAGGATTTGTTAGAAAGTTGTTAGCAATAAACAATAAAAATAAACGAAACCCAAAGATCTTACGAAACACAAAGGAAGTAAACGAAATAACAATTATACCTGATTGTTGATACCTCCATGATTCCCTTTCGTAATACCTTCTTACTTGCTAGATAGTGTGGCCCTCAGATTTGTTGTGCGAGCAAAATCTAAAAATTGTCTAAGTCCTACAACAAGCCTTGAAGGATTTGATATGTCTAAACGCCTATACCTATTGCCAATGTCCATGCCTAAAATAAATGCCAAAATTGATCAAATGACTATAATAAATGCTATAATAAATCTAAGAATGCAAATGACTAAATGTATAAAATGTCAGCGTGTCTTTGTGTCCATCGAAAAGTGAGAGGAAGATGGCATTTTATAGAAAATTCCATTTTGAATGGACGGACGAGATAAATTAATGATGAAAACCTAGAATGAGCGATCCAGATTAAACTTGAGAATCCCTAATTAGGGTTAGGGAAAAATCCTTAATCGAACGGTCAACACAAAATCGGATCGACGGTGGAGAATAAATGAGACAAATTAATTAGAAAATAAATATTTTCGAAAAATCAAGAAGATAAGATTGCTTGATTTGCAAGATTCGAAAAATCAAAGAGATAATATTTTGACTGAAGATAAGATTTGGAAAATCAAGAATCTGCCCGATTACTTGATTTTTGGAAGATTAATTACTAATTTGAATTAAATTAATTCAAATTATGGATTTTGAGAGATAATAAATAATCTTTTCAGATTATTTATCAAAACAGACTGATAGTTAAGATTGAGATGACATTTTAAATAATTTAATTTATTTAAAATGAGAAGAATATTAATTGGCAATTAAATAATTAAATTTAATTATTTAACTTAGAAGATAAGATTAATTAATTAAATTAATTAATCAATTTATTTAATTAAAATAGTTAGTGACGTATTAAATAAAATTTATTTATTTAATAATCAAGAAGAAATAAATGACAAAGGGGAATTAAATAAATTAAGAAATTTATTTAATTGAAGGAACTTAGACAATTAATGGCATTATTTAATAAATAAATGAAATTTATAATTTAATAATCATGAAGAATAAATGACATGAATTAATTAAATAATTATGAATTATTTAATCAATAGTCGAATGTGGACCAAGGACATAATTAAATGTCATAATTATGCTAGGGGCCGAAAGTGGTAAAAGCAGAAGCTTGCGGCCTAGGTCATTTTAGGTGTCTACATTTTGCCCCTCTTTGTCATAATGTCGCTTGTCGCAGTGTGACAAAGAAAATAAGTCAAAGTCATGCCCCAGTAGAGGTATGGATTATCATTGCCCCCTCGGGAAATTTTCAAATTTTGGGTCGGCGACAGAAAAATTTGCAAACGGTCTCGATAAATTAATTTGATGACCAGAAAAATAACGGCACAGTCAGTTTCGGATTCTGACATGTTTAAAACAACTTACGAGGAAGTCAAAGGTGTTCAAATGAGCCTCCAGTATTGACCTTGTTTGAAAAATGTCATTTTGACTTTATAAATAGGTTGACAAAGGGGTTAAAGTCAATTCACTTTTACTATTTACCTTGCAAAATTTGAGAGCTTAGAGCGAAAGGCGCAACAGTGAGGATGGTTATTCCAGTGTTAGAGCACCGTGGGGAGATTGTGAGGACCTTCAGATGGCTAGAGGGCTCAGAGCTAGCGGTATGTACTCTTAACTTACTTTGTCATTTTATCATTTTGTGTGTCATTTGATGCTTTCTAGGATAGTCAACGTTTGCGCCGCGACGCATATGCGTTCGCGTAAGTCACAATTGCCTGTGCGTTCGAGGCATTTGATGCGTCGCGACACAAATGCTAAGATGTAACATGTTGCACCGGTGGTTTGAGCCGCATTTGACAATACGTGCGACGCAAGTGACTGATCAAGTCGCATGTGACCACTGGAATGCCGCAATCATTATTTTGTGACGCAATCGCTGTGTTGAATGTCGCAACTGCCAAATCGTGTCACATTTGCCATGTTGTGATGCATTCGCAAAATTTCATGACGCAATTGTGATATCGAGATGCAATTAACATATTGAGACGCATTTGATGTTTTGAACGACGCAGTTGTCTTTTCACGACGCAATTGCTTGGTTGCGACGCACTTGCCTGTTTCTTTAATAAGACTTGTTTTGATGTTTGCGTGACCTTAGTTGCTTTTCATGATGTTGACAGTTGTCCAAAAAGTGTTGATGCAGTGTTTGTCTTTTTGCAGAGGCAGCTTGCCCCTATTTATACAAGAGAGAGCAGATCGACCACTTTTCGGTTCGCCGATCAGTTGGGCCTACGAGAGCGGCGACGATTGATGCGATTGGGTTTATTCTATGCTACGTTCATGCCCGCCATTCGGGTGAACAGGGGATTATTGACTGCACTTTGTGAGCGATGGCATTCTGAGACCTGTTCCTTCCACCTGCCGACAGGTGAGGCCACCATTACTTTGGAGGACGTCTACCGGATTATCCGAGTACCTATTCGAGGGGAGCGGATCGTCTATGATCCACGACATGGAAAGTAGACCTTCCGTGCCTATTATCGAGATTAGGGTGCTGGACTGGGCATTTAGGGCTATGAGATCTGATGGGAGTTCTTAGCAGAGCACTACGGGCGCTTCGATGCATTCCTAGCGACTATGATTGTAGGTATCTTGATTCCTGACCGACGAGGACATGGATTTCCGATTGGTTGGGGAGACGTCCTAGTTGGCATGAGACGAGACAGGACAGTTTATGCATGGGGTCCCTGTTTGCTAGGGATGCTTTACCATCAGCTTCACGACGTCACCTACAGGAGAGGAGAGAGTATCTCCTACGGTACCACTCTGATGATGATCTGGGCATGGGAGCACATTGCCATCTTTCGTCCTCCCATTTAGAGACCACAGCTGGCTGATGGTATGCCCTATGCGTATTATTATGCAGGTGCATTACAACAGACCCATATGGGCGAGACATGGTGGTGGCGGCATCATATCGACACGATGATATCCTTTATTTGGAGGCCGTATCGAGATTGCGGTCAGTGGGATGATGAGGATGAGCACTTGAGTCTGTGCAGACAGTTCAGGTACCTGATTGGCCGGACCATGCAGACGTCCCTGATTATTGAGATGTACCTGCCTCAACGTGTTTTGAGATAGTTTGGAGAGCAACAGGATGTGCCCGTAGGGACATCAGAGTATGCTTGATCGTCCAGGGAGTACGCGTGGGGGCCAGCTATCCCAGTGGCATTTGCGACACAGCAGATTGATGGGCTAGTAGCCCAGGCCTGGGGTTGGAGGGGAGGAGCAGTTGATCCTGGGATGACGCCGGCTTATGACTTATGGTGGTAGGCACGCAGACCAGTCCCACTGAAAGATCCTGACGGGCCAGCGCCAGTAAACAGACGCTCAGTTATTCCACGGGTGCCACGAGCCAGGCGAGGTGGCCGAGGCAGAGATGGAGGCAGAGGGAGAGGCAGAGGCAGGGACAGAGATGGAGGGAGGGGTGGAGATGGAGGCAGAGATGGAGGTAGGGGGGAGACGAAGGCAGAGATGGAGGCAGGGGTGGGGACAGAGGCAGAGATGGAGGCAGGGGGAGATGATGGCAGAGACGGCCAGAGGCGGAGGCGAGATAGTTAGGCACAGGGTTGGAGGGTGTGATAGCGCGTAGCGAGGGTAGCCTTAGATGCTATCCCCAAGGTTGGTGAGGAGGGGGAGAGAGAGGAGCAGCCCAGATAGGAGGGAGAGGGTGAGGAGAGATAGGAGGAGGAGAGGCATGAGGGGGAGGCAGAGGTGGACGTGGAGGCGGAGGAGGAGGCGATGATGGGAGGGCAGGATGAGGAGGTGGAGGTGGGAGGGTAGGATGAGGAGGTGGAGGTGGGAGGGCGGAAGGAGACAGAGGCCGATGATGATGACGAGGAGGATGATGCCATAGATGAGGCCGAGTGACTTCTCCGATGGCAGATGGTGGAGGGAGAGGAGGAGATACCGTCCGTCCACTTCAGGGTTGCCGCCAGATGCCACGGCAGATCAGAGGGTGCTAGACCTTCAGCAGAGATTGGATGCCAGCTTGGCATAGGTCAGGTCATTACAGTCAGCCCTGGAGGTATCCCCTGTAGAGCGAGATCAGGCGGTAATCCGCCAGCAGGATGCGGCCTAGTGGTGTACAGAGTTTGCAGCCTTATGCACAGGGCCTATGGGAGACATGGCTCGTGAGCTGGCTAGAGTTAGCATGAGACTGGGGCAGTACAGGACTCTGTATAAGCAGGCAGTGCCACCAGAGCGGTGGGATCCTACCTTGTCCTGGTCACAGTCGAGGATAGGCAATGGACATAGGTCAGGCAGTGGTAGTGGTACCAGGAGTCATACTAGTGTCGAAGGGTCTACCTTGACAAGGCATACTTCAGGTCACAGGTCACATCATTCATGCCGGCATACTCCTAGTCCTAGGTCGACTGGTTCAGTACAGAGATTAGCACAGGTACAACCACCAGTTGGTGATCCATCTATTACTTAGAGTTAGGCAGCAGTGACATCACAGATGTCCTTTACAGTTGAGATGACACTGTCCTTTGTAGCTCCATCAGTGGCACAGGCAGAGGCTATGACAGTTTCCACGCAGAGGTCAGTACAGGATCAGCCACCAGTGACAGATCCTTCTACCTCTTAGAGTCCAGTAGCAGTGACTTCACAGGTGTTTACTACCGTTAGGATGATACCGTCACTCGCGGTTCCATCAGCATCATAGACAGAGGCTGCCACATGACCGCCTATTGTTTCAGCGCCCGTGAGAGAGCTATAGCCACCACATTCTTCACCTCGAGGGGATGATGAGAGTCTACCCTAGGGGCATTTTGTATTATGACACACTATGTATATTATTGAGCCTGCGAGCTCCATTTTTGGGATATCCGTTGACTCTATCCTATGACATTGTACCCTTTTTGAGATGATTCTATATGATGATGCAGTTTTGATGTGGCCTATATATGTGTTATGTGATGCTTTTTGCTTTATGTATTATGATATGTATGATGTATGATGCTTAATTTATGATGCCATGTATGTCTTATGATGCCTATTTGTGATTTTTGATGCCATGATAATGCAATGCTTATTTATATGACTATGTTAATGATGTGCATGATGTATTTAGTAAAAGATGCAATGCTGATGATTATGTTAATGCAATGTTTGCGATTATGTATATGATTTAATGCCATGGATGATGTATGCACTTATGTTTTTGGATGTCACAGGATATCATCGCGGGATGGACGAGAGAAGATGATGAGACCTAATGAGAGAAGATGACCAGGCCAAAGAGGAGAAGATGACCAGATTAATGAAAATGCCTGTTAATTCCTAGACCAAATCCTTCAAAACTTTACTGTAGGACTTTTAATATTTATTGCTCTTAATCATCATTGGGCAAACTGTTGTAATGGCCAACAAACACCATGATATGACATAGATCAAGGTGTGCAAGGTTGTACCATTACGTAAGACAAATAGTCCTAGACAAGGATGATCATGACTCATACTAAGAGCGTGATTGCCCTAGTATTTTTGTCATAATCAACCACAAGCATAAAAAGACAAGGACAAATCATGAAACGTCGTTGCTTCTCTAAATCCTGTTTCCAGGACATCCTTGAGAAACTAGTGACATGATTGTCGAAATTCAAAACAAATAAAGCCTTACCATGATATGTCGTTGCTTTTCTAAATCCTGGGATCAGGATCTCGCTGAGAAGTTAGTAGTCATGCGTGTCAATTGTCATGCTACGTCGTTGCTTCTCTAAATCCTGCTTAGTGGGATCTCGCTGAAAAACTAATAACATGATAAAAGATGAAAAGACAATTGTCAAGTGTTTGTCAAGTGTGTCTGGATGTCCACTGTTCTGATGTGAAGATGCCATGTTTGATGATGTTGAAATGTTGAAATGTTTAAAGTTTTGATGACCTTGGAAAATGCCAAGAATTGGTGAATTCAGGAAGGACACATCCTGAATAATGCCAATGTCGAGAGGATTTTATCCCTAATGGTCGTAAGGGGTCCCTCTAAATAATGACGATGCCTAGGAAGGACACATCCTAAGGCATAAATGACAGAGTTGGTTCTTCAGAAGGACACATCTGAAGAATACTGATGTCGTGAAGAGTGATCTTTAGATGTCAAGAGGATCACTCAAAATGTCAAAATGACGATGATGACGCCTAGGAAGGACACATCCTAAGGCGTAAATGATAGAGGTTATTGTTCAGAAGGACTCATCTGAAGACTAACTGAAATTTGACAGTTTGACCGGTTTATGATGATTTGACTTGCTTTGACCAAGTTTGACTTGTGTTTGACTATATGTCGATATTGCCTTGATGATATGAGTGATGTGCTGATGAGATTGCCATGCTGAATAAATGACTGTTTTACTTTGTTTTAGGAGTTTTCCCATGTGGAAAATGATTGGAAAATTTTGACGTGTGTGCCAGTGTAGTGCCATGAACCATAATGGACTAACCTAGTGCGGCCTCGGGGGCTCATCGATAGATGGCCTTGCCTACGTCGTACACTCAGAGACCTTGTAGTTCGACACGACCAATGACTTTTCCTTGATGACCAAAGATTGCGCCATGATTTATTTTGACTAACCTAAAAGGACTGACCTAATGTCTCGGGGACTCAAGTGTGAGTCTTGCCTACGTAGCAAATGCGCAGAGACAACGTAGTTCGACAATGACATGGACCGATTGACTTGATTGACTTTGACAAGAGATGACACTGCGTTGTGTTTGTTGAGTGGTCTAATGATTTGTTGTGGTTTTCTTCAGGATGTTTTATGATTTTTAGGTCTTTTTTAGGACATTTTGCGATGTTTTTGTCTTTTTTTAGGGCTTTTCTCTGTCTGCTTGGTTCTTGGGGTTCTACATGAGAACTAGGTCGCCAATGTCAAACCTTCTGACCATAACCTTTTTATTGTAGCTGCGACAAAGGCGGTTCTGATATGCTTGAAGATGATTCAGTGAGTTTTGTCTTCTTTCTTCTAGCATTTCCAGCTCATGCAAGCGTGATTTTCGGTACTCCTCTTCATTAGTTAGGCCCTTCAAGGAGACTCGTAGTGAAGGAATTTCGACCTCAATGGGTAAGATGGCTTCAACGCCAAAGACTAGGGCAAATGGGGTAGCTCCTGTAGGTGTACGAATGCTAGTTCGGTAAGCCCACAGAGTAGGGTTAAGTTGTATGTGCCAGTCACGGCCAGCGTCATTGACAGTCTTTTTTAGGATCTTGACAATGGTTTTATTGGATGCCTCAGCTTGGCCGTTTCCTTGTGGGTAGTATGGAGATGAAAAGTGGTGTTGGATATAGAATCATTCACATAACTCATGTACGTCTTGGTTTTTGAACGGACTTCCATTGTCAGTGATGATTGACTGCGGAAGGCCATACTGACAAATGATGTAATTAAGGATAAACTTGGATATTTGCTTGACGGTAATGTATGTTAATGGGATGGCTTCAATCAACTTCGTAAAATACTCAGTGGCGGTAATAATGAATTTATGGCCGTTGGATGAGGTTGGATGGATCTTATCCACGAGGTCGAGTCCCCATTGAGCGAAGGGGAAAGGAGAAGTGATCAGCCGAAGTTCCTGTGCTGGAGCATGGACCAGGTCACTATGTATTTGACATTTGCGACAAGTCCTGACATATTCAATTGTATCTTTTTCCATGGTCGGCCAATAATACCCAAGTCTCATTAGTTTCTTAGCCAGAGTAGGACCACTAGAATGAGATCCGCATATATCGTCGTGCACTTCTCGTAAGGTCGTACATGCTTCGTCGGTGTCAAGACATCTAAGGAGGGTATCTTCTAAACTACGGCGGTATAGGGTGTCACTGACAATGGCATATCTTGCAGATTTTCTAATGAAGGACTTCCTTTGGTTATTTGACAGGTTCAGTGGAAGGGTTTGGGATTTTAGGTAGTCGTAAATGTCCTGATACCAAGGAGAGTTGGGACCAACAAGTTCACAAACCATTTCCGACTCTGGGATATCATATGCTGGTATCAAAAGTTGCTCTACTAAGAATTCAAATTGTGACACATTTTTAGGGATGTCCAAGAGAGAACTAATAGTAGCCATTGCGTTAGCTGCCTTATTCTGTGCCCTGGGGATTTTCTCAAAAGAAATCAGTTGGAAGTATGTCAGGAAACTTTCCACCATCCTCTTGTAGGGAAGCAACTTCTCATCCTTTGTTTCATAGTCATCATTCACTTGGTTGATCACGAGCTGGGAATCCCCGAATACAAGCAATGTCTGAATTTTCCATTTAATTGCCAACTTGAGACCTATGACTAGTGCTTCATATTCGGCAATGTTATTTGTACAAGAGAAGGCGATTCGAAATGACTTAGGAATTGAATCCCCCTGTGGTGTGATAAACAAGATTCCAACGCTTGAGCCATGACCAGTATGAGACCCATCAAAATATAGCTTCCATGGTGCTGCTGGTTCCGCATGAAAAATGGACTCATCAGGAAAATCAGTTACTAATGGATGAGTGACTTGGATTGGTGCATCTGCCAGCTGATCTGCTATTACCTACCCTTCTATTTCCTTACGCTCGACATATTGTATGTCATATTCGCTTAGTATCATGACCCATTTTGCTAACCAGCCTGTTAATGCCGCCCGACTTAGTAGATATTTCAGTGGATCAATCTTGGCAACGAGCTGTGTCTGGTGACTGAGCATATAATGTCTTAGTTTTTGGGACGCAAAGACAACAACGAGGCATGCACGTTCAATGTATGTGTAGTTCAACTCATAGCCTATCAGTGTGCGGCTGATGTAATAGATTGCTCTTTCTTTTCCTTCATGATCATTTTGGGCCAGCAATGCCCCCAGTGCTGAACTAGTAGTCAAGATGTACAGAATTAATGGCTTTCCATGAATAGGAGGCATGAGGACTGGTGTTGACAACAGGTAATCTTTAATTTGCTGGAAGGCCTCTTGACATTTATCCATCCATACAAAGGGGATACCTTTGCGCAACAGATACTGGAATGGGTGGCACTTATCTGCCAACTGAGCTATGAAACGCCGAATAGATTGTACTCTACCTTGCAGAGTTCTAAGTTCACTGATTCCTCTGGGCGGAGGCATGTCTATGATTGCTTTTACCTTTTTTGGATCGACCTCTATGCCTCTTTGGGAAACTATGTATCCCAATAGTTTACCTGATGTGACCCCAAAAACACACTTCTTAGGGTTTAGCCAAACTTTGTACTCTTCAAGTCTCTTGAAAATTATGTCGAGTACCTTCAAATGATATTTCCTTGTTGCTGATTTGGCCAATAGGTCATCTACATAATCCTCCATTATTTTGTGCATCATATCATGGAAGATCGTGGTCATAGCCCTTTGATATGTGGCACCTGCATTTTTGAGACCAAAGGGCATGACGTTCCAACAGTATGTACCCCATGGGCAAGTAAATGTCGTTTTGTGTTGATCCTTAGGAGCAATGCGGATTTGATTATAACTAGAGAAACCATCCATGAGTGATAGCATCTCATACCCTGCTGTAAGGTCCATTATAATGTCAATGTTTAGCAAAGGAACGTCATCCTTTGGACATGCTTTATTTAGGTCTCGAAAATCTGTACATACACAGATCAACCCATTTGGCTTTGTGACCGGGACCAGATTAGAAATCCATTTGGCGTAGTCAATAGATTTTATGAATCCGGCATCTAGCAATTTCTTTAACTCGGCCTTGACCAATAGGGTGACTTGGGGGTGCATTTTGTGCAACTTCTGCTTGATTGGTTTAGCATTAGGTAATAGTGGCAGATGATGCAGAACTAGTTCTGGGTCCAATCCTGGCATGTCAGCATAGGACCATGCGAAATTTATTTTTCGATCTGCAAAGAATTTATGAAATTCTGGTTTCTCTTCATCAGTCAATGATGCAGCAAATAGGACCATCTTGGGGTCTTCTGCAGTTGAAATGTTATCCTCTATTGTGTCCTCAATAAGCATAGCCGATTTCTCTTGTTGCACAGGGAGAAAGTCCAGTCCTCCATCTTTGGGCGCCTCAGAGAGGTTTTCACCCACAGATACATCCTTTATTTTTACTATTTTATCATCAAGAGGTGCCTTTCAGTTTTCACCTAGAGACGTTTCATTTTTTACTTTATTTTTACTTTTGCGACTAGAGGACTGAACAGTCTCACCGAAGTATGCGATGCAGTCTAAATCGATAGCAAATCCTGATTTGTGGTCCCCACTGGGTATGCCTTCTCTCAGTCCCATAAATTCGGCAATTGCCTCATCATTCTGAAATGTGGCCAGAACTGGCGGTCCTTGTTGGTCCCAATCAACTAGTTCAGGGTAAACTAAAGAAATGCCATCATCAGGACTAGTAAATTATGGTGAAGATGCAAACAGCATGCAGATGGATTCAGTGATGCTATAGATGAGGTTATCATCATCCAACTCTACATTGGACTCTATCCAATATTCTCCTTCACTAGTGTCATATTCATTGTCAAAATAGGGAGTGAAGGTTTTAGAGCCTTGATTGTCAATGTCATCAGATACCTCAGATGGATTGGACTGATGGGGTTCAGATGACGGGTGTTGTATGGCATGGGAGGAGGTAGTAGGACTTTGACTATTTGGTGCATGTTCAATTTTGAATGTTTTCCAAAATCGTTGTTCGGAGGTCAGTTCCCCTGGTTCAAAAAACAAATCATCAAGACAACAGTCACTTAGGGATCGTTCGGAGCCAAATTCCCACTCATGGGAGTCTGTTTCAGTGAGGGTTTCCCTAGTAGTCTCGACACTGTTAGAAGCATGTACTCGCTCATTTGAAAGTACAGAGGTACGTCGATCATCATTATCGAGTGATCCAAACCCTAATTCAAGATACTTCAGAATTTGAAAAGGTTCTATGGGTTCCCTTCGACCAGTATTATTTTTTCCAAGGCCACTAGTACCATCGTAGCCTTTAGCCTTCATGATGTTATAACCTTTGCCATATCTTTGAACTGGTAACGGAGGTAATGCGACAGTATCCTTATAGATCCATCTTGTGATGTCAGCAAGGTCTTCATCACTCATGTCTCCCCACTTGATAAAAATTGTGTTCGGTGGGACTTTGAAAGTTTCCTGAGGTTCCATTCTGAAACATGGCCGACCATATATCTTTGGAGGAGTGGGTATTGTAGTTATGTTGTATGCTGTATTTAGTTTGAACTCTCCGCAGCCGAGGTCTTGGATTTTGATAGTTGAGTCAGTCATAGGGCTGGTGGAAGGTGGTGGTACGACGGAAGACTTGGATGGAGTGGATGTGGAAGATGACGTGAGTGTGAAAGGATCGATATACTTGGATGACGAGGAGCCAGGTGCTTCTTGATTAATAGGTACTTGGTTTTCGGAGATACCCCTTAAGTTTGTACAATATTGGAAAGGGTTGGGATCTTCGTATATGGTTAATTTTGTACCATCAAATGGAAACTTGAGGCATTGGTGGTATGTGGACAGAACGGATTTTAATGCGTGAATCCATGGATGGCCAAGTAAGATGTTATATGGTAGTTCCAAATCCAGGACCTGGCAAGTCGTGTCCACGATGACTTGTCCCACCCTGATTGGGAGAGAGATAACGCCACATGAAGAGTGTTCCTCGTCATCGTATGCTTTGATCACTATGCTTTTCGTTGGGTCTACGCACGCATCAGAGAACCCTAGAGCTTTAACCAATTTGAGGGAGCATATGTTCAATCTCGCTCTGCCATCTACTAAAACCCGTCTAACTTTGTGCTTGTGGACAAAAGTTTCTATGTGTAGTGTGTCATTGTGGTTGGATTTATGTGATGAGTAATCTTGATCCGAGGAGGTGACATGGTGCGGCGTAGTGAGATATCCCACCATAGTTTCAAACTGATTGACATCGATGTCCTTGGGGACCGACGACTCTAGGAGAGTTTTATCTAGGATTTCTTTGTGCGCAGGAGAAATACGAAGCAGCTCAAGGATAGATATTTGCATGGGAGTCTTTCCTAACTGGTCAATGAGGTTGAATTGACTTTTGGGTTTCCATTGATGTGGGGTTGGGACCGGTTTTTGTTGTTTAGCAGATGAAGCAGGTTGTGATTGCTTAGTAGATGGGCCCGGTATAGTGATTTTAGCTTGTCTAGTGGGAGGTGGACCAGCTATAGTGACCTTGCCACTTTGAGTAGTAGCATTACATTGGGGTGCTCTCTTGACCATAATAGTATTGATGTACTCATCGTTAGTTCAGACATTATTTATAATTGGTCTGCTAGAATAATCGTACTTGGCTCGGGTGAAGTTAGCTTGGTTCTGTGAACCTGAAGTGGACGCATTATGAGAACCATGGTCCTGCAGTGGATTCTTGTGGATAGTATGATCTGAGTTGGAGGTGAATTGAGATCCCCCTACTTCGATGGTGTGATTTTTGATAAGGTCTTGTATTATGTTTTTCAATTGTCGACAGTTAGAGGTTGTATGCCCTTTTGCTCGATGGTATTCGCAAAGTGCATTGTCATTCCACCATGCTGGTTTGAACTGTCCTGGGTCATATGGTTTTATTTCTGGAAGTATGATGACCCCATGCTAAATGCATTTCTTAAGGACTTCTTCAATGGGTTCACCCAAATGGGTGTATGTGCGACCCCTAGGAAATTGTCTCATCTGCCGATATTGTCCTTGATTGTTTTGACCACTTTGATTGTATGAAGAAGTATTGGGAGGAGGTGTCAATGTCGTTGTTGGTCTATTTTTTTGTTGAACCCCTTTCAGAGCCAATACAGGACTTGCAGTGTTTGCAGTCTTGGCGTCGACAACACCGTCATTTGTAACGTGCTTATTTTTAACCCAATATTTGTTTTTGTCAACGGGTGGATTGGCGTTTGTGTTTTTGGAACCATATCTCAGTTCTCCCTTTGCGATAAGGGCTTTCTCAATCTGGACTCCCTTTTCAACCAATTATGTGAAGTTTGTGCAGCAATGTATTTGCAATGCAAATTTTAGGGGATCTAGGAGTGTTTGGACGAACATGTCAACTTTTTCCCTTTTGGGGATGTCAATGTGACATCGACTAGCAAGGCTTCTCCATTTTTGAAAGAATGGGATAAATGTCTCACCAGAATCCTCTTGCGTGAGATTGCACAAGCTAGTGATAGAGGTATCCATGTCGATGTTGTATGCATAATTTCTTATGAATTTTTGTTTAAGTTCATCCCATGTCTGGATATCTTTTTGAGTTGAAAACCATTCAAAGGCTTGACCTGCCAGACTTTTAGAAAAAAGTCTCATCAAGTATGTTTATTCGTAGGCGATGTCCATACAATTGGTTACGAATTCGTGAACGTGTTCAATGGGATTTGTCTTGCCTCTATATTTTGTGAAGTTGGGTGACATGTATCCTGGTGGAAATGAAGGCATGTATAAGTTCGTGTTGAATGGGTATACATCCAGGTCATATGATATTTCTGATTTCCTATCTGAAATGTACATGTTTTGGATAGTTTTCTCCATATCCCTCATTCTTGTTTTGAGTTCATCTATGGTAGGGTCGTTTATGTTTCCGTGCATTGGATTGTCTGGTACACCATTTGTTCCTGTTTGTTGTGCGTGGATATTGGTGTATTGTGGCGATATGGATTGTTGTGGTATATATGATGTGTGTGGATTGACATGTTGTTGGTATTGGAAGTTATGATTGGGTGCATGTTGATGAGTATGAATGTTGGATGAGTATGTTGGGATGTGTCCCCCAGCCATGTGTGTCGTTATTTGGGGGATGTTATGACCATGAATGTTATGGTGTGTCAATGATGTCATGGGTTGTGTTACTTGACCGCCTTGTGCGAATTGTTGATTTTGTACAAGGGGAACGTTTGTGTTTGTACCTTGGGAGGAAATGACATTTGACTGTGTTGTCATGTTAACATTTTGTTGTTGTCCTTGGATAAATATACGTCTTTTTCCCCCTCCTGAAGGATTTTGTGAAATACCACCGATCGGAGACGTCAAAGGTGTATTCATAGTAGATGAAGCTATCAAGGGGGGATTGTGGTGACTTGATGATGCCCCCGTGGTATTTACTATTGTGGTAAAAAGAGGATTGGAATAATTTTCCCATATTGTTGAGGAGCCAAGAGTGGTTCCATCTGATTGGGGTAGTGTCGTGGATGTTGTGGGCATTGTGGATGATTGTGATCCTCCAATAAATGTAGTATTTATTGTGTTGGAGATGTTTGGGATGTTGGATGTAGAATGCACTATCGTTGTGGTGTCAAAGAAAGTGTTGCTCATAGTGTTTGGAGTTTGACCACTATGTGACATGTTATGTGCATTGTTATTATTAGGAGGTGTCAAGTTTAGCGTGTTAGCGTCAAATCCTTGTGGTAACTTAGCTCCTTCACTCAAGAGCATAGCTAAGAATCTGTCTCTATCCTGACGGACCATTGCTTCAGCAAGCTGACAGGCCTCTGGGTCTTCTATCAATGCCTCTATGTTTTCTTGAAGTAGTTGGCCATTTTCATCCTTTTGCAAGAATTGTTCGAATGGACTGTTTGATGAGGATTGTGTTGTTATTGGAGGTTCATTGTCTAAATTGGAAAATGGATGATAAAGGGTCCAGTTTGAGTCATGTGGAGGATTGTTGACAGTAAACGGGGGGTCTTGCCGAAAGTTTTCCATTTGTCTCTTTTGTTTTTGAAGTCTAGTTTCGACCATAAATGAGATTGCTCAAACGGGAATGACAACTAAATGCAAGTATGACACTACGTGAAGTCTAAGGTCAAAATGACGCCTAGAATGACTAATGTTTTTGGATTTTTGTGAATAGGATATGCAATGTGTAGTAATGTAAGACAAGGTTATCTAAGCACTTCTAAGCTCTAACTTTTTTTTCGATTTTGACTGCTAAAGGAATTTGTTGGAAATGAAAAGTTGACAAGGTCTAAATGACTAGTGAGTTTTCCCAACTAGACTTTTGAGTTGGAAAAAATCTCACAAAAAGGACAATGACTAAAAGGAGGTTTGATAACTTAGTCCAAGAGGGCCTAATTTTGAAAACAATGTCTTTACAAAGTGTGCTTAAGATTTGCCTAATCCTAAGTATGCAAATATAAACCTAGCGACAACCTAATGTTGAATGTATGCAACTAAAAGGAATGGGGTATGAAACCTATGGTGACTAATGCAAACTAATAGTGAAGACTTTGAGCAATATCAAGTTTGGTTCCTGAAAGAATCTTCTTGATGACAGTATTTGACAAATGGTTGAAAATTTGAAGACCTCAGGTTTCGACTATAAAGTTTAAACTCTTGACAGGCAAATGCGTCATTTGAATCTTCAAATGCGTCACAGTTAAGCAAATGCGGTTCAGTTTTTCAATTGCGGTTTTTGGACTATCAAATGCTATTTGATTTAGCATATGCGGCTTTTCAATTGACAGATGTGTCACGATGCCTATAGTTGCGGTGTTATAAGTGTCAAATGCGGTTTAACAGAGTGGTTGCGTTGCAAAAAATCACTTGCGGTTCGACAGATGCGACTCAGTTTAATTTCAACATGATTTTTTTGTCGTTTTGATGGAAATTTTGATCTGTTTGGAGAATGTTTTGTTTCAAACTGTGATAGAACCAGAATACACTTGACAAACACAGTGTTTTAAAAAGTAACCAAACACACATCAGATAAGCACGATCCTAGGTTAGGCCATGACAATATTCGCTAGATTCCACGCGGGTTTCCCCAACCGCATATCTGTAGCGTGTGAATTCAAAAGCTTGGATGCATGGGCTCCCCCTTACAGTGCACTCTCTTCTCAGGCCAACCAAGCTTCCAACCCCCATGAAACTCCCATGGCGAGCTGATCACCTCTACTACAAACTGCGAAAGTGTGGATGCCTTCACACCGACCGGTGCTGCACTAGCAAATAGAAGGATTTTGGCTTACTACACAAGAGTTTTTAGTTAGGGACCCCGTTCGAGTGGCCATACATGGGGCAAGAGATTAATCACCATTAAGGTGGCACTCCAGCCAAGAGGTTAAGCTCAACAGGGTTTAAGGGAGTACAACTCCGTCCGTATGACACATCCGCACAAGCAACCTTAGGTTTTCCCTTAAGGTTTACATTTATATACCGGTTGGGGGTAGCTTGGCTTTAGCTCCATTGCTGGTTTGAGTCACGTTGGGGTGATGAAATCCCCAGGCAGGCCCAATTTCTAGAGTTGGTAACCGTTTCTCTTACACCCAAGACTGCCTGAAAGCGTGAGGGGAGAGGATACTTTGATATACCAAGTCAGGGTAATAACAGATTAGAATGGGTCTGGTTTTCTGATCACAAGGTTTTCACCAAGTGAGAGCATACTCACCTACCATTCTGAAAACACAATCAATCATAGAAGACATGAGTTCTTTTTATATGCACCAAAATCAAATGTTTGCTAATTTATGAAAAAAAAACAAGCACAATGTTTGTTTATTCCTTCTTTGACATTCGAATCTGCAAACAATGAATTAGTAATCTCTTTAATCAATGGTCTTCGACACACGAATGGGGATCGCCACACGCTACCAGAGAAGATTAGTAACACAAAAAATCTAATCTAGCCAACATGTAGGAATAATAAAAAGAAACACAGGAAAAAAAAAATAGAACAGAAAACCAGAAACCAGAAAAACCCTAAAATCCGAAAATCAGAATACCAAAACTGAAAGAAAAATTTTACCAGATAGATGCTGCTCGGCAGGGCAGATGCGTCGTTCGGGTCCTTGAATGCGATGCAACAGATCAGATGCGTCGTTCCAGTTGTCAGTTGCGGCTTGTCAGGGCGATTGTGGCTCTTATGTCAGCGAATGCGTCGCGACACATCAAATGCGTCACGATGTTTTTAAAAAACACTTGCATCGATCCATACCTGTACCTGCAAAACAACAAAAAACAACAAAAAACCGTACGGAAAACCAGAAAAACGGAGTCGGATTCACCAATGTAATCAAGGGATTTCTTTTTAGGATTTGTTAGAAAGTTGTTAGCAATAAACAATAAAAATAAACGAAACCCAAAGATCTTACGAAACACAAAGGAAGTAAACGAAATAACAATTATACCTGATTGTTGATACCTCCATGATTCCCTTTCGTAATACCTTCTTACTTGTTGGATAGTGTGGCCCTCAGATTTGTTGTGCGAGCAAAATCTAAAAATTGTCTAAGTCCTACAACAAGCCTTGAAGGATTTGATATGTCTAAATGCCTATACCTATTGCCAATGTCTATGCCTAAAATAAATGCCAAAATTGATCAAATGACTATAATAAATGCTATAATAAATCTAAGAATGCAAATGACTAAATGTATAAAATGTCAGCGTGTCTTTGTGTCCATCGAAAAGTGAGAGGAAGATGGCATTTTATAGAAAATGCCATTTCGAATGGACGAACGAGATAAATTAATGATGAAAACCTAGAATGAGCGATCCAGATTAAACCTGAGAATCCCTAATTAGGGTTAGGGAAAAATCCTTAATCGAACGGTCAACACAAAATCGGATCGACGGTGGAGAATAAATGAGACAAATTAATTAGAAAATAAAGATTTTCGAAAAATCAAGAAGATAAGATTGCTTGATTTGCAAGATTCGAAAAATCAAAGAGATAAGATTTTGACTGAAGATAAGATTTGGAAAATCAAGAATCTGCCCGATTACTTGATTTTTGGAAGATTAATTACTAATTTGAATTAAATTAATTCAAATTATGGATTTTGAGAGATAATAAATAATCTTTTCAGATTATTTATCAAAACGGACTGACAGTTAAGATTGAGATGACATTTTAAATAATTTAATTTATTTAAAATGAGAAGAATATTAATTGGCAATTAAATAATTAAATTTAATTATTTAACTTAGAAGATAAGATTAATTAATTAAATAAATTAATCAATTTATTTAATTAAGATAGTTAGTGACGTATTAAATAAAACTTATTTATTTAATAATCAAGAAGAAATAAATGACAAAGGGAATTAAATAAATTAAGAAATTTATTTAATTAAAGGAAGACTTAGACAATTAATGACGTATTTAATAAATAAATAAAATTTATTAATTTAATAATCATGAAGAATAAATGACATGAATTAATTAAATAATTATGAATTATTTAATCAATAGTCGAATGTGGACCAAGGACATAATTAAATGTCATAATTATGCTAGGACGAAAGTGGTAAAAACGAAGCTTGCAGGCCTAGGTCATTTTTAGGTGTCTACAATCACTATCTTGTGTGTCTTTAAATTCAATCATATCTTAATGGAGTCATGATCTTTGATATGACCTATAGGTGTGATTATATAAATGCACCATAAGGACTATCCTCCAGGTCCATACTTTGTATTTGGTTTAATATTATCTTACAGACTATCCTCTTTACCATCTGACTATATTCTTGAGGATTATCCCACTTCATGTAAACCTATCTTTCCCATGATCAACACATTGAAATTGACTGTGGTAGCTCCCTAAGATATTTTCCATGCACTCCTTAATACACTTGTAGGTTGTCATCTTTGAAACTTTGTGAGATGGAAATATTTATTAGTTTACCATACCACTTTGAAGACAATGAACTCTTGACAAGATTTGTGATGTTTTAAAATCCCTCTTGACTTCTTAGTTACTTGTCTTAATGTATATTTTAAAGTTTTTCATACTAACCTATCACTTTTATTATTAATTTCAATGCCACCTTCATGGTTATGCCATGGACTATCATTGTTTATTTGAATAGTCATAACTGTGATCTCCTTTTGGGAATCTATAGGAAAGTGTCATTCCTTACTTTGAAGTCCATTTCCATAAATCTTTGCTCTTTGCTCGTTTCTCCTATCATAGGGCTTGGGGTCTCCTTTTTCTCTTTTCCCACTACATAGCTTGAAGTCTTGTATGTTGATGTGTAATAGAATCCTTCCAATTTGGACAATAGACTCCATTTTGTGAGAATGAATGGTCAATAAAGAGTCAAATTTTGATACTACTCCCATTGACCCCAAAAATGTTTTCCTATGGTTTTTTATTCTCTTGGATGTTCCTTCAAAGAAGGAACTTCATCATCATCTTGAATCAAAGTAGCCTATGCCTTCAAATCCTTAAATTGAAACTTTATGCAATGATCCCACAAATCCATTAACTATATCCTTTTATTATAATGATTTTCATCTTTTACATTAGCTTGTCACATTATGATTTTGATCACTTGATCACATATTAATATTAAATCATGTCTATTAACTATCCTTTGTAAATATTTGTTCATTATTTCCCACTTTCACTCCTTACCTCTTAACACCATGGCCATAATGATTGTTATTGCTCTTAGATAGAGGCTACCATCACTATCATCATTATCTCTTATTTTTTTGAAGACTGTGTCTCTATTATTCATGCTTGATAGTCATCTATACCTTCATCTTAGCCTTCAACCTTCTACAAACATCTCTTCCCTCTTGCATAGGTTCAAGAGTTTTCATAAGAAACTCCTTTAGTAATGTTTCCTTTGCATTCCCCATGGACTATCATGCTTGTGAGGAATTGTCATGAATTGTAGACATTAATTTTAGGTTTATATGTTGGATTGAAACTATTCAATCTCATGATATCCTACATATTATTTTTCATTGTATTGTATATGAATATCTTTGTGTGTCTTTTATCCTCTATCCTCTAGGTTCTTTTCTAAGCATCCCATACTCTTTTTTCCTGTTTTTTCCATTATTTTTTCATTATTCCCTACTTATATGACTATGGAATCTACCTTTAACATGCATCTACACCATCATCCAGGGCTTATTGGGTAGGATTTAGGAAAATCAATATAGGAGGTGACAAAACAATAACAATAAAACAACAGAGACTCCTTCAAGAATGTAACCTAATAAGATGACTGAAACAAGAACATATATCATAAATGAATGCCCTAAAAACCATTGAATATCATCTACCACTTACATATATCATATGTTGTAGTTACAAGTGCCTTGCTAGAAATACATGAAAATGTGGAAGCATAGACAAGGCAAGCAAACTATGTCAAAAAATGCCTCAAAGAAATGTGATATCATGGATACCTGCTCTCCCGCAAGCACTTCAAGTCATGCCTATAGTGATGTGGAGCTTTCCCGCTTCACTGCAGGCATGACTTGAAGTGCTTGTAGGAGAGCGGGTGATGGAAGCGAATGGTATAAAAGTGACAAAACCAATATAAGATAATATTTCATATTATATAAAAAAGAGGTACATGATATTCACTATTTTGCATTTTGACAAGGAATGAAAGGGCCCAGATGGAGCCATATACAATGCATAATGTAAAATATAAAAACATAAAAAGAGATTTGAGCTATCATTAACTAGTGCAACTTTTCCTAGATCTAGCCAAGTCAGACATAGCCAAAAAACTGGACAATGAAAATGGGGATCAAATTCTGCATGTTTAAAAAGAGAATGTACAAATTTGAACATGTATTCTTTCATGAATATGTGCTCACCAATCCAAGGCTTCATGTTGATTGGGCATGATAGAAAATTGAAAGGAGAATCTTCTGCCAAGCTAGTGATCATTGAGAGAAGAACTAAAAGTGGGATTGAAGCATTGAGAAAATCATTTCTATCATGGAAGCCACACATAAGTGAAGAACCATAACTAAAATTGTATCCTTGCAATGCAACATCTAACTCCAAGAAAGTGAATATGGACAATTGAAGATAACTACCAATGAGTAGTGAATATGGATACTTGCTCTCCCACAAGCACTTCTATTCATGTAGTGATGATGTGGGAAAGCCCCGTATCACTGCAAGCATGACTTGAAGTGCTTGCAAGAGAGTGGGTATCCATAATATCACATTTCTTTGAGGCATTTTTTGAAATAATTCACTTGCCGTGTCTATGCTTCCACATTTTCATGTATGTCTAGTAGGGCACTTGTAACTACAATATATGACAAAAAATGTTGCAACAATTCTGAGAGTTTTGAATGTTTGAATCAACTGTCAAGTGAAAATAATGTTGCATAAAGTAGGTAAATGTTATGATGAAACATATAAAACTTTGATAAATTCATGATACTAGGCATTATAATAACTCTTGATTAAATTGGGGACACAATGACCCCAATGGTCGAGCTTGTGCAATCTAATTTTTGGATCAACATCTGTAGTCACTTCATTGCCCTACCTACCCATCCTACAATAGGAATCCCAAGAAAAATAAAGCGGACATGTAGAAGTTTTATCATGGCAGGAAATATTAAGATTTGAATATCAAATTCCAATTCTTCTAAAATAAGATATGGATAAGTTTCATTCTTCTTTGGGACATTTTTTTGGATAAGATCCACACAAGGTGAGGATTTTTCATCCTTTTTTTGTACATGAACTCTTGATTACTTGTTCCTCCTCCAGAAAATTTTACACTCTGGTGCCAGGTATTGTCAATTGATAGAAATATATTTTTGATGTTGAATATGAAGATTTTTTGAAGAGAGGTCTTATTTCTTTAGTGAATTTTGCAGGGACCTGTAAAATTTGCATTGATGATGTCTCAAATGGAGGATGGTTGTCCAGTTGATTACACTGTCATCATTGATCTCTTTCTTCAGGTAATTGCTTTCTAGTTGTTTTAAATTCATATATCTTCTTCATATTGATAAATAGCTTATGGTTTTTGATATGGAACTCTAAAGTTGAGGTGACTATTAAACTATTTCTCTCAATGTAATTTGTTTTGTTATATGATTATTTCTTGTAGCTCGCCTGTATTGGGTGTAGATTCATGCATCAAGTTGTTTGAACAATTCAAGTCTTATAAAGGGTTATATTTCTTCTTGGGTGCATATTTGAGCTCTAGGTGATTTGACTTTGGATTGTCACTTGTATTAATTTGTCACTGATATTCATTGATCTATTTGAGGTAATTTTGTAGTAGCTTGGGAACCTTGTACTTATATGGTAAAATATATTTTTAATGTCATTGGTAGTGAGGATCTTGACATTCACTTCAAATACATTGAAGTAGAAGCCAAAACTGGACAAATCAAGGAGGTGGAACGTGTAACCATAGATTCAAACTTCTATGATGCTAAAAATACAAAGAACTTTCTTATGGAAGCAAGATTTCTAGATGCTCATCCACTGATAAATGTTTGTGATCGGTTTGGATTTTTCCACTAACATGTTCAATAAATATTATTAGTCAAGGTATATGTAGAACATAGTTCTCATTCCATACTAAGCATTCATGTTGTGAATTCTATAGAGGATTCTTTCATAGGACTCTTAGGCTTCATTTTTCAAGTAGTTTTTTCAAGTTTTAGAGTTGTATAAGAAAAAAATAGAGAATTGTAACTCAGTTTTCTCAGTCACAACACTAAGAAACACACTTTGTAACACATTTTCCAAAGCAAAGATATATTTAAGTCTTGTATTTGTTGTAAGAACACATTTTCTCAATAAAAATCAGTATTTTTCCTTCTTAATAGCTATTTCATTATGTGCAAATGAATGATTGATTATGTTTTTCTATGTTTTATGTTTAAACCTCAAAATCATTGTCTCATTTCCAACACTTTTAGGCAGAAATCAATTGTGAACAAAAAAAATTAAATAAAATACCAATTGCTAGAAATTAGTGAATAAATATGACTAAAAATATATGACTAAATATACTACCAGTTGATAGAAATTAGTGAATAAGTATACTACCAATTGACAAAAATCAATCAATAAATGACTAAATCAATGACTAAAAATATACTACCAAATTGATCAATCAAAACAACCAAATAAATGACTGGCAGTAAACTACTAATGGTCACGTGACCAAGCTCAGTGAATAATATGACTAAATATATGACTAAATCAATGACTAAATATACTACCAAATCGATCAATCAAAATGACCAAATAAATGACTAAAATTGGTTGTCATAAATTTGGTCACATTATAAATTTCTGGAAATAAACTACTAATGGTCACGTGACCAAGTTTAGTCATTTATAAGTAGTTTTTAGTATTTTTTCCAATCATATATTATTATTTATGTACTAGTGTATGGATTGCTTGAGTGGAGCTGAGTACTTCACAAAGATAAATTTGAAGAGTGGATATCACCAAATCTGGATTAGAGAAGGAGATGAATGGAAGACAACCTTAAAAACCAAGGAGATCTTATATGAGTGGTTAGTCATGTCTTTTGGGATAACCAATGCATCGAGCATATTTATGCGACTTATGAATGAGGTATTGAAATAATTTTTAGGAAAATTGATTATCGTTAATTTGGATGATATTTTTATTTTTAGTAAGACATTGGAGGAACACTTGATGCATATCCAAATATTTTTTGAGAAGTTAAGGGAGGAGAAGTTGTTGATTAACTTAAATAAATGTAGTTTTGTGAAGAGGGAGTTGGTGTATCTAGGATTTGTTGTCTCAGCAGATGGTCTTAAAATGGATCCAAAGAAGGTGAGAGCTATCATTGGATGGCCTACCCAGAGGAGTGTTACAGAGGTAATATCCTTTCATGGTCTAGCAAGTTTTTACATAAATTTTATTAAGAATTTTAGTATTATTTGTGCACCTCTAACTAAAGCAATGAGGGGGGATAAAAAGGATTCTAAATGGACTATAGGAGAAAAAAAGAGTTTTGATATGTTGAAGAGGAAAGTCATAGATCAACCTGTTTTAGCATTTCCAAATTTCAATAAGGTCTTTCGGGTAGATTGTGATGCTAGTGGCACTCCCATAGGAGCTGTTTTGAGTCAAGAATGTAAGTTTGTTGCATATTTTAGTGATAATTTGAATGATTCCAAAAAGAAATATTTTTTCTATGATCAAGAGTTTTATGCTATAGTTTAGGCTTTGAAGAAATGGAGATACTATTTTTTTCCAAAATACATATTTTTTATATACTGATCACCAGGCTTTGTAGTATCTCAATAGTCAAGGAAAGCTAAATCAAAGGCACTTAAAATGGGTTGATTTTTTGTAGAGTTATACTCTTTTTATTAAGCATAGGAGTGGAAGTTCAAATAGAGTTACAGATGCCTTGAGTAGAAGACAAAATTTTTTGATAGAGATGAATATAGAGGTTGTTGGGTTCAATGAACTCAAGAGTTTGTATCCTAAGGATCCAGACTTTGCAGAAGCTTGGAAAGCTTGTTTGGAACATGTTACATTGGATAGGACAAGATGGTTGGATTTCTTAATCCAAGATGGGATGTTGTTTAGAGGAAGCCAATTGTGAATTACAAGGATTTTTATGAGAGAGAATCTAATCAAGGAGAAGCATAGTGGAGGATTGGTTGGATATTTCGGTTGAGATAAGACCATTGCTCTTGTTAGTGAGAATTACTAGCCACAATTACAACATGTGAAGAAGTTTGTGTAGAGTTATAGAGTATGTCAACTGGTGAAAGGAACAAGTCAGAATATTGGATTGTATCAGGCATTACCTATACCTGAGAGGTCATGGGAGGACATTAGCATGGATTTTATTCTTGTCTTGCCAAGGACATAGAGAGGGCATGATTCCATATTTGTGGTGGTGGATAGATTTTCAAAGATGGAACATTTCATTCTATGTCATAAGACTAGTGATATTGTTCATGTTGTAGAGTTGTTTTTTAGAGAGGTGGTGAGACTACATGGTCTACCAAAGAGTATAGTTTTAGATAGAGATACCAAATTTTTTGGTTATTAATAGAGGACATTATGGAAGAAGTTGAAGACAAATTTGAAGTTCAATTTTGCACACCATCCACAGATTAATGAAAAAATGGAGGTGATGAATAGGAGTTTGGGTAACCTTCTAAGATGCTTAGTAGGAGATAAGCCCAAGGGATGGGATTTGATTATACCATAGGAAAAATTTGCTTACAACAATTCTATTAATAGGAGCACTGGTAAATCACCATTCTAGATTGTGCATGAGAGTAGTCCAAGAACTACTTTTGAATTGAGAAATATGGATAAGGGGGAGAAGAGTAGTGTTGAGGCTGAAGATTTTGCTGAGCACCTGAAGAATTTACATGAAGAGGTGAAGAAACATATCAATAAGATGAAATCACAATATAAGGATAAGGTAGATCAAAAAAGGAGTTATAAGGATTTCTAAGTAGGAGATGAATTCATGGTTCATTTTCAAAAGGAGAGGTTTCGAGTTGGTACATATAACAAGTTAAAGATGAAGAAGTGTGCACCATGCAAGATCTTGAAGAAGCATGATTCAGGAAATGCATATGAGGTAGAGTTGCTTGATGAAATTCATATTTCACATGTGTTTAACATTTCAAATTTAATAAAATATCATGGAGTAATTGATGAAGAAATAATAGAAGCATAGTGGAATATTCTAGCACCTACTTCAGAAAAGGAGGAGATAGAAGAAATTTTGGGTAGTCATGTAGGTAGAAGCACAAGAAACAGGCAATATGCAAAGTACTTGATGAAATGGATAGGAAGGCCTATTGAAGATTCATCATGGTTGTCTGAGGGTTGAGGTTAACCATCTTGGTTTCCCTCTAACTCTTGAGAAGTGATAGGGTCACTTTTCAAATTACCCTGGGTTTCTGATGTAGGAGCATCCAATGGTGTAGGGGCAATCTTGCATCACCTTAAAAAACAAAAATCCTTATTTACTTTAGTTTTTTTTATTCCCATGATGGAACTTAAGGGGTGTAAGATAGTCATAAGTTAGAAAAGGTGAAAAATGACCACTTACTATTTTTAGTAAGTCAGCCTAAATGAGCTCGTATGGACCTAAAAATTTACCCCAAGGAGTGAAACTAAAAAATATTTCTAATGGTGGAAGAATCATCTCAATACCATGTATGGTTTGGGAGATATTAAAGTTTCTGTCCCATGAAATTTCTCCAATGCAGCTTCAAATTCAAATTTGAAAACCTTAGAAGCCCAAAAACAACTCAAAAAGTGGATGAAACAATCTTTGATGGTTTCAGAATTGTAGATCTCTTTAGGAGCTTTCCAAAGATATATTACAATAGAAAATAAGACACCCAAATCAAAATTTATCGCCCTGCAAAGTTGCCCCACTAAAAGTGAATTTCATTAAAATATCTTCTTAGGCAAGAAATCAAATGTCAAGACTTTTGGCACCAAAAAAGGGCAAGTTGCACTTTCTAAAAAATTATAGGGTAGTTATTGGGTAAAATATAAGGGTTAAGTGAAGGTTGTAGAAGGTGGATCCAATAGTGCAGATTGTGGCTCCGAATAATAGATTTTATTTCAAAGTTGATTTTGTTGTAATGAATCAAGCCCATGAGGCTATAGCATTGTAATTTCTAAATCTGTAATTTCATTTTCTAGAAATAATTGAAAGTGAGTTATTTTTTCGTCTCTCACCTTTTGTGTTGGTATCTATTGTTGTGTTTTGAGTGGGTTTCAAGTGTTGTATCCCTCATTAGATTCGCTCCTCACAATAGATCCCACTATATAGGTTCTATGAGGAGTCTTATTCATTCTAGGACTAAAAATAGAACCATAATGTATTTGTCCACTCTCCCTCAAATATAGGGAGAGGACTTAGTCTTTGTAATAGAAAACCATAATTGAAAAAAAAAAGAAGATAAATTAAACTAAAACTCTTCCCTAACAGTTGATCATTATGGAAAAGATGTGTTTCATGGGGAATGCCATGTCATGGGTTGATTTGCTAAGAACAAACTTCTTCTTCCAATTATCTCATTTGGTGGCTAGGAATTTTCTTGTGGTGACTCATGATTGGCCACTTAATGGTCACCTTTTTTCTTCTTTGGAACTGTCATGCTTTAACCATTCTAAGCTTTCCCCTACAACTCCCTACACTACTAATATTGTGGGCTAGAAATCTAGTTGTTATGGGTTACAATTCTTCTAGCCACAAGAAGTTAGTTATAGCCATTGGGAAGATTTATTTTGGAGGTAAAATGTATTTAAAGGCCTTCAAGGCTCAAACACAAGGTTGGTTGAAGATTGTTGTTAAGAATTTTCATTAATACAACGCTATTTCCTAGTATTTTCCTATTTTTTTAAATTTAAAAGGTTTTGTACGGACTTGTACAAGTCCTAAAGGCCTAATTTTCTTTGTGATTATGTAGATATATGTATAAACTTTCATTTGGTTCTATTTTGAAGATCTAAGATCAGGTTTGGTGGTAGATATTTGCAAATTCATGGAACTGTTTGGTAAAACTAGTGAGGGGTTTGTTTTGGTGACTAATTAATGGAATGAACCTTTCCACCTGTTTTCTACATCTATTACTCGGTGGAAAGGTATTTTGTGTGTTAGAAGAGACGATTTCTCACTTTGGGTGGAAGGAGAAAGGAAATTATGTTGATGGGAATGTTGCCCTAGAGTTGACTGTGTAACTTTTTCATGTGAAATGATGGTGTCAAGTTAGATTTTTGTTGAGACAATGATGGAATTGTCTATGTGATGTTTTTTTGTTCATATTCAGAGTATTTTTGATCTATTTGGTGCATTGGTTGTGTTTTCTAAGCCCGGTATAGTGGAGATTCAATAAAACCCTAGGTTTTAGCATTTAAATGGAGGGTTTGGTGGAATTGTGGTCTAGAGGTCTAGTGTTTGAGAAATGGTGGATGAATTTGTAGTTTTGAGTCACAATCTAACTCTTTCAAGTGAGTTTTGATGAAAACATGGAGTTTAAGAAGTGGTTCCTTTGTTAAATTAGGCTAATTTAGTAGCCTTTAAGCAGGGAAGCCTATTGAAACTTGTTAATGGGCCTAAGAAAGCTTGTGTGATCTATTGTGACATTGTGTTTGGAACTATGTGGATGCTTAATTGAAGTTGTGTTGGCCTTTTTGTGGCCTTCTCTAAAATATGTCTCTATTTGTTGGTTTTTGGAAGGCAACAAGCCTATTAATGTTGTTTTGGGATAGTTTGAGGGACTTGTCTTGTAAAGATTGTTTCTTTGTTTGAATTAGGTTATTTGGTGTTGTATAGTGAGTTTCCCCACCTTGTACTACATCAAAGTGGTATCAGAGCAAAGGGAGTAGGTCCCTTGTGAAAAAAGGTTAAGGATTTGAGTGCAAAAAATGGTGTAATTGAAGGAATCCAAACATGCCTCCTAAAGGAAGCGTAGTTGCAAGGAGAATGGGTGAGAAATCTAGAGAGATATAAGCCTTGAGAAAAGAGATGGCTGCATGGAAAGCAAAAAATAGAGTGGAAATGGATGAAAGTGAAACTGAAGAAGAGATTTCCAATGAAGAAGAAGAGATGGACCCAGATGATGTAAGAATGATGAAGCTTTTGAAGGCTGTGAAGAAAGATGGATATGGAAAAATGCATGTGCCTATGTATGGAGGAAAACTTGATAGTGAAGAGATCTTGGATTGGATTGGAGCCATGGAAAACTATTTTGATAGTGAAGATATTGATGAACACAAGGTGAAGAAGGGAAAAACAAAACTGAAAGAACATGCTTTGTTATGGTGGAATTTTGTGCAAGAGGAAAGGGAGAGACAAGGAAAGAGAAAGATAACTTCTTGGGAGAGGATGAAGACCAAGCTGAAAGGTAAATTCCTTCCTTGTGATTATAATATACAGTTGCTTAAGAGGTTACAAAATCTTAGACAAAAGGATTTAGATGTGCAAACATATATTGAAGAATTTTATAAGCTAAGTATAAGAACCAAGCATGAAGAAGATGAGGAAGAAATGGTAGCTAGATATTTGAATGGCCTAAGGTATAACATTCAGGATGAAATTAGTTTGTTGGCACCAAAATTAGTTGAACAATGCTTTCAAATGGCAATGAGGGCAGAAGAAAAAATCAAGAGGACACAAGAGAAGGTAGCAAGAGGAAGAGGCAACACTTCTAGGGGCAGAGGTACAAATTCAACACCAAGGTAGGCCAAGGAAGAACTTGAAGATGATAATAAGAATAAGGAACAAGCACCTAAAGCAAGGGGAGGATGGAGAGGTGGAAGTACAAACTTTAGGAAAAGGAGAGATTTCAATGAATTTTCAGGTAGGTGTTATAGATGCAATGAATTTGGACACCCATCTTTCAAGTGTCCTCAAAACCAAGGTTCAACACAAAGTGGTGATAGGTAGAGTGAAAGAAGAACATAACTGGTCCAAGAGGAAGAATGTGAAATTTCAAGTACTCCTGCATATCTAGAGGTGGGAGAAGCATTATGATAAGAACTTTGTTGCAGGCACCTAAGGAGGAAGACATGAGTCAAAGGAGGAGTCTATTCAGAACTTCATGCAAATGCAAAGGTAAAGTGTGTCAAGTTGTTATTGATTCAAGTTCTCAAGATAATATGGTGTCTAGGGAGATGGTAGACAAGTTTAATTTAGAGAAGATACCTCATGTAGCATCATACAAAGCTTCTTGGGTGAATGATAGTCAAACTCTAGTGGTGAATGAACAAGCATATGTAGATTTCCAAATTGCGGAGTACAAGGATAGGGTTTTATGTGATGTGCTACCAATGGATTGTTGCCATTTTCTATTGGGGAGACCATGGAAATTTGACAGAAGGTTTATGTATGATATTAGAGAAAATACTGATACTATCAAGAAGGATGACAAGAGCTTTAAGCTAACTCCTATGCAATGAAGTGGAAGAGATAAGGGTAAGTCTAAGGTTGTCATTTTTGGAAAAAGAGAGCCTTTAAGGCCTGAGGATAGTAATACTTGTGTTTTTGTAGGTATGGAGTAGGATTATGGTGTTAGAGTAGTAGGAAAAGAACAAAAAAATGATGCTAGGATAGTTAGGAGTTTAAAGGTAGAGGAAGAACTCATACCTAAGTCTGAAACAGTCAAAGTGAATGATGGTAAGATAGTAAACCATCATGAAAAATAGGGTGAAATGCTTGAGGGAAGGTTTGTGAAGTAGGATGAAATTACTATGGGGACCATTGTGTGTCCTATAGGTGAATGTAATGTTGCAAGGCATGTGAAATTTGCAAGTATAGGGGTTGATAAGTTTGATAATGCAGTGGTACATGGTAATGATAGTGTGCAGAGTCTGATAACAATGAAAAAAGGACAGTGTGAGTAAAAGGACAAAAGTTTGATGATAATGATGAGAGGGAAGAGTATACAAGTGGATGTGGATGGATACAAGTGTTAAGATGAAGCCAAGAAGAAGGTAGAGTAGGGTATTGCTAACTCTTTTTTATTTGTAGGTATAAGGACAAGGAAAACATCAATTTTTGACCTAAGTATAAGGATGGGGAAGACATCAAGTTTGAGCATGAAGATGGAGGCATATTTCATTGTGAACATAGTCAAAAGGGTAGAGCAGGTCAAGAGAACTCAATGTTTGAACCAGTTGAAGGAGGTTGCAAGTTTGAGGATGTATGGAGTAGTGCCAAGGCATGGAATAAAACTTAACTCTTGTGACAAGAGTTTCTTTTTTGTGGGGGTGTATGTTGCAGGAGCACCTACACCTTGTTGAAAAATTGAAGTCTTGAAGGTCATTTAAGGGGGTAATAGGTAGTATAGAGTTGGTTTTATACTTTTTTCCTTTAATAAGGTCTATTAATACCATTTGCAAGGTAATCAAAGGTTTGGAGAGTCACTTAGGTGAAAATTCAAAAAAAAGTGTTGTCATGCAAAATTTGTTAAGAATATAATTTAGGGGAATATCACAAGGTTAGACTTTCAAAGGGTGATTATAGCCATTTGGAAGTTGTATTTTGGAGGTAAAATGTATTTAAAGGCCTTCAAGGCTCAAACACAAGGTTGGTTGAAGATTGTTGTGAAGAATTCTCATCAATACAATGTTATTTCCTGTTATTTTCCTTTTTTTTTAATTTAAAAGGTTGTGTACAGACCTGTATAGGTCTTAAAGGCCTAGTTTTTTTTGTTATTATGTAGGTGTATGTATAACCTTTCATTTGGTTCTATTTTGAAGATCTAACATCACATTTGGTGGTAGATATTTGCAAATTCCTGAAACTGTCTGGTACAACCAATGAGGGGTCTGTTTTGGTGACTAATTAATTGAACGAACCTTTCCACCTACTGTCTAAGTATGTTACTTAGTGGAAAGGTATTTTTTATGTTAGAATAGATTATTTCATGCTTTGGGTGGAAGGAGAAAGGAAATTGTGTGGGTGGGAATGTTTCCCTAGGGCTGACTGTGTAACTTTTTCATGTGAAATGATGGTGTCAAGTTAGGTTTTTGGTGAGACAGTGATGGAATTATCTATGTTATGTTTTTTTGTTCATATGCAGATTATTTGTGATCTATTTGGTGCATTGGTTGTGTTTCCTAAGCCCAGTATAGTGGAGATTCAATACAACCCTAGGTTTTGGCATTTAAATGGAGGGTTTGGTGGAATTGTGGTCTAGAGGTCTGGTGTCTGAGAAATGGTGGATGAATTTGTAGTTTTGAGTCACAATATAACTCTTTCAAGTGATTTTTTATGAAAACATGGAGTTTAAGAAGTGGTTCCTTTGTTAAATTGGGCTAATTTAGTAGCCTTTGAGTAGGGCAGTCTATTGAAACTTGTTGATGGGCCTAAGAAAGCTTGTGTGATCTATTGTGACATTGTGTTTGGAACTGTGTGGATGCTTAATTGAAGTTTTGTTGACCTTTTTGTGGCCTTCTCTAAATGATATCTCTATTTGTTTGTTTTTGGAAGGCAACAAGTCTATTAATGTTGTTTTGGGATAGTTTGAGGGAGTTGTCTTGTAAATGTTGTTTCTTTGTTTGAATCAGGTTGTTTGGTGTTGTATCATGTGTTTCTCCACCTTGTACTGCATCATTTGGATACACTAACTATTTCTTGAGATGTAAGGAATTATATTTTTCTTTTTCATTGTATTCTTGTATAATTTCCCCCCTTTTATACTCATTCCTAACATAAGAGGCCAAATCTCTTATTTCAAGATGTAAGGATACACTAACTATTATGTTGTATCATGTGTTTCTCCACCTTGTACTGCATCATTTGGATACACTAACTATTTCTTGAGATGTAAGGAATTATATTTTTCTTTTTCATTGTATTCTTGTATAATTTCCCCCCTTTTATACTCATTCCTAACATAAGAGGCCAAATCTCTTATTTCAAGATCTACAAATATCAATGTATTCCAAGTAGTTTCATATGTAAGAACATAATTGTGTAGATGGAACTCACATAGTTGATCCTACATCTCTAGTGTGGAGTTGTAAAAATTCTCTAAAAACAAATATTTCTTGTTAATTGCAATAGGAAGATCACTAATCAATTGGCTAAATTGAAAACATAAAATTTCTCTTGCAATAATAAAGCATAGAATCTAGCAGGTGGCCTGCACTTTAGTAGTTGTGTTGTTTTTTCTGCCATTTCTTCAATCTTTACTTTCAACATTTTCACTTTTGTTTCTTTCTTTTCATGTTCCCTACTGTGGTTAGATACCATTGCATCTCTCTCCCTTTCCCATTCTTTCTCTTTTTGGGAGAGTTCTTGTGTTTTATTCTATAGTTCAATACCTAGGGATACTACAGTTGGTCCAATGGGGGTTTTAATACGTCCAATTGAGATTTGGGGTATTGGTTCTTTTCCTTCTATTTCTACCATAGAAAATTGTGTCAATATCTCTAATTTTAACCCATGCTCAAACATTGAAGTCTTTCCTCCAATTCTTTAATTCTAGCATCCCATTCACTATCATTTTGTTGGTATGTTTTTAACAATTCCTCCAACTTTATTTAACTATTCTAAATGGACAATGTCTAATTTGTAGAATTTTTTTGATATCATCCTCTAGTTCACTAACCTTTCTTTCCATAGCTTGGGGGTGGTTCTCATAGTCATTTTTAAAACTAGAGATAAATCAAGCTCCAAATCCGCAAGTCTCTCAATGAGAAAATTAGAGGCTGACCCCTTGGGAAGGTTTAAAAAATTTTCCTTAAGGCTTCTGATCGTGATGTTCACTTTTTTAAACTCATTCATCACCCATTTAGCAACCTTCAAATTACAACTGGCACCATTTCTAGCCATGTCTATGTTGAAAGGCGTATGACAACTGAGAGGGGGGGTGAATTAGTTGTCACCAAACTCAATCACAAATCTCAAACACTTACCAACTACACATCCACTTTATTTTGTTATTAAGTGTGAACATGAAATGCAAATAAAAGAAAGCAATATCAACACAAGAAACACTAGATTACGTGGAAAGCCTAATGAGGGAAAAACCACGGTGAGGATTATCTCACAATATAAAGTAATTCCAAATCTGATTACAAAGAGGCTCACTTCCCAGAAAGGAATCACTGTCCAGATACAAGGCTCAATGCCTATAGATAGGACTCATTATCCAGAAGGGAGGCTCACTACCTATAGATACAAAAGATAACAGAAAAATCCACCACAATAGGTTACACACATCCACAGCCTTGATTAGAAGATTGCATACACCAACAGCTCACTACTTTCAGGAATCTGACACATTAAAGTAATGCTAACTCAATTCACTTTTTGCACACTTCCACTTCTCAAACTTGTGGAATTCTTGATACTAAAATTCATAACATCTCGACTTGTATTTATACCATCTTCAACCTTAGAAACTTTCTCCAAGGTCGGCTACACACGCTTCTTTTTACAAATACAATTTAGGTCGGCAACTCAACATTCCCATGGTGGAAAGGAATGAGAGAGAACCAAACTAACACTTAACCAAGACCCAAAACAATGTCTCAAATCAATCACACACTTCCTTTAATTGATACTTATCCTTCATATGAAGTGTAAACACCAGGTTAGCCAAACCTAATGAAAACACAAATGAACTTTGAAGTACACGCTTATGCAACAAGAAGATAACATGTAAACCACATAACATGCTTCACCAACCACTAGAACACATCTTAGATGCCTTCAAATACATCCACAACAAATGCAACAACCTTCATACACAGAACACTTTCTATCAGTCCATCTGAACTGTACATACACACATAGCAACTCTGAAACCAGTCTTCTGGAGCACCAGACCATGAATGCCTTTTCCAGAACACAAAAAACATCATTACAAGAAATATTTTAGATATGTAAGACATGAAACAAAATGGCAGAGGACTGTGGAGAAGAAACATTTCTCCTAGTCCACAAACAAACAACTCTGCTAAACTATTTCACACACTGGTGAACACAACTTTCAATCTCCATCAAACTAGAAGCTACAATCGAAGATATACCACCAACAGATGTCCATAAGCAATACTTTAGATCCACACAAGCATAAGATCAACATAGAAGAAATGCAGAGCACATACCAGAGCACATTTTGAATACACACAACTCTGACTTCACTATTTCTCAAAAGTACTTGGAAACTCATCATATCAACACACCTGCAACACCATAAAGATAGATCCATGTACTCCCAACATCTCAACAATGTCTCTATTATACATGCGCAACCTACAATTGCTTTATTCCTTTCTCTGCAACATCCTATATATTGTTGACACCAATAACAACATCAATGACAACACCACCAAACTTACTCATACTTGCAACAGTCTATAAATCCATCATTTCATAGTTTTCATCAGAAAGGGGATGAACACTACCTAAGAACTTAATCTTTCTTGATTTATTTCTGACATATTTAGCTGCAATATCAGAGATTCTCTCTTTACCTTTATCCTTTTTTGCTACCTATTGTGATACCATAGGTTGTTGGGTGTGAGCCTCCTTGGTTGCCATGGGGACACCTCCACTCACTGCATAGTTTGGTTCCTTCTCCTGCTAGGGAGAAACTTGATAATATTCATCCTCTCCAGTTTAGGAGTTGTCTGACCATGAAAATTGGGGTTCCTCTACTTGCTTCTTGACCTTATTTTTAGGAGTGATATTATTCTTACAACATTTTTTTCCTCTTCTACTAAGACAATTATAAAGGGTAAGATGATGGGACCTCTACTGCTTGATCCATAGCCTATTTTTCCAATTTCCATTCTTCATCTTCCTCATCATCTATACCAAAATCTATAGAAGGGTAATCAACCACCTTCAACTTGTCCACAATAGTATGTTCTTTGTCCTTAACCACTTTAGTTAGGTAATGCACCTTAACAAAATATATTATAAGAAAAATAAGCCCCTCATGGAGGATGGGGGTGTGGGGGTTTTTGACATGAGAATACATACATGCCTCCATTGAACATAGTAGAAAAAAAATAGAAAGGACACCAAAATATTTTATTGAAAGTGATTGAGGAATGTGAAGTGATACCCAAAAATATTAGTAAAATGACCATCTAATGTCACATACCTCATGATAACCTCTACAACTTCAGCCCAAATAGGTTTAATTGGCATCCAATCATGGCCCCAAGAAGTCATCTTAACCAATTTCTCTTTCTCATCATTCTTGAAAAATTGGTCCATTGCATCATCGTTTCCCTTCCTCTCTTTGAAGAATTTCCTCCCCTGTAATTGCAAACCTGTTATTTTGGCTATTAATTCCTCTATAATGGGAAAAACCATGTTTTTCACCTTCACACGTTTATTATCCCAACTTTGGATAGAAATATTAGAGGTTTCATGGTCAAACCATGAAGCCTCTCCATATAGGGCATAAGACCACCCTCTTCTAATATCTTCCAAACCTTCGAATTATTCCTCATTTGTCACAAGAGATGGGTTCCACCCTACTTTAGTCACCCCCATCACTTCCTTGTAATCTCCTCTCTGATTCCAAAAACTATTTCCACTCTACCTTATAATTAAGAGCTTTCTATTTTTGAAAAGAAAATTGGGAAGGGGCATTAGAATACCCATAAATCATGTGGAGGAAAGAGAAATAATTACCGTTTGATCACATTCTACTTCATGATCTATTTTGGTTGTCATATCTTAATAATGTGACTACCACCTTGAGTATTGAGTTGTACCCTTCCCACAAATTAGCATTCATAATCCTTACACCCTCATTAGTAAAAAAATCTATGAGAGAGTTTCCTTCTCTAAAAATATGACTAAATCATACTTCCTCAAAAGTGAGTCATGGCAAAGGAATCATTTATAAGATCTTCAACTGTCCATCTAGGCTTGCCCAATCCCTATAAGTATCTAACAATGTTGAGGGAGTCACCCTTGATCCACACTCTTTTATAACCTTTCTCAAAGGCAGACTTAATGCCCAAGAAAACAACTTTGACTTTGATGAAATTGATTCAATAATATTGTTGATATTATTGAAATTGAGAAAATATTTCCATGACACATTTTGGAATTGAACCCTAAGGCTCCTCTTTACTAGTAATGTAACTAAACAAAAGTGAGACAATTCTTACTAGTTTCTCTTCCTTGTATACTCAAAAGACACTCTTTTTAACAAGTTATACAAAAATTTGGGAACATTTACATGCCTTCCATAGCGTAAATGACTTAACAATTTAAAATGGGTTGTGTATAGTAATGACTGTCTCCCACCACATGTTAAGTATCCAATTTTGTGAGAAGCTACTAAAGCCCAAAGCCAAGGCAAAGACAAGTCTTTGGTACCTTGTGAGGAAGAGTCCAAATTTTCTCCTAGCAATGAGAATTCATTCCTTGCTATAATGACATCTCCTCTCACTATAAACTCCTCTCCTTCTCTTGGAAGACCAGATACTTGAGCTCCAACTGCCTCTCATGCATCTACCTTTAGACCCCTAACAACAAAATCATCATTTTGAAATGTGTTGGAAAATTGTTGTCATTACCTCATTAAATTATGTAAGCTTCAAGAAATAATCCAACGAGCCAACTTGTTGGAAGATACACATGCATCTCCTATCTTCTAGCATCAAGTTATGTTTTGTTGTTTCCTTTCATATTATATCACCCCCCGTTTCAATGCTTTAGTATTTCACAATCACTTCCCAATTTATGCTATGTTCTATTCTTGCTCTGCCACCCCAATTATACTACTTCTATTGTGTTGATATGATGTATTACTCAAATGCACTTCTTAATTCAGATACTTAACACTTCTTTCTCTCCTTTGAAATATGTATCTTTTGAGAATGGTAGAAAATGAAACAACATAAATATTTGCAATTTTATTTGAAAATCAAGAAAACTAAGGAATAATCATGAATAACCCTTCCCCAACTAAAGTTTCTAAGTGTCCTTACTTAGTGTGTAAGGATTGAGTGGAAGCATAAATTAGTAGTGGAAAATTAAACATGATATTTTCCATAGACAAATGAATGATAAATATGCATTAAATGAGTAATATTCAATGTGAATTATGATAAGTTAATGTGGAGTGTACCAATAATAATTGTTTGAATTGAAATACAACTCGTGTGAAGTAGTTGAATGTTTCCTATATCTTGATTTAAAGTGACATGTTGTGATTGCTATGAAATTTGTGCAGTGATGGATTAAAACTGGTGGTAGCATATGTATGACATGTGGGAAATAAATTGGAATGATGGATGAAAATGGCTATGGAAAGTATGCTATGGGCAAGGTGAAATTTATCAAATGGTATGGTGGAATAAAAAAAGGTGTTAGGATGGTTACATGTGTATGGATGAAATAGGTTGCATATAATGAAGTGTAATATGTATGGTTGTATGTGTGAATGGACATGCTATGAAGTAATGAACATGCAATTAATATGGTCATATGTGAAATGACTGCTAGGAAATTTCTACAGGCTCGTGTAGTAACATGTCCCTTTTGTAGTTTTGTTGCCTAGTGGAATGATGTTGTAGGTCATTGTTGGTTCTACTACTAGTTCAAAAAATAAAGGTTGTCAAATCTCACATGTGTGGTGTGTGCATATGATATGTATGATACAATTTTACCTATGAAATATCAGTGGGTGAGTCGTGTTGCTCATCTACTAACATTTCTAAAGAACTACTCATTTTTGTTAATGAATGTTGTATTTGTGGATCATATTAATGTTGTAGTGATAAAATGAAGTCATCCTTCTATAATGACCATTTTTAGAGCTTCAACCCATGGCTATTAACTAGCAATGAAAACCATATATCATGAATTGTTTGTAACTAAATTGCTCCACTTGGAAAGACTATTTTTATCTCATATGGCCCAAGCCATCTAGCCTATATTTTCTCTTTTTAATCTTTGTATCTTGAATCATATAGTAAATCCCAATCACCTACATTAAATTATTTGGTTTTAATAAACTGATCATGCCAACACATTCTTTGTTTCTAGATGATTTCAGTATGGTGTATGGCTTCCACTCTTAGTTCATTTAATGCATTGAGGTTATGTAACCTCTCCTTTTGTTTTGTTGATAAGTACATGCCCATTTTAATTGTTTTCCTTAGAGGTTTGTATTCAAACTCTATTGGGAGTACTTCATTTTTACCATACACCAATTCATATGGTGTAAAAACCTGTTGTTATCTTACAGGTTGTCTTGTAAGCCCAAATTGCTTTAGGTAACCTAGTTGCCCAGTCCTTCTTGTGGAGTTGCACTATCTTTATGAGGATGTTTTCAATTTTACAATTCATAGTGTAATTGACTACATCTTTATCAAGTGGTGGCCAATAATATCTAGTATTTAAAATTTTAAGAGTTATCCTCTTTGCTACAAAGTGTCCTTGATGTAAGGGCATCTACCAAAACACCATACATCTAGGGAATTTTTGTCCCAAACACATTTGGAGAATATCAAATTAAACAAGAATCTTTGATTCACCAATCTTTTCATCAATTTCACTTAGCCATTCACAAGGTTATTAATCATCCATTCCTAAAAATTAGTATTCTACACTCTTGTCAGACTCAAATTCATCATTACCATCTCAAAACCTGATTAAGAAACCAACCATTCATCTCTTTCTCTATTCATTCTTTCAACTTTTCTCAGTAAGGAAATGGACAATCAATCTTCGCAACTGGCTTTCAAACTTTTACCAGACCCTTCAATATCATTAACTGTCAAAACCAAACCATCTAGACTACCAAGTAACTCCATCATATCAGAACTTGCACATAAAACACTATTTTACTCTTTATTCCACAAGGCAAAGTAACCACCATAAATCATTCATGCTACAAACATTTATTTAGATATTCCAAGACATTGTATTGAATATGTTTTGATCACAATAAACCAGGTACATCTTCTCAGATCATTGGTCAATCAGTTTTTCTATTATCTTACAGACAAAACACATTTTGCACATAGGACTAACCTTGCTCAAATCAACAAAGTCAACAAATTTACCTTCAAGACCTTTTCTAAGCACTGAGACAATTTTAATAACATCATCAAGACATTTTTCTACCACAAAAAACCATTCTCTTCACTATTTTTAGCAGATTCATTGTTTTAGCAGTCAAACCATCAAATTTCTAGTAGGCCACCAAAGCACTAAATTGGGTGATTTATTTTCAATATTTTTGCATCTCTTCAGACCCCACACACATTCTAAACCCCATTCAGTCTATTTAAACATATCACATCAAGTACCACTGCTTGAAAGAAAACATCATAAAATGGACTATCCCATGTCTAATTGCTCCAAATTAGGTCAAATTATCAAAGCAAGTCAATTGAATCAACTACAAAACACTAAATGTCTATGGGAAGCATGAAAACAAGTCACCAAACTTAAGATTCTTCAACTTTTATGAATAGAAAGGTTCAATAAACCACTAAACCACAAAACCCTTGGTTCTAGGCTTTTTAACACAAATTGAATGAGGGTTTATTGGAAATTTGTATTGCAAACCTCAAAATCACCTACCAACTCTTCAAACAAGTTTGTTTATGAATATCCAAGCTTATTTTACTAACACCAAGCTTCTATACATACTAGATCTCAATTATCATACTTGTAACCATCAACTTCAAGGGAAAATCACAAAAAATATGTTAAGAGTAGCAACAAACTATGTAATCTTGAATCCTTGTTCCTATGCACACACAAATCACTTACAACATACTAAAAACTCCCTAAAAATTCCATCCCACCAATATTCTAAACCTACATTAGTGGGATGGTGAAATTCAATGCTTAAAATACCCTCAAACCCTTGACTGGGTTTTCAGGCAAATCATAAAATTTGGCTTCTAAAACTGATGAAAATTCTTCAAAACACCTATAGATGATTGTTAACACCCTGCACAAAGTAAACAAACAAATATGTAGCCTGTACAAGGTCTGGATTCAAGAATAAATCACTCTAAAAATAGGAACAAGGAACTTTATTTATTAATATCACTCAAGATACAAAAATCTAATGAGTTGCTCGCCTTCTACAAGCTTTATAGATGTTTCCTTAACCATAACTGACTTTACAACATCCTACATTGACCTATCTCTTCATTTTTACCTCAAAAGACTCTTCAACTTTTTTTTTTTTTTTTCTTTTTACAAATTTAGCAACTTTTGCAATTTGTGCAATAAAACAACATTACTTGCAACTTGACTTAACCAACCCTCTAGTGACCTATTTGACACTTCAAATACACCATTTATGACCTTTTGTGATACCCCTCATGTTGTTGTTACTCTTATGGATGGATTTTGGACTTGGTTGTGTGGGTGATCAGTTCACCATTTTGGTTGTGCATGGATTTATGGTTTGGTTGACTAGTTGCATTAGATTTTACATATGTTGTTAGATGATACATTTTATGGTGATTATGTTATATGACTTTTTGTGGTGTTCTTTAATAATATATATGGTGATGTTGTGAATTTATGTTGTTATAATGTTTGGTGTGTTTACTTGTAAGTCTTGGTGAAAGGACGGAGTGGCATCACTTGCTTGCAAGTGCCCTGCTACCCTGTGATTGTCTTTCATGGTGTGTTTTCTATGGAGACTTACATGCTTCACGACATCTGTTTCTATGCAGGATGCAGGTACTGGACATCGACTCCACCTACTTATCAGGTTTGAGCATGTCTCACAAACTCAACGGGATTGATGTTGAAAAAAAGGAGTGGTTAGGAAAGAGTTCTCGTCCCAAGTTCGTCTTTTGTGAGTCCATTGTGGTCTTTGTTTCAATTTGTCATTGTATGTAAATGTGTAGTGTGGATTAATATTTTAGTTGTGATTTAATTAATTTATGTTAGTGTGATTAATTATTATGTTTAATTAATAGTGTTATTATAATTAATTATGGTTAAGTTGATTGTATAATACTCTTGATTTAAGGGATAGTTTTAATAAAATATAATTGTTTTGTTGATTTGTAGAATGTTAAATTTTCCATTTAATTTTGGAGTTAATTAAATAGCTTATAAAGCTATATTATTATTATTAGAAAAATAATTAAAATAAAATAAAGAAATAAATAAATGAATAAATTTTTATTTTTAAAATTATTATATTTTCTTTTATTGGAATTGTACGGGAAGTAGTGGGGAATAATGAATTTTTGTTATGGAAATTATTCCCGGAAAGAAAAAAGGCATGGTGTAATAGAAGTTTCTTCACGGGAAAATTTTAGCTAAGAACGAGGGTAGCTCTTTGTGTGGGACTTTTTTTGGGGTTTTCTAGTGCATGTTTGTGGAAGGATTTGGGAGAGTATTTGGAATTTAATATTGGCTGGAGGTGAATCTTCTGGACAGAGCTTCATAGCTAGAGGCTCCGTGGAAAAGCTTGGTACAAATTTACTTCTACAGCCTACAGGAAACAGGTTCCTTTCTCTTTTTGTTTTGTTTTGTATTCTTTCCTGTTTTAAAAAGATTGTTTGTTTGTGTATAAGGTTTGTTTGTAACTTTGAAGAATTTAGAAGTTTTTCTATAGAGAGTATTGTTTCTGGCTGTTGTCGTTAAAATTTTTGTGTTGCCTCTGTAGGAAATTACACAGCCAAACTTAGAAAATCTAGTTAAATAAAATTCTTGAAAAGGGAGTTCAGAAAATACAGTAGAAAAATAAAACCTCTGTTGATTTTAATTTAAACCTCTCTGTTTAAACTCAGGAAATTAGGATAAAGCTTTGTGCAAGGAAAATTGGGAAAAACACAGGGAATTAGAAGAGCTTTCGTGCAAATTTTATTTTACCTGTGCATAGATATGATGTTTCATTTCCTCATTTATACCATCTTTCTGGAAATAAAATAATATTCATAATTAGACTCTTGGTAAAATTTATGTTCCTAAGCATTCTCCATATCTGGGAAATTAAAATTAATATATAAATATATATATATATTATATATATATATATATATATTTATATATATATATATATATATATATTTATATATATATATAATTATTGTTTATCATAATATTGTAGCCTATATATGTATTTTTTGATTTTTATTTATTCCGCCATACGGAATTGTTGCAAAAAATTCTATTAACTATATATATATATATTAGATGTCGTTTATTTTATTAATGGAGGGGGGGACAGCTACAGCCGTACCCCCTAAGCGGCCCACAGAGCTGCGCACAGCAGTCTATGGACTACTGGGCAGCAGTCCAAGGACTGTTGTATGTAGCCCTTGGGGGTTGCGTCCTCCCCTATGGGGAGGTACGCAGCCTCCAAGTGGGGTGAGTTGTATTATTTATTTTTTAATTTTTTTTTAAATAAAACAAATGTGATTTAGATATTAAACTCAGATTTTTTTTTTATTATTTAATTTGTTACTTAGAATTTTAAAATAATTAAATTAATTTTTTGTTAATATATATATATATAATGATTAAATTGTAATTTAGAATATATATATATATTTAAATATATATATATATACATAAATATTTGTTTAAACTAGAGAAATTGTGAAAGTTAATTGTAGTGGTAAATGAGTTGTTAAACTAATTGGAAGAAATATTTTTACCAAAATTTTCTGAGTGATTTCTTTTACTTATTATAATACGTGAGTTTATTGTTAAATTAACTCTTATGATGGATTTCATACCAAGTATGATTTCATAGTGATTGTTTTAAGCAAGTAATTAAGTGCTCTTAAAAGAACCCTGATGTTGAACGATAAGCTATTTCTTGAGTTTTCTTGCGATGGGATTATAGTCTTGTGTAGGCTCTTGAGTTAGATTTCTTTCCATAAGGGATAGGGTTATTGTTAAGCTTCTAGAGGTTTTTGAATTGGGTGTTTTAAGTTTTGTGGCTTCTATATTTGAATCTTGGTTCCATTTTTCTTTATGGTTGAAACCTTGTGTATACCTTGAGTTGCATTATTTTGTGTATGTTATTGATTCATATGATTATAGCGAGATGGGTTTCCTCGCAATTGTTTATTCCGTGTTTAGAGAAATTGAGAGTACAATTCCTTGATCTTGTTGTATGTTAGGGGTTCTAGGGAGAGTGGCTCTATGTGGGTGCCGGCGCACAAAGGGGCTATCAGGATAACCCACATTAGAGTTAGTGTAAAAAGTGAAAACCTAACTAATAAATTAGGGGATGGGTAGTTAAATTATAAAAGATAATTATAGATTCCTCGCTCACCTATTAGGGCTTTTAAAGACTAAAGGTGGCCGAGAAGGCCGTGGTTGGCATAGTCGTGATCTCGTCTCTACGAGAAATGCACGATTCTGCATGAGTCACCCTATGGGACGACGCCTTGAGATAGGTAGTCAGGATAACCATAGATGGAGGTGGCACCTTGTGATAGGATGTCAAGATAATCCTGAAGGCCATGCGATGACACTCTCCTCTAGCAATCCCCTTAGTTGGTTTAACTGGAATCCTCTGGAAGTGGTTTATTATTATGACTTGGTGTAAATTGTTGTCATGTTTCTTTAGTAGACCTTTGTTGACTATGGTTTCTTATATGTTTGATTTATCTTTCTATGTTTGAAGTTGAGTCTTATGTGTTGCCTTAGATGTCCTTGGTCGGGAATCCTTTCTTAACTACTCCTAGCATGGGGGTGGTCAGGTGGAACGTGCTTCGCACCCCGTTGGGTTTCCCATTCGGTAGTCGTAACTTCAGTGCAGAGATTGTGGTGACAGATTGATCCAGAGTTATGTTCCTTCAGATATATGAATACGTTTGTACTATTGTCATATCTTGTATATTGTAATGTAACTCTCCCATGTGTTGGGATAATGTATTTTGTTACTTGGATGATTTTTATTGAGATTTAGTTGTAACATGATGTATTCTAATATCACACTTTGTAATTCAAATTATATTCATGGATGTAATTATACTTGATGTTGTATTATATTTGAGGAAATGTATTCAGGGTATGTGCAGGATCATCATGGAAAAAATAGGCCCTTAAGTGGCAAAAAATTCAAAAAAATCAGAGTTAGGAAACTTGACGTTAAAATTTGAATAAGTTATCTATATTATTTCAAAAATATGTAAGAATAGAATCTGTAGAATGAATGTAGTTTCTAAACAACTAGGTTTGTTTAAAAAACAAAAAATCTATTTGGTGAAAATTTGAAATTTCAATGCAGTGGTTCTTAAATTTGGGAAAAGAAGTAGGTGTTTGTCTCCACCCTAACCACAATAAAATGATAATATTTTTATAAGATTTTAGATATAAGTAGAGGACTCATGCCCCAATGTGATGCATATTTTTTGTAATTTTTTTCCATGTAAATGATTAATTATGAATTTTTTATTACAACATTTTAAAAAATATAAAAACTCGCATGTCTGACCATCTTAACTTGGTCAAAACTTCATGAAATTCAATTTTTCTTTTTTTAATCCTATAGTATGCAAAGCATAGAATGTGACGCATGTTTTGGATTAAAAAAATGTGATACCGTTTGAAAGCTATAGATGTTTTTAATCAACCTATCAATCAGGACTTTAGTCGTAATTTGAATAGAAAATGAATAATAATTACTTATTAAATTCAAAGTAAAGCATAATTTATATCATTGGAAAGCTGAGAATCTCCTTTAAAAACCCTTGTCGTTTCATCAATTTTGGGTAAAAAAATAGTCATCAGCCACATACCCATCATATTGCCAATTTTTGGCCCATCATGATCCTGCACATACCCTTCAATTTATTTCTAAGTTGAATGGCTTAGGAAATTTTGTATAGCATCTTTATGGTTCTTTCTTGCTTAAATGCCTATCATTATAAATGTTTATATGTGAACTCATATTAGAAGAACATAATGTTAGATTAGTTAAGTTTGTTGATGGGTAGATACATAATGTCTCTTCGTGTACCCCAAGGGACTTAGGAGTTTAGTTTGTACTTGTAATCATGTTAGTTGCAATAGTTAACATAGTGCTTTTACTTTATGTTTGAAAAAAAAATTGTTGTGTACTTAGTTGTCCTTTGGGGTTTGCGTGATGGGGTGTTACACCTTTTACAATGCTTTACAATGGAAAATTGAAATTTTGCAAATTTTTTCCTTCTGAATGCATTTTGAGGACAAGGTGCTCCTGCACCAGTGCCCCACAAGGTTCATCATGGCATGCTCTTAGGTTATCATATACTTCATCTTCTCTAAAACATCTTCTCATTATGTTGTCAAGCCCTATGAATAATAAATACCTAGGTATCCATGAGTAAGGAAAACTTTTCTGAACTAATTGCCTCTTCTCCTTGGTGAGAGATGTGGTGGTGTTTTCCCTGCTACTAGATAGTTGTATATGTATACATACCAGGGTTTATGCAAAGAGATTAAATAGGTGCTCACCTAGGAATAAATCATCTACAACATATTCTAATTTGGTTGGTAGTATAGAGAGGAAATTTTCTACTACATTGGCTTTCCCTAGCTTGTCCACAATAGTTATATCAAATTCCTGAAGTACTAGTAACCACCTTACAAGCTTGCCACCAGCTATTGATTTGTTCATTAGATACCTTATTGTTATATGATCTAGATATATGAATAAAAATGCATTCTAATGTAGTTTCTAAATGTGTTGATTGTATGAACCACTGTTAATATCTCCTTCTCAATTACTGTATAGTTGAGTTCTACCCCATGAATATTTTAACTGATATAATAAATGGAATACTCAAGGTTTCCATCCTTCTATCCTAGCACAACTCCTATTGCAAAATTAAAAGCATTTGTATGAAAATGGAAAGGTAAATTATATTTTTTTCCTCTGAAGACATGGGTTTTGGTTAATGTTTCCTTGAGAGATTCAAAGGAGTGTTGACAAGCAAGTGTCCAATCAAACTCTACATCCTTAGAGAATAAGACAAATAGTGGTGTTGCAAGTTTACAAAAAATCTTATATAAATCTTCTATAGTATACAGCATGGCCAAGGAAGCTTCTAAAATCTTTTTGTCTCTAGGGTATAGGAAGTGTTAATATTATATCAATTTTATTAGGGTCTACTTGGATTCTCTTGTGGACAAAAAATGCCCCAAAACTACTCCCTCAATCATCATCATGAAGCATTTTTCATGACTCAAGGATAGGTGATGATCTTGAAATCTCTATAGTACCTTCTCTAAATTGGAAAGTGCTTCTTCATAGGTATTCCCATAAGTTGTAAAATCATCCATGTGAACCTCCATGGAATCATGTGCAAATTCTAAGAATATGCTCAGCACTGCCCTTTGGAAGGTGGTAGGAGCATTGCATAGCCCAAATGGAATATGTACCTCAAGGGCATGTGAAGGTTGTCTTGTCTTGGTCTTCTGGGGCTATCTTTATCTAATTATATCCACTAAAGCCATCCAAAAAGTAAAAGTATTGTTTTCCTACCAATGAATCTAGTACTTGGTCAATGAATGGAAGGGGAAAGTAGTCTTTCCTAGTTGCTACATTTAACTCATAGTAGTATAAACAAACTCTCCATTTACCTCCTTTCTTAGGTACAAATACTAGTGGAGACACCCACTCACTGTTAGAGATTGGATAGATGAATCCTGCATCCAACAATTTTTTTAATTCTCCTTTGACTATGTCATAGATTGTAGGGTCCATTCTCCTTTGGGGTTTCCTAACTTTTTTATAGCTTTCATTGATGTAAATTTGATTCTTGCATAGGTTTGGGTCTATACCCTTCATTTCATGGTAATCCCATGTAAATGCAATTGCATGTGCTTGTAGCACATTCAATAGTGAGGTTTGTTATGCAATAGTTAATTCACTATTTACATTAAGTGTCTTGTGTGGCATAATCTCTAAAGTCAAGGATGATGTTTGAAAAGATGAAAATGTCAAGACCTATTATATTTGGAATAAAATGATATGGTAATAAGGTGTGGAATTTTTTTGAAATGGACTCATATGTATTAGCAGGAATTATGTTATGTAGGGGATCTTGCAAACATGTTAGATAGTCATGTTGTTGTGGGTCCCTACCATAATTGTTTTGCATGATATTTGCAATCAGTTCATCTTCATCTTGATTTTCTATCAAGGGACTATATTCAATAGTCATTAGAGTTTGTATGGATTACTGCTCTTCCTCATCTAGGGTAGGCCATATAGTTTTTTCCAAATCTACATTTGGTTATGCAAGTTGATAGAGGACTAGTTTCTTAGTCACATTTCCATTGGAAATGATCATGTTACAAGACCTACAACTTATAAAGGCATATGCAGTTGCCAACCAAGGTCTCCCTAAGATGAGGAGATATCTTGGAAGATTATCTGTAGGTTGCAACACCATAAAGTCTGTAGGGTACTCCCATGAGTCTAATGTTATTACCAATTCTTCTATGATTTCCTTAGGCTTGATTGTGGACCTATCTGCTAATTGGAGTATAGTAGGTATAGGTCTAAGCTCTATTAGTTGTAATAATTTTATGGTTTCTTTGGTCATTACTTCAATGGTTTCCCCAAGATTAATTAAGGTATTCTTAATGAGAGCACCATTGATTTTGATATCCACTACAGGGCTCCCAAGGTCTGCATACTTAGGGATAGTTATGTTTTCCAACATAATATCTACAATTTGTCCTAAGATGTGCATTATCTGAGGGTCCTTACATTTCCTACCTAGATTTTTGAGGCATAAATCTCTCACTATTTTGGTGTAAATGGGTACTTCCTTAATGGCATGGATGAGGGTTATCTTGATGCAAACATCCTTGAGCTATCCCAATAGATTAGTTTTAGCTTATGAATGATGTTTTTGGATTATTAATCTCTCAAGGAATGGAGGCTTTGGACTCATGGTTGTTGGGTTGACCTAATTTGACTCAGGTTCCTTAGGTTGTTTTTCCATGGGATTTGTAGGGAGTTCCTCATTAGTCAATTTAGTGATATGAGGAGATGAAGGCCCAAATAATATTTTCCTTGATCTGAGGTGTACATCACTCACCTCAAACCCATAGGTGGGGTATTGTATGGTGTCATTAGAATAAGACTATTAGACAAGATTATTATTTGGATTAGGTGCAAGTTGTATTGGAAATTGAGGTACTCCTGGTGGAATTGGTGCAACTATTTATGGTTTTGGCATTATGGATTATTGCTATGGTTTCAAGGGCTATTGTGCCTATTGATAGTTGAGGTTTTCATTTTGTCACTATTGACCTCTTTACCACTAAGGTTTTCATTGATTTTGTTGGGGTGGCCACTAAGAATTATATTTAGATCTTTGGTAATTTTGTGGTGGCCACATGTTTTTTTTTTGTTGATTCCAATTGTATTAAGGAATTGGCCATTGTGGGTTTTGCATATTGGTCCAATATTGAGGGTTCCAACAAGGGAAATTTGTATTATTAATTGGAAATGACATGTTATAGTTCAAGGGATTTTTAGGCATACCTTGTCTTGGATCCCATGGTTTGCATTGAGCTATGTAAAACACTTGACCATATTCACCTTCCAAGGCATGAAATTTTGGCTTCCCTTGTTTATCTTTAGAAATACTATCCAACTTCTTGCACTTGTAATTGATTTTCTTTTGTCTACAGTGTGAGTAGTATTATTTCAGGGTTGTTTATGCCTCTTCTTTCTCTTTCTTGATATGAATGGTATCAAGTTGTGTATCCCAGTGGCTAATGTTGTCCTCCTTCATGTTTGATATAATATTTGTCATCTCCACCCTTAAAACTCCATTAGATGATTTTTTTAGAGAATATGTCTTGTCTCCTTTGACCTTCTTGGTAAAAAACTTTGAATAATTTCTACATATTCTAAAAATCTCATCAAATGGTAAATGTGAGATGTCTCCTAGCTCAATGAGGTTGAGTGCATCAATACAATCTTCACTAACTCTGCTTAAGAAGTCTAGTTTTAGGTATTCATCATAGAGTCTATTTTGATGGAATTTCTTGAGGAAGAACTGAAACCCCTCAATACAATCTTCTAATGGTTCATCCTCTCTGTGTTTCATCCTAAATGTGTCATCCCTCTTTATATCTATGCCTCTACAATAATCCTAGTACTTATCCAAGAACCTTTTATTCATTGTGTTCTTATTGGGAACAACATCCCTTCCCAATCCCATGAAACATCTCAGAGTAGCATATTTTAGTGTTGTTGGAAACAATTTGAGTCTGTGAGAATTTATTGTATAGTCATAACTTTGACATAACACATCAAAATAAAAAATGAAGGTATCAAGGTCCTTTGTAATTATACCATATAAGCAATGTTGAATGAGGTATGTTCTTCAAACTAGCAACCCTTTCCTAGTTGGCTATGGGGAACTCAAACACTACATGCTCTGGTGGATCTTCTAGTGTTGCATCAGTCATGATGCTTGTAACGCCCCGCCAAGGATTCCATTAAAACAAAGCGTAAAGAACAAATTAACCAATTTTTTTTTTTTAAAGAGATTTGATTACATAATTGTCTTAAGAATTCCAAGACAATGTTACTAAACATTATAAAAAGATCAACGCAACATAGCATAAAACATAAGTACAAATCACATTCATGTAAGATCCACTTTCATAAACTTTATACAGTCAATATATATACATATCAAGATTACATCAAGTGAGATTTTAGTATATCTCGATACATCATAATGTCGATACAATAAGTACTCTCATACATATGAGGTAATTATACAAAGAAGATAATAATCTCCTCAAAACTAACATCCACGTCTTTGAACATGTTCAACGTCCATCATCACGAACAAGAAAGTGACAGGAACCTGCTCCACGAACAATGTTATCTAAGTATAGCAATATCTGTAAGAGGACCCAATGGAGGAAATAGCATGGTTTCCTCCCAACCGTGTGGTACCTGAAGGTCCACTCCCTCTGTGCTAGGAGATAATGACAGGTCCACAAAATAGTCAAACAGACAACAAAGAATAGACATTACATAACATGGTTGACAAACACATAATGACATGACAGAATCAAAATTACATGATCACTGATAAACTCCCAGAGGAAACAATTGTAACACAGGTGATTCTACATAAGAGACCACAAACATGCTTCAGGACAGAGTGTCATCACATAGTTGTTCTAGGTTACCCTGGTGAATCTTCCTAGACTATTGGCCCTCATCTAGAGTTACCCTAGCAGTGTCTACCGATTCCCGGCCCCTAGACAAACTCATGTGGAGTCGAATTACCTTTCTAGAAGACAAGGTAAATGACCAAGCCATTCCAGGACTTTTCAACCTACCCTTAATCTAAACAAGCATTAAGGCACTAGGTGAGGCAATCATTTATCTGAATTAAATTATGTGTATCACCCAACCCCGTGTACATTAATTAGATTTCCACTGGATTACAAAATCCACGATAGGTTACCCTGGCAACCTCTTAGGGTTTCGGCCCCTATCACAAGCCACTCTTCCTATAAACATGACGCAACATCAAAATACCAAGGATTACCAACATGCATATGAAACAAAACCATAGTAGTACATATCTCATTCGTGGCCCAATCATTGATCAACTTAACACTTTTAAGGTGATAAATAACTCTTGCATGGCAAAGTCCCAAAATATATCAAGGTATTTAAAACATCAATAAACAAATATTAAAATCTCTTTCCTTTAAAATCAACACTCAATCCTTTGGAAGAAAAGGTACACATAGCTCAAAATCATATACACAGGAAAGCCATTAAGCACGAAAAGAAAATTCTCAAATGGTCACATCATTCACATGACTTAGACCATATAATCTCATAATACCTCAAAGGTAACAAATACATCATGCATAACTTAATTCCAAAATACCACATAGGTATGATATGCAACGAGCAAGGCCAAATTCGTAAACAATTATATCAAATGAACACCATGTCTCACATATAATAAACAAATCATTCTAAGAGATCCCTAGCCTCAAGGGAAAATAACTAAGAATTTATAACAAAAATCAAATAAACATTATCCACTCATTCGAATAGATCGTCTTTATCAATAATATAACTTAAGGTAAATAGAACTATTCAAATTTCATCTAACAATTATATTATACATAAACGTTCATTAATTCTCAAAGAACAAAATCTATTTTTTTACAATATAGATTTAATTGTCTATTATTACGTATGCTCAATTGGGAAAACTACGAAATCAAAACTAATGTTTACCATTGCATGCGTATGAAGAAAGAGATATATACAAACTTGGTATGAACTTCAGGAAGTGTGACTAAATAGTGACCAAGATTACATGGCGCCGAGCTTTAAGGAGAACTAGAGTTTATAGACTACTACTATTGCCAATTACATTTTAATTTAAACATACAAATCTAACTTCAGTTGTAGCACATGCACTATGGAAATACATGTCAAATTTTATGAATATTAAGCAATAGTCTTCTATCACAGAGTACACGCCATGCAAGGGAGAATACATGCAATAAATGATAATAGTCGGTTACTAAATATATACATAAAAGAGCTGAGTAAATGTATGGCGGACTACAGTATTAAGCACCAATTCATTATCAGCAGCTACCATAGAGATTGGAACCGCCCATATCTAAATAAATTGAACATAGTTATACGTCGATTCATAGCTACAAAAAACTACTTAAATCTTAGTTATAGACCAACGATAAATAATGATTATCTATAGTAAGAAGGTTGCACACAAGTATGCTTTAATAGGATATTATAAATCTGAAAGATGATATAGTACAAAATATAGGGGATGGAAACGACTTTCAATCAATCTCAACAAGTTTACAAGGAAGACAAAAAGGTTATTAAATCTAAACACCCTATCATGTTCAAGTGTTCGCGTTGTGTAAGGTATAAAAAAAAGTATTATTCTCATTGCAGATACAGTAAAAACACCAAATACATTAAGGGAAAATGGTAAGAGTGACCATAAAGAAGTAGGTAATGGCGTTTTCACCCAGGTAATAAAAATTAAAAGTCTAAAATTTCACCGAATATCATGAGCAGGGGCAGTGTAATATGAAAGGGGTAGAGCAATAGAATTTGTATATGATCATGCAAAAGTTTCCCAAAAGTTTTAAAAAATATAAATCTCAGGATTAATCATATTAACGAATTTTTTAGAATTGATTTGGTTAGAAAAATAAACCCCAATATAAACCCATTTTAAACATAAAAAGTGATTCAAAAGATTATTTTCCATATTCGAAAGATGACACAATTTATGTATAGTTTATTCAATCAATAACTGCCAAATATAAACATATTTCATTTTATTTTCCCTTAACTATGTTTTACTATATTTTACACTAATTTCAGAAGATTCATTCTAAATGTTTCTTTGTGCATGTGCAGGTTTGGCTGGATAATTCTTTTTCACAACAAATAAACATTTCCAAATAGATAATATTTAAGCAACCATTTCCGAATAAATAGATAAAATATTGCAAAATGAGAAGGGAACCTATTTTTTAAAAGCTCAAAAACTGATCTGGAACAAATCCGAAGCTTCCGTTAAATCTTCTCAAAACACTGGCTACTTGATGAAGAAAACCAAAGTAATCGAACCCAATAATATGTTTGCAATCAAAATTTGAGATAAAACTTTTTCCAGAGAAACAGTTGTGCTAAAATGTTTACACGACACATTTCAGAAAAATTGTCGTGAATCAAAATTGCAACCCCAAAAGCTTTTTAATGCATTTAATTAACTTTCATTCATAAAGTTTAACTGATTGTTAATCATGCATTCAAAATTGATCAATTAGTTCTAACTTAGTCATTTAACTCCAGATTACATTTTCAACTCCAATTCCAATTTCCATAACATGTTGAAGACTATCTCTTTTAAAATATTTGTCTTTCATGTAAATCCCATCTGCACAAGTAAATCTACAATTTTATTTAATTAAATACTTTTTTCCAAAATTAACTTTCTCATTTAAAGTAAATGACTTATTTAATTTAAATTAATAAATTAAACCATAAATATAAACATAAGCATTTAATCTAATATTTTAACAAATTTACATTTAATCAAATATATTAACAAATAAACCATTTAACTAAATTTATTAATTCCCAAACAAATCAACACAAACAAGATTAACATGACGAAACCAGATGATAAAACAACAACAGGTGACAAATGGATACTCGTTTAATGAAGAACGATGGCTAATGACGGACCTGACACTATCTTCGGATCAACATAATTTCACTGGATTAGGGTATGCTCAAACCTGACAAGTAGGTGGAGCCATTACCCAGTGCCTATATCTGCATAAAACATCACTGTTAAACATATATCAAAAAACACACCATGAAGAAGAATTGCAGCATAGCAGGGTACTCACGAATGAGTAATGCTACATTGTCTACTTCACCAAGACTGACAAGCATCATTATATCATAAACATCAAATACTTCATGATAACCTCATAAAAACTCATAAACAACATAAACCATATCACATACGTGTCAATCACAATATCATCACATAAACATAACCAAATGATTAGGATGTCAAATGAATCATCCAAGGAATATAAAAACAACATAATGTCGAAGTCATAACTGAAAACAAACAGTATAGTATCATAAGCAACTAAAGCATCTATCTATCAAACTGAATCAAACTAAACAAAGTGTTGCAACTGGAGGGACACTACAATGCTTATGTGTATGTGGGGAGTCTCCTCTATGTCTAGTGTAGGTACTAGTGTTAGTGATGATTATTCTTCAGGAATACACTCGCTCTATTCACCCTGTTTATAGTATCCTCCAATGCTTCATGTGTTGAGTGGATAAATCTTCCCAGAGAATCTCACTACCTCCGCATGCAATGTTTGTAACTTTATAGTTCAATGGTTCCTACACATTTTAAGTAACTCATGTTGTGTTGATGGATAAAACATATTTACCCTAATGCTGAAAATAGAATTGTTAAACTAAGAAATCTTTGAAAAGAATTGAAAATGCATAGGAAAATCCTAAACTTAGCACCATCCCAAGAAATGGCACCAAAACTGTAGGGATTCTCTAATGTTTCATTAACTTGGTGCAACAAGTAGAAACACAATTCAAAGGATGGCTTCTTAACTGAATAGATCATCTTCCATGAGAGAATTCATTTAATTATCAACTAGGACTTCGTCAATTTTTGACAATGTTGGTGTTATATATGCATTCATGGATTCTAACATGCTCTATATCAATGAGTATAGGTGATTACACATGTGCAAAAAACTATAAAAGCTAGAAAAGGAAAGGAAAGTGTTTAACTTACAAAATAGGGGAATAAACTTAAGCTACTACTTATGTTGTAGGTACTTATCACTTAAGACTATGGCTATTAACTTCAAAAACTAAATTGTAACTAATTACTCCTAGAGTATGAAACACACCTTAAGCTACATAATACAATTTAATTATAAAATCATATTCATGAATTCCACATGCATGAAATTGGAAACTAATTTAACTAAACTCAAAAATGCATGAATTAATTTAATAACGAGAAAATAAAGTGGATAGCAGTACCTCAAGTAGCCCTTGCTTGATTTTTTGCTTCCACAATAGATTTCAACACTTACTACTTAATAAAAAATCCATGATATTGAACTAACTCCTTTATTACATGGAAAATTTGAACTCCAACAAGAATCTACTAAATATTTCTAATTCAATAATATGACTTTAGGAAAATTCACCGCCAACAATTCACCACGGGAAAATTCACTTCCATGAAAAATTCACCTCATGGAAAATTCACCTCCATGAATTGTTGTTGGTGAATTTTCCATGAGGTGAATTGTTGGTGGTGAATTTTCCTAGATCCCAACAATACATATGTATTATTCAACTAATAACAAAAACTAACAGTGATCAACTATCATATTTTAATTAGAAAAAAACTATCTAGATGGATAACTATATTTACTCCTCACAATAGATACCACTATATAGGGTCTGTAAGGAGTCTTATTCATTCTAGGACTAAAAAATAGAACCATAATGTATTCATCCACTCTCCCTCAAAGATAGGGAGATGACTTAATATTTTCATTAGAAAACCATAATTAAAAAGAAAAAGAAGAGAAATTAAACTGAAACTCTACCCTAACAGTTAATCATCATGATAAAGACATGTTTCATGGGAAATGTCATGTAATGGGTTGACCTTCTCAGAATAAAATTCTTCTTCTTATTCCAGTTATCTTATTTAGTGGATAAGAATGTGCTTGTGGTGACTCATAGATGATCATTCAATGGCCACCTTTATTCTTCTCTAGAATTTTCATGCTTTAACCATTCTGATCTTTCCCCTGCAACTGCTTATGGTCTTTATGTTGTGGGATAGAAATCTAGTTGTTGTGAGTTACAGTTCTTCTAGCTACACAAAGTTAGTTTCATCCCTAAGGAATACACATCATTAACAATCATAATTTAATCATAAAATCATATTGAATCTCATGAACATTCATACATTCACACATATAAATGTCAACATATCATATTTACATTTTCACATACTAAAGATTGGTTTAAAGTACATGAAAGGTATAAAAGATGTATAAATTCTTAGGAATGTCTGTGAAACTTGGCAGATTGAAATGATAAAAACTTAAACTAATGAAGGAAAAGTTTCCAAAAATAAATCCCATCACTTATCAATAAAAACATGATAAACTATCCCAATACCATGATTTTGTGTTAGTAACATTAAAACGTTTTTCCTCTTACACCATTGGAAATATCCCATGGAAAGATAATAGAAATGCAGATGCAATGGAGAGTGTTGCTTATGTTATATCCCTTTATGATTCATCTGTGGATTTCAATTTTTCTATTCATAATCTCACTTCTCCATCAATTTATAAAAATTCTAAATAGGTGGTTTTTTATTAATGTTGATTCAGATGAATGGTATTGTCACATATTCCAATACTTGCATGATGCTAATTTCCCTGACCCTTCTACTAAAACTATTTGGGCTTACATTTGAAAAATCATGTCATAGTATCTCATTTTATCTATCATATAATAGTATTCTTCTTTGTTGTCTTAACAAATCAAAGATGCCCATTTTTATTGAAAAATCCCATTCAAGTGCTTGTGGATGACATTTTTGTGGTTGATCTTTGGTTCAAAAATTACTTTGTATTGGTTACTATTGGAAAAATATGGAGCATGATTCTTTTTCCTTTGTCAGAAAGTTCCCTAAATTTCAATAACACAACTTGATTCAAGCTCCTTCCTAGGAACTTCATTCCCAAGTGTCTCCTTGGACATTTTCCATTTGGGGCTTGGATCTTATAAGAAAAATTTCTCCTCCTTCTCAAGGACATACCTTCATTATCGCAACTAAAAATTATTTCATAAAATGGGTTGAAGAGGTTTCACTTTGATCCAAAATAGTTGAAGTTATCTGTCATTTTATCCTTGATAGTATTATTGTGTGATTTAGTCTTCCTTCCACTTTTGTTTTAGATAATGATACATCATTTAAAAAAAAAGAAGTGAATAAGTTCCTTGAAAAGTTTCACATACAACATCACTTATTTATGCCATATCATCCTTTATCAAATGGTCAAGTAGAAGCTTCTAACAAAATAATTGAACAAGTCTTACATAGAAATATTAACAAACATGGTAAACATTGGCATACTAAACTCTCTTATACATTATAGGATTGTTGAAAAAGCGTTTGTATGCCTATAGGAACTACTCCATACAACCTTCTATATGGTGTCAATGTGGTAATTCCTTTGGAGTTAAAATTAATTCATTATGAATTTATCCAAATGACATCCTAGATTATAATTCTTATAGATAACAACGACTTCAACAGCTTGAGATTCTCAAAAATAATGTATACAAGCTCTCAAACATATGCAAGATTATTACAAAAATCTTCAAGGAAGATACAATGAAGGTGTTATTCATCATTCATTCAAAGCTAGTGACCTAGTGATTTATGAAAATCAATGCTTGATGTGAATGTTACACTAAGAGAAAAAGGAAATTTTAGCCTGAATTGGTTAGGACCCTATATCATCATGGAAGTCTTTGGATTAGGTGCATGTAAGCTCTCTACAACAGAAGGCACACCTCTCAAAGAACCTATTAATGCTATGAATTTGTGTAGATTTTATGCTTAAAATTATTTCATCTTAAATGGTATGATATAATTTAGAGCATGTGGATTAGATAGATGAGATTCTATTTTATGTCACATTGCTTCATTCATGACAAACATTTGTGTGTCTTAAATATTTTAGAGTAATTTTCTTCATATTGATACATAATTGTTAGCATACAATTTAGTAGTTTATGTAGCATGTTAATTAGATCATTATAACATTTAATTAAATTATAGTTTTATTTAGTTCAACATGTGTGCACTTAGTCAAAATGTGGCATTTAATTAAAAAAAAATTCTTATGTTGTTTAATTAATCACAAGTGTATCTAATTTTTAATATATATGAATCAACCCACATCAAAATTTAATTAAATAAATTCATGTCTTTAGTTAAATAACAAGTAGTACAAAAGCATTTCATAAACACATACATGTCAAATAAAATTCTCATATATACATCATAGTTCCCATATACATCCATAGGAAACCATGATAAATAAATGTGGTGTATAATAAATAATGATATGATCAACCTACAGGCCTATGGCTATTAGATCCCTCAAGGCCTACTGGTGGTACTTGGCATGAAAAAATAGATCATGAGTAACTCATAGAGCTACTTAATTCCTATAGATCCCTAATATCACCTCTAAGCTCTTTGGCTATCCACCATATCTCTATATACTATTACTATAATCGATCCCTTTTATTTCACACTCTATCTAGCTCTACCTGTAGGATCATCTAAGTGCAATTGGTAAAAGAGGATGTTCCTACTCTCAACTCCCGAAGACTATCTAGAGCTTGATCCCTCTCTAAAATAAGCTCCTCATATGTAGCTCTCAATCGCACTAAGGACTCAAAGATATCCACATGTCACCCTATGGTATGATGTGGCCTATAGCTGGCTCGCACAAGTTCATGTAGTTGTACATCAAGAATAACCTCTACCATTACTCGACCCATAAATTCAAGCCAATCTTGGGTACAAATTTCAAAAACATAAAATCAAGTTAGGTACATCATCATATAAATCAAATACAACATCTAGAATACTACAAAATCATATAATATACACAATGTCATATCACCCTAGATTGTCAAATCACTAGTGAGGATCCATGTATGAAACAACTATAAATATCTCTGGGCTCACTCGTGAGGCTAGCGGTATGGTATCATCCATTTTTCTTGTCTCCCTATGCTCATATATGCTTGGTCTCTCAAGTGTAGTAGGGCATGCTCATGATATGCAAGGATGATGCCTAGGTCTCTCCCCAAGGGCATCATTGAACTCCTCCTCCTTGGTATCTCCTCCTAATTCTAAAAATGATTGATCCTCCTCCTTATCATCTCTTCATAAACCACCATTATCATCTAAATCCTCCTCCACCTTGAATTCCTCACAATGCCATGGTCATGGCCCTATCACCAATATGATGATCTACAAGAAATACAAGATCTAGAAGTGCAATACTCCACCATCTAGTATATGAAATTCTCACTCCAACATCATAAAAAACAAACTTGGAATTTTCATATCACTCCTCATCATTTGAGTCACACTAGGGGACATCCATAATGGTCGATTGAGTTGTGTCTCTAAGTCGAATATTGTTGTAAGTTGATCGAAGATAAGTTAGTTAAATAATGGGAACTCCTTGAAAGCAACCAAACTATTGGGTTACTTGATGGTAATAAAATGGCATAACTATATACTCATATCAACCAACAAAAATACAATCTTGCTACATCTTCACTAGCTTTCATGGTGAATCTACCCATATCTATAGTGTCCTATATGGCCTCTAGATGATGTCTGAAATGGTAATCAATTGAACACCACTAGCCAATACAAAAAATCATCATACTACCATGGTCTCTTCAATGGGTATGTGTATGCTAGAGGATATGTCCATGCTATCTCTATTGAATATCCTATGGGCTGCATACATATGATGCGCCTGAATGCTCATACTTGGAGAAGGGTCCTTATCATAAAGCTCTATGCTTTGTAATGTACATATCGACCAAGTTCATAATAAAGGTGGGATAGCATGCTTTCCCCCCAATAAAACATGGTACGTTGATCCTCCATCACATGTATGGTGTGCACAAGGCCCAAGTGAAGTTATGTGCCTTATCCATCAAGTGCTACTTCAAGTGCTATAGATGCTATAAAAATTTGATGAATGATGGGGATGTCTACATCACTGTGTAGAATCCATCATAAGTATATTTAGCCCTTACTATGATCTAGCATAGCTCAACCAATGCAATATAATTGTTCAAATAGGACATCTTTTGGTTTCCTCCCCTCCTCAAGGCTTTTGATCCTACTTTGTATGGGTAACCATAGAATCTTATACATATCCTTAAGGCTCATGGTCATCTCTCCCATTAGAAGATGGAAGATACATGCACTCATGTCCCATCACACCATGAGTTCCATTAGGAATTACATCATGATACCTCATGATTGGCATGGTGTATATCCATAATAGACCAACATCTCTTAGGTTCCTCTACTCTACTTTTGATAGTAACATGGCATGGTCATACAAGAGTCTATATATGTGAACTCTTGAGTGCTAATACATGTGTGGTGGTACTTGATCAAAACATCCATTCATTAGTTATGTCAATAGTATCAAAGCAATCTTAAGTCAAACTAACACATTTAAAGAAAAATTTCCTAGACAGGGGTACCATGGTGGACTAGGGAGCCCATGCAAGTCTAGGGCACCTATGTTGGGCTAGGATGCCCACATAGGACTAAGGAACCTAGTTTAGTTAGGGACACCCTATAATTAACAAAAAATACTAAAAATAATAAAATTGAGCTCCTAAATGTGTGGAAAGTGAAAACATGGCTTACCTCTTGTGCTGACACTCTATGTGTGATTTGGTTGCTCAAGGCCTCTAATCAAGGTGTGCAATATGGTTGTTGTTGTGGAATTTTTTCTCCCTAGGATGCTCAAAATCACTCAAGATGCTCTCAAACTATAAAATTAAAATGAATAGTGAAAAAGTTAAAAGAACTATTACTTATAGTAAAAACTATCAATAAGAAATATATCCTTCATACCATTTTCAAACCTCTCTTTATTAAAATCATCACAACTTGGGCTTGTGAACTTCTATTTTCATGCCATCTATTGCACTAGGGAAAAGATCACCACATTATTTCCAGATTCATAAAACAAGCGTAAATAGGGGACATACATCTACCCTCAAATTTTATCCTCCTTATAATTTTTGGTCTAACACATTTGTTTGTATGTGTTGGATGATTTTGAATTTATGACAAGTTGGTTTTGTAGGATATAGTTCCTAACATTGTGGTTATATTGGGAGTTTCATTCTCTCGCTTAGAAATGTTATATATTCTTTACACTATCCTTTTGGGTATCCTCTTTCATATGTTATGATTTACTTTTCTATAATTTAGCTTACATGTGTATGTGGTGCCATACGACTTCTAAAGTGGGGTCTAAATGTAGCATTGTCAATTGTGCTCCCTAAGGATGACAGCACAATTTCACACTTTATTTGGGGCTCACTTTAGTGTCCACTCCCTTATATAATTTTAGGACAACTTCCTAGCCTTGTATTTTCCTTTCAATTCAAGAGAATAAGTCAATTACTACCCAAAAAGTGCCTTCTCAATCATATTTTATTATTTTTACCTTGATAAATACTCATTTTTAGATAATTCTTTATTAAGAAAACCTTGAAGTTAAGGATAAAACTTTATTGTTTGCAAAAGAATTGGTTAGGGGTGAGGGTTACCTAGACTAGGTGTTTTTCCAATAAATTTCCTTTAATTTGTGTTGGTCTTTAATTTGTTCAAAGTGAAATCAATTTCAACATTTGGCAGTAAAGTAATCTTGAAAGTTTAAAATTAAATGAGTCAGCCTACACTTTAATTTGTGATTGTCAAATGTTCTCCAAGAATTACTATAGCATTTGTGATTGTCATAACCTTTTATTTCTCAAATAATTTCATCTTTGATATTGTTGCTTTCATGGTAGTTGTCCTCTTTTACTTGGTGACAATCTTTTTCTCTCATGGGAATTTATTATGTAAAACCATGATTGTCTTTTACCTTGCTAGGACTATCTTTTCATTGGATCTATCTTTTTTCACTGTTCTATGATCTACAATATGTCCCTCATTTTCCTTTATTATTGTAGTGTAGAAAGTTTTACTCCTTTCTAAGTGAAAGTACAATTTCACACTTAGTTTGGACCTATTTTAGTGACCTTGAATTTATGCATTTTTAAACCTCATTAATAGGCCCCTAATACCCTTTATTATGCATCCCATGGCCTATTTTAATTTTCCCGACAAAATAAACCACATTGAATAAATACTATCAATTAGCTTAGTGCCCTGACATAACTTAGACCATAAAATTTTAGGTTAGGACCCATTTTCCCATGGATGAATGGTTCCCATTTAAGTTCATAAAGCCAAATTAAAACATTTTTTTGGTGGAATTTCAAGGTCCTAAATTCAAATTCTAAGTTTTAGCTTCCAAGATCTAATAAACGAGAAATTGGAAGGGAATTCTATAAAGCTAAGTATTTCAATCAATTTTTACTAGACAAGAGAGATTCACATGAGATCACAAGGATTTACACTCAAGAGCAAGGAGAATTCAATCAAGCATTCAAATTTGAAGTCTTGGAGAAGAATTCTATTTGTTTTTGCAGGTCTTCAAGCTCATTTTGTCAACAAGATCAAGCATTGCTAAAGATTGATGATAGATTCCTATAGAGGATCATGATGTATTCTAGGTTTTGGGAGATGCGCCAAGCCATTCAACCAAGCCTAGAATGATTTTTTTATGAAGTGATTCCATCTTCTATTATCATTATACTTTCTACCTAAAGGAAGGTATATTTATATTTGTGATCTATTAGGGTGATTTGATATCTCCGAAAGTAGGTCTTCATCATTATTCATTGCTTCATTTAGGGATGTTATTCAAACACATTTGAATTGAGTTTCTTTGTATTTGATCTCTTGTAATCTTAGAAACACTTAATATTAGGGCTTGCACACACTTCTTATGTTTTAGATCTAGACTTTTTATCAAGGTTTATTTACCAAACTTGCAGTATGACCAAGGAAAACCCCCATCCACCACCAAACAACAAATTTTTTTGTAGATTTGTCACAAGTACATATCCAGGAGTGAAGTTTCAAAAGTGCAAGAAGGAAGTGAAGATATAGGACCCAGATCTTAGTTTCTTATTTTTTAGAAAAGGAGACTTGGACCCATTTTCCCATGGGTGAATGAGTCCCAAGATAGATTCCAAAAATAGTGTTTTGTGACAAGTGTATAGTGTTTTGCTTTCCCATATTTGTTAGAATTTTTGTTGTTTCTCTCAGTATTATGCTTAATCTTGTAACTCCCAGCCATGCAAACCCCAAAGGACAACAAGAACAACAATTTTTTTTTTAAAGTAAACTAATGTGATGTGTTCATTAACATACCATATATGAAATGTAATTATACATACACAAAAACAACTACATCCTATGGGGTGCACGTGGTTTCATTACAAAACATAAACCCATACCATAACAATGATTACCTAACTATGAGTATTTCGCTTAGCCATTATACAAAATTATTAATTGAAAAACATACATCCATAACAATACATAAATAAAACCATCCATCGCATAAATGCATGCAATTATAAATATTTCCACAGATACAACAAATAAAAATACCAAGTATCAATATACATTTCTTGAATGATATGCATCCATCGGAGACCATAAAATAAGACCAAAGATTACATTCGTTACAATTATAATAAAAAGTTACATTGTTCAAGAATTACATTAATACATAAGTGTTTCCCAACATGAATGGGAATAATAAAATAACATGATATAATACAACTTATATGAATGAGTACAAAGCATCAAGACTGGATTCATCTCTGGCACATCTCTGAAAATCACCGCCACTGGTTCGACTCGGTGAAACTCAATCCTTGATTGGGGACCCAATGGGATGCATAGCACATCCCACTTGACCACGTGGGCCCGAATATCCACCCCGTATGCTAGGAGTTGACAAGAAATACCCTCAACCAAAACAATCAAGTGAACAATGACAAACATGACTTCACGACAAGAGAAACAATAAACACAAGAGACATCTGCGTCCAGAGAAACAAAGAAACAATGGGAAATAACAAATAAACATAGTTGCTAAAGGGGTAGAGTGACATCACATGGATCAACATGGGTTACCCAATGCAGATCATCATAGGTTATCGGCCCCCATCCTGGGTTACCCTAGCAACCTCAACTGATCCCCGGTCCCCATTCTTACACATGTGGAATCAACTCACCTCTCATGAAGACAAGGAGGTTTATTTTCCATTCCAGGCCTTCTCATCTCATCCCAATCCTAAACGAGCACTTGAGCCATGAGAGATTCATCCATTATCTTTTCTTAGTGTGAATTACTACCCACCGCCTAAATATTTATTAGGTTATCACTTGCTTACATCAACTTCCACACAAGTTACCCAAGACAACACTTAGGGTTTCGGCCCCCATGGGAAGCCACTCTCCCTTACAACAATAAAATCCCATAAACACAAATGAGGTAAGAAAACATGCACAAAATATCAAGGCCAAAAAGTAAATACATCAAGTGAGGCATGCACCATCTCACGCTAACACTTCACAGTAAAGAAAACCACTTTCAAGTGCAAGGCTATACCCACCTATTTCAAAATGAACATAAACAAAATAGTTCACAAAGAACCAAAATGAAAACTAGTTATAAAGTCACATATTCTTTCCTCACCTCTGCAAGACTCATAACCATCTACCCAAGAACTCACTAATCAGGGTAAAACAAAATGACATGGGTTCCCAAATAGAATTCATCACAAATTCAATAAATAAAATCTCCTCAAAATGAAAAAACTCAAGAGGAAGATATAAAAAGGAACCATCCAAAGATCCACCTTTAACAACACGGATACATGCCAAGTATTAACCAAAAATAATAACAAATAGACAATTATATTCTATCGACTTAGTCATTACGTAGTCTTATTAATTAACTGAAGAAGTTATAAAATCATATCTTCTAAATATCACAATACATGTTTTACCATACACAAATTAATTCCACTAACCAATCAAAATCAAAGGACATTAAAATCATCGTTTACAATTTTTCCTTTTACTCCTTAAGATTTCATTTGTATCATTAAAGAAACTATATAAACTCATTTTAATTCTACTCACATAATTCAAGTTTTAAAAACTACCATAAAAAATAAAATCAACTATTAATTAATTCACAAAGAACAAACATTCATTTAATGATTTGAGGTATTCTAATTAATTAAACAATTATTTCTTTAAATACAACACTTCCAATATGAAATACCACAAAATAATAAATTTTACTACAATTTAAGTCGAAACTTAATATTATATGCAAAGTTAAGAATTGATATCACTATTTCACAAAAGATTAAATAAATCTATTCAAACCTATTCACCATACATTATATACTTAATCAAATGACATATCTACACATAAGTATCCTTTACAATAACCATAATATAAATATATATATATATATATATATATATATATATATATATCCTATGAATGCAATGACCATACAATATTTCGTTTGATGATGGGACGGCATAAATATACTCACCTATTGAAAAAACACTTAAGTATATATATATATATATAACAAGTATATATATATATATATACTTGTCAAGAAAGTGAAATTAACATTCTCCTCCAACTACTAAGGTTCGTCATACCTGGATTTTCTTTTTAAGTAAGTACTTTATATAGATAAGAAGACTTTTTTATCTCTAAATAAGATAACTAGATGCATTGTATAAACAACTATGTACATCAAATATTTCCTTAAAATAAAGAGTATACGCATTGAACAGAGGTGAGAGTACTGAAGTTTCACGGTCCACAGGGTTGGGTTGATTTCTAGGCAATCAGGTCTGATCTCTTGATCATTAGAACACACACACAATTGGCTAGAGGATTTCTCCATAGCCAACCTATGAACTGGGTGGTCATAATATGCACTGGTGTCATCTACGCCCAACTCAAGACAAACAAATAAACTAAGCTATAAACTAACAAATTACAATTGCCTACAGCAATGGATTTTCAAACTCAATCCTAATAATATTACTATGTTCCAAAGGGGCGTGCAACCATGTTGCCAAAAATTAACCTCACATGACCTTCGTTGGCCTTCATCACCTAACTCAAAAATCGAATACACCAAACATAAATTAGTTGGATTCAAGAATCAAGATCAAAATCATAAATTTTAAACAAAAACCATGCTAGAGCAGGCGGATTCAACTCCTAAGGAGAAGACAGTAGGAATTGGTTTCTACGCTAGATGCCATCACACAAAGTAGTAACCCTTGATAGGGTTGAACACCATCAAATGAAAGAAGGCCCAAACACGTGCAAAGGATAAATGAATTCACTTAAATGAAGACAAAGTTATAGATGAAGCTCTACAACCATAGGCGCGACCAGGGAAAAACATAGATCGAACCAGTCAATATGAAGGGAAGCGAAGATACCAAAGCATAAAAGAAATCGATGACCATGGACTTCAGGGCATAGCAGATTTAACAAGCATACACAATAAGAATATAATGAGATAGCAAATTGGCATCTCCCCCTATTGGCTATCATGCAGTCAGCTTCGCAAGCAGAGATGGATTCTCATGGAGTAGTGGTTATGACCAGTTAAATCGGCTACCAATTATCAAACAAAGTCTACATTGAATAAGGAGTAATGTCACCACAATGAAAGATTAGAAATAGCATTTGGTTTCCTAAACAGAGCCGAGTATTCTCTGATTTCCAAGCTACTCTTAAATTCATATACAAGATTGTTTCCAAGCACACCATGATAGGAGTATTATTCCAGTGAATGGAGACAACCACAAATAGCATTAATACAAAGTAAAATGACATATTTCAAATCCTAAAGGAGAGACTCTAGACTGGAAATCCAACTTAGAACAATTAAAGAAAGGGGCATTTAATCACCCATAAGCATAACTTGACAATCATAGAGTAGAAACACAATCCACAAGACTTCCATCACAAGTTCATATTTCAAGAAAAGAAAATGAAAACTAAGACTCTTTCATTCAATCAACAAAATATAAAATGGACATACAAAGTTTTCTAGAACAATTAGAACATAGAATACACAACTAGAGGAAATCTTTATCCAATGAAGCAATATACACAAATAATAGGTAAATAGAATCACCAGGGCGAAGACATAGATATACTCCAGAATTTTTTTCCAAGGACAACATGCAAAATAATATCAAGCAATATTTATTTCAAAAGAAAATATACTTAAAGGAAATAGAGGTATATCAGATCACCAACCTGGATTAAGGAAGTAGACAAAATATTTGAAAAGAAAGGTGATTCTGCATGATTGATCAATCAACCCCCAAACTTCTCCAACACATGCCCAAAAACAATGAATCCAAAAATCTCTCCCCGCTTAATTTGCAAAGCCCCCAGTTTCTTTATAAGAACAAAATTAACTGACTGATAAAACATTTATCCCAAAGTTAATCCATATTAAAACAAAGTTAGAGAGAGATTTTGATTTTTCAAAGACAAAATCAAGCAATAATCTCACAATAAAACAAGTTTCCTATTTCAATTCTAGTTTCAAGCTGTGCATGTGTACACTTTTACCATCTTTTCTATTTTCTCATGCTTTAACACTAGTTTCAAAATCCTTATCTCTTTTTATTTAAAATCACATTATTTTTGATATTTAAGTAATTACCTTCACTTGATAATAAATTATTAAAATATAATTTAAAACAATACAATTTAATCTAATTATATAATAAAACATTTTTTTTTAACAAAGCAAATTTAGTTTACTTATATATTAACAACCACCTCCATTATATTTCGTAACATTAATTTATTTAATTATTAATTTGATTTTCCAAATTCATTTGAATTACCATAGTGAATCAATTTTAATTTAATTAATTAATTTAAACAAAGCCATATAAACTATTAAGTTCTCCACAAATTTAATGATATCATAACCAACGAAATACATGGCATAACGGATAACTACTTACCTGAAAAAATAAGGCAAAAATAGAGGGACATTACATCCTTCCCCCCTAAGCATCGACTTACTCTTGGAAGTCACACACAACCATAAGCACAATACTACAATGAACTAACAACTGTATCAAAAAATATAGCGACATTAATTAAACAAGTAAAATTAGACGACTCAAAATGGAACAATACCAAAAATGGAAATGGGGTCACAAACAAATGACATCGTCAAACACAAAGATGGGGTGATGGACTAGGTTGGGGGACTTTCTTGTCTACTATGGTTTCCACATCATACCCATTGGGTTTGTAGTGCACGCTCAAACTTGACAGTGTAGGCAGAGTTAGTGCTCAATACTTGCATCTTGCATCAAACCAACGTCAAGCAATATAGATATATCTTATCACAAGCACACCATGAGAGGAAAGTCACAGTGTAGTAGGGTGCTCGTGAACAAGCAATGCTACATCGTCCTCTCACCCAGACTCCAAGTAGAAAACACCACATCAAGTACAATAATTGCATCATCAATAACACTAAATATATCATAATCAACATGACAAAGGAATCATTAATCAATGCATAACAAGTAAGGTCACATGTTTGTATGTAGTTCATAGCCAAATTAAGCAAAACACACAACCACTTCATCATCATAACAAAAACACTAACAAAGAGTATCACAATCATCCAAGTCAAATAACTACTCTCCAACAAAATCAAAATGGTGTCCAACCACCAACACAGTCACAAGGTTTACAACATAATACATCATGACAAGTATCCATGCAAATAAAGCAACATAAGAGCCACAACAACAACACTAAGACCCTACTGAACATCACTAGCTCATCCACATGCTCTCGGGTTAGCAACATGACCTCTGCCAGAAGCCTCAAAAAATGCCCCCTGGTGCCCATCCTGACGGTTATCAGCCACCACAAAAGCTCGGTGAGATCTGCTCATATCACCCACCATCGACTTGGAAGCAATTGGCCTCTGACTGAAACCTATAGTCTTCCTCTGTAGACATTGCCTAGCAATGTGGCCATATTGGCCATAGGAGAAACAACCCATGCCTCAGCCAAAACCTTTATTGCCTAGAGGTGCATTAGACTTGTGAACACTTGCCCCACTAGCCACGGTCTGGGTGCTCTATGCAGGCTACTTAGAATGGTTGTGCTTGTTACGCCACTAGTTCTAGTTCTTCCCGAAGTGAGAACTACCATCACCATGATGAGATTGTGAATTCTTATGTTTAGACTCAGAGTGTTGTTGCTATCATTCACCCTTTGCAAGCACCTGATGACCCTTGGAGGACCCCATGGCTAGATTCCGACCACCTTGGGAACCAAAACCAGATGAAGGTACACTTCCAATCTGAACCCTCGTGTGGCCTTCCAAAGCCATGGACAAATTTTTCTCCACAAGATGAGCCTTCTCCACAGCCACCTCCATAGTCTTCAGCTCAAAGACTTAGACTCATCCACTAATGTAGGCATTCAAGCCCTTGATAAAGTAATGGAATAGCATACCCTAATCACCACCAATCCCAACATATTGCTTAAGTTCATAGAACTGGCACTCGTATTGTTCTACGGACATTGCCATCTACTTCAGCTCATGGAACTCGTCCACTCAACGTTGTCTCTAGTGTTCTGATAGGAAATAGGCCCTAAACCTCTCCATGAATAACTCCTAGTTCACTAAACCAATGTCTAGGTGCAATTTTTGCTCTTCTAATCGCCACCATGTGGATGTGAAACCTTTGAGGTGCATGATGGCACACCTAGCCCTAGTATTGTTGTCATAAGGATGCATAGCGGAAACATGATCTAGATCAATTAGCAATGTTTCAACCTCCAGTCCTCGACCAGTACCATCAAATGTGGGAGGTCATGCTCTCAATAGGTCTCTCATGTGACTGGCTACCCCGACATCCTGATCTGCTAATACCTCTCTCCTTGGTGATCTCTCTCTTTCTCTCTCCACTTGTTATTCTCCACCTTGCCTAGGGCCTAAGTGGCTTAGTGTCTCCTCTAACAATTGTCATAACTGCAATCCATCAAGCCCTGACTACTCCAAATTTTGATCTCTATCTCCTAAATTTTTTTGGGAACTCTGACGTTCTGAACCATGGGAGCTCAGAGACGACAAACTCTGGCGGTTAGCTCCATGGCCACCACCTTGGCCTATACCTTGGCCACAACCCTGACCCCTAGGCATGTTTCTGCGCAACATAAGAGGAGATCATATAAGTTTCAAAATTTATGCGCAAAGATTAACCTAATGGGCTCCACTAACCTAGAGTATCTAGTGTTTGCAAACCTGGCTCTGATACCAAGTTGTAACGCCCCGCCACGAGAACCCTAAAGGACAACAAGAACTAACAATTAAAGCACAACAATTTTTTTTATTTTTTAAGTAAACTAATGTGATGTGTTCATTAACATACCATATATGAAATGTAATTATACATACACAAAAACAACTACGTCCTCTAGGGTGCACATGGTTGCATTACAAAACATAAACCCATACCATAATGATGATTACCTTACTATGAGTATTCCACTTAACCATTATACATAATTATTAATTGATGAACATACATCCATAATGATACATAAATTAAACCATCCATCACATAAATTCACACAATTGTAAATATTTCAACAGATATAACACATACAAATACCAAGAATCAATATACGTTTCCTGAATGATATGCATCCATCGAAGACCATAAAATAAGGCCAAAGATTACATTCGTTATAGTTATAATAAAAAGTTACATCGTTCAAGAATTACATTAATACAAAAGTATTTCCCAACATGAATGGGAATAATACAATAACATGATATAATACAACTGATATGAATGAGTACAAAGCATCAAGACTAGATTCATCTTTGGCACATCTCTGAAAATCACCGCCACTGGTTCAACTTGGTGAAACTCGATCCTCGGTTGGGGACCCAATGGGGTGCATAGCATGTTCCAACCGACCACATGGCCTGAAGACCCACCCCCTATGCTAGGAGTTGACAAGAAAGACCCTCAACCAAAATAGTCAGGTGAACAATGACAAATAGGACTCCATGACAAGAGCAACAATAAACACAAGAGACATTCGCTTCCAGAGGAAGAAAGAAACAAGGGGAAACAACAAATAAACATAGTTGCTAAAGGGGTAGAGTGTCATCACATGGCTCAACATGGGTTACCCAATGCGGATCTTCATAGGTTACCCTAGCAACCTCAATCGATCCCCAGCCCCCATTCTTACTGTAGACATCCAAATTTGGACACTTAATTTATCCAAATTTATCACTTTTCACCTAAACATCCTCTTATCCAAGTTAATTAAGTAATATTACTATTATTTAATTAATATCCTTAATTCTGTCAAATCCTTAAGGTATTTAATTAATAATTAAATACCTTACCCTCCTTAATCCCCTTTTCATCAAATGAATTAAATAAATATTACATTTATTTAATCCCTCACATGTCATTTTCATCTAATCCTAATCCATCTCCTAATCTCTTCATTAAGGATGTGCACATGCCTAATCTTTGATTAGGATGTGTCACATCCTCCAACTTTTGCAAGTTGGCTTCTAATCCACATTAACCCCTAATTATCATCTAATCACTGATTAGTCAAACCTAATTAATACCTTGGTCAACTCTCCCCATCCCCCAAGGAATTTTTAATTCCTTTTTATTCACCCTAGAAATTTTTAATTCACATTTTATTCCTTCTAGAATCTCCTTTTCCCATGCATCTTCTAGAACCTTTGACATGTCACCACATGCACATGTGACAAACTCCCACCTTTTGGGAACATTGTCTTATCTACTAGATTCTTCCAATCATTGTGAATTTTTAATTCATTTTTATTCTCCCAAAGCTTTCCCCCTCCCCATGTGATCATTGAAAGGTCACATCAAAGTACTTGGAAGGTACTTGTCCTTCCTCCACATCATGTACCTCTCTTCCACATCATCCTACCTTTATCCACTTCACAATCCACATGTCAAGATGTGAGGGCTTGTAAGTCCTCAACTCACCTTAGCCCTTCATCTTGACCTTGTTGGATCAATCTCAACCGTTGAATTCTCTAGAGAATTCAAATTCTCCTATAAATACCCCCTCCTCAAGGGCATTTTAAACACTTAGCCATTTTACAACTACATACTGCCAATTTGCATTCTCACTCATTTTACTAGCATCTAGCCATTCATTCTAATCACTTTGCACATTCAATCTTGCATTTAGTCACTCAAGAAATCATCTAAGGAGCACACAAAATCATCCCAAGCAAGGGCCAATCAAGGAGACATCAACAGCAAGGAAGGTGAAATCGTTTGCATCTTGTTTTATCCATTTTCCTTCTTGTTTTATCACTCTTTTGGCTAATCTTGAAGTGTCCTTAGTCTTTTATCACTTGCATTTTTAAGTTATTTTGCACATTAGAGTAGGGTAAAATTCTTAGGTTCACATTTCTGGCACGCCCAGTGGGACCCACAAACCGGTTCCTATACTTCACGTTTGCTATTGTTGAGATTTTTCCAGGAACACGTCGCAGTGGGGCGATTACGCCCCTATTTTTACCACAGTAGGCGATTACGCTCCTGTTTTACCACAGTGGGGCGACTACGCCCCTGTTTTTACTGCAGTGAGGCGATTACGCCCCTGTTTTTACTGCAGAAGGGCAACTGCACCCACCTTGGCTGAAAACTGGTTTTTGTCCTAATACTTTTCTGCAGAAGGGCGACTGCGCCCACCTTGGCTGAAAACTTATTTTTGTCCTAATACTTTTCTGCAGAAGGGCGACTGCGCCCACCTTGGCTGAAAACTGGTTTTTTTCCTAATACTTTTCTGCAGAAGGGCGACTGCGCCCACCTTGGCTAAAAACTGTTTTTTGTCCTAATACTTTATTGCAGTAGGGCGACTGCGTCCACCTTGGCTGAAAACTATTTTTTGTCCTAACACTTTACTGCAGTAGGGTGACTGCGCCCACCTTGGCTGAAAACTGTTTTTTGTCCTAACACTTTATTGCAGTGGGGCGTTTGTGCCCTCTTTGGCTGAAAATTGTTTTTGTCCTAATACTTTTCTGCAGTGGGGCGTCTGCGCCCACCTTGGCTGAAAACTATTTTTTGTCCTAATACTTTTCTGTAGAAGGGCGACTGCGCCCACCTTGGCTGAAAACTATTTTTTGTCCTAACACTTTACTGCAGTGGGGCGTCTGCGCCCTCTTTGGCTGAAAATTGTTTTTGTGCTAATACTTTACTGCAGTGGGGTGTCTACGCCCTCTTTGGGCTGAAAATTGTTTTTGTGCTAATACTTTACTGCAATGGGGCGTCTGCGCCCTCTTTGGCTGAAAATTGTTTTTGTCCTAACAGTTTACTGCAGTGGGGCGTCTGCGCCCTCTTTGGCTAAAAATTGTTTTTGTGCTAACACTTTACTGCAGTGGGGCGTTTGCGCCCTCTTTGGCTAAAAATTGTTTTTGTGCTAACACTTTACTGCAGTGAGGCGGTTACACCCCCTGAGCTGAAATTTGTGCTCACTTTTTTGCAGTGGGGCGACTACGCCCCTGTTTGTACCGCAGTGGGGTGATTACGCCCTTTTTTTGACCGCAGTGAGGCGATTACGCCCCTATTTTGCTGCAGAAGGGCGACTGGGCCCCCTGGAAGGTAAAATTATTATCTTGGCTTCGGTTTTCTTTGCTATTTTCTCCCTAACATTGTTCTTGCATGGATACATGTGTTTTTTGCTAACTTTTTGCAGCATATTCTTGTGAAGTTGATGGAGAAAGCGGGATAAGACATCTAACATTTGCTTGCAGGGCTATCCATTTGCTCAAACTTTTAAAACTATCCTTGCTGTTTGCATTAATCTAAGAACATAGTTTAATTAGAGGGAGTAATATTCATTGTGTGCGGTGCTTGTCTTTTTGTGTTACCCAAAGGGGGCATTAGCTTGTTTTCACTTTCCCCTTGCACTTCGTGTGAGCGTGGGGAGTAGTTGGAGACGGTTAGTGTTTTCTTTATAGTGGGACCTGCTTGGGGATTTCATCACCCCAAGGGACGATTCCAACCACGCATACCGGCGGGGTATATAAAGGGGGGAGAGCGAAAGCTGTACCCCAATCCAGTCACGTCATAATTGGCAGAGCGTCGAAACTAGGTTGATACCTAGATAGACGTGAAGAGTTGGTCTGAACCCTTCAGTATCTCGCTGGGGTTCCCGACTCACGCTTGTGATGGGCTGGTGTTCATGGTTGTGCCTCACGTACCGAGAGTATATCGAGGACTCCCTAGACACCTTGTGCATCCTAGATTAAGACTTCTTTGGCCATACCCTTAACACTAATCATAGGGTTGTATTTGCTTGAGAGTGTTTTCTTGTGAGAAACCAGTGAACTTTTGACAATTTGGCCTTATCATTGTTATTTTAAAGTCCTTGCCATAGTCATTTGCATCAAACCAAGCCTCTGATTTGCCGCAGTGAGGCGATTACGCCCCTATTTTTACCGCAGTGAGGCGATTACGCCCCTGTTTTACTGCAGTGAGGCGATTACGCCCCTGTTTTACTACAGTGAGGCGATTACGCCCCTGGTTTGCTACAGAAGGGAAAATTTTCCCTCTTAAACATCCGAAATCACCCCATTTGGGTCCCTTTAGCCTCTAAACCATCATTTAGCCATTCCCAACCATTATCTCATCATCCTAAGCCTCTGTTTTGTCACTCTAAACCTCCAAAAGCCTCCATTTGACCATTTTAAACATCCATCTCATCATTTCAAACTTTTGTTTAACCATTCTAAATCCTTGTTCATTCTCCGCAATCATCTTCAATCCACCCGTTCATTTTAACTTCCCCGTAATCCATTCAAAAGTTCATACCCTCATCTAACGAATGCCATAATTTTACCATTTGCATAACCAAATCATCCTAACCTTGTATTACAAAGTGGTTACCCCAAATTGACCATAGTACTTGAACTTGATTATTAGCCTTTAACTTCGACCCCAATCAATTTGTTTCCATCTTGAGGTAAATTCAGTGTCGTAAGTTATCATCCTCAGCCCAATCAATCCATTCCTATCTTAAGGTGGATTCGGTGCTGGGATCATCCTCTTAATCAATCAAAGCTCTAGGTCACTAAGGGTAACTTCCTTTGACTAAAGTCAAGGTCTCTCTCACATCTTTCATCATCCAATCATACCCATCTAATCATCCAAATCTATCAAATCCAATCATCTTGTCAAATCATCCAATTACCCAATCAATCAAATCACATTCGTTCTATCACCACAATCCTATCCAATCCGATCTATTCAATCAAAATCCAATCAACCTTATCCAATCCAATCCAATCACATCACCTTCGACCCAATCAATCTACTTCCATCTCGAAGTAGATTCGGTGTCGATCGTCAGAATCAATCCCATCACATCATCCAATCATCCTAATCTGAGTTTTAGTCCAATCCTGATCTGAGCTTGACCCAAATCCCGATTTGAGCTTTAGTCCGATCCCATCCAAAATCTTTTCATCCATCCTCTTTATCCTTTCATCATCATGAATCCTTATCCTCCATCAATAGTGGTCAAGGGAAACCCTAATTACATTGACAACGATAATGAAAGTCTTGTTGATCAAGAGGAATATGACATAGATCCCCTTGACACTATCATTGCTAGTAAGCTTTCTCCACCCACTTTCCAAAATCCAATCACCCCCTCGAGTTATCCCGTTATGTCTTCGTCCATGCCTAATCATGTAGCTTCTACTACCTTTGACAAGGGATATCCGTCATATCCATCATACCCTTCATCTACATCATCCTCTTATCCAACACCCACATCCTCTTATCCTAGTCTACCATCTCAATACCCCTATCCTAATCCCCCATCCACATCCTCCTATCTAAATCCTTCATCCGCATATACCCACTACCCTAATCTTCCATGCCAATCTACTCACTCTAATCCTACATTCGTACCTTCCTATCCTAATCCAACATCCACATCAACTTATCCTAATCCGACATCCACATTTCCCTATCTCAATCCGCCATCTCAATTTTCCCATCCTAATCCACCATCCCAATACCCTTACTACAATCCACCACCCGCATCCTCATGTCCTAATTCACCATCCCAATCCCCTTATCTTAACCCTTCATCTAACCCTAATCCCCCATCTATTTCCAGTCCTGCATCCAATCCCATTCCCCCATCTAATCCTAGTCCACCAATCCATAATCCTTCATCCACTCCCACCATGCCATCTCAGCCTAGAGCATTCAAGTTCTTCACTCCAGAAGTTCTCCAAGGACTTATAACAAAGAAGACATCTCCCACTCCACACCTTGAAGTTATGGAATCATGCCATCCCAACCCATCATCCACGGTCATTAGAGACGAGACCCTTCTCCACCCAACACCTATCATTGATGATACCACCCCTAGCACCACTCAAACCATCGAAACCATCACATCCTCTGAATCCACTGGGCCCCCATCTCCTGCCATCATACCCTCTGAATCCACTGAGCCCCCATCTCCTACCATCACATCCTTTAAATCTGTTGAGCCCACTGAACACCCACTTCCTTCTCCAAGAGTCATCGAACCCATCGACGACACCCTAATCCAATCAACTTCTTCCACTCCTAGTGTCACTAAAATCCATTCCCATGAATGTTTTGAATCCTCCATCCCTCCATCTTCCCCACTTGAAGAGCCCCACCAAGATTCCCTTATCATGCCTCCCGCACACGATGAGTCATGCCAAGAGCCTAATCCAAAGCATGTCAACATATCCCCTTCTCCAAATCAAGATCCTACCATCTCATCTAGTCCACCTCAAGATCACAGTCCCCCATCCATTCCATCCCATGATCCCCTTGTCATTCAAGCTTCCACTGCTCCATCTCCATCTCCATCGCATGAGCCTACTACCACAAATCCAGATCCTATCATGACCCCTACTCCCTCTCCTGATGTTGCTATCCCATCATCGACTAAAAATTCTATCCCCACACCGCTTGCATATCCCCTTGGTCCTCTCACATTCCTCCATGGTGGTCTCCTCGCAGAAGAAAAACAAAGCATATACACCAACCCTCCTCTTCCACCTAATAATGAACTCGCATCATTCTTCCAGAATAACAAAAATCTTGTCCTAGATCGAATACTCAAGAGAATGAACTATCAAGGAAAAGGTTTAGGCCTTCATGAGCAAGGTATTATAGAGCCCATCCAAGCTAAAGAACATTTGTATCCACAAGGTCTTGGATGTACTACTCATGACTCGCAATCCAAAAATGTTGGTACAACCTCTAGACGTCCTCAACGAGCCTTTTCCAAAAGAAATATCGGCTCTTCCCATTGCCCCACCAGATCATATGTGGCCATCCCTCCTCCTCTATCGTATCACCTCAAAACAACCGTCCATCTTCCTCCTTCATCTGCTCCATCCATTTTGGGTCCTTACATCCCTCCATCTACCATCTCCAATCCTCCATCTACCATGCCCTTGTTTCCTCCAGGTCCCTACGTCTATTTTGGGCCCCTATATCCCAAAATCACCTCCTCCATCTCATCCTATCCATCCTTTCATCCATTCATCACCTATCCATCTCATCCATCATAAACATCCCTCTCACATACCCCATAGTCAGGATCAACAAAGGCACTTACCTAAACATCCTCCATCTACACATAATCCCCATACTCCTACCCCCATCACTCCACATCATCCATCTCCTCACACCCATGCCATTTGCTACTAAAAGCACTTTGGTTGTTAAAGAAAAAATGCATCAATCTAAACATCCACATGAATCAAAAGCTTCCCATGTCCCCTCTAAAAGACATGTTAAAGAAAAGCAAAATCAAATCCAAAATCCAAATCAAATCTGTAGGCCGCAAAGGCCCACCAAAGCAAAGATCAAAACCCTGTGGATCCCAAAGAAAAAAGATGCAATGCCATCACATAAAAAATCTGTAAGAACATCCAAAGTCGCTAATCCAAAAGCTCATCATACACCCCTTTCATCTCCTAAGTTTGTTTTGAGTCCTTATGTCCCAAAATTCACCATTCCATCTCCTCCATTATCCCCACATTCTCCATCCCTTAATCCTATTATCTTTCCACATCCACCACCACATGTGCCTATGTTGGTCCTGAACACATCTCCCCATCACATATCCACCCCATCATTCTATCCATACCCTTTCCAGCATCCCATCCATTATCCCATGTATCAACCCCATCAAATCCCTCTAATTCACCCTCATGCATAATCCATTTAGCCAAATAAGGTTGTACCAACATCCAACAGTCACTTCAAACATGGGCTCGTAACACCTTGATCCTTATCACATGTCTTCTAAATCTACTTATCCACTTCCTTATCCTTACCCATCTCCTTTTGCATGACATCCAAAAATTCAAAAATCCAAAAATAAAATAAAATAAAATAGTAAAGAGAAATAATCCATCCAATGGTGAAAACTTGGCAAACAAGCACCTTGGATAAATACCATGATGAAAACCTAGCAAATAGGCGTCATGCGTAAATCCCCATCTGCACTTGGGGGCAACTTCCTGATATGCATTCCCTCCATCCGCTATGCTCCCAGCTATGCACCCGTCTTCCTGTTATCCGTCCTCTTCATAAATCCCCGCATCCTACCATCATATCCTATTTACCTCCCATTCCCTCCCATCCTTCTTGTGATCTTGATCAAAATAGGGGCACCTATCTATGCATGCTTTGGACATCTATTGGTATACATTCCCTTCATCCATGCTCTATCATATTCCTTAGTCACCCATCCTATCCTTATCTAGTTATCTCCTTTATTTTCCCATCCACTTGTCTTCTATCCCTCATGCCTCCTCATATGTGACATATCTAGAGTGGGGGCATCTGCTTCCTTTGTGACATAATCCTTGGAGACATCATCTATCATAACATCCCTTCATCTCCCTATCCATCTATCATAGCATCCCTTCCATCTCCCCATCCTTATCTTTGTATCCATCTATCATAGCATCCCTTTCATCTCCCAATCCTTATATCCCTATCCATCTATCACAATGTCCCTTCCATCTCCCCATCCTTATCTTCATATCTATCTATCCTAGCATCTCTTTCATCTCCCAATCCTTATATTCCTATCCATCCAAAAAAATCCCTCCCATCCCCCATCCCTCTATCTTTATCCATTCTTCCATCTTTATCCTCATCCCATCTCATCCCATCTCACAATCCCTTGTCATTGGTATCTAGATATAGGCCTCCCTCCATGCAACCCCATGCCATTTATCTAATCATCATCCCTCCTGCTTATCTTGAAAATCTTTCCAATCTCCTATCACTTTTCATCACTCATCTATCTATCATATCATCCTCCCAAGTCATTTTATTGCTTTGGATAACTATCCCATCCCTGAGCTTTATGTGATCATCATCATCCTATCCAATCCAACAGGTCTATCCTATCTTGTCGTATCGGTCCCATATTTTTATCCACTTATCCTATCATTTTATCATCCTTTATCCATTGTTTGCCTTTGGTCTTATCGAACTACGTTGCCCCTGCACTTTCACGTAGGCAAGGTCGATCACTTGATCTGCCCCTGGGGGTCCTTTATCATCTATCATTGGTCTTTCTTCTTTTTCCATCTTGTCATCCATCAAAGTCTCCATCATGGTCCATCATCAGCCTCTTGTCAACTATGTTGCCCTTGCACTTTCACGTCGGCAAGGTCGATCATTTGATCCGCCCCCGGGGATCCTTTATCATCTATCATCGGTCTTTCTGCTTTGTCTATCTGCTCCTCTATCGTCTATCATCTATCGTCTATCATCTCTCATCGATCGCCATTACCCACTTTACTCCTTTTGTCCATCCTATCTTTACCATCCATCCAGGTCTCCATCTTGGTCAGTCGTCAGCCTTTTATCGAACTACGAGGGCTCTGTGCTTTCACGTAGGCAAGGCTAATCTTTGATCGGCCCCCAAGCCCCTAGGTCTTTAGGGTGTGTCAGTATCATGTCTTGTCTTCCTTGTGTCATTTCATCAAGCTATGCCCTTATCTAGCCAGTTCTTCACAAATGAGAGCCGCTTGTATCAACAAATCCAATCAGTTTTGAATATCCTACAACATATCGATCTTTTAGCTTAGTATCCATCATCTTTGGTCTCAACAGGATGCATCCTTCCTAACAGACCTCATCAATCCCATCTATCCCCTTGATCCTATGGCAAAGGACATTTGAAATTGATTGCGATCTTTTGATACTTTTGGCTTTTGTTTATCATTTGAGCTTCCTATCATCACTTGTCACGGTCGCCTTGATCTATCATATCATGGTGTGCTTTGACTAGTCCACATAGGGGCATATCTTGATCTTTTGTTTGTTTGTGTCTTCTTGGTTGTCCCACGTAGTACCCACCAAGATCTTTGTGGTCTTGTGTTACGCTGGGGCATCCTCGTGTGCTTGTGGTTATTCCAATACCTGGCCCAAACAAGGTCTTCGTGACTTTGGGGTATTGGGATAGCCTTCTTGTCTATTGTGTGTGTTTTATGCATTTGACATGAATCGGCCTTGGTTCTTCATACCTTGGCATCTTGTGTCTTATGCTATAGCAAAAATCAGTGCTGCGAAGATGGCAAATTGCATTAGGATTGCATTTCATTTTCCATTTTATCGTCTTGCATGTATCCCCCCATCCAATTCTCCTTCATCCTCATCTCACATCTCTATCCAATCCCCATCCATTCCATTTAGCCCAAATCACCTAATCCTATCATTGGTCTTGTTCTCAGTCTTGTTACAAGCCTGGATCCTCATCATCATCATCATCATTTTATTTTTCCATATCCCTTCGGTGTTGTTTGGGATGTATCCTTCCCTCATCAACAACACTTTCATCATCATCATCGGGAGGTACTCTTCCCTATCCTTTAGTGGTGTTTTGGGATGTATCCTTCCCTCATCAATACCACTCATTGGGATGTATCCTTCCCTATCCTCATTGACAACACTCCATCCATCCTCAATCCCTTTTGGCTTGTACCTTGACTGGGGCAACATCATCTTTGTCTCTGCATCCATTTTTGTTTCCCAACCTCCTGTCGCCTTTTCATCCTTTCATATCCATCCCTTTACATCCTCTTCCTCATCTCCCATTTCTTCATCTCAACCATTTCGAGAGCACATCCGTGTTCTCTTGAACCCGCATGTCCTCTTGAGGGGGCATCCTTATCCCTAATCTTCATCTTCACCTCCATCATCTTTCTTCCTAGTCATCCGTTTAAGGACTGGGGCATCCTTCTCAATCTAACCATCTCCTTCTGGGTTCTATATTTTAATATTCTTTGAAATGATGCTACTTCGTAACACCATCTCAAAGAGGGGAAAAATGTAGACATCCAAATTTGGACACTTAATTTATCCAAATTTATCACTTTTCACCTAAACATCCTCTTATCCAAGTTAATTAAGTAATATTACTATTATTTAATTAATATCCTTAATTCTGTCAAATCCTTAAGGTATTTAATTAATAATTAAATACCTTACCCTCCTTAATCCCCTTTTCATCAAATGAATTAAATAAATATTACATTTATTTAATCCCTCACATGTCATTTTCATCTAATCCTAATCCATCTCCTAATCTCTTCATTAAGGATGTGCACATGCCTAATCCTTGATTAGGATGTGTCACATCCTCCAACTTTTGCAAGTTGGCTTCTAATCCACATTAACCCCTAATTATCCTCTAATCACTGATTAGTCAAACCTAATTAATACCTTGGTCAACTCTCCCCATCCCCCAAGGAATTTTTAATTCCTTTTTATTCACCCTAGGAATTTTTAATTCACATTTTATTCCTTCTAGAATCTCCTTTTCCCATGCATCTTCTAGAACCTTTGACATGTCACCTCATGCACATGTGACAAACTCCCACCTTTTGGGAACATTGTCTTATCTACTAGATTCTTCCAATCATTGTGAATTTTTAATTCACTTTTATTCTCCCAAAGCTTTCCCCCTCCCCATGTGATCATTGAAAGGTCACATCAAAGTACTTGGAAGGTACTTGTCCTTCCTCCACATCATGTACCTCTCTTCCACATCATCCTACCTTTATCCACTTCACAATCCACATGTCAAGATGTGAGGGCTTGTGAGTCCTCAACTCACCTTAGCCCTTTATCTTGACCTTGTTGGATCAATCTCAACCATTGAATTCTCTAGAGAATTCAAATTCTCCTATAAATACCCCCTCCTCAAGGGCATTTTAAATACTTAGCCATTTTACAACTACATGCTGCCAATTTGCATTCTCACTCATTTTACTAGCATCTAGCCATTCATTCTAATCACTTTGCACATTCAATCTTGCATTTAGTCACTCAAGAAATCATCTAAGGAGCACACAAAATCATCCCAAGCAAGGGCCAATCAAGGAGACATCAACATCAAGGAAGGTGAAATCGTTTGCATCTTGTTTTATCACTCTTTTGGCTAATCTTGAAGTGTCCTTAGTCTTTTATCACTTGCATTTTTAAGTTATTTTGCACATTAGAGTAGGGTAAAATTCTTAGGATCACACTTACACATATGGAATCAACTCACCTTTCAAGAAGAAAAGGTGGTTGATTTTCCATTCCAGGTCTTCTCATCTCATCCCAAGCCTAAACGAGCACTTGGTCCATGAGAGAGGCATCCATTGTCTTTTCTTAGTGTGAATTACTACCAACCCCCTAAATATTTATTAGGTTATCTCTTGCTTACATCAACTTCCACACGAGTTACCCAGGACACCACTTAGGGTTCCAACCCCTATGGAAAGCCACTCTCCCTTATAGAAACAAAATCCTATAAACACAAATGAGGTAAGCCAACTTGCACAAAATATCAAGGAAAAAAATTAAATACATCAGGTGAGGCATGCACCATCTCATGCTAACACTTCACAGTAAAGAAAACCACTTTCAAGTGCAAGGCTATACCCACATCAATCAAAACAAACATAAACACAATAGCTCACAAAGAACCAAAATGAAAACCAATTATAAAGTCACATATTCTTTCCCCACCTTTGGAAGACTCGTAATCATCTACCCAAGAACTCACTAATTAGGGTAAAACAAAATGACACTGGTTCCCAAACAGAATTCATCACGAATTCAATAAATAAAATCTCCTAAAAAAAACAACTCAAGAGGAAGATACATAAAAGGAACCATCCAAAGATCCACCTTTAACAACATGGATACATGCCAAGTATTAACCAAAAATCATAACAAATAGACAATTATATTCTATCAACTTAGTCATTACGTAGTCTTATTAATTAACTGAAGAAGTTATAAAATCATATTTTCTAAATATCACAATACATGTTTTACCACATTACTTCCACTAACCAATCAAAAGCAAAGGACATTAAAATCACCGTTTACAATTTTTCCTTTCACTCCTTAAGACTTCATTTGTATCATTAAAGAAACTATATAAACTCAATTTAATTCTACTCACATAATTCAAGTTTACAAAACTACCATAAAAAATAAAAGAAGGCCCAAACGCATGCAAAGGCTAAACAGATTCACTTGAATGAAGACAAAGTTATAGGTGAAGCTCTACAACCATGGTTGTAGCCAAGGAAAAACATAGATCGAACTAGTCAATATGAAGGGCAACGAAGATACCAAAGAATAAAATAAATTGATGACCATGGACTTTAAGGCATAGCATATTTAATAGGCATGTGTAATAAGAATATAATGAGATAGAAAATAAGCATCTCCCCCTATTGGCTATCATGCAGTCAGCTTCACAAGCAAAGATGGATTCTCATGGAGCAGTGGTTATGACCAATTATCAAACAAATTCTACATTGAATAAGGAGTAATGGTGCCACAATGAAAGATTAGCAATAGCATTTGGTTTCCTAAATAGAGTCGAGTATTCTATGATTTCCAAGATACTCTTAAATTCATCTACAAGATTGTTGCTAACTGCGCCATGATAGGAGTATTATTCCAGTGAATGGAGACAACCATGAATAGCATGAATACAAAGTAAAATTATAGATTTTGAATCCTAAAGGAGAGACTCTAGACCAATTAAAGAAAGGGACATTTAATCACTTAGAGGCATAACTTGAGAATCATAGAGTAGAAACACAATTCACAAGGCTTCCATCACAAGTTCATATTTTAAGAAAAAAAATGAAACTAAGACTCTTTCATTCAATCAGCAAAATATAAAAGGGGCATATAGAGTTTTCCAGAACAATTAGAACATACAATACACAACTAAAGGCAATATTTATCCAATGAAGCAATATACACAAATAATAGATAAACAAAATCACCAAGATGAAGACATAGATATACTCCAAAAAAAAATTCCAAGGACAACATGCAAAATAATATCAAGCAATCTTTCTTTTGAAAACAAAGATACTTTTGGGCGGAGGCCCTAGCTCGGTTGGCTAAGTATTTCCTGTTGCAGGTGGTTGGTCACGAGTTCTAGTCTCCCCCATCCCGTGGTACCGGAGGGCGTGTCGCACCAGCTCCGCTGGTCACGTTAAAAATTTTACTAGGCGCACTGCAGTTTATAGGGGGCCGTGCTATACAAACCCGATTTCTACAGCTTCAAAAAAGAAAAGAAAAAAGAAAAAGATACTTAAAGGAAATAGAGGTATATTAGATCACCAACCTGGAGTAAGGAAGTAGACAAAATATTTGAAAAGAAAGGTGATTCCACATGATCAATCAATCTGTCCCCAAACTTCTCCAACACATGCCCAACAACAACGAATCCAAGAAGCTCTTCCCCCTTAATTTGCAGAGCCCCCAGTTTCTTTATAAGAACAAAACTAACTGAATGATAAAACGTTTCTCCCAAAGTTAATCCATAGTAAAACAAATTTAGAGAGAGATTTTTATTTTTCAAAGACAAAATCAAGCAATAATCTCACAATAAAACAAGTTTCTCGTTTCAATTCTATTTTCAAGTTGTGCATGTGCATGCTTTTAACTTTTACCATCTTTTCTATTTTCCCATGCTTTAACACTAGTTTCAAAATCCTTATCTCTTTTTATTTATAATCACATTATTTGCCATATTTAATTAATTACCTTCACTTGATAATAAATTATTAAAATATAATTTAAAACAATACAATTTAATCTAATTATATTATAAAACATTTTTTTTAACAAAGCAAATTTAATTTACTTATATATTAACAACCACCTCCATTATATTTCGTAACATTAATTTATTTAATTATTATTTTGATTTTCCAAATTCATTTGAATTACCATAGTGAATCAATTTTAATTTAATTAATTAATTTAAACAAATCCATATAAACTATTAAGTTCTCCACAAATTTAATGATATCATAACCAACGAAATACGTGACATAACAGATAACTACTTACCGAAAAAAATCAAGGCCAAAACAGAGGGACATTACAAATCTACCAGATCCAAGTGTTATTTTTCATTTTTCATTTGATTTTCTATTTTTAGTTTTTCTCCCAAAAGTGTTGTTTGAACTTTACCACCGTCCTTGAAGCATAAGGAAATCTAAAGATTCTCACATTGGGTTGATTCACCTAAGGGTTGTTAGTCAATTATTTGTGGGGATCTCATTTCCTAATGAAATTAGGAACATAGGGTCTATTCTCACCCTCTTGACTTACCTTTCCATTTTGGGAAACCCTATTTTTCTATATTTCATTTGGTGAACCCGACATTGTACAACAAAATTCTTAAAATTAGAGTCCATTTCAACCCTAGATCTGAATTTTGCACTAAGTTTTCATTAGTTTTGTATTAGTTGCATTACATTTAGGGTTCATTAAAATTGCATTAGTGAATATTTCATTTAAGGGTTAAATTTGCAAGTTTGCATCACCTAAATTCACAAAAATATCAAAAAATTGCATTAGATTTGCATTCATTTTGCATTTTACTTGCATCAATATCATTATTCAATCATTTAATTTCAACTTTAGATTCAAATTGCATTCTAAAAATAGTCACCTATTTCATCATTTGACCTTATTTTCATTTGCATTTAGACATCCTAATTTGGAAAAAATTGTTATAAAAACCTCTATTTGCAATCAGAAACAAAAATCACATACAATAAACTCAAATCGTGAAAATTCAATTTTAAAAAACCTTGAGCAAGGACCCATTCACCCATGGGTCAATGAGTCCTTGTATAGGAATTTTAAATAAATTTCTAGGTGATTTTTAGCTTATGTTGTACATTTTTGTTTCTTTTCTAAGATTTGAGCATTGGTTTCCTAAAACAGTCTATTTATGAATTTAAGTTATTGCTTCTTTAGTTAGATCTTACAACATTTTGAAAAACATTTATTGCAAATTTCATTTAGGATAGCATTATATTAATGTACATTTACTTTATTTTTGACATTATTTCATAGCTTAGATAGATTAGTTTACATTTTGCAATCATTAGAAAACATTTTAAAAAATAGAAACCAAAAACATCAAACAAAACAAGTACAAATTAATGAAACCCTTGGAGAAAGCATTGTCATTTGTTCATGTTAGATCTCTTTTTTTGAGTTAACATATCCCTCAATCCCTTTAGTAGTGATGACTTTGACATGTTAGATGAAGCCCTTGAAAATTTCATCTCACAAGGTTCACCCACTAAGGTTTGTCATAATAAATCAAAACAAACAGATGTTAATGTAATCACACCCCAACTTATCCTTTACCCACCCTCACATCAACCTCGAGCTCAAAACAAACTTGTTCTTATCTTAGATCCACCTAAAAAGAAACCATTAAGTTCAGGAGATATCTTGAATTTTACAAGGAAAATTTCTAGTAATAATGTTTCGTAGCAATCGATTTATAATACTGTTGCTCACGCATATAATACAAGGAACAATAGGAAACCACAACCCACTCTCTTTTTGTTACCATTGCCTCAACCTATCTTTCCTAGTGCTCCTTGTTTTCCTATACATAGTGGAAAGGAATATGATCTTGTTGAACAACTTAAAAATACTCTTGCAAAGATATCCTTATGGGACCTTACTAAAGCCTCACCTAATTACCATAGTATGCTTCAAATAGCTTTGCAACAAGTTGTGGTTCCTCCTAGTATAAATAGAACCGATGTAGCATCCCTAATTCAAGGAATGAATTCAGTTAATATAGACACTGTTTTTCACCAAAGTGAGTAACACTCCTTGGAAGTACGAAAGAAAAATGAATCCTTCATGATAATAGATATTATTAATAGGACTGGGATAAAGAGAACCATTGTTGGAAATGGCTCAACCCTTAACATGTGTAGCATACACATCTTGGATAAGATTGGAATGGATAAGAGTAATATTGAACCCAATTCTTTATCCATTCATGGGTTTGATAACTTAGGAAAAAAACCAATCAGTGTGATAAGATTACCTATTCCAGTTGGAAAGGTCACATTACAAACTATTGTCCATGTTATACCTCAAGTTCTATCATATAATCTTCTTTTAGGAAGACCATGGATTCATGAAATGAATGCATTTCCTTCGACTCTTCATCGTTTAATGAAGTATGTCTATAACAATAAAGTGTATACAATCAAATCCAACCCTAAACCAAAAAAAAATTTACATATTGAGAGGGATAAAGGAATTCCTTTGAAAACATTAATACCAACTACAAAAGTAGAACCTGTGCAAGAGGAAGAAAATGAAGAAAAAACTGAGGAAATCACAAATCTAGTGGATGGTGATTGGGGTTCCTTAGATTTTACACCTACATTTATGGAAGAGTATAAGATCAAAACAAAAAAAATTGAAAAGGGAAAACAACTAGTGGTAATGTCAACACAAAACTCAGAAGAACCCTCACAAGCATCTATGTCAATTAGTAGAGAAGACACAAGTTATATATCAATTTTTTATGAAGCTGATTATGAACAACCATTGAAATTGAAAGAAATGGAAAGGCTTTATGGAAGATATTTATATGAGCTCTTGAAACAACTTGGTTATAGTGGAAAAGGATGTGGTGTGAAAGAACAAGGAATTTGTGTTCCTATAGAACCTAACACACAAGAAAAAAAAATTCTTAGATATGGTCCTTCTAACATAACAAAAGAATTAGAAAGGCCTTCACTCAACAACAATACCATCATGTAAAATTATTCTAAGATAACTCTCACTTTAAAGCATCCCAAATTGATTGATACAACAAGTGATGCATCATTGGAATACTTTGAATATTATGAATCCTTGAAAGAAATGATAAGAGTTTATGACAAGTCACCAACTTCCCATCACAATCAAGGATTCAATTGTGTTATGGTTAGTACCAAACAAGTTGAAAAAGAAACAAAAAAAAGTGACATTGAACAAGACAAAGAAGAACACTTTCTTTAAATTCTGAGACAAAGTGTTTTTCCTATAGGTGATACAATCAACATATCGATGGAAACATTTAATGAGGAAAGTGTGATTCAAATAGGAAAGTGCCTTGATGAGGATGAACAAGAAGATCATGCAACATTATTACATGAACTTTATGAACTCTTTGCTTGGACCTATTTGGAAATGTTAGGTATTGATGCTAAAATAGTTACACACAACATAGTCCTTGAACTAGATGTTAAACCAGTAAGAGAGAAGATACATTAAATGAATCCTAAAATAGCTTTATTTATTAAAGCTGAGATTGAAAAACTCCTCAAAGCTGCCTTTATTTTCCCTATTGATTATTCCCCCTGGATCTCAAACATTGTTGCAGTCGCAAAACCCAATAATCATATTAGGATATGTATGGATTTTTCATGATCTTAATAAAGCATCTTTAAAAGATGATTTTCCTCTTCCTAATATTGACATGATACTATATTCGTCTATGGGCCATGCTTTGTTGTCATTCATGGATGGTTTTTTTGGATATAATCAAATCTTTATCAACCCTCAAGATCAATACAAGACAACCTTTACTATCACTTGGCGAACATTTTGTTGGGTGGTTATGCCTTTTGGATTAAATAATGCAGGTGCAACATATCAAAGAGCTATGACATTGATGTTTCATTATTGCATAAGATTTTGAAAGATTATGTTGATATTCTAGCCAAATCTTTAACCCGTCAAGACAATGTTAACATCCTTCAATTTTTTTTTGAACGAATGCATAAGTACAACATGAGATTGAATCCAAATATATGTGTCTTTGGTGTGGATAGTGGAAAAAAAAAAGAAGGTTTTATAGTATCCCATAGAGGCATCAAGGTGGACATGAAGAAAATTAATGCTATCATTAACATGCCACCTCCTAAAATCATTTCTCAGTTGTGTTCTTTACAAGGAAGAATTCAAGCTATCCATCGTTTTGTAGCATCCTTAGCAGATCAGACATTACCCTTTACATAAATTCTTAAGAAGTCAGAATTTAAATGGAATGAGGATTATAAGCAAGCTTTTGAAAGTATGAAAGAATACCTCACTACTCCACATGTTTCACAACCCGTTTTGCAAGAAAAACCATTTATCCTATAGACAACAACATCAACCCATGCTTTAGCAACATTGTTGGCTCAACAAGATGGTAATGGTAAAGAACATCCTATTTATTATATTAGTTGAACTCTTATTGAATATGAAACTCGATACACAATGATACAAAAAAAATGTTTGACTCTTTTATTTGCTACTAGTAAATTGAGACATTACTTATTAAATGTGGAAATTCATGTGATGACAAAGTTTGATCCTTTAAAACATCTGTTTTCTAAAACTGATTTATCAGGATACTTAGTTAAATGGGTTATGTTGTTAACTGAGTTTGATCTTAAATTTTTCTCTCAAAAGGAAATCAAAGGACAAGACTTAACCAACCATTTAGTTGATGCTCTTTCTCTATTAGCATTACCTAATATGGACTCATTCTCAAATGAAAGTCTATTAACTATCAAAAAGAAAACATGGGAATTGTACTTCGATGGATCTAAGTTTAGAACTAGCTTTGGAGCAGGGGTTAAAATAATTCTACCCTTTGGAAAACCTATTCCCTTATCCTATCGATTAAAATTCCTATGCACAAATAACATTGCAAAGTATGAAGCTTTAATTGCTAGATTACACACAGCTTTAGCTCTTGATGTTCAAAACATTAAGATATTTGGTGATTCTTAATTAATCATTAAGAAAATAAGTGGTTCATATCAAGCAAAACATGAGAAGTTATCTAATTATAAAGATCTTACAATGACTTTAATGGAACACTTTGAATGATATACCATTGACAACATACCACAAAAGGATAATCGACATGCAAATGCAATGGAAAGTGTTGCTTCCCTTGTATCTCTTGAAGATCCTTCTATTGATTTCACATTTATATTCCATATGATCACAAAACCATCAATAGACGATAAGATCAAAGAAGTGTTATTAACTAATATTGAAAACTTTAGTGAATGGTACATAACAATATTCAACTACTTAAAATAAGATACCTTTCCTTAGCCTACAACTAAAAACACTAGAGCTCATCTTCGAAAGCTCACATCTAAATACATAATCCTTAGATGATCATTTGATGGTCTTTTACTTAGACTCCTTAAACAATCAAAAATTGCTATACCCCTTGAAGAATCTCATGTGGGTGCTTGTGGGGGGGCATTTTGGAGGAAGATCGGTAGTTTAAAAATTGATCCATATAGGATATTATTGGTGACATATGGAACAAGATTTTTGTGCTTACATTAAGAAATGTCATAAATTTCAAGAGCACAATAATTTGATTCATCCTCATGCTTCTGATTTTCATGCTCAAGTTCCTATTTGACCATTCTTGGTTTTGGGTTTGGATCTTATTGGAAAAATATCACCACCTTCTTCTGTTGGACATACATTTATAATTACCACAACATATTATTTCACAAAATGGGTAGAAGCTATCCATCTTCATTCCACAATAGCTAACACAATATGTCGTTTCATATTGGAACAAATTATTGCTCGCTTTGGTCTTCCTTCCACATTGGTTTCAAATAATGGTACTCCATTTAAGAATAATGACATAAAGAAATTTTTGGAAACCTTTCATATTCAACATCATTTTTCAACACCATATTATCCATAATCAAATGGTCAAGCAGAATCAACTAACAAAACTATTGATAAAATCCTAAGCAAAATAATAAATAAACATAACATATATTAGAACACTCAATTAACTTATGTGTTGTGGGCCTATTGTACAAGTATTAGAAAATCTACACAAAACACTCCCTATAACCTCATTTATGGTGTCAAGGAAATAATTCCCTTAGAGTTAGAAATTACTTCCTTGATAATCACTCTTAGAGGGCTTATTGATGACACTACCCATAAAGATCAATGATTGTATAAACTTGAAATGCTCGATGAACGGTGAATTAATGCTCTCGAGCATCTCCAAGATTATTATAAATGAATGCAACATAGTTATAATGATCATTTCATTCCTCGTACATTTAATAATGGTGACTTGGTATTATATGAGAATCAACATAATGTCAATGCCACCTTGAATGAAAAAGGAAAGTTCAACTCTAATTGGTTAGGACCTTACATAATTGACGAAAGTTATGGGTCAAGAGTATACAAATTAATGGAAACAAATGGTACAGCTCTCAAAGAACCTATCAATGCCGCGTATTTGCATTGGTACTATACATAACATCTTCTTTGAATAGGATATTAAAGCAGTGTTGTTATATTAACTAGCTAATGATCTATTTTTTTATCTCGCATTGCTTCATTCTTTGACAAACAAATCTTTGTGTGTCTTAGATTATAGAGTAATTGTTCAATAAGTTTGGATTATTACTTTAGTTTGCATACTATTTGAATTCATCTTGTGTGTTATGTTAAGGTAGATCATTATGTGCATTTAACATTTTAAAAAAATAAATCATATTTGCATTTAATTTAACATGTAACATACTCAATCACAATGTAGTATCTAATGTAAACTAAAAGTGTTTTAATTAGATCAAATAAATTAGATCATGGAAACATTTATTAAATATTCTTACTAAGTATATTTAATAAATCACATCAACATCTAATTCAACATAAAATCATAAAACAAAACATGAATGCTCATATATATTACATCAAAAGCTCAAGTACATGTCATCAATAATACAATGGTAGTATGGCCTATGACTGCTAGACCCCTCGGGGCCTAGTAGTGGCATCTGTCATGAAATAATAGAATATGACTATGATCTACTCATGGATCTCATAGCTACTTGTAGGCCCTACACCTCTCCAGCTGATCTGATTAGGATCTACACTAATTGCATATTTGAATGCTTAATTATAACAACTTAATGTAAATAAAATTCATGCATACATTATTGAAATTATGCATTAAAAAATTAAGGTGAAAAAAAAATTGAGAGAAGAAGAGAGAAAGTACAAACGATCTGATAACGGAGTTTTCCACAAATGTGACTACGTCTCCGGGTCCGCTCCAATAAAGTGAGACCGATCCGATTAATCTCCAAAATAGGAATTACAATTGCACCAAGACCATTTCTTCTAGCACTTCGACAGCATGACAATACTCTGACATACAAAAATGGCTCAAAGAACTCCTTAAAAATCCCTCTTTCGTTGTCACCTGTTTCTCTCCAAAGTTTCCTTACAATGACATCAAAATTACCTCCAAAACTTGAATTCCAATCAAGGCCTCCTATCCTCCTTTTATACATTGTCTTTGCTAAAAAGGCCAAAACTACCATATTTAATGAAATAACAATAATACCCCCCTTTACATTTCATTTACAACCCCCTTTAACCCCTTTTGTCTTTTGTATTTAATTTAGGAGGGTTTTTTTTTAACTTTAGGGGCCTATTTGTTATGAACTCAGCCAAATGATACATCAAAAGCAAACAAACCCTCCACGTAATTAGAGCTATATCGATGGCTTGTCGGTGGTATAATATTTTGGTAACCAGTGGGTTGGCGGTTCCAACCTCGTTTGCCTGCCTTTCATCTCTATCCACCTACAATGAACACAACAAAACAAAACATTTTTTACCCATAAATAGTAAAGGACTCATGGCGGGTGCAACGGTGAGGCGGCCAATTCGGGATTCGACCGGTCACGGGTTTGAGCCGGGCCAATAATTTTTGTTAAACAAACTATCTCGCCAACGTAGTGGGAAGACGATTGAGACACATGTTGAATCAGGAGCATGCCACGTGTCAATCTACCATTCACTGATTATTCTGACGTGTACGCTGACTCGGATGCCACTGTATGCTTACTAGAGTACGGAGGATGCCATGTCAACTGTATGCCCTGCATAGTCAGCCGCCACGTGTCAAGTCCTGGTTGGTCCACTTCAGATTTCATACAGTATGGAATGCCACGTCGACATGCTGATGTCATCACCTGTACCTTCCGGTCAACTAAGTCAACTGAAAACTTTGACCGCCAATATCTTGAGTGTACGATGTCGGATTTCGACGAAATGAACATTGCCAGAATCGTCTCAACGAGCTCTTTGATTTGATGCTACTTCCATTGATTTATGAGACAATCATTTTTTTCACTTCCTGGATGACCCCTGATGGCAGTTTGACCCAAAGTTTGACTGGCCATAACTTGAGCAAACGAACTCCTTTTTGCTCCGTTCAAGTTGTGCTGGAATTAGGACGTCGAGCTCTTTCCGATGGTGATGAAATATGGAGTATTGGAGACACTTCAATTTTTAGTTAAAATATCCCCCGGATCACCAACTGCTCTAGCCTCCTGTATGAGTGCCTTGACACACTCCTACTCTATGCACTCTCTATCTACCTACAACCTAGTAACCCCTCTCTCTAGCCTTGAGACCTCTAACCATAGGACAGACTCTGTCCCACTATCTATCAGAACCTGAGATGTTCATAGCTCATCATATGCAACCTACAATGTCAAAATTTGTCCTATAGGTCACTCCTCTCTGGACTTAGATAGGTCAACGCATCTTGCTATGCTCTTATATGCTTCCCTCAACCTTGCAATAGGCTCAAAGAGATGAACATGGTGTTGGTAAAATATGTCTCAACCTTGCAATTATAGAAAGTTTATTGTTGATAGGATATATATATATATATATCCTAGTTACACTGATAGGTGTAATATACAATGGCATAAGGGGGGGAGAGTGGGATGCGTGTAAACAATTTTTTGTTAAATTTTTTAGGAAAGTACTAGAATGGTCGACATACATTAGATAAATGATACATTGTAAATCTAGACCATTAATTATTAGGTTTTAGATCTAATGGTGGATATTTTGTTGGCCTATCTTTCCCTAAAATGTAATCCTATTTTATGAGGGTGTTGTGTTACGACTGTGGTAGAGAGAGATAGAGTGATGCATTTTGAGAGTCTGATAGCAGTCATGTTGTCTCTTGATCTTTGAGTGGTGATACTCCTATGAGAAGCTTGCTTTGCAAGTATATTGTAATCTTTGCGATTTACTGAATAATATATTGGGTGGCTTTTGGAGTGTCATTTTTTCTCCCAAAAGGGTTTTCCCCATGTAAAGTATTATGTCATGGTATGCATGAAATTTTTGTTTATTTTTTTTTAATTTTCTATAATTGTTAAAGATCAATAAATTTTTTACATTATTCTCCTCTCAAGATTAGTGTAGGAAGTTTTTCTTCTACCTTAGCTTCCTTACAAGTGGTATAATAGCTTGATCACCTTTGGTTTCAGTTGTGGGTTGTTGAGTTTTTTGGACTAATCTTGGTTTGAGTGGGAGCCTATGTAAAAGATACTTTGTGATCTTATTGCAATAATTTTTAGATGGCAAGTTCATCAAGGAGAATAGAGGTGGAGAAATTTTCTAGAAATAATTTTGAAATGTGGAAGTTGAAGATGGAGGATCTGTTGATAGATCGAGATCTGTAGGATGTTGTTGATAAGAATGTTTCAAGGCTTGTAGATCCTACTCAGGCTGCTCAATATGATATTATCGACCGTAAAGCCAAGGGTCTAATTAGATTATGTTTGGAAGACTCTATTTTAATTAATGTCCATTAGGAGACCTCTACACAAAAATTATGGAAGAAGCTTGGTGAGATGTATCCGGCCAAATCTTTAGTGAACAAGATATTCTTGAGGAAGAAGATGTATTCCTTGAAAATGGAAGAGGGTGGATGAATTATAGACCACCTAGAAGCATTCAATATGTTGGTGGCTCAGTTAGCATCAGTTGGGGTCAAAATGGATGAGGAAAAATGTCAAATCTTGCTTTGTTCTTTGCTTGATTCATGGGATACTCTTGTTATGGATATTGAGACTACTTACGTAATTTTAAAGATTGAAGATGTGGTGAGTTCTTTGCTTTCTAAAGAGATGAGGAGGAAGGTATCTATCACTGGAAAGAAGGCCCTAAATGTTCATGGAAGACCTAAGGAAAAAGGCAAGAAGAATGAGAAGTGTGGAAAATCTAAGTCTAGGGGGAGATCTAAATCTCCTGGAAAGTCCAAAGTTATTTGCTAGAACCACGGTAAGCCTAGACATGTTCGTAAAGAATGCAAACAAGAAAAGAAGAAGAAAAAGAGGAAATTTGATTCTGATTATGAGTCTAAGAAAGAAGATGGTGACACATTCATTGCATCTTTGGTAACTCCTGTAGGTAATGATGCATGGTTAATTGAATCAGGTGTATCTTTCCATATGACCTTTAATAGAGATTGGTTTTCTAAATATGAAGAATTTGATGGAGGTAAGGTTTACTTGGGTGATGATTCTCATTTAGATATTTTTGGCCGTGGTAAAGTTAAAATCAAGTTTCCTAATGGTAGAATAAAAATGATTAATGGTGTGTTGCATATCCCTAGTTTAGCAAAAAATCTATTATTAGTAAGGAAACTAATAAATGCGGGTGTGCAGGTAGTATTTTCTATTGCAATGTGCAAGATGGTTAGAGGTGCTATGGTGATTGCTAGAGGTGTTAGATATGGAACATTGTATAAGCTTCATGCATGCACTGTTGAGTGCAATAGTACTTTTATGAAAAAAAGGTTTGTGGAAGAAGTGAGGGTTTCACCTGTAGCAGATGGTCATGGCTTTTGGGTACGCAAGGGTGTTCTTTCTTTTGAAACAAAGTTACCTGTAGAGAAAAATATGTTATGGCACTAGAGACTTGGCCACATTGGAGAAAAGGACCTAAGGACCTTGAAAAATAAAAACCTTGTTGAAGGTTTGTCTGATTGTAATCTTGAATTTGGTTTCTATGAGCATTGCATTTATGGAAAACAAAATTGTGTTCAGTTTTACTTGAGTTCTCATAAATCTTGTGGTGTATTGGATTTTATTCATTCTGATGTGTTTGGTCATGTAGATGTTCCTTCGATTGGTAAATCCACATATTATGTTTTATTTATTGATGATTATAGTAGAAGGACATGGGTATATTTTCTAAAGAGTAAATTTGAGGTTTTCAATCGATTTAAAGAATTTAAAGAAATGGTTGAGTTGCAGACTCAAAAGAAAATAAAATTTTTGAGGGTTGATAATGGTGGTGATTTTTTCTCTAATGATTTTGATAGATTTTGTAAATATTGTATTATTCATAGATAGAAGACAACTCCATATTCTCCACAAAAAAATGGAGTTGTAGAAAGAATGAACAAGACATTGATGAAGAAGGAGAGGAGTATGTTGAGTGGTGCTAGCCTAGAACAAAGGTTTTGGGTTGAAGCTATTGCCACTACCTATTACTTGATTAACAGGTCTCCTTCATTAGCTCTTGTTGATAAGATGCCTATAGAGGCATGGCCAGGTCGCAAGCATTCATTAAGACATCTTATATTTTTTGGTTGTGAAGCACATGCACATGTTCCAAAGGAGAAGCAAACAAAGTTGGAGAACAAGGCTGTGAAATGTATCTTCATCGGATATAGTTAAGGTGTGAAAGGGTACAAGCTTTGGGATCTTGTTGCATAGAAGGTAATACGTAGTAGAAGTGTTATTTTTAGAGAAATTAAGCCTTCTCCAATTACATTGTAGCTAGAACAAAGTAAATAAGAAGATGTGATTCAATTTCCTTCTACACCTAAGAATGTTGAATCAAGGCCCAAGGATAGACAAGAAGTTCAAGAGAGCTTGTCTAGCTCTGGATCTTCAGAAGAGGAGGAAGAACCTCCAACTCAACTTGTTCATAGGTATATAAGGAAAAAAATAACTTGAAAGGTATACACCTGATGATTGGAGATTTATTTTTTCTTTGAATGCTAACATAGATGAACCCAAATATGTAGAAGAGGCACTAGGTATGAATGATACAGAATTCTAGAAGATTGCTAGGGATGAAGAAATGGCATCTTTGAGCAAAATGATACATGGGATCTTGTACCATTGCTTGAAGGATGAAAACCTATTGGTTGTAAATGGGTGTTCAAGAAAAAAGATTGGTTCAGATGGAGGTATTGAGAAGTACAAGGAAAGATTGGTGGTGAAAGGTTACTCTCAAGTTAAGGGTGTTGATTATGGTGAAATTTTCTCTCTTGTTACAAAAATGACATCCATTAGATTTTTTCTTGCTATTGTTGCTACTTATGATTTAGAGTTTGAGCCAATGGATGTGAAAACTACTTTCCTTCATGGTGATTTGGAGGAGGATATTTATATGACACAACCAAAGCACTACATGTTGAAAGGTAAAAGTAAGTTGGTTTGCAAATTGAAGAAATCTCTGCATGGCTTAAAAAAAAGTCCTAGGATGTGGTACTAGAAATTTGATACATGTGTTTTGAGTTTGGGATTTGAGTGTTCTAAATCAGATCATTGTGTTTATTATAAAATTGATGATGATCATTTCCTATTTATTACATTAAATGTTGATGATATGTTATTTATTAGCAAAGGTAAAGGTATGATTTCAAAACTAAAATCTCAATTTGTTGCTAAATTTGAAATGAAAGATCTTGGTGTAGCTAGAAAATTCTTGGGATGAAAATTAAAAGAGATAGAGTGAACAAAAAGCTATGGCTCGGCCAAAGTAAGTATGTAAATTCAATTTTACAAAGATTTAACATGCAATATTGTAGACCATTGTGTGTTTCCCTTTCTATTGGAACAAAGTTATCTATTTCAAATTATCCAACGTCTCCATCAAAAATGGAAGACATGAGTAAAGTTCCTTACTAGAGTGTAGTTGGAAGTTTGATGTATGCTATGGTTTCTACTAGACCAAACATTTCCCAAGCAGTGGGAGTTCTTTCCAAATATATGTCTAATCTTGGTAGATTTCATTAGGATGCAGTTAAAAGAGTCTTAAGATATTTGTGTGGTACTTCAGATTATTCCTTGTGTTATCATAGTAATGTGACTAAAGATGAGATTTCCCTTGATATTCATGGTTATGTGGATTTAGACTAGGCAGTTGATATTGATAGCAGATAATCCACTAGTGCTTATGTGTTTACTTTATTTGGTGGTGCAATCCACTGGATGAGTAAGCAACAGGTTGCGGTTGCTTTGTCCACTACTAAAGTAGAGTATATGGCAGTTACTCATGATTGTAAAGAAGCCATTTGTCTTAAGAGACTATGTTCAAATATTGTAATAAAACAAGGTGTAGTGATAATTTATTACAATAGTCAGAGTGTGATATGTCTAGCCAAGAGCCCGACATTTCATGCCAGGACCAAGCACAATGATGTACAGTATCATTTTACTAGAGATATGGTCAAAGATGGCAGGGTGAAGTTGGTTAAGGTAGATACTTTGATGAATGTTTTTGATTCTTTAACTAAGCATATGAACACAAAGAATTTCAAATGGTGTTCAGAGACTATAGGCCTTTCAGTCCCTAGTAATTAAGAGACAATGTTTACTCCCTCCCATTGCTCTTGCAAGGTGTTCGACAAGTGGGAGATTTGTTTTGAAAATGTGTCTCAACCTTTCAATTATATAAAGGTTATTGTTGATAGGATATATATATGAATATATATATTTCTTAGTTACACCGATAGGTGTAATATACAATGGCATAAGGGGGGGAGAGTGGGATGCGTGTAAACAATTTTTTTGTTAAATTTTTTAGGAAAGTGCTAGAATGGATGACATACATTAGATAAATGATACATTGTAAATCTATACCATTAATTATCAGGTTTTAGATCTAATGGTGGATATTTTGTTGGCCTGTCTTGCCCTAGATTGTAATCCTATTTTATGAGGGCATTGTGTTACGACTACGATAGAGAGAGATACAGTGATGTATTTTGAGAGTTTGATAGAAATCGTGTTGTCTCTTGATCTCTAAGTGGTGATACTCTTGTGAGAAGCTTTCTCTACAAGTATATTGTAATATTTGTGATTTATTGAATAATATATTGGGTGGCTTTTGGAGTGTGGGGTTTTTCTCCCAAAAGGGTTTTCCCCACGTAAATCATTGTGTCGTGGTATGCATGATATTTTTGTTTATTTTTGTTTAAGTTTTTGTAACTGTTAAAGATCTGTAAATGTTTTGTATTATTCTCCTCTCAAGATTAGTGTAGGAAGTTGTTTTGCTACCTTAGCTTCCTTACACATGGCACCCACCAAAGGTGGAGGTATGTACTCTAAAGGTATATCCTCATGTTGGGAAAAGGAGGCATTATCTTCATGGTGATCCATTGATAGATATCACACCACTCTCATGTGGACCTTGCAAGATGGAAATCATAAAAGATATCAACACACATCATGGTATATAAACCATATACATAAACGTAAAAGCATAATGAAAGTATAAATGACAAATCACCACCTAGGTTTCTAGCCTGCCAATCAAGGTATAGTTGTGTAACAATGGATCCCTCCTATGTAGGAAGTTTGGATGGTCCAATACCACTAGCCTCCCCACACTCATGAGTCTTGATTCCTATTGCAGCTACTGACTGTACTCTAGTGAATCAAGCATGAGGTGAATCCCTCCTCTTGGGGGTAGCTAGGGCCTCATCTACCTCATCAAGCTCATCACTAATTGGTTAGACATCCTCCTCATCAAGAAATATATCTAAAATTATTCACTCATCATCTCAATTCTTTTTTATCTCCTCATTTTCCCTATTATCTCTACGACTTGAGAGAGGTCCCACATAGCCCGCAGGGTGATGCCTAGGAAAGACATGATTTGGTTGTGGTCCAATCCACCACCATCCATAGGATAATGTGGTACCTAAATAATTGGCATCAGATAATAGGGGAATGTCATGGTCTTCATCCTCTAAATCACTAAAATCAACATCATCAATGGTGAGGCAACAACTATCTCTAGGCCTAGAAGCACTCTATGTTGACCATAGATACTTGGGTTGTGGCCTCGAAGGAACCTGAATCTATCCAAACTGTCACATAACATTATCATAGTAGAAGGGTCTCACTATGTAATCATGTCCCCTCAAAATAAATTGATCCTACTACATCCTAACTAATTGATGTATCTCATTTTCCCACCAGGGTATCATGAGATATGGTCTCCATAATATGTCATCATCATCCAAGTGGTCGAATCTAACCTGCTAGTGTAACAAATATTCATCCTGCTAAGAACATCTCATAGAGTAGCTATAGGATCATGGATAGCCCATGATTTCTATGGTCAAATACCCTATCAACCTGGTATATATGATGTGCTTGAATCATCATACCTACAAGAGCATACAATGTACTATGTTATCTAGCTCCTGGTAGATGAAGCACCCTAGATCATAGTATAAATGTACTAGCATACTATGACCCCATACATATACAGTCTAATGCTCCTCCATATCTCAAATGATGCGGACTAATCCTTTTTTATAAGTGTGTGCCTCACCCATCAGGAACTAGCACTAGTGTTGTAGTGACTATCATAATATGCTTCAGTAGCGATGACCATGCATATAGCAGCCACCTAAGCTTGACATGAGGTTCGATGCTCGCCTCTCAAATGTGATAACCTAGGCAGTACTAAATATCCTCTTGTATCTCCTCATGTGAACGCTCCTCTATTGAATGGATGATCTCACCCCAGATAGGTAACCACAAGATGCGGTGAATGTCCTCCATTGCAATGGTCATCTCCCCTGTAGGAAGGTGAAAGGTACACGTATATTTGTCTCACCTCTCTACTAGGGCCATAAGAATCACATCATGATACCTCATGGGTGGCATGAGGTATACCCAGAATAATCCTATCTCTTGTAAGATGCTAATCTCATCCTCTAACAGCTAGGAAATATGCTCTTAGAGGAGACAAAATTGTCTGCCTCCTAGACACTAGCAAGCTCGAGGAGGGGTCTAAAGAATAAAAAGAAAAATAAATCAGCACTAAAGTTCCTAAATATATGCATTAAATAATTAAATTTACACTAAATTTTCTCTAGGACACTTTGCAACCAACTTGGACATATGGGCCATTTTTGGATGGTGGGGGGGTCTTGGACACTTTAGCCATTTTTGGAAACTTTGCAACTAAGTTGGACACTTTGCAACCAAGAGGGATGCTTTACGACTCTTTTTCCAAGGTCCTAAAAACTTAAAGAAATTCATAAAAAAATTATAAATACATCAATGCGAAGATAAATCATAGTAGAATCCACTCATTGTATGTTAGAGCTCACCATGTGCCACCTCATCACGTAGAATGTCTAGTCTCAGAGGCTTGTATGCTCGTCTACTCGGCATCTTTAATCACTCTAAACCAAGGTAAATTACAAAAAGGTAAATATCAAAATGATAGTTAAAAGTGTAATTTTCATTCATATATACTAAACTCTATTAAAGAAAGTATATTTTATTAGTACATTATAATCAAATCAACATAGTGGGGGCTAGTGAACACTATTTTTTATGTTGTTTATTGCATTGGATTCATGATTTCATCTCCAATTTAATCTAATGTCTATCAATATGTGATGTTGTAAATACAATACCCTATTGTAAGAATTCACATCCTCAAAACCAAGTAATTCGATGAGGTTGGATGGCTAACCTAATTCCACCTCCACAAAGCAAGCGAAATTTGGGGGGGCATACATCTACCCTCGAATTCGATTCTCTATAGAAGTTTGATAAGAGGATTTTTGAATGACTAACGAATCAGTGTTGCAGTATGTGATTCCTAACATTGTGGTTTTGCAAATGGCTATAGTGGGGGCTCCATTCTCCCTATTTACGAGTGAATCCATATGAGTATCCTTTTTATTTAAATTCCTTTATCTTGCATATGCACGAGTGTCATATGGTTGCTAAAGTGGGGGCTAAATGTAGTGTAGAAAATTGTACTACTTTCTAAGTGAAAGTACAATTTCACACTTAGTTTGGACCTATTTTAGTGACCTTGCATTTATGCATTTTTAAACATCATTAATAGGCCTCTAATACCCTTTATTATGAATCCTAAGGCCTATTTTAATTGTTTCCCCACAAAATAACCCCCATTGAATAAATGCTATTATTAACTTAATGCCCCAACATAACTTAGATCCTAAAATTTTAGGTCAGGACCCATTTTCCCATGGGAAAAGGATCCCCTTTAAGTTCACAAACTCAAATTAAAAAATGTTTTTGGCAGCATTTCAAGGTCCTAAATTCAAATTCTAAGTTTCGGCTTTCAAGATCTAATAAATGGGATATTAGAAGGTAAGCCTATAAAGTTGTCTTTCAATCATTTTTTCACTAGAAAAGAGAGAGATTCACATGAGATCACAAGGATTTACACTCAAGAGCAAGGAGAAGTCAATAAAGCATTCAAAGTTGAAGTCTTGGAGCATAATTATATTTATTTTTGCAGGTCTTCAAGCTCATTTTGTCAACAAGATCAAGCATTGCCAAAGATTGATGATAGATGCCTATGGAGGATCACAATAGATTCTAGGTTTTGGGAGATGCACCAAGCCACTCAACCAAGACTAGTGACCTATTTCCTAAGTGACTCCATCTTCTATTATCATTCTACTTTCTACCTAAAGGAAGGTATATTCAAATTTGTGATCTATTAGGGTGATTTGATATCTCCCAAAGTAGGTCTTCATCATTATTCATTGTTTCATTTAGGTATCCTATTCAAACACATTTGAATAGGGTTTCTATTCATTTGAGCTCTTGTAATATTAGACACACTTAAGATTAGGGCTTGCACATACTTCTTATGTTTCAGATCTATACTTTTTTTTATCAAGGTTTAATTACCAAACTTGGGGTTTGACCGAGGAAAACCCCCATCCACCACTAAAAAATTTTTTTTTTTACAAATTTTTCAAAGGTACAAATTAGGGAGTGAAGTTTCAAAAGTGTGGGAAGGAAGTGCAGATACGGTACCTAGTTCTCATATTCTGATTTTCAAAAAAAGATACCTAGACCCATTCACCCATGGGCAATGAGTCCTAGGAAAACTTCTAGAAAAAATATTTTTTGATAGGTGCACAATGTTTTCCTTTCCCAAATCTGCCATAATTTTTGTTGTTTCTCTTATTTTTATGCTTAATCTACAAGATCCAAGTGTTATCTTTTATTTTTTAATTGATTTGCTATTTTTAGTTTTTCTCCTGAAAGTGTTGTTTGAACTTTACCCCCATCCTCCAAGCATAAGGAAATCTAAAGATTATCACATTAGGTTGATTCACTTAAGGGTTGTTAGTCAATTATTTGTGGGGATCTCATTTCCTAATGAAAGTAGGAAGATAGGGTCTATTCTCACCCTCTTGACTTACCTTTCCATTTTGGGAAACCCTATTTTTCTATATTTCAATTACTATTGATTTACCTTGGTATTTCTTATGATAGTCCCTTATTATATGACATGACTATCTCTTGGATGGATGTCACCTGAATGTTATTAGTGAAGGTTGTACTAGGTCTAAAACTTGGTAATATAGATTGTCTCTTCAAGATTGCTAGAGGTTTCTTGTAGCTTGGACAACTCTATTCATTGTACTTCTTTGCTATATTTTTCTCTTGCATGTCCTTTGGATATTACACTATCATGACTATCACAACCTTTTTTTGCAAGGTGGTTGTGCTAGGGTAGCTATATTTACTGTCCTATCCTTCATTTGATGAGTTTTGGCTTTACCTATCTTGAAGATCATTGTCCTATTTTGGATATGAACCTCATTTCCTTCTCTAGCTTTAAAAATCCAAGTTGACCTTCTACTTTACCTCACTATCATTTGTTTAGCAAACACCATGCTCTCATCAAATATGTAAACACATGACAACTCTTTACTCTTGAAGGCTCTATTTTTTGTGTAGCTGTGTCTCATGCTTCATGAACTATCCTTTAACATATCTAAGTAATTTTAGGATTTTCACTTAATATCATTTTCTCTTTGAGGTTTTATCATGTACCTTCATTGGATCTCAACTATATCATATTATCAAGCTCCATTTCTTTCACCACTATGAACCTTGTTATATTTTCACAACTTTTTCATGGATGCTTCTTTTCATTTGATAAGTTTTCCCATGCTTGTTCATCTATGCTCATTCATTGGTCTCTCTTCATTTTCTTCCCTAGTTCTTATCTTCTATAACTTTCACATACTTGAAGCTTTATGATAAAACCCAATGGTGTAGGGACTTTTTCTTGCTGCCCTAAACCATTTTAAAACATGAAGATGCTCAAAGAAACTCTCAAAGACAATGCAAATTGCAATGGTATGATCAATAACTGCCTTGGGGTGGATTCTAAACCATTTTTATAACCATTTTCTATTTATAGAATACAATTATCATTATGAATTTGAATATGACTCTCTAAAACCCTAAATTATTTTAAGAGGTATCAATACATCCTTTTTATAGATTAACAATGACCTAATATACCTTCATACAACAAATATATTTACAAGTGTAAGGAGAGTACCATTCAAAATCTACATCTTTTGGGGCCTTGAATGCATGAAGTGTAAATAGACTCATATATATCTTCTTTCATCTTCTTGTTGTATATCAAAACTCTTGAATCTCCTCTTGTAACATGGTGTTTCATTTAAAGCTTGCTCTCCTGTCATCATTTAACTCCTTGAAGTTTCATTTCTAGCAGAGACTTCACTTCCAGTAGAGAGAAAACCCTAAGAATCCCCTCTACGTGGTGTTTTATCTCAAATTTTATTTTTCCTCTATTTCCCTTGGTGCCTAAACATAGTCTTCTTTTTATTTTATTTTTCACTTTCTCCTACATGTATGTGAGGTTTTCTCTTTGAATTTGGGTGCATGAATATAAAACTTAGGGAAATAAAATTATTTATTTTAAAAAAAGTTCCCCCTACAAAAGATCTACTAAAGACAACAAGCCCAAGTCTTATTTAGGGATTAAAAAATAAATAAAAAACATCATTTAAACCAATTTAAAATAATGCCAAGGACTAAGAAAAATAGGCTACAATGACATTATGGGAGTAAGGCTAAGTCCAAATATGATAGAATTTTTTGACTTCATGAAATTTGGGTTTCATCCTAAGCTAGTTGAAAAAATGGTTGATTGTTTGGTCCAACGTTAAAATGATCCTCTTTTAAGGATTGAGTTATATTTTATTACTAGACTATGGTATTCAAAATTAGTAATCGAGGATTATAAGATAAATTAAATCCAACTCAAGTGGCCCATAGGTTTGAATGGTAATATATACTACAAGGATAAATAAATAGGATCCAATTCATCTTTCAAGAAGAATTGCAAGATATTATTGAAATACATTTTCCCTTTTCCAACCCATATCCCACCAGATGTATGAGAAAACATGTGGAGGCCTCTTCAATGTGTCAAAGAATCTATGAACGAAGGACTTAGGATGAAGATCTTTGTCATCCATCTAACAAATTTGAAAAAGAATAGTGGAATAATAACTTAATTTAAGTTCAGTCTAAATTTCCACCTAATGTCATCTTCACCTACCACCTACCATCCACCAACTTTGAATCACCTAATGGCATCTTTGTACGTAACTTTTCTATATTTATTTTATAAGGTTTGATTAAGCATATTTTTATGAAATTTTGATCTTGCCTCGTACTATTATAAAAAAGGCCTCACGAGCTCATTTAAATAATCAATTGTTGAGTTCTTAAGCGATTAATAGTTTCAAAAAAGAGATGTATGCTCTTAGCTTGTGCTAATTATGATCTAGATAATAGAAAATATATTGTGTAATTTATTTAAGTTCTTACCAACCTAAATAAATATTTGTAACTTCCATTTAAAATCAATAAAACAATTTATATTCATGATAACCATACATGTAATGTTGGTGTAAATAGGTTTTTCACCTATCCAAATCATTTATAGGTTATATTTAAATGTTAAGTTTACTTAGGTCCTAGGGAATATTTCTAGAAGTATTAGATGTAATGTGATTTAATATTATCTTATCATGTAATTTAATACTTGTTTCTTAGGTCATTTAATAATGTTGAGGTAGTTGAATAGATCTACAAAGCTTTGTCGCTTTGCTAATTTTTCAGTGCCATGAAGCACTCTACTCCAAAAAATTTGATGCTTTCTCCTCCCACCATCTTCGACCCCCTTGGTGTGTGTAGTGGTATCTGCGATAAGGATGGGGGCCCCACTTCCTGGCATAAGGGAAATTCACCAATTTATAGGATGAATTATAGGGATGCGGTGAAAGGTGGATCTAGGGTTTCTAATTTGCAGATGGGGCAAGCAGATAATGATGCTCTGCTTCGCCAACCTACAAAGAAATAGCCCCTTGAATGTTATGGGGTGAGGAAGGCTTTGGACGAAAGGACCCGTGCATTCCCTCATCCTGCCTCTAATAATTTCGTCGACCCTGATATTGGAAATGCCAAAGAATCAAGTGTGATTGGTGCCAAGATCTACCATCTCCTGGTTCAACACTTAGAGCTCATCCTCGAGGTATGCTTAGACAATATGGCCTATTATTAAGAGGAGTATCTATAGGAACATGATCTCATATGCAGATTTATAAAATCTTGGCCCAATCAATGTGATTTAAATGCCCAGATCACACATAATTAGGAGTATATGAAAGAAGAAATTTGTATTTACCCATGTGCCACATGGTTATTTATATTGGAATTTTATTCTATTGAAGACATGGATCTAGTGTTGCAATCATGCCCCTAGATCTTTAAAGGTGAATTTATAAGCATGAATTCTTGGTATGCCTCCTTTGATCCCTGCACTAAGACTTTCACATCTACTTTCCTTTAGGTTAGACTACCTTATCTCTAGCTCCAATTTTGGGAATTGGATTGCTTGTGTGTGATTGGAAATGGATTGGGTAAGTACCATTACTCCTCAAATGAAACTATCAACTATTGGAGCTCCACTTATGCATGCATTTGTGTGTAATTTGATTTGTCTAAAGGAATTCTAGCTAAGATATATATGAAAGTGGGAAAAAGGTGTTGGAAGCAACCAACCGACTAAGAAAAGGTGGCCTTCAGATGCAAGAAATGTTTTTCAACTGACCATTTGACTCATTAGTGCCACAAGAAGCAAACCATCAATTAGGCCTCAAACGGAGGACCCTCTTGGTGGATTGGGGTAGATTCCCACCATTATGTCATCACTCTTGGAACTCCAAATGACTTTCCTTCTTCACATGCTCTTGAGGAAATCATTTCAAAATCAAATCCTCCCTCTCCTTCAACTATACAAGATTCCTCAATGGTGTCTCATGAGGTTCCAAATGATGGGGCCCTCTGAATTGCCCACTTATCCTCTCTTGTGAGAGATCTCACATTGGTGGAGGCTAACCATGTGGAGGCTCCATTAGCTCCTACACCTGTTGTTTCTTCTATGGGCATCTCCTCCTTGGTTGTGGCTAGTGCCAATTCCTCACAACATACTGATGTCACCTCAAATATAGAACTAGAGTGAAAAGGAAGTGGTCTACTGCAACACTTTCAAACCACTCAATGTTGAGGTAGTGGTCTCTTGCAGATGCATCTCCTCCAGTAGAGAGAAAACCCTAAGAATCCCCTCTACGTGGTCTATTATTAAGAGGAGTATCTATAGGAACATGATCTCATATGTAGATTTATAAAATCTTGGCCCAATCAATGTGATTTAAATGCCCAGATCACACATAATTAGGTGTATATGAAAGAAGAAATTTGTATTTACCCATGTGCCATAGGGTTATTTATATTGGAATTTTATTCTATTGAAGACATGGATCTAGTGTTGCAATCATTCCCCTAGATCTTTAAAGGTGAATTTATAAGCATGAAGTCTTGGTATGCCTCCTTTGATCCCTAAACTAAGACTTTCACATCTACTTTCCTTTAGGTTATACTACCTTATCTCCAACTCCAATTTTGGGAATTGGATTGCTTGTGTGTGATTGGAAATGGATTGGGTAAGTACCATTACTCCTCAAATGAAACTATCAACTATTGGAGATCCACTTATGCATGAATTTGTGTGTAATTTGATTTGTCTAAAGGAATTCTAGCTAAGATATATATGAAAGTGGGAAAAAGGTGTTGGAAGCAACCAACCGACTAAGAAAAGGTGGCCTTCAGATGCAAGAAATGTTTTTCAACTAACCATTTGACTCATTAGTGCCACAAGAAGCAAACCATCAATTAGGCCTCGAACGGAGGACCCTCTTGGTGGATTGGGGTAGATTCCCACCATTATGTCATCACTCTTGGAACTCCAAATGACTTTCCTTCTTCACATGCTCTTGAGGAAATCATTTCAAAATCAAATCCTCCCTCTCCTTCAGCTATGCAAGATTCCTCAATGGTGTCTCATGAGGTTCCAAATGATGGGGCCCTCTGAATTTCCCCCTTATCCTCTCTTGTGAGAGATCTCACATTGGTGGAGGCTAACCATGTGGAGGCTCCATCAGCTCCTACACCTGTTGTTTCTTCCATGGGCATCTCCTCCTTGGTTGTGGCTAGTGCCAATTCCTCACAACATACTGATGCCACCTCAAATATAGAACTGGAGTGAAAAGGAAGTGGTCTACTGCAACACTTTCAAAACCACTCAATGTTGTCAATATCCTCAACAAAAAAGAATAAATGATTGTTGCCTTTTTCCTGTGGGTAGAGGAATACTATGGATGTAAAGGGGCTTATTTGCAGGGTGCAATTTACAAATGTTGTTGTGGTAGAATGATGTGATATTTAATTTTTCAACATCAATATAATCTCTATTTACGTACCCAAAAAAAAATGTTGAGGTAGTTGTCTCATTATATAGGATTAAGACACATGTCAATATCTTGTCTAATTCTATCTCACACCTTTTCCTTTATAAGTAAGGCATTAAATGTATAATTCAATCCAATTCCGTTGCAATATTGAGTATTGTATATTGGCCATATTATCTTGCATCTATTATTGCAAATTTATGCTCTTTCTTTTATCTCTTATAGAATGTTTTTTTTGTAGGTGATCTTGGAGGCTTGAGTTCTTGAGTGAATCTAACATGGTATCAGAGCTTCATATTTGCAAAACCCCTTCCTAGATCTGAGGTTGATTTGGGATTGTAATTTTTTTGGGTGCACATTGGAGCAAAACTAACCTAACCATTGAGTTCAAAAGGCCCAAAACACCTATTTTCATATAAAACACTTGATATTTGGGAAAATTAAAATTTTGAGCCATTTTTTAGGGTTTCAGATCTGATAATTAACCATGAAAGCATGAATTAACAACATATCAAAAACACACATAACACCAATATTTTTTACGTGGAAACCCTGTTAGGGGAAAAACCATGGTGGAGGTTAGTCCAAAATATTATACCCTGCTAAAAGTATAATGAAATTGACATATGGGGAATGCACATGCATTTAGGCACACTACCTAGAGCTCACTACTCAATTACAAAGGAAGACACACTATCTTACAAAGAGATTCAGATTATAGCCATCCAGATTTTGAACTGAGAAAATATCATCTGCTAATGCTTGATTATAGTTCCAGTTAGGCACATAAACACTCTTCTACACACTTCTTCACACTCTTCTCTACCTTCAAATGATATTCACACATACACACACACTCGACATCCACTGGTATACATTTGCACACTTCAATTTGAATAAACAATCACTCTTATATATCTGCAACATGAGATTTCATTACTATAAGTTGGCCACAAAGAAATAATAAAATGAATATAAACTATTGGCCCAAAACATTAAATATTATCAATGTGAATCAACCAAGGTTGGCCACAACTTAGTGAGGACCCAAAACAATATCTCCAACATGAAAAAACTTCAACTAATTACTCCTTGAAGATCCACAACACGCTTCAACACCATGCTGGCCAATGACAAGAAAAACATGAACACACAAGATAAAATTGCTAACCACGAACATAACGATCAATGCAAACAAGAAAAAAAGATAGAGCATGATATAGAAACATCCACAAGCAACATGAATCACCAGATAAGCATCCACAACAACTAAACTAACTAAAATAGCCTCATCCTCAATCAGGAGCACCGACTGAATAAACAAAAAAATATCAGAATAAAAATCTTCATAACTCGATCAAATCTTTACGCGGATCTCTGAAAATCAATGTGGATAAACTAGATACAGTCAGCAACAAACCATTTAGTCCACAACCTCTGATCATCGACGTACAGAACATACCGACAGACTGAACTTCATTTTACCACTAACAACCTGTAACTTATTTCTTTACAATTTTCTCAATATCCTCGACATATACAACTTCAAATGTATTAATGCTAATAGTGTTTACATCAATGACAACTACATATCATCAAGACAACCACAACATCCAACAATATCCCCCTTTGGCATTGATGGCAACACATGATGTGAAAAATGCCATCAACACAACTAACTCCTGCTTAGGTTTTGACTCATCTTCTCTTCAACACTTTCACATTATATTTCTCCCCATAAGGCTCTTCTCCTCAGATAATCACTAGTTTTTCACATGAATCTTCTCCCCCTTTGACATCAATGACAAATATTTCTAATCTTTGAACCACATATCTGAATTTGCGAACATCTGACTACTCCCCTTGAGTAGTAGCCACCACAACATCAATCTGAAACAAGATATGACTGTGAAATGCATGAACTGATGCAATGTAATGCATCCTTCATTCTAATTAGGAGGGTTAATCACCCCTAACTTCCCTATGAGATACTCAAAAGTATCCTTAGGCAACAACTTTGTAAAGATAAACACAATCTGCTCCTTAGTAAGCACATACTCCAATCTGACTTCCTTTTCACTTACCTACTCCCTCAAAAAGTGAAACTTGATAGATATATGCTTTGTTTTGAATGTAGAAGCGGATTCTTGGAAATGCTTATAGTGCTTGAATTATCACAGAATATAGCAATAGGCTCATCATATATAATTTTGATATCCTTCAACATCTGCTTCATCCATAGGACTTGAGTACAATTGTTAGCAGCAACAATGTATTTGACCTCTATAGTAGACAAGGAAATGGCATTCCGCTTCTTGATTAACCATGAAATTAGCTTCTTACCTAAGAAAAATGCTCCACCACTAGTACTTTTTTTTTCATTCACGTCTCCTACCCAGTCAACATCAGTAAAGGCACTCAAAGTAAGATCATCATCTTTAGGATACCATAGGCCAATATCAACAGTTCCCTTCAAGTATCTGAAAATTCTCTTCATAGCAGTCACATCAGATTCCTTTGAATTAGCTTGAAATCTCGCAACAATACATACAACATTCATGATATCAGGCCTAGTTTGAGTTAAGTATAACAATCCACCAATCATTGATCTATATCTTGTTTGATTTTCTTTCAGAGAATCATCTTCTATTGTCAACTTGTATCTAGTCACCATGGGTGTACCAACTCACTTTGAATCTTCCATACCAAACTTCGTCAACAATTCCTTCACATACTTGGATTGAGATATAAAAATCCCTTTATCTAACTGAGTAATTCGCAATCCCAAAAATAATTTCATCTCACCAATCATAGACATCTCAAATTCATTTTTCATCTCATTAGAAAACTTCATGCAAAAAGCATCATCTCCTCTAAAAATAATATCATCAAAAAATACTTCAACAATCAAATCTTTATCATCATTATTGAAATACGGATTCCTACCAACAACACCTTTGTTAAATTCAAGTTTCAACAAATACTTGTCCAATCTTGCATACCATGCTCTAGGGGATTGCTTGAGTCAATATAGTGATTTCTTCAACTGACACACCATATCTTCCTTATCAGTCAACTGGAAGCCATCAAGTTGCTCAACATACACTTCTTCTTCCAATTCACCATTTAGAAAAGTTGGTTTTACATCCATCTGATAAACTTTGTAGTTGTGAGCAATATAGGTAAGAAATAATCTTACAGCTTCAATTCTAGCATCAGGGGAAAAGGTCTCTTCAAAATCAATTCCTTCTATCTATGAATATCCTTTACATACCAGTCTTGCTTTGTTTCTAACCACTTCACCTTGCTCATTCATTTTGTTTCTAAAGACCCATTTGGTTCCAATGACATTCTTATCCTTAGGTCTGGGAACAACAATCCATGTGTTATTCTTTTCAATATAATTTAACTCTTCTTTCATTGCTTCAATCCAATGCTCATCTTTACATGTTTCATTCACACTAGTAGGCTTAATTTTTTAAATCAAGCAATATTCTTCTACAATCTTTCTCCTAGTCTGGACACCTTTATTCTTATCACCAATAATCTGATCTTCTAAATGATTCAATCTTACATACCTTAGAGTCTTCTTAGGATTTTCTTCAACTTGAAGTTCTTCTGATCTTTCTTCTGCTCTTTCACCAGTTTCTCCTTCTTCATTTTCTTGATTTACAAGATTGATTTACACTTGATTTGTAGTCTAAACTTGTTTTCCTTCATTTGTACTGTCATCCTAATCATCAAAGTCATATCCATAGGTTCTAGATGGTGCACCTAAGTCTTCATCAACCTTAATATTTGCACTTTCAACCATTTTCTTCAATCTTTTATTGTAACACCAGTAGGCATTACTTTTAGTAGAATAACCCAGAAAGATACCTTCATCACTCCTAGCATCAAACTTTCCTATGTCTTCATCTCTATTAACATAACATCTGCTTCCAAATATCTTGAAGTATTTAACAGTAGGCTTTTGACCAATCCATAGCTCAAAAGGGGTCTTACTGGTATCACCTTTGATTTGTACCTTGTTAAGTGTGTACACAATAGTGCTCACAACTTCTCTCCAATAGATATGGGGAAAGTTTCCTTCCAGCATCATAGTTCTAACAACATCTTCAATTGTTCTTTTCTTCCTTTCCACAACTCCATTTTGTTGAGGGGTCCATGGTGCAGATAATTATCTCTTTATTCCATGTTCTTCACAAAAATAATTAAATTCACTGGAAGTGAATTCACCACCTCTATCTAATCTCAGACATTTAATCTTCAAACCTGTCTCATTCTCAGCCATAGCTTTAAAGATATTGAACTTTTCTAGTGCTTCATATTTCTCCCTTAAGAAAGTAACCCATACCATTCTAGAATAATAATTTATGAGTAACATAAAATACCTGTAACCTTGTAAAATTCTGATCTTAGAGGGACCACATAGATCAGTATGCACATGCTCTAATAGTTCATTTGAACAATGCTTTTTACTTCAAAATGAAATTTTGGTTTTCTTTCCCAATTGACATTCCTTGCATATTGGATTAGTAGGTTTCACCAACTTAGGTAGATCTCTCACAGCCTTAGTGGAACTTATCTTGACAATATTATCAAAGTTAACATGACACAAGCTCCTATGCCATAACCAAATTTAATCAACTTGAGCAATCAAACAACTTTTACTAGCAACACTCAAGTGAAAGATATTACCTTTTGTTTTTGTACCTGATGCAATTTCATTTTCGAAACTCAATATTCTACACTTTTCATCCTTGAACTGAAGATTGTATCCCTTATCAACCATTTGACCAACACTCAAAAGACTATGCTTCAATCCTTCCACATACAAAACATCATCAGTATTATGCTTACCATCAAGAGAAATGCAACCTCTTCCTCGAAGCACACCAGCTGTATTATCACCAAATCTCACAACACCACCATCATACTTTTCCAAGCTTACAAACTTACTTTTGTCTCCTGTCATATGATGTGAACATCCACTGTCAATCACCCATTCATCTTTTTCTTCAACTCAAGCAACTAGGTATTTTTCCACATTAGTACAACCAACATATTCAGTAGATACAGGACTATTTTCCTTGATAGTAATAAATACCCATTCATCATCACTTCTATTTCCTTTATCAGATTCATCATTTTCCACACCTTCATCAACAACATAGTAACACTTCTTTTGAAATCTAGGCTTGTTATGTCTTGGTTTAGTAGCTCTTTCTGGACACCTTGATGCAAAATGACCTATCTTATTGCAAGAAAAAAATTTAAGAGGCAATTTTCCTTCATACTTACCTTTTGCTCTTGGTACTCTTTTGACAATAAATGCTTCTAGTACTTCCAACTCTCTTTCTTCTTCAATCTATTTGATTTCATCCTCATACTTGAATGTCTTTCTAGATGAACTCTCACCTAGATCATATCTATGTCTATCTCTCCCGAAAGTAGTAGCCTTAAATGTAGATTCAACCTTAGGAAGGGCATCACCAAATTCAATCAACTCAAAAGCAGTTAGCTTACCAACCAATGTATCTTTGGTTATGTTTGTTACAGTTTGGAGCTCTTCAATAGCACTAAATTTGACTTTGTAAGAATCAGGCAGGGATCTAAGCACTTTAGCAACAATCTCAAATTCATCTATCTTTCCACCAGCACATCTAATACCACACACAAGTTCATTCACTCTTTGCATGAAAGTATTAATGTTCTCATCATCACCCATTCTCAACCTTTAATATTTCCCTTTCAAACAACTTAGCAATCTTCACATTAGCATCACCTTCATACAAGGTTTCCAACTTTTTCTAGATCTCATGAGTAGTCTTCAAATCCACAAAATTTGTCATCTCAAAATCAGTCAAAGCACTCAACAAAGCTTTCTTAGCCCGAATATTATACTCCACATCTCTAATCTCAGCGGAAGTAGTAGGACCATTCTATGGAATAATGTACATATTACTTGTAATGATCTAGTAGGGTTCACCAATGCATCTTAGATGGCACTCCATTCAAGTCTTCCACAAATAATAATTTCTTCCATCAAATCTCAGACTATCCTTATAATTTGTCATCCCAGATCACTTTAAGTTGTTAAACTTCTTCCAAAGAACCTACTCTGATACAAATTGTTGGCAATACAAGGGTGGACAATTGAGAGGGGGGTGAATTAGTTGTCATAGAAATTCAAAACTTATTCAACTTATTAACCTTATTCTCAGATTTGATAATTAACCATGAAAGCATGAATCAACAACACATCAGAAACACACATGACACCAAGATTTTTTACGTGGAAACCCTGTTAGGGGAAAAACCATTGTGGAGGTTAGTCCACAAGATTATACCCTGCTAAAAGTATAATGAAAATGAAATATGGGGAATGTACATGCATTCAGGAACACTGCCTAGAGCTCACTGCTCAATTACAAAGGAAGACACACTATCTTACAAAGAGATCCGGATTATAACCATCTAGATTTTGAAGTGAGAAAATAATATTTGCTAATGCCTGATTACAGTTCCAATTAGGCACATAAACACTCTTCTACACACTTCTTCACACTCTGCTCTTCTTTCAAATGATATTCGCACATACACACACACTCAGAATCCACTAACATATATTTGCGCACTTCAATTTGAATAAACAATCACTCTTATATATCTGTAACATGAGATTTCATTACTACAAGTTGGCCACAAAGAAATAATAAAATGAATATAAACTGTTGGCCCAAAACATTAAAGATTATCAATGCGAATCAACCAAGGTTGGCCACAACTTAGTGAGGATCGAAAAAAATATCTCCAACATGAAAAAACTTCAATTAATTACTCCTCGAAGATCCACAGCATGCTTCAACACCATGTTGGCCAAGGACAAGAAAAACATGAACACGCAAGAGAAAATTGCCAACCAAAAACATAACGATCAATGCAGACAAGCAACAAATATAGAGCATGATCTAGGAACATCCAAAAGCAACATGAATCACCAGAGAAGCATTTGTAGCAACTGAACTAACTGAAATAACCTCATCCTCAATCAAGAACACCGATTGAAGAAACAGAAAAATTGTCAGAATAAAAATCTTCATGCGGATCTCTGAAACTTGACGTGGATAAACTAGATACACTCAGCAACAAAACCTTTAGTCCACATCCTTTGATCATCAATGTACAAAACATACCGAAAAACCGCACTTCACTTTACCACTGACAACCTGTAACTTATTTCTTTAAATTTTTCTCAATATCCTCGACATATACAACTTCAAATGCATTAATTCTAATAGTGTTGACATCAATGACAACCACATATCATCAACACAACCACAACATCCAATAGTATGACACTACAAATGAAATATAATTTTATCAAATTGATAATGGACTGATGAGCCTTGACCCTAAGAGCTTTGAAAACATCACTACTTGGCCAATTATCTAAGAGAGAAATTTGAAGAATGTGGAATTGATAAAAAAGACATTCAATTGATCTAAAATGTATTAACCAAACTTGGTCCTAATTATGAAACTTGTGTTTCTAGCTTTCATACTCATAGGTCGATTGTGTGGTCTACAGATACTACACCAGTATTTATATAATTTTCTAAGATGTTAATACATGAGAAAAAAAAGCTTCTATCTATGGGTCTTATAAAGTCACCTAAATCTCAAACATTGTTGGTTAGTCAGGTGAAAGAGTCAGAATATTCTGATAAGAAAAAAATAAATCAATGAACAATCCATATTTAGATAAACCATAGAATAAATCCTCTTCAAAAGAGAAATCATCTAAGAAGGATAATCCAACTTGTTTATATTGCAAGAATCTTGGACATGATGAACATTATTGTTATAAGAAGGATATTGATGAATTGAAACATCTTAAAAAGAATCATATTGATCTACCTTCCAAAATGTTTGAGTAACATTCTTCTTCAAAAAAAATTCTAATAAAGAAAAAGTTCATGCTAGTTTGGTTACTACATCAGGTAGAAAATGGAAAGCTCTTTGTGCTTGTATAAGTCTTAGATCAAGGACATGGCTTCTAGATTTAGGAGCATTCATCATATGACATATTCATAGTCTATATTCTCTTCTTTTGAACCTTATGATATATCTCCTATTTTAATGGGAAACAATACATATATGAATGAAATTGGGAAGGGAGATATTTGCATTAGAGAGGGAAATTTCAATGATATTTTGTGTGTTCCTCATTTATCAAAAAATATTCTTTCCATCTATCAGATTACCTGTGGTGGAGATGGCAAGATTGGGGAATTCACTCCTAACTTATTTATTATTAGAGACTTGGAGAGTAGAGAAATTATTGCTATTAGGATGGTTGATCATGCATCTCAGTTGTACACCTTTACAAATTTTTCTTTTGATGATGACCTTGTTCCTTCGACTATTGATCACACTTCTAGTGTGTACCATGATTTTAAGGAGACTTTTAGCTACTTGAACTTGGGTTTTCTCACCTCAAATTCCATTCTTGGTCCTTTCATTTCATCTCCTCCATCTTCCGTTGCATTTGATTATGCTTGTGTTATCACAATTTTCACCTCTTGTGATTTAGTGTAGCATGATAGATATTGGCTTCTAGATAAATCTACATAGGATGAGTACTTGATAAACATTATTAGTTTGTTTTAAATCCAACATGTCAGATTTGGGAGACACCATTCATTACATACATCTTCTCTTTGATGGAGATGATTCTTCTTCAATTGTTGTGATGGAATACTCTGACCCTCTTGTTCATTCTCTACATGATCATTCTTCATAATTTGATGTATGGACACTTTTGGAAAACATTTAGAGAAGGATTATTTATCTTTAGAGGAGGTATATTTATCTTTGGATTATGTTATACATTCGTTTCTAAGAGATTTTGGATTTTCCTTTTTTATAGTGTGGCCTAGAACACTTGTTTGGAGTGTGTTAACTTTCACCATCGACATGCAAAAACTTGAGCATAATTGAAAGACATCACACATCATCCTTCTTTTAGGAAAGGTAAGATATCCTACATACCATCTTGGTTTTATTTTTCCTAAGGGGAGAAATGTTGTTCAATGATATTGGATCATCTTGAACATTCAATGTCGAGCTTCTACCATCAATGCAAGAGACTCTATGCTAAGAGGTGGTTGTATGGCCTCTCTTGTTCTCTCTTATGGGGGGGGGGGTTATTTTTCCTTGCATGGGGTTTAATGGTTTTCATTCATCATTGAGAGCATTTTGTTTACATCTTTTTTGGGGAGGAGTTTTTCCCCCACTAGGTTTTCTCATTTTCTCCACTTGTGAGAGATTGCATTTTTATATGGTTACCTAACATGGCCTAATAGATGGGACCCATCTTTGCATCTTTTGATAATAATCTACTTCCTAAGTTACACTTAAGAGGGGGTGTTGTTGTAAATAATTTTTTTACAAATCTAGCTCACTTATAGGTCCTATTTACATGTTAAGTTTACTTAGATCCTAGGGAATATTTCTAGAAGTCTTAGGTGTCATGTGATCTTATATTATCTTATCATGTCATTGATCACTTTTTTAGAGGTTGTTTAATAATGTTGAGATAGTTGTCTCATTGTATAAGATTGAGACACATGTCAAGATTTTTTTAATCATATCTCGCATATTTTCCTTTATAATAAAGGCATAATATGTATAACTCAATCCAATTCCAATGTAATTTTGAGTATTTCATATTGGCCATATTATCTTGCATCCATTATTACAAATTTATGCTATTTCTTTTCTCTCTTGTAGAAGGTTGTTTTTAGTTTTGCAAGTGATCCTGGAGGCTTGACTCCTTGAGTGACTATAACATGTAAGAGTATGAAACCTATTCAATACTTGGGATTTTCATTTTAAAATTTCTTTATCAGCCACATAACATATAGTACTTGATCTAAAATTGTACTAACTTCATAGTTAATTTTTTTATATTTATAGTTTCTTGCTAAGTTCTCTACAAGAGCATTCATAATGAAATTTATTTAAAAATACATATCAATTAACAATCCAATTTTACTTATTAGGTAGATATATACATTAAAAAATTAGCTAGAGTATATATATAATAGCAATCTAGTTTCTAACAATATCAATCACATTACAAAAATTACATGATCAATTATAAAATAAAATAATAAGGATAAATAATGTCAAGGTGATAACTAATTTGTTTTAACAATTAATAGGCAACTATAATATAATTTACACAATCAATTTTATTGCATATAACCTAATAAAATTATGTGTCATACAATTATCTAAGATTTTTATTGACACTACTTTAAATGTCATCCAATGATATCATTCACCTAATGGAATCTTCACTTACCACCTACAATCTACAAACTTTATGCCACCTAATAAAATCTTTGTACATGAATATTTTATTTTTATTTTATAAGTGTTGATCAATTATCTTGTTATAAATAATGTATGATAAGATTATTTGCATCATCAATTGTTGGGTGCTCAAGAGATTGATATTGTTAAAGAATAGATGTGTGCTCTTTTATTTCTCTTATTATGATATAGCTAATAAAAAATATAGTTTTTTACATTTTTAATTCTAATAAGATTGAACAAATTTCTATAACTTTCATTTGAAATCAATGATATAATTTTAACTTCATAAATTGGTATCAAAGCCTCAATTTGACCATTTTATAAGTCTAAGTTCAATTGAAATTTTTTAACAAATAAAATAGGGTTTGAGAGTAGTAGGGAACATCACAAAAATAAGTCTTATAACTATGACATTATTTATATTTATGATAACCATACATGTAAGAGTATGTGGCCTATTTTATTTTCCCTGCTAGCTTCACATGAGATTTATCTTTGTAATATTTCTTTATACTCTCAAACTCTATTTAATTTGTCTAGAAACTCATACTTTAATCAAAATTATAAAATAGATAAATCAACACTGATACAAATTTATGAAATACAAATTATTTTATTAATTTCAAATGAAGATTATGGATATTTTTAAGAACTTAAAAAATTATTAAATAGATATTTGATTAACTATATCACAGTAAATGCAAGATAAGAGCGTACATCTATTTTTCTACACTATCAATCTCTTAAGCACTCAAAAACTAATGATACAAATGATCTCATGAGGATTTATTTATAATAATATAAGTAAAGATAAATGGCTCATAACAAGATTCTACCATTAGCTGGTAGGTGGTAGGTGAAAGGTGAAGATGCTATTAGGTGGAAAGATAGGTAGAGATATCATTAGGTGGTATTTAAATTAGTGTCAACAAAACTCTTACATAATCCTATGGAACTAACTTTTAGGAATTTATATGTAATAAAATTGATGAGAATATATCAAATATATTGTAGTTGCTTATTAAATTCTAACACAAATTAGTTCTCACCTTACCATTATTTATTTAAGTATAATAATGTGATTGATGTTGTTAGAAATTGAATTATTATTATATGTGTGTGTCTAGATCTAGTTCATAAGTAACATTCAATTGTTAATTCATGTGTAATTTTAAATAAATGTCATTATGAACACTCTTCTAGAGAACTTATCAAGAAACTAGATGTATACAAAAGAACTTAACTACCAAGTATAATTAAGCATTTTTTGGTTTTCAAATAATACTACTATGCTTTTAGATTAAGAACTATATAATTTATTTTGAAAATAAATATCATAAGTATTGAATAGGTTGCATGTACACTTATATGTGGGGTTATCATGAATCTAAATAATGTCACAGTTATGAGAGTGTAAGATATGGATGTAAAGTGTAATAATTGAATGTGTAGTTAATTTTGTAACACAATTTAAAAATTAGATGTATTCAAAAGAATTTAACTATTAAGATAGTAAATTAAGAAATTGTTGGTTTTGAAATAATACTACTATGTTTTTAGATCACATACTATATGTCATGTGGTTGATTAAAAATTTTGGATATAAAAATCTACAATATTGAATAGGTTGCATACTCTTACATGTAGGATTATCATATTTTTCATGATTATGAGAGTGTAAGATGTGGATGTACTTTGTGTAATAAATGAGCACATACTTTTATGTTCTAACATAATTTAAGTTAAGATGTGATTTGTTTCATTTCAACAAAATGAGGTATTTTCAAAATAGTGTGAAAAATATAGTTCTGTACCCCCAACCTAATCTTGTTTTGAGTTAATTATTACTAGTAGTGTCTTAGATCATCTATAATTATTTGATGATGTATACATCAATTTGGAATCCCTCATTTTAGTCAAACCTATAAATATTAAATTAATAATGGATGATTAAATTGTATTGGTAGTTTAACTCATTATGACCTACCAATTGATGAGAACCTTCCAAAAAATATCAATAGATATGGTTCCTCCTCCTAACTGTAGTTATCAAAATTTGTATTTCCTATTTAGTTCATGTCTAAACCATTGTGTGTCTTCAAAACATGTCCCATTTTTCTTTTAAAAAAATGACCCCTCTTTCTTTTTATTTCATTTTCCTTACCTTGCAGTTTAATAAAATTCCCAAGAGCCCTAAATTTTCCCTAAATTTTTTCTTCATATGGCTGAAATTCTATCAAGGATGGATAGACTATGAAAAATTAGTCAAGGTTACCTATTGAAGTTAGTCAAAATTCCTTAGAAACAAGAAAGTTATTTGATTGAAAGTTTCATCACCCTTACCAGCTCAAAGTAAGTAACATTGCCAAATACCACATGGTAATTTTAGTTGGGTTTTACTACAAAATTCCATTATGCAAAATGTTCAATTGCTAGTGAGCCAAATGTAGTTGCAGTTAAAAAAGTAGTTCACTTAAAGTTACCCACATCCAAACCATTTATAAATAAAAATTAATATTTTGTGGAAATTTAACATCCATCTAAATTGTATTGGCCAAATCTATCTTACAAATTCTATCCTCAACTAAAATAAAGTGAATTAATCAGGCAATATAGGGGATTAAATTATGCATTACTATATGGATAGTCAAAAATATCAGAGAGGATAAAGCAAAGAGAATAATAATGGATGGTTAGAGTGCTATTGATATTAGGAGAAGTTGATATATCCAAGTCCAAAAAATTTGCATACTTAATAATGAAATAGTTTAATGGAAAAATCTGCAAACTACCAAGATATCCTATAAATAAAGTGGTCTTGTTGGAGATGTCCAAGAAACTAACTAAATCCCATTATCTTAAGGAAGCTAAGCACAAATCTACACTAAATTCTCTAATTCATGTTGATTGGTTTTTATTCCACAACCTCGATAATTCCAAACCATATAAAGTGGAGTTAGGTTTATTCAACCTACAATTATTTTATTTGGAAAGAGCCAACTATGATTTAGTGGGTTGATTGGAGAGATGGGTCTCCAAATACAAGAAGAATGAGCCTCACATAGATTACTCTTGGGAAGAATGTGTTGATGATCATGAAGATAATGGCAAACCATACAATCCCATTACAAATAAGGGAATATGATGAAAAAATACTTCATACTAGTTATGAGATGAATAGTGTATTTTTTTGGGTGAAAAATATGTAATCCCTTTATGATTACAAAACTCAAATTTCAACAATAATTATTATGAGATAAAATCTATCCTCTCAAAAAGGGGAGGCTCCCTTCTTACTGCTTACAGGAACAAAAGTAAACTATTCTAAACTTAACAATATTTACTTTTAACCATGGGGGTGCGTTACATTCATAATTCTCTCTTCTTTTAGAGAATATGTTTACAATGTTCCACATTTATTACTTCATGATGCTTTTCAAATCTAAGTAAAAACTAAAGCAGTAAATTCCAATATTCTTAATTTATCAAAGCATAATCTAAGAATACCAACACAATAAAAAGATTCGTAACCAGAAAACCAACGAAAGCATAAAGTCTTTCCATTGTCTTCAATGATAATTTCTTCAGTAACCAGTGATGTAAAATGAAGCACAAAGTCTTCGAATCTACTTCATGAATAGGTCCACAAATAGAATGAATAACTTCAAGCACAAAGTCTTCATTCACCAAAATATATCCAAAATCCCAAGTAAACAATATAGCACAAAGTCTATAAAATACAACTTGAACACCCTTCAATCACAATTAATAAAATATTGCTAACCCAATCATATAATAAGATAAATCAATGTAAAATACGTAAGAACCTTCACATTCATTCAAAATTTATCCAACACAAAGTTTGGTATGCAAGTTTGGCTTCTTTATTGATTGAATATAGTATCACAATATGAACTGAAAGTCTCAAAATCACTTTACAATTGAGCAGCACTTCATTGTAATAGATTAAAGGTAAATAATGCAATAGAGCTCTCTCTTATTTACAGGTGAGAGCTAAGAGTTATTCTAGGAAAAAACCCAAATTTTGACTTATTCAACATGATTTCCAATATTATAGGAGGACATCTCTATTTTACATGTAGTTGCATGAGTACAAAATGACATGTAAAAATTTCAATGCCTATTTACATAATGCATGTGAAAAATACTGAGAAATAAACTAAGTGAAAATCAAGGAATGTTCAACTTTCTCCACCTTCCTTCTCCAAGAATTCTTCATATTTCTTCAAGATTGCTTGAACTTCTTTATCATTGGGACTTGTGTAATTGATCCCTTTATAGTGTTGCACGCTTTCCAGTGCCTCACAACTTTCAAATTATCCAAAGTAAGGTGAGTATCCATCATTTTTTCCATTGAAGCTATTTGAGAAAGCTTTGTCTTCAAATTCCTTCTAAACCATGGATGTATATTCTTGGACAACTGATTTGGTGGGGAGAACTTTATAGTTGCATTTCATGGCTTTCTTGCTCAGTGATAGGCAAGAAATCAATCAAAACTACTCAAGAGTCTGGACAAAAAAGATTGAAATTGCATGAATGAGTAGTTGCAAAAATTTCATATTTTCCAGTGCTAGAGAAAAAATAAGGTTTTATGCACTAGTGGGAAAATTTTGAGCAACTACATATGCTTTGGTAATTCAGATGCAAAGGTGGAGAAAAACTAAGCTCTTGTATGGGGTATTACACTTCAGATGTAATGGCTCAAATTTTTTGAGATACTGCATGTTGGATGTAAAGGTGGAGAAATTTTGAGCTATTACATGGGATATTTAACTTCAGATGCAAGGGCACTGAATTTTTGAGCTACTACATGAAAATATGCAAAGGTGGAGAAAAACCCTGACATTGCATGAAAATATGCAAAGGCGCTAAATATCTGAGCTACTGCATGTGACTTAGGAACATAGATGCAAGGGCGCTAAATTTTTGGGCTACTGCATAAAATATGCAAGGGTGCTAAAAAACTTGAAATTGCATATGCCAAAATATGGCTAAGGCAAAAGAAAGTAAAAAATGGAAAATATGCAGTGTCTCAAAATTTCCCCGACACTACATGTGCATGGGTGTAAAATTCAACGACATTGCAACCAAAAAAGGAAAATATGCAATGTCTCAAAATTTTCCTAACACTGCATGTGCATGAGCTTAGAAAAACCCCAACAATGTATGTGTGTGGGAACTAAAATTTAGTGACACTACATATGCCAAAAAATGGCTAAGGAAAAGGACAGTGTGCAAGGGTGCTAAAAAACCCTAACATTGCATGGGCTAGAAAATGGCTAAGGCATAAGACAATATGCAAGGGCATAAAATTTTTGAGCTCTTGAAACTTTTAATTTTTGCATTTTTACTTGCAAGGGCACTAAAATTCAGCACTCCTACAAGTGCTAAAAAAATTCTAACTCCCAAAATTGAATTTTCACAACTTGGTTTAAAATGTGAATTTCAATGAACCAACAAAGGTTAATGCTCGGAATGACTTTCAAGGATTGGGTACCACACACAAGGACAATTGAATTTTCCTCATTTTGCATGCTTAGAGTTTGTGAGCTGTGAAACAAACAAGTTTTGTAGGGGTTATCCCACAAATTGAGTGTAGCTAAATTCAAGGATAATAACTAGCTCTAGCCAGGGAGCTTCCTTCAGTCATTCTTTGAAATGATCAAAGGGAGAAGAATTCTACTCTCTAAGTTCCTTCATCCATCCATTGGGCATAGAGTCAGGCGACAAAACAAAAGTCACAAAAAGACTCAAAATGAAAAAGAAACTGATTTTGCCAAAAAATTGGTGAATCTTGAATAGTCCTCTCCTTCCATCCCATAATGCATCATACAATGCTTATGCCAAGATCCCATACATGATTGTGATAATGCTATAGCCTTTAATTTTTGGTTTTATACCAATTCCTCTTTTGAAAACTCACTTACTCAACAACACCTTGAGTATAAATTTTTTTGATTCCTTTCTTACATGCAACTTCAATCCCTAACAACAATGCTTGATATTTAATAGTGTTATCAGCATTATCAAACTATAGCTTGAAAAAGAAAGTGTGGATATTTCCTTCAGGAGGTATGAGAACAATTCTTGCTCTCAATCCTATGCATGAACAACTATCATCAAATTCAATATTCCAAACATCATTTAGATCTACTAAACTAATAGTTTCCAAAAAATTGACTTCTTCATCCGAAATGTTGAGAAAATGTGTCTCAACCTTGTAATTACATAAGGTACTATTGATACATAAGGTATTGTTCAGCCAATGATGATAGGGGGGGCATGGGGAGGATCCCTCCCTACCTACAAGGGGTCTGGGGGAATCATCCCCCAACTAGGGTCCAAGGGCGATGCACCTTAGTGGGGTCTCGGGGGTAGCACCCTCGAAAGGAAAATTTTATTTATATTTTATTATTGTAAATCTAGACCATTCATCATTATGTCTTATATCTGATGACCGATATTTTATTAGCTTGACTTTCCCTAAAACGAAACCCTATTTTATGAGGGCATTGTATTACGATTGTGTATTGTGATGTATTCTAAGAGTTTGATAGTGGTTGTGTTGCCTTTAGATCTCTAAGTGGTCATACTCCTATGAGAAGCTTGCTCTACAAGTGTATTGTAATCTTTGTGATTTCTAAATAATAGATTGGGCGGCTTTTGGAGTGTGGGGTTTTTCTCCCAAAAGGGTTTTCCCCGCGTAAATCATTGTGTTGTGGTATGTATGATATTTGTGCTTATTTTCATTTAAGTTTCTGTAACTATTAAAGATCTATAAAAGTTTTGCAATATTATCCTCTCAAGATTAGTGGAGGAAGTTGTTCCCTTACCTTACCTTCCTTACAAGTGGTATTAGAGCCTAATCACCTTTGGTTTCAGTTGTGGGTTGTTGGGTTTTTTTGAACTTATCTAGATTTGAGAAGGAGCTTGTGTAGAAGATACTTTGTGATCTTGTTGTGGGAATTTTTAGATGGAAAGTTCATCAGGGAGAATAGAGGTGGATAAAATTTATGGAAATAATTTTGAAATGTAGAAGTTGAAGATGGAGGATTTGTTGATACCTTGAGATCTATGGTATGTTGTTGATGAGAATGTTTCAAGGCTTGCATATCCTACTTAGGCTACTTAATAGGATGTTATGGATCACAAAGCCAAGGGTCTAATCAGATTGTGCTTGGAAGACTATATTTTAATCAATTTCCATGAAGAGACCTCTACATATAAATATGGAAGAAGCTTGGTGAGATGTATCAAGCCAAATCTTTAGTGAACAATATTTTCTTGAGGAAGAAATTGTATTCCTTGACAATGGAAGAGGGTGGAAGAATTACAAACCACCTAGAAGCATTCAATATGCAGGTGGCTCAATTGGCATCAGTTGGTGTCAAAATGGATGAGGAAAAAAAATGTTAGATCCTACTTTGTTCTTTTCTTGATTCATCGGATTCTCTTGTTATGGCCATTGGGAGTACTTCTATTATATTGAAGATTGAAGATGTGGTGGGTTTTTTCTTTCTAAAGTGATGAGGAGGAAGGTATCCATCAGTGCCAAGGAGGAATTGAATGTTCATGGAAGACCTAAGGAAAAAGGAAAGAAGAATGAGAAGTGTGACAAATTCAAGTCCAAGGGAAGATCTAAGTCTCTTGGAAAGTCCAAAGTTATTTGTCGGAACTGTGATAAGCCTAAACATGTTCAGGATTGCAAAGAAGAAAAAAAGAAGAAAAAGAAGAAAATTGATTATGATTCTGAGTTTGAGAAGGAAGATGGTGATGCATTCATTACATATTTGGAAACTCGTGTAGGCAATGATGCATGGTTAATTTACTTAGGTGCATCTTTCCATATGACCTTTAATAGAGATTGGTTTTTTGAATATGAGGAATTTGATGGAGGTAAGATGTACTTGGGTAATGATTCTGATTTAGACATTGTTGGTCATGGTAAAGTTACAATCAAGTTTCTTGATGGTAGAATAAGAAAGATTAATGGTGTGTTGCATATCCCTGGTTTAGCATGAATTTTTTTATCTGTGAGTAAAGTAATAGATGTGGGTGTGCAGGTAGTATATTTAAATGTAGGATGCAAGATGGTTAAAGGTGTTATGGTGATTTCTAGAAGTGTCAGATATGGCACATTGTATAAGCTTGATGCATGCACAGTTGAGTGCAATAGTACTTTTGAGAAAAGTAAGTCTATGGAAGAAGTGATGGTTTCACCTTTAGCAGATGGTCATGGATTTTGGGTACCCAAGGGTGCTCTTTCTTTTGAAACAAAGTTACCTACAAAGAAAACTATGTTATGGCACCAAAGACTTGGCCACATTGGAGAAAAGGGTCTAAGGACCTTGAAAAATAAAAACCTTGTTGATGTTTTGTTTGATTGTAATCTTAAATTTTATTTTTGTGACCATTGTAATTATAGAAAACAAAACCATGTTTAGGTTTACTTGAGTTCTCATAAATCTTATGGTTTATTAGATCTTATTCATTTTGATGTGTTTGGCCTTGTTGTTCCTTCAATTGGTAAATCCATATATTATGTTTCATTTATTGATGATTATAGTAGAAGGACATGGGTATATTTTCTAAGGAGTAAATCTAAAGTTTTTAGTTGATTTAAAGAATTTAAAGAAATGGTTGAGTTACAAACTGGAAATAAAATAAAATGTTTGAAGAATGATAATGGCGGTGAATTTTTCTTTAATGATTTTGATAGATTTTGTAAAGATTGTGGTATTCATAGATAGAAGAGAAATCTATATTCTCCACAACATAATGGAGTTACATAAATAATGAACAGGGCACTGATGGAGAAGGCTAGGAGTATGTTGAGTGGTGTTGATCTAGAACAAATGTTTTGGGCTGAAGCTATTGCCACTACGTGTTACCTGATTAACAGGTCCCCTACATCAACTCTTGTTGATAAGACACCCATAGAGGCATGGTCGAGCCACAAGCCTTAATTAATACATCTTAGATTTTTTGGTGTTGAGGCATATACATATGTGCCAAAGGAGAAGTGAACAAAGTTTCTTAACAAGGTTGTGAAATGTATCTTCATCGGATACAGTTATGGTGTGAAAGGGTACAAGCTTTGGGATCTTGTTGTACAAAAGGTAATTCATAGTAGAAGTGTTACTTTTAGAGAAACTAAGCCTTCTTTTGTTACATTTCATCTAGAACAAAGTAATCAGGAAGATTTGATTCAATTTCCTTCTACACCTAAGAAAGTTGAATGAAGGCCCATGGATAGACAAGAAGTTGAGGAGAGCTCTTCTAGCTCTAAATATTTAGAAGAGGAGGAAGAACCTCCAACTCATCTTGTTTAGAGGTCTTCAAGGAATAGAAAACCATGTGAAAGGTATTCACCTAATGATTGGGGATGTATTTTTCTTTGAATACTAACATGGATGGACCCAGATCAGTAGAAGAGGCATTAGGTATGAATGATGTAGAATCCTAGAAGATTTCTATGGATGAAGAAATGGCATATTTGAAAAAGAATGATACATGGGATCTTGTACCATTTCTTGAAGGGAAAAAAACTTGTTGGTTGCAAATAGGTGTTCAAGAAAATGATTGGTTCAAATGGAAGTATTGAGAAATACAAAGCAAGGTTGGTTGCAAAACGTTACTCTCAAGTTGAGGGTGTTGATTTTGGTGAGATATTTTCTCCTGTTGCAAAAATAACATCTATTAGATTTTTACTTTCTATTGTTGCTGCTTATGATTTAGAGGTTGAGAAAATGGATGTGAAAACTACTTTCCTTCATGGTGACTTGGAGGAGGATATTTATATGACACAGCCAAAGCACTATGTGGTGAAAGGTAAAAGTAAATTGGTTTACAAATTGAAGAAATATTTGTATGGTTTAAAATAGAGTCCTAAGATGTGGTACCATAAATTTGATACATATGTGTTGAGTTTTGGATTTGAGCATTCTAAATTAGATCATTGTGTTTATTATAAAATTGATGGTGATCATTTCCTATTTATTGCATTATATGTTGATGATATTTTATTCATTAGTAAAGGAAAATTTATGTTTTTAGAATTGAAATCTCAACTTGCTACTAAGTTTGAAATGAAAGTTATTGGTGCATCTAAAAAAATTATTGGAATGGAAATTAGAAGAGATAGAGTGAACAAAAATCTATGACTTGGCCAAAGTAAGTATTTCAATTCAATTTTACAAAGGTTTGATATGTAGGATTGTATACCATTGTGTGTTTTATTTTTAGCTGGAACAAATTTTTCTATTTCAGATTATCCAATATCCCCATCGAAGATGGAAGACATGAGCAGAGTTCCTTACCAGAGTGTAGTTGAAGTTTGATGTATGCTATGATTTGTACTAGACTAGACATTTCCCAAGAAGTGGGAGTTCTTTCTAGATATATGTATAATCTTGGTAGAGTTCATTGGGATGCAATTAAAAGAGTCTTCAAATGCTTGTGTGGTACCTTAGATTATTCCTTATGTTATCACAGTGATATGACTGAAGACAAGATTTACCTTGATATTAATGGTTATGTGGATTCAAACTGAGTAGGTGATGTTGATATCAGAAGATCCACCAATGCTTATGTGTTTACTTTATTTGGTGGTGCAATTAGTTGGATGAATAAGTGATAGGTTGTGGTTTCTTTGTCTACTACTAAAGCAGAGTATATGGTAGCTACTCATGCTTGTAAAGAAGCCATTTTGCTTAAGAGATTGTGTTTAGATATTGGAATAAAACAAGGTGCAGAGACAATTTGTTGCAATAGTCAAAGTGCAATATGTCTAGCCAAGAACCTGGCATTTCATGCCAGGACCAAGCACATTGATGTATAGTATCATTTTGTTAGAGATATGGTTGAAGATGGCATGGTGAAGCTGGTTAAGGTAGAGACTTTGATGAATGTTGTTGATTCTTTAACTAAGCCTATGAGTAGAGAGAAGTTCAAATGGTGCTCAAAGACTATGGACCTTTCATCCCCTAGCAATTAAGAGATGGTGATGTCACCCTTACATTGTCCTTGCAAGGTGTTCGACAAGTGGGAGATTTGTTGAGAAAATGTGTCTCAACCTTGTAATTACACAAGGTACTATTGATACATAAGGTACTATTTAGTCGACGATGATGGGGGTGAGTGGGGGGATCCCCCCCCCCCCACGAGGGGTCCAAGGGGATCATCCCCCTAGTTGGGGTCTAGGGGTAGCACCCCTAAAAGGAAAATTTTATTTATATTTTATTATTGTAAATCTATACTGTTCATCATTATGTCTTATATATGACAGTCGATATTTTATTAGCTTGACTTTCCCTAGAAGGAAACCCTATTTTATGAGGGTATTGTATTATGGTTGTGTCTTGCAATGTATTTTGAGAGTCTAATAGTGATTGTCTTGCCTCTAAATCTCTGAGTGGTGGTACTCCTATGAGAAGCTTGATGTGTAGGTATATTGTAATCTTTGTGATTTCTAAATAATATTTTGGGTGCCTTTTGGAGTGTGGGTTTTTCTCCTGAAAGGGTTTTCTCCATGTAAACCATTGTGTTGTGGTATGCATGATATTTTTGTTTATTTTTATTTAAGGTTTCTATAAATTTTAAAGATTTGTAAATTTTTTACATTATTCTCCTCTCAAGATTAGTGTAGGAAGTTATTATGCTACCTTAGCTTCCTTACATGAAAAATTTTCAACATCTGAAGAAGACTCCTTATCTGAAGAAGATTATGAATTTGAGGAAGATGAGCCATCAATTTCCTACACTTTTCTTGAATCTTTACCTGAATACATAGATACTTCATTGGTTTGCAAAAAGTAAAAGCGCATCCCATGAGACTCAAAGAGAATCTGAGCCTCTGGGTCATCTAATTTTGTTACAGAAAACTTTTCTTCCCTTTTCGAAAATAGTTTCTATATCACACCCTTGATGGGTATTCTCTCTTCTGACTAGTCCATATTTATCTCACCTCCTACATCCTTATAGAAGTTGCATCCAAATAAAATACCATAAGACGTAGGAACATCTACTACCAATATTGTCATCTTGATCTTCTTCTTTAGATACACAACAAATGCAAATTGTGCATCCTTGATCTTCCCAATCAAAGGTACTTGTTTGTTCTCCATAGAGAAACAATGACCAAAATTATTCGTGAGATTCAAACCCAAGGTAGTAGCTACCTTGGCGGGAATGACATTATTAGATGCATTAGAGTCTATAACACAATTACTCAACTTAAAAACATTGACCAGCAAAGAACTATAAAATGGGTCAATCCTTTCAAAGACAAATGGAGGGGTAGTAACTAAGTTATTTTGAATAGGCTTAGGTTTTTGAACAATAGGAACATCTAAAGAGGAATCTCTACTAGGGGTAATTCCCTTGTCTCTAACAAATTGGAAAAGCCTATTGAATTGGGCGAAATTAGCCTTGAGGTATTCAGCTTCTGACATTTGTATTTTTGTACTCTTTGCATGATCAATGATATCAAAGGCTTGAAACGAAATTTGCAAAGAGGATGGGGTAACTTCATTAGTAGGTTTAGCAATTGGAATACTGGTCTTTGGAATTGGAGTATTAGCTTTGGGAGTTGAAGAAGATACAAGAGGATGAGTAGCACTTTCTTTATTGTTATATCCTTTGACTATATCATCAAAGGAGTTCCCCTTTTGGCAATAGTCACTAGAGGTCATAGACTTTCCTTTTCTTTCATTGCATCAACTTGAGATTTATCGAGTTGATTTTGTTACGAACAAGTAAAAACAACATATGCATCAATCACCAAGTCTTCTTCATCTGATTCTTCTTTGTATTGCATAAAACCAATATTAGAGTCACCAGCAATCTAGAATAGATCAAAATTTTCCTCCATAGGATATTTCAATTGGGTATAGTCTTCTTTCTCTGGTTCGCAATACCCCACGGTTGTATTTGTGGGTGGTGGAGCATCAAGAGAAAGCCTTTCTTGTGGCACAAGAAGACGATTTTGATTTTCGTTCCTGAAATAATTGGAAGAATTTTGGAAAGTTATTCTAAGAACATCCTTGTAGGAAGTATTACATGGTCCTTGTGCAACTTGCTTCTTCAGTGCCAACAATTCATTTGCTTACCATGGGATCTGGAAAATTAGAATTGCTAGTAAATGATGAAGAATTTGATGCTTGCCCTCTTCTACTTGGATTCATCCTTATTATTCTAGCAAGTATCAAATCATCCTCAATGATTGTAGCTAGTTGTTGAGCAGTTTAAAGATCAGGTATGACTATCCTACGCAACAAGAAGCTTACTTCTAGAAGTTGCGTATTGATGAAAAAGTACATAAGATTATGGGTTGTTGGTTTAGCCTCAACATGAATCCTTGTCACCAGCATGTTGAACTTGGCCATGAAATCACACATGGGTTCATGTGCCTCTTTCCCCATAGTGGTAAGTTGTCCTAGCAAGGCATGTGCATTTTTAGTAGGTTTGAACCTATCTTCAAAATTGGTGTGGAGATTATTCCAATTCGTAAAAACACTCGAAGTAAGAGTGTAGAACCACTTAGTTGCTACTCCTTGTAAAGTATTAATGTACAACTTTACAAAAATGTCTTCGAGCTCAACGCCAAGAACATCACAAACAATGTACAAAGCAGTGATGTGTTCATCAAGATGGTGCATTCCATCACTATAGAATTTTAATATGTTCTTATGTGAAACACATGGAATCTCATGTAAAGGGGCCACCAAATTAAGAGGGCCAAAAGAATTACCCCAAGATCCAAGAGGTGGAGGCCGAGGTTGAGCCATAATAATTTAAATAACAGGCACTTGAATTGGAACTCTATGAAAAATAGAATATTCACTTGGAATCAGTGATCTTAATCTTCATGGAGGATAACTTACAATACATTGAAATGGTGACCTTGCTCCCAAAGAAGGAAGAATGTTATGGCATTGCAACAACTCAAAAAATGGATCAACCAAACCTTGTGACCTTAGACCTCATGTATAATTTTTTTCTACTAGAATGAAGACTTTGGAACAAAAGAAAAACCAATAACAAAAATATACACAAGCCCACAGTAAGACATTGGAGTATTCGTCCACTTCAATCAAAAGCGTGAGGCTTTGATTGTGTGCTTTGTTCCCCAGAAGAGTCACCAAAAAATTGTTGGGTGAAAATTTTGTAATCCCTTATGGATTACAAAAATTGAATTTCAACCATAGTTATTATGAGATAAAATCTCTCCTCTCAAAAAGGGGAGTCTCCCTTCTTATTGCTTAGAGGAATGAAAGTAAACTATTCTAAACTTAACAATATTTACACTATTTTATTCATGGGGGTGTGTTACATTCATAATTCTCTCTTCTTTCAGAGAATATGTTTACAATGTTCTACGTTTGTTACTTCATGATTCTTTTCCACTCTAAGTAAAAACTAAAGTAGTAATTTCCAATATTCTTAATTTATCAAATCATAATCTAAGAATACCAACATAATAAAAATATTTGTAACTAAAAAACCAATGAAAGCACAAAGTCTTTCCATTGTCTTAAATGATAATTTCTTTAGTAACCAGTGATGCAAAATGAAGCACAAAGTATTCCAATCTAGTTCATGAACAGATCCATGAATAGAATGAATAACTTTAAGCACAAATTTTTGAAGATCATTCACCAAAAGATATCCAAAATCTCAAGTAAACGATATAGCACAAAGTCTATAAAATATAGCCTGAATGCCCTTCAATCACAATTAATAAAATATTGCTAATCCAATCGTATAATAACATAAATCAATGTAAAAGACATAAGAACCTTCATGTTCATTCAAAATTGATCCAACACAAAGTCTAGTATGCAAGTTTGGCTTCTTTATTGATTGAATATAGTATCACAATATGAACTCAAAGTCTCAAAATCGCTTACAATTGAGTAGCACATTGTTGCAATAGATTAAAGGTAAATAATACAATAGATCTCTCTCTTACTTATAGGTGAGAGCTAAGAGTTATTCTAGGAAGAAACCTAACTAAATTTTGACTTATTCAACATGATAACCAAGATTATAGGAGGACATCTATGTTTTTACATGTAGTTGCATGAGTACAAAATGACATTTAAAAATGTCAATGCCTATTTACATAATGCATGAGAAAAATATTGAGAAATAAACTAAGCGAAAATCAAGGCACATTCAACTTTCTCCACCATACTTCTCCAAGAAGTATTCATATTTGTGGCATGTCTGGAGATGGCAAGAACTCATGGGATTGAGCCCTTGATAGTGTTGTACACTTTCTAGTGCCTAACTTTCAAATTATCCAAATTCAGCTAAATAACCATCATTTTGTCCATTGAAGCTATTGAGAAAGCTTTGTCTTCAAATTCCTTCTAAACCATGGATGTATATTCCTGGACAACTAATTTTGTGGGAAGAACTTTCTAGTTGCATTTCATGGATTTCTTGCTTAGTGACAGACAAGAAATCAATCAAATCTACTTAAGAGTCTGAAAATAAAATATCAGAATGGCATGTAAGAGTACTTGCAAAAATTTCATATTTTTCAATGTTAGAGAAAAAATAAGGTTTTATGCACTAGTGGGAAAAATTTGAGCAACTACATATGCTTTGGTAATTTAGATGCAAAGGTGGAGAAAAACTAAGCTCTTGCATGGGGTATTACACTTCAGATGTAATGGCTCAAATTTTTTGAGATACTACATGTTGGATGTAAAGGTGGATAAATTTTGAGCTATTACATAGGATATTTAACTTAAAATGCAAGGGTACTGAATTTTTGAGCTACTATGTAAAAATATGCAAAGGTGGAGAAAAACCCTGACATTGCATGAAAATATGCAAAGGCGCTGAATTTTTGAGCTACTGCAAGTGACTTAGGAACTTGGATGCAAGGGAATTGAATTTTTGAGCTACTACATAAAATATGCAAGGGCACTGAAAAACCCTGACATTGCATGTGCCAAAAAATGGTTAAGGAAAAAGATAGTAAAAAATAGAAAATATGCAGTGTCTCAAAATTTCCCTAATACTGCATGTGCATGGATGCTAAAATTCAGTGACATTGCAGCCAAAAAATGGAAAATATGCAGTGTCTCAAAATTTTCATGACATTGCATGTGCATGAGCTTAGAAAAAACCCCATCATTGCATGTACATGAATACTAAAATTCAGTGACACTACATGTGCACGGGCACTAAAATATAGCGACACTGCATGTGCTAGAAAATGGCTAAGGAAAAAGACAATATGCAAGGGTGTTGAAAAACCATGACATTAAATGTGCTAGAAAATGGCTAAGGCACAAGATAGTATGCAAGGGTGTTGAATTTTTGAGCTCTTGCAACTTTTCAATTTTTGCATTTTTACTTGCAAGGGTGCTAAAATTCAGTGCTCTTGTAAGTGCTAAAAAATTTCTAACTCCCAAAACTGAATTAACACAACTTTGTTTAAAATGTGAATTTCAAGTAACCAATAAAGGTTAATGCTCAAAATGAATTTTCTAGGATGGGGGGCCACACGTGAGGACCAATGCAATTTTCCTCATTTTGTATTCTTAGAGTTCATGAGCTACAAAACTGACAATTTTCATAGGGTTTATCCCATGAATTGAGCATAGTTGAATTTGAGGATTATAGATTTGACAACAAAATCTCTAATCTTGATTGGTCTCAATAAAAAATATTCTATAAAGGTATTGACACAACAAATCCTGGATGCTAGACAAGTATGGTTAAATCAATGTGGTAAGGCCTTAAAGGATAAATTAATAGTGATTACCTATAGGAGGGAGAGCAAAAACAAAATAAAAGATAACTAAAAAATAAGGATGATAACTATGATGAATTTTTATAAAAAATCATAAGAATCATCATTTGGAGCTGCTCTCCCTCAATTTGAAATAATTATACTTATAATTAGCTAAGAATTATAGGGTTCATGACCTCATCTAGCAATTGATCCTAAGGTTAAAAAAACTTTTTAAGACTACTCCTCATCCTATTAAGAAAGAATTAATCTCTACTCTTTCAATGTCCAACACAATAATAATATTATTGAGTAAATGGATAGGGAAGAACCTAAATTTATGGAAGTAACAAGCCATCACATTCAAGCAAAAGTAGTGGAAGAAGAAGAGGTACATGTTTTAAAGAAGGGAGATCTAGAATTAAAAAGTAGCTTGCATCAAATGTAAGAGGAATTGTTAAAATAAAAGCCAAGAAGTCCTACCCCTCATCCTAGTAACTTTGAAAAGTTAATAGTTGAGGTAGATTCAATGATAGAACACATAGTAAACAATAAGACTACCCCAAATATTAATACTTTAATCACTAATCAAGAGAATAATTTTTTTTTAGTTTAAACATGCCATTATTTTAAATACACCTCCACAATGAATAAGTAGAGAAGGCCCAATTTTTGAAGTATTGCAACTAAATAAAGAAGCTGATTTTTTTGTTCACATTGAATAAGAAATAGGGAAATTGATGGAATATGTTATTGTAGAAATATAAATAGAACAAGGTAATGAAGGCACCAAAGCCACCTCAACTTTGTTTTGGAATGAAGATAGGCTCATCTCCTTTTCCTAAAACAACCTTATGTTCTTTCTTTCCATAGTTCCCACACCAATAATGGGGGAATTACTATCCAAAGATATGTGTATAAAGACTTATTATTAAGACATGGCTAGGATTTGAATAGATACAATATGTTGTTGGGGAGAGCACTTTCCCAACTGAGCTCAATGCAAATCCATATCCATCATGCTTGAGGGAAGGGGCAACCCAACATCAAGTGATTTTGTAAATCCTCATCATTCTTACGTAGTACACATCATGAGGGGCCTTGAAAGCCCATTTTTGTAAATTTGTCAGTTGCCAATATTTTCTTTTAGAGTGTAGCCTAGACAAAGGCACTTAATTTGGGTAGACAAATCCTATTCCAAATTAGATGCAAGGGGAGGTCTGATACCTGCCCTTCCATGGCTTGAATATAGTATGCAACCTTGGAATTATATTCACATAACTTTGAGGAAACCCAAATGATTTTTCCCTACCCTTCCCTTAGAGAAATTGATCTGAATTCTAATTGATTCTTCAGTTGTGCTACTTCAACCCATGGGAATCCCAACACTCCAAACTCCTTACATTTCCACATATTAAAGTCATCCTTATCTTGCACTTGCATATAGTCCTTGACTCAAAAAAACCAATTTTGAATTAAGCTTATCCTTATGTGGTCTACACTAACCCACTCCAAGAGTCCTCCCAAAAGAGGGTTGATCCACCACCATGAATATCCCATGATATATAGCTTTTGATCAAAGTCTTGCATGCTTTAATGAAGTTCCATGTCTGCAACCCTTGAGGAAGGTTCCTTGAGATTAAGATCGTAGTGCTTTCATTGTTATTTAGATACTTATTTTTCAAAAAAATTACCCATTTGGCATCTAGATCTCTATACATTTTCCATACTAATTTTTCTCACAAGGCTTTGTTCTATTTTTTAAGATCTTGGAGGCCCACCCCACCAAATTATTTAGCCTTACATATCTTCTCCCAAACAACCAACACTATCTCATTCTAGTCATTTGCTCCATTCCAAAAGAACCACCTCATATCCCGATCTATCTTTTTCTTGACCCCTGAAGGGACTACCAGGAATAACATTAGGTAAATGGGGAAAAAAAATATTACTATTTTCAGCATAATAATTTGACCTACGCTTGAAAACCATCTACCCTTCCAAGAAGATATTTTATTACTGACCTTGGTGTGTAATGGATCTCATAGGTTGTTGCCCCTTGTACCTTTTTCTAAAGGCATCCCCAGATATGTGCTTGGCCACAATTGTCCCTTTTTCAACTTGAGTGCCCTTAGTATCTCACCCTCCTTTCTAGTATATGAGTTGACACAATATACTTCAGACTTGAGCTTGCTTACCTCTTTCCCTAAGGCAGCAACATATTGATCCAAAACATCTTTTAGATTTATTGCATCCCTTCTACTTGCATTCCCAAAGAGCATTGTATCATCTACGAATTTTGGTGTGTAATTGTCATTATGTTGTTTGTCACCTAGACACCTTTCAACCTCTCATTTTTCTCCACAATGGATATGGCCCTCCCTAATGCTTCCACTATAATGATGAAAAATAAGGGGGATAAGGGGTCCCACTATCTAATTCCCCTAGAAACTTCAAAGAAACCTTTTGGGAAGCTATTGATCAAGACAAAGAACCTAGGGCTTGCAATACAATTGAAAATCCAATTGATCCATACCTTATTCAAATCAAATGAATACAACACCTTGCATAGGAATCTCCAATCCACACAATCATATGCCTTCTTGATATATAACTTTATCAACATGTTTGGCCTCTTAGTCTTTTTATTGATTGAATGGCTTCCTAGGAAATTATGACTCCTTCCAAGATTGACCTACGTTGCACAAAGCCAATTTTTTCCTCTAAAATTAAATCTAGGAGAATTCTCTTGAGGAATTTTTTTTTTGTCTTAGCCATGATTTTATATAAGGTTTTGTACAAAGAGAAGTGTCTAAAATAGTCTAAGGATGCAGGATTCTTCTTCTTGGGTATACGAGCTATGAAGGTGTTATTTATTTCGTTCAAAATTGTAGTAGATATCCTCAAGTATTAAATTGCTTCCATTATTTACTTTCCAATTATGCCCCAACATTTATGTTATAACCTTTCTAGGAATCCATAAGGACCTAGGGCCTTCTCCAAGTGAAGTTGGAATGTTGCCTTTCTAATTTACTCTTTAGCAAAGATCTCCATTAAACTCTTATTTTGGGATTTTTTGACCAACCCTGGAATGTGTTAGAGTAATTGATTATGTGCACCAAGATCTATATAACCCCAATTGTTGAGAAATTTGTTGAAGTGATCAACATAGGCTTTAGCAATTGATTCAACATCCTCAATAACATAACCATCAATACTTTTGATCCTTGTTCTTTTTTTCTTTCCCTTTTTTCCTTTGTGACATGATTTTTTTTTTATCCCCTTCATTGATCCATATTTTCTTGGACTTCTATCTCATGTAGGTCTCTTGTTTTGATAGGTTTTATTTGTAATACTTTATAAAATATTTTTCCTTCGAGTATCTTGTATTTTACATTCCTTGAGATATGAATTCTTCATTGAGAGACCTTGTTTCCTCTTCCAGTCTCTGTTTTTTTTCAAATATTTTCTTGAAATTTATTTTGTTCCATAGTTTCAAATTATGCTTGATCAATTTCATTTTTGTTACCACACAAAATATTTTAGTGCCAGTAGGATTCACTTCACACCACATTTTCTCCACCAACTGCAAAAATTTATACTCCTTTACCACATGTTTTCAAACTTGAAGGGTCATTTGGATGGTCTCTTTTCCCCCAAGATATCCAATTGGATCAGATAATGGTTAGACTTAGATTGAGGGAAAATAGAGCCTTCGAATGAAAACATGAAGGCTGCCCAATCACCTTTGAAGAAAAATCTATCCAGTTTCTCTAATATGTTGTTGAAACCCAACCTCCATTTAGACCAAGTGTGAGAACCATTTGGTAATTTCACTTCCATAAGATGATTCCTTCCTGAAAAAATATCCAATGTCTTCCTGTGATTTGATCCTTCTTCAAGTACCTCCATTTTTGTCATGATCATGTAGAATGGAATTCAAATCCCCTCCAAGGATGTAGGATTTATTTGATTTTGAATATAAAAAGACTCTAATTTCACCCTCGGTTTCTTCCTTCCTTATATGCAAGAGTTTGGTCCATAAATATTCAAAAGAATGAAATTTATTCTTGAAATTAAACTCCTCGCTTTGCAAGCCATCCACTACTTGCTAGCAACAAACCAATCTAAGTAAAATAATGATGACTTGCATAGAATTTTCAAACCTCCCGAGGCCCCCATGCTTCAATTTACTCCAACTCCCAATATTTTCCCTTTTTGTGAACACTTGCATTTCCTGTCTACTCGTTTTTATTTCTTGTAACATAAATATATCATCCTTCAATATTTCCATATAGCACCTTACTAGGCATTGTTTGTAGGGGAATTTAAGCCGCTAAAATTCCATAATATGATTTTCACGGCTCCTCGTGAAGGACTATTCCCTTCCCTGACCTTAGAATCATGGTTAATTTTAATTGACCTTCAACATCCCTATCCAAGTTATGCTTCTCTTAATGGAATTTTCAACCCCTTTTCTTACCCTTTCCACAATCTAAAGAATTTTTGGCTTCCTCATTCCTTTATATCCCTAGTTTTCTAAGCTTGGGTGGTTTTCATCATGATTCTTTTAATTCTCTAATCTTCAAGAATTTCTCTTCTTCCCTCCATTCCCCTTCTTCTGGCTCCTCTTCAACCCCAAGGCTCTGCATTTCCATTCCAATGCCCTCTTCAATGCTATCCAAACCCATAGCCCCCAATATTTCATCCAACACACTTCCAACTTACAAGATGGTGTCTAAATTTCCCAAATATTGTGTCATGGATATTACCTCACCAACGATAACCTTTGCATCTTTTTTCTTTGTGATATTTTATAGCTTCAATTCACTAGTCTTCATCATTGGCCTCTGGAACCTTACCTTCAACTTTTTTTGGTGAAGGAAGATCACATCTCTCTCCTTGATCCATTTGTGGCTCATTCTCAAAGTGATTACACTCACTCTCCATACCCTCACTCATCCCTAGCTCATTCCCATGCTCTGAATAAATCTTAGATGCAATTTTTATTAGTGGTGAAGGGTTTGAGGTCAGCTCTTTTTTGATATTCTACCACCATCTACCCTCCATTGTTATAATTTCCAATTCATCCCACCATTACCTTTTGGTATTGATTTCCACATAGATCCTAGCACAATTCACTTTCTCTTTTCAATATATGTTCTCATTCACTCCTATGAATTCCCAAATCTTATCTCCTATTATCTCTAGGGCTTCCCTTCCCTAATACTTGAGAGGTGTATTTTTTAGCTTGATCTAGAGATATGATTGTTTCATTTCTTGGGTTAATAGGTTAAAGTTTGGTTCCCAATTTTTTTTATGTTAAAACCCACTCCATCTACTAGTAGATGAACTTCATTCAGAATTGATTCTTTCAATTTTCCTAAAGCACAATCTACTAGAATGAAATCATTGGGTAGGAATTTGAGCCTTACCTCATCACCCCATCTATCTAACCACTAGCTTGAGATATTGTCCTTTGTGGCACCATTTCCAAACCACTTAGTGAAAAAGGAATAGGTCCTCATGTGCTCCAAACTCAGTCTCATAATTTTCTCCATGATAGCCATAATTTTTTTTTGAATGGAAGCCTTCTTATTTTGTTCATCTCGACTTGATTTTTGACCCTAAGCATGTCAATTATGGTGTTTCCACCATTTTTCTTTTCTTTGCTACCATTTCAAAGGCGATATCTTTACCTTTTTCGGGCCCACACGATCATTTCCCTAGATCAATGGAATTTTTGTTAGTTGTAATAATATTGGATAGTTTTCCCTTATCCCAGATCACATCTTATCCATACCTTCTATCCCATTTCTTTTTTCCATCTGCGCCTTCGTGAGTGCCTGATTATACTTTGGGGATCTATTTGATATCCATGACTCCTTTCTGGATGGCACGCCCTTTTTCCAAAACCTCTCTAATTCTACCTTTCCATCCAATTCCTTGGGTGGAAATTTCCATCCCCATTTCTCCTAGTACTATGGCCAGATTTCTTTAGGGTTTCATGATCTTTCTTGATCCAGGGGGTATGTGGATTGGGACCTAAAATATGGCCATGAAACCTCATCCATGTTCCTTTTCCATATACATTGATGTTGTTTCCCATGGGCCTAGTTCTACTCTCCCATCAAGAATGTTCCTTCGACCATGGCTTCTCAAACCTTGATTGAAGCATTGCTTCCTTCCCCATCCATTTAGCTTATGTTGTATCCAAACCCTCTCTTTCTCACACCATTTGAAGATAAAATTTTGTATCTGTGTCATCAATCCATAATCCTAACTTTTTCTCCCTTTGCTCAACCATTTTTAACATAATTAATTTATTGAAAGGGCTAAAAATTTTTAAAACATGCTCTAACAATCATTAATTTTAATTATGTAAGTAGCAATATTGTATGTATTAATTGTAGTAGCTCTAAAATAGTACAAATACATAGGGAAATTAAGTGGATAATTAAATATTTATTTGGGTACTTTTTTTTAGACTGCAGGAATCAGTTGGGTATCCATCCCCCTATAAACTGTAGTGCGCTTGGTAAAAAAATTTCACATGACCAATGGTGCTAGCATGACACACCCTACAGTACCACGGGTTTGGGGGAAGACTATACCTTGTGACCTCTTGCTTGTAATAGGATGCTTTAGCTAATTGAGCTAGGCCCCCCACCCCAATTTATTTGGGTACTAATTACCTTAAGAGAGGGATATTTTTTGTTCTCTAGTCTACAACTTGCAGCCAACAACTTCAAATTCAATTAAATTATGCAAATGGGATTACAATCAGTCCAAGAGGACAATGGGCTGCACCAAGCCCGTACAAGACTCTAGGAAAACTAAAAAACCAAAATATTTGCAGTAGAAAATCAAACCCTTACAACATAAATTTCTTCCAGTTCTTGTATCCACAACTTTTCACAACAATCCCAATGTTACTTTCTATTAATTTGGAAAATGAAATTACAATCAATTAAAAATACAATGGGCTGCAATTATCCCTCACAAAACTCCTATAAATACCATAAAAAATGATTTGCAATCAGCAAATCAAAGCTTTGAAACAAAGCTTCTCTCCAACACTTGCAACAAATAACTACACTCAACAACACAACCCTTCAATATGCTACTGCTAGTGAAGTTACACCTTTGCAACCAGCCTTCAACCTAAAACAACACCGTGAAATCACCTTCCTGGTGGTATGCTAAACATTCCTGATTCTTGCTCTATAATCTGGAAAAACTACCTTAAGAGAGGGATATTATTTATGATATTATAATTCCAATAATTTTAAAAGAAGATTATAGGCCAGATGAGTATAACTCTAACATAGTTACTCTCTAAAATCTTGACATTATCATGAATAATACTTCTAGACTTAAAATAATTATCTTAGACCAACAAAAGAAAATAAAATAAATAAATAAATTGGTGATAGAGTTCAAGAAATAAATAAATTAATTTCTAAAAATATATTACAAAATATACAATTCATAATAAAAAATAGATTAAAAAAATTAGAGGAAACAACCTCAAAATTTTATCTTGTAAATAACAATGGATATATTATGATAGGTTTATATTTCCTTGGTTATAAGCTTTTAGAGTTTAATGCTTTTGTGAATTCATGGTCAATAAGGTATTTTTCCAAAACTATATATATTTTTGAATAGGTTGCATACTTTTACATGCATGGTTATCATGAATATAAATAATGTCATGGTTATGAGTGTGTGTAATGTGGATGTGAAGTTTAATAAATGAACAAATAGTTTATGTTGTAACATAGTTTAAGTTTAGATGTGATGTGTTTCATTTCATTAAAACGATAATTTTTCATAGTGTAAAAAATATAGTTGTGTATCCCCAACCTAATGTTTCTTTGATTTAATTATTACTAGTGGTTTCCTAGATCATTTAAAATTACTTTGTGATGTACACATCACTTTAGGACCCCTCTTTTTAATCAAATAGGTAAATATTGAATTAATAATAGGTCTTACACTTCTATTGGTAATTTAATTTATTGTGATCTTCCAATTTGAAGAGAACCTTCCAACAACTATCAATAGAGATGATTCCCCCCTACCTATAGAAATCAAAATTTATATTCCCTATTTAGGTCAGTCCAAAATCATGATGTAAACGTTATCTATAAAATGCATGAGGGGAAATGGTCATTATTTTTATCATATCTTACCATAATCCTAGATGATATCACCAATGAAGTAATGTATTAGACTAGGGGTAAATAAGCCACTATTAGGATATATTCTTATTTCTTACCTTCCATAGGAGTTATTGTCATAATTTCACTCATTATCTTCTCCCCTTCAGCCATCTCCACCTCTTGTTGTGAGGGATCTGGTTGTGCCATAGCACTCTTAATTCTATTCTTATTTCTTGGCCTTTAATTTGAATAACAAAATATTTAAACTCTTTTGTTTGAACAAAAGTGCCATCACTCATAAACTCCTTATAGACGTTGACTCTAACTTCATCATATGTATCCTCATCACATTCCCATTTAACAATTTTGTTACTGGGGACATAGGGATCAAGAGCATTATTTATTATAGTGGAGGGGAACCTTTGTTCCATCTCCTATTCAATGGATACATGCTTTGCAAAGTTCTCTTCTCCAGTTTTCCCTATCATAGAGTATTCAACGAAAGGAGTGACTACTGGGTCTTCATCAGCTCCTAATCATTGTCCTTGGGTACCATGATCTTCCAACTTAGATGCAAGGATTCTTAACTTGGCATCATTCTTCTCTTTGATGACTTTAGCCTTTTCCTCTGCTTCCTTGAATTTCTCAAAGAATTTCCCATTTTGGTAATTGTCAATCCTTGCCATAACTTGCTCACAAGCATATTTTATTTTGGCATATGGATTAACATAGAAGGGGTTCTTTTTGTTTATATTATTCCCTATATAACATATCAATATCCATTCTTTCTTTCTCCTCACTATTGTGAAATGCAAAGGAAAATTTATGATAACATCCTCACTGTAGAGGAAATGGTGCCAAAAAATGGATCTTCCCTTTTTTCTTCCTCTCTCTATCTACAAATGCCCTGGGTCATAGTTCCTCAGAACAACAACCTGTATTTTGAGGTTCTTCAACATGATTCTAAATTTATGATCTCCTTCCTTGGTAGTAACAATGAAATTATAAGCAAAAGAAAAATATGGATCAATGAGGGAACCTTTCCACACATCTCTGAAGTGCTCCTTATCCATGGCATCCAACTACCACATGATCTCCATAAAATCCAACCAATCATAAACGTATACCTGCAAACAATGTGGAGGCACCTTTGCTCCATAAACCCTTATTGCAGTGTAATGTGCATGTAGGTACCAATCACCCAAATTTTTATCGTGCTTGCTACCTTCTCTAAATTCTAAGCTTCTCAGTATTTATTTTATGCCTCTTGAAATACTATAAACTAGCTTTAGACCCAAACTCGCCAAAACACCAAATTTGAAGTTGTTGCAAAAGGTAGCATGATTGGACTTTGGGAAATTTTGGTCCTAGATATGTGTCCACATCTGCATAGGAAAGTCATTATCATATTCATCTTTTTCTCTTAGCTTCATAAATTTTCTCCATGCCTTTTGGCCCATCCAAAAAATCATGTGCATTAGTAAAGAATAGTGATTGAATTTCAAGGGAGGTATTGCATCCCTTAACTCCACTAGCTCCTTATGGATCTCCTCTGCAAGATAGAATGCATTGTCAAACCCCTTGTTGGAGTGTTTGTTCTAGATATCAATGGGACATTCATCTTCACATCATACTTTCTTGCAAGGACTTGACACAAACTATAGTTTGTGTTCTTGAAGTAATCCTCAAATTCATCACATTGAAAGGGCTCTACATTCCTTGGCCCAAACTAGACATCATTTTTCCCTTGATCTCTTCTCATGTGCCTTGGCATCACATGTATTCTATATCCAAATTTATTTTTCTCATACTCCTAGTATAGTTCACCAAAATTGATAGAAACAATGGCAACATGATTCAAGTTGAAGATCTCCACTATCTGACTCCTAGAGCTATCTAATAGTGGGACTCCATTAATACTTTGAATAATGGACTATCTTTCTGATTGTAATTATTCACAATCTCCAGCATCAAATCAACTTCTATGAATACATTGGGAGCAATCAGCTTCCCAATAGTAGGATCCCACAAGTGGCAAGTTGGATGTTTGTCTCCTCTTCTATTGAAGACATATAGATAAACTCCCACCCACTCTATGGCAGTGCAATTTCTCCAATTCCCCTTGCCATATCCCATAATCTATCAGTCATGACACCCTCTCTAGTGGCCCTCTTCCTGAATGGAATTTCCCTAGGAAGTCCCTCTTGAGGATCACCCTCCATGAAATAAGAAAAATCTCTCTTTGTGCCCTTCTTCTTCTCAGAAGTTTCTGATACTTCTAGCTACTAAGCATTGACCTTAAGCTTAGGATTTCTAGGTTTTTCCTTCGGCTTGGATGATTCACTTGCTTGGCTCATTGTAAACAAATTATAGAAGGGGGTTTTTCTAGAATTTGAGTTAAAAAGCTAGGGCTTTGCTGAAATTAACTCAACAAAAGACTTTGCAACTAACCCTACCCATTCCTTTCCAAATAGCCTAGGCTTAAAATTTCACCCTCTACAATTCAGAAAAATAATTGCAAAAACCCTAGGCTATGGTTTAATTCAACTAATACTGGAAAATTCTACCCCAATTCCAATCTTATTGGGAAATTCACATAGAGAAGTAGAACTTTTAATTACTTGAGATCCCTAAGCTCTTTACTTCTAAATTTGCATGTTTGAGGTCTCCTTCTTCATGTTCTCCTTCAAATTCTTGCAAAGATGATGCAAAAGTGAGTAATTCAATATTTTATGACCTTCAAATACAAGTAGAAACACCATTAATGGCATGGGATGGCTCATGCAAGCGAACAAGGAGGTATCTGAAACTTATTCATTCCTATTTGAATTTTCACCATTGATCAATTTGTTTTAAAACGTGATCAATAGTTGTTTGTGCTCATCACTTAATGTTTGATTTTTAGTGCTTTGTTGTGAATCCACAATGCAAACACTTGGTACGATGCCCTATGGTGATGCCACATAGGTGTTTTAAAACTTAGTCACCAACCTTGTTTACAAAGTCATCGCTCATCATTGAAATGTTTTTCCTTGAAGAGTTAAAAATTGTGATGTGAAGAATCCTCATGAGGGGAGGAATATTCCATAGTATATCCCTTCATTCACCCATGGCTCATTGTTGAAATGATATTCATGTTTAGGAGTATAACAACAATGCATTGAGATTGCATGATGAGAGAAATCTTATAGCCTTCCATCACTCATTGCTATTTCATTTCCTTTGGAAAAATGCAATCCACGATGCATAGGGTGCACACAATACATTTTCAACCCTTTGGTTGTCCTCATGAATACAACCTATTTGCCACATAACTTCTACAAATCCCACTCTTGGTGGCACATTGTATGGCAGTATATGAGGGGCTCCCTGAAAACCATATACTCTCAAGACAGTGCTAACTGGGTATGGGATAATGTCACCCCAGTTATGGTAAACCTTGAATTCTAGCTTCCTCTACTTTGGCCTAAGGAAATCATGTAATTCCTCAGGGATCCTAGGTATATTCACCATTAATCTAGCCCTTAATCTGGAAGAAAAACAATTATCAAATTGCACATAACTAGTGCTTTCCTTATTACAAGATAAATCTACAGCCCATATCTATACTGGCAATCTTTCTCCATCAACTGATTGCCTTAATTTCATCCTCTCAGAGAAAAAGTCAACATTCTTAAACAAAAACATATGCATTAGCACAGAATACCAAAAGAATTGAGTGTCAGTATCATTTTTTTGCAGCTTTGACAACCCTTCATGCATCCTCTCAGCCAAGAAAGAAGCGAAGTCATAGGTCATAGAGAAGTTAGGGCGTTGTATTTGCACCTCCATGAACATATAAGTAATAGGCATTGCCGTACTAGGACTGAAACCCAAAATATGACATAAAGAATAGAAAGTGGCCAGGAAATGGTTTGCAAAACAATTTAATTTGAAAGGTTCTTGGTCACTGGGGCAGATATGAAATTTTGAACCTCCTGCCCTAGCTAGATGAGGTGGAAGCAACCTTGCTCTAAAAAGAGATTTCAGCTTTTCATACTCCTACTTCATTTCCTCAAGGTTGATAGGAACCAAGTCTTCGCTCGGTTCACTCAAGTCAAAAATATGTTGGACCTCTTCTTTGTTAATGCTCAATAGAACCTTTCCATCATTGTCTCTGATTATTCGTGTAACAGGGTCATATCTTGTAGCCACTGCCCTAAGTAGGTCTACATCAGGGAATACATTTGGTACCACCAGCTTCCCCATATCATACATCCATCCATTTGAAAAAGGGTGAGGCAAATTCCTCTGTCCGTACCACAATCTAAACAATTCCAAGCCAGTGAGGGGAACCCTAGCATCAACAATGTTGGAGCAATTATACACTAACTCTTCCCCCAGGATTTTCCCTCACATTAGGACCAATCCCTTCCTCCTATCATTCATTGACAAGGGCAATTGATCCAGGAAATCATCATACAGGTTTCATTTCAAATATTCAGTCTAGCTAGAATGTTGCTTGGGTGGTGCCATCTTGGATTAATTAGGGCTTCTTTACAACGTTATAATTTAGATAGCTAGGACTAACTGGAGATACAAAATTACAGGACAAAACACTGCAATTTCTCACAACTATAATTAAACTATAGCCCTAACACATTCATCAACAAGCTCACAGCACATCCAGCTAACCCTTTCCCAAATTCAAATGCAAAATGACCGGGAGGCACAAAAAATAAACTCATGACTTTGTTCACAGAACTCCCAAATTCTGGCTACAGAAACTTGCAATTCTACCTTCGGCTCTGAAACTGCTCTGTGAAATAGTTGAATGCTTTGTGATATAGACCAAGTAGGAAAATTGATTTTATTGTCAATCAAATCACGCCAACAAGTGTCTCATCCGCCATTAAAGCTCAATTTCGCACTGCACGAATGACTCCAACCATATTTGATGCAGATTTAAATTCGAGCCATCAATTCTTCAGCTTGATCAAATCATCAACGGCCACCTTCAAAACAAGCTGTCACAATTTCCAACACAGCGATAAGGGGCCCACCTTACCATACACTATGAAGGAAGTCCACATGGCGGTTGCCTGCGATATCGCAATCTTGAAACTTTTGATCGCGTGATGGTGGGCAACCGTTGATCCTGAGCATCAATTATCTCGTTCCTTTCACATAGTTTTCAGCCATGTCGTTAACCTTCGAGCAGCTTTTCTAGTGAGATTATAATATATCCGTCGATTTAGAACATGTGCGTCTCGAGAACAATTTAGTAATCTGCCCCTTAATACATTTAAAGGTGGCTAGTGTTTCCTTTACTCTTTAAGCTTCATCGAATGAGACACATGGCGCCCGCCCGTGATTTCACAATCAACCCAAGCACCATCGCGGGATGGTGGGGAATGGCTCAGATCAAATGGCAATTGGTCAGTGATAGTGCAAATTTGATCCCCCGGATAGGACACGTGGCACCCACCCGTGATTTTGCGATCCTTCAATTCCCAATCACGGGATGGCAGACACCGTTGATATCTACAGGAAATAGATCAACGACAGCACTAAATCAACCCTTGAAAAATAGAACATTCATTAAAAGGAGAAGTGGGCATTACTAGGAGGACGACAAACAACAACATAAGTTGTTTTAAAAACGATGAAGCACAGGGTTATCCAAGACTTAGGGAAAAATAAAACCCAGGGGAGGAGATAAAATTAAAACAAAGGGGCCTAGCCTAGACGAGCCAATAAGACATAAGTCATTTTAAAACCCTTCAAAAAGGTAACAAGGAAAAAGATCCCAACCCAGGCATAAAGTAAACATAAGGGTTTTACATATAGGCAAAGCTAAAACCCCAACCTTAGGAATTTTCCAACACCATGAAAGACCAGAGACATAAGGCAGGGCATGAATGACAAACAAGGAGCAAAATTTTGAAGCTCCATCAATGTAAAGGACTTTAAAAGGCATAAAGTGATCATTATAATGGTTGTTGATGGTTGAGGATTTAAAATACAAGCTCTTGACATTCGAAAATCTGTGTTTTTCTTCAAAATTTCTATATTTTTCCTGTTATGCAGCACTATACGGTCACATGCAGCCATATTTTGATGTGAAATCAATTCCAGGTCATGAAGATATGTGTTAGCTTTGATTTGAATCTGATTTTAGGGCTTAAGGCATTGATTTGAGTTAGAAAGCTTCATTTCTTTGCATACAGCCCGGTTACCCTAATTTTGAGGGTTTTGTAGTCCAAACATGATATAAAGGGGCTCTTACACTTTTTGTGATTACTGTAGTTTGTGTAAAAGGCCCCATGGATACTGTTGTAATTGTAGGATGCATGAATAGAGCATAGGATGAGAAATAAAGAAGGTATAGCTATTGTCCTCAAGAGTTTTGTGAAGAAAAGCATGTGAAATGAGAGGTTCAAGCCTAGGTTTCAACAAAACATGTATGGGAGATCTGATTTTATAAATTTTTATCCATGTGCAGACCTAATGAGTTGTTTCTGAACACTGAATATAAATGATACACACACACACACACACATATATATATATATATGTATGTATATATGTATGTATGTATGTATGTATATGTATTTTTAAATGTAAATATAAATGCAATTACTGGATGCTCTCCTAGAACAATAAATGCAACATATCATTAAATAAATCTATATCTATGTATATAAATGTGTATTTCTAGATGCAAGTGTAAATGTAAAGAGCATATGGTTTTGTAGTGTTATAGATACAACATATCCATAAATTAATGTAATCGAAATTCTAAAGTCTTCAACACACATAATATGAAATCTATCAAACTATTAAATTACATGAGAAATAAATGAAAATAGTAAATGCATATGTATGTGTATTTGTAAATGTAAGTGTAAAATAAATAAGAATAATGAAAATTATAAAAGAATACAAGGAAAGGTTTAGAGTTTAGAGTGGGAGAGAGATAAAGGGTAGAGGGTTTAAGGGTTTAGAGTTTAAGGGTTAATGGTTTAGGGTTTAGGGTTAAAGGTAGAGGGTGTTTTTTTTTTTTTACACTGTAACCAGGTTGGTCCTCTAATCTACCTATGGGATTGCCAATTCCAATCAAGGGCAGCTTGAAGGACTTGGACCAACGAGGACTTTAAAAATCCTCCTACACTTTGGGCTCTGCAAGACCCGGAGGGTGATCCCTTAATGTGTTTACAACCTCTGCACCAATATCATAAACAACATTAACACATAGCAGATAACCCCATTGAATAGCTCAACACAATAGGATAATATCGAATAAAATTGGATGTTCACCGATAATATCAACTATGTGGAGCATGAGATAACTACAACACAATCCATAGTAAAATATAGTCATTAATTTGCAATTTGTAGCAAGCTCTAGGCAAAGACAAACAATTATTGAACTACACAAATAAGTATAACTTAGATCAGTATGCATTCTCACCCAATACTACTTATCAAATCCTTATATAGAACATATCCGCCTATAATCCCATTCAAGCATTTTAATTAATTCCTTGAATTAAAGCTAAAATAAGGATTATACACACCACAACAATGAGATGAATGAAACAACCCTTAGTCATCTTATTCAAAATTCGGATATGCATGTACAGTGCAGAGACATGAGTTTGAATTTATCATTTCAACTCAAATGCTAGTACCATTATACAACATTAAATCCCCATGAATTCAAAACTGATTACAGAATAACTCAAAACCTAAATTGTATTTCTCTCTAAAACCATCGAACTTTACAATTTGCTCAGCAACTTCACCTAGACTCGACCAAAAATTATCTAACTTGCTAACCCATACTTCTGGCCTTGAAATCCTTCTTATAGAAAATGAAGGAGCAAACAAGCATCGGGCCAGAAAGTACACATGTCACCAGCCAAATGAAGCATCTGGTGATATTCCAAAAATTGTTACAATAGCCATCACCCTAGATAATATTCCGTTCATCATGTCAGCTGAGGAAGATTGAGGCAACAACAAAAAACCACAAGAAACCCACGCTGAGATCGTCATCAAAGCAAAACCGGAGGCCGTTGTAACCGTAACATCTGATTTACCACCTGTTAATAATTCTTTCTTTTATTCCTCCTCAATCAAATATTTATTTACCCACCCCTGATATTCTTCATCATTCGGCCAGTCAAAATTAATTACCTCATTCACCTTGGCATTATAAGGTGTGTATTTTACTACTACCTGATTTGCATCTCTTTCAAAAGATTCCAAAAATGAGCTGGTACTAATCATTTTATCCATATAGCTCACCAACATGTATGCAATGGGCATCACCGCACCAGGACTGAAACCCAAAATTTGACACAATGAATAAAAAGTGGCCAGGAAATGATTTGCAAAACAATTTAATCTAAAAGATTCCTGGTCACTGGGACTGATATGAAATCTTGAACCTCCTGCCCTAGCCAGATGAGGTGGAAGCAATTTAGCTCTAAAAAGAGACTTCAACTTTGCATATTCCTGCTTCATTTCCTCAAGGTTGATAGGCACCAAGTCCTCACTTGGTTCACTCAAGTCAAAAATCTATTGAATATCATCTATGTTAATGCTTAACAAAACCTTTCCATCATTATCCCTAATTACCCGTGTGACAGGGTCATATCTTGTAGCTACTGCCCTAAGCAGGTCTACATTAGGGAAAACATTCGGTACCACCAGCTTCCCCATATCATACATCCATGCATTTGAAAAAGGGTGAGGCAAATTCCTCTATCCATACCACAATCTGAACATTTCCAACCTGTGAGAGGAACCCTAGCATCGGCTATGTTGGAACAATTGTATACTAACCCCTCCCCTAGGATTTTCCCTCGCATCAGAACCAATCCCTTCTTTCTATCATTCATTGACAAGGGCAATTGATCCAGGAAATCATCATACAGGTTTCTTTTTAAATAGTCAATCTGGCCAGAATGTTGCTTGGGTGGTGCCATCTCGAACAAACTAGGGCTTCTTATAACTTCACACTTCAAATAGCTAGGACTAACCAGAGATATGAAATTACAAAACAAAATATTGCAATTTCTCACAATTTAAATAAACTATAGCCCTAAAACATTTATCAACAAGCCCTATGATAAGTACAACAAATATTTTCCTTAATTCAAGCACAGAGTGACCGGGAAACACATAAATTAACTCACGGCTCTTTTCGCAGAATTCCTAAATTTTGGCTATCAGAGTTCACAACCTTGCTCTCGGCTCTGAAACTGCTTCGCAAAATACCTGAATGCTTTGTGACACACATAAAGTAGGATAATTGATTCTATTTCAATCAAATTGTGCTAGTAAATCTCTCATCCGCCATTAAAGCTCACTCGCGCGCTACACAAACGGCTCCAACCATATTTGATGTAGATTTAAATTTGAGTAGTCGATCCTTCATTTTGATCAAATCATCGACAACTACCTTCAAAATAGGCTGACACAATCACCAACATGGCCATAAGGGGCTCACCATACCATACGCTGTGAAGGAAGTCCACGTGGCGGTTGCCCACGATATCGCAGTCGGTAAAAATCCTGCAACTTCGGATCACGCAATGGCGGGCAACCGTAGATCTTGAGCATCAATGATCTCATTCCTTCAACACAGTCATTGGCCCTATCAATAACCCTCGAGCAGATTTTTCATCAAGATTATAACACATCCGTCGATTTGAATCACGTGCATCTTAAGAGCACTTTAGTAACTCGCCTTTTAATGTATTTAAGGTCAGATTAATGTTCCATGGTATTTCCTTTATTCTTTCAGCTTCATCAGATGAGACACGTGGCGACCACCTGTGATATCGTGATTGACGGTGGGGCCATCACAGGATGGCGGGGAACGGCTGAGATCAAATGGTAGTTGATCATCGGTCGCACAATTTCATCCCCCAGAAGGACACGTGGCGCCCGGCCGCAATATTGCAATCGGTAAAAATCTTGCAGCTTCCGATCACGCGATGGCAGACAACCATTGATATCCAAAGGCAATTTGATCAACGGTAGCGTGAATTCGATCCCTTTTAAGAAATAAAACATTCATTAAAAAGGACGAGGGGACATCACTAGGCCAACGATAAACAATGACATAAGTTGTTTTTTAAAAGATGAAACACGGGGCCAACCGAGACTTAGGAAATAAAACCTTGCGGAGGAAATAAAGTATTAAAATCAAAGTTGGGTTTTAATTATAATCCGGTGACGTAAGCCTAAGCCATTAACCACAGTGGTCATGTCGCCGACGGCTTAGCCAAAGCCTTTCATTAAATACTAACCGTGCAATGTGTAGGTTTTTCATATTCGAAGATATGGGAGAAGATCTTGATCGTACCCCGCCAACTCGCAGACCTAAGGTGTCGCCCTGTTATTTGGCGCGAGGCTAGAAAAAGGCGGATGTGTGTCCTATATGGAATGTGGGGCCCAATCTCCACTGTTGAGCTCATAAACTATGGTTTTAGATCGACAACCAAGATCAAAAGCTAATGTAAATCTCTGTTGTTCCCTGCTAGCTCGCAGGAGGAAGATGAAGGTTGGTTAAAAGCCGCGAGGTCAACGAGATTGCGATGCGTAGCTCCAGCCATTCAGTTTGCAAAGTTCATAGGACCTGCCGACATGGTAGTTGGTTTCCGAGATGGATTAATGTTATTGGTCATGAGGAAGGTGAACGATGCTTCGGTGGATGTCAAACCGAGTTAGCCTGAGATAAACCATTTGATCTGCCAACTCTTCAGGAGATCAGCGGGTAGTATTCAAAGTTGGAAAATGACACATGGTGGTCGTTTTATCGTACAACTGGTGAAGCATTAATGAATTATTCCTTGCTTGTGTAGTCACGTCGATCTCAATCGTGTGAAGATGTTGTTGTTGGCAATCATGAAGGGTGATATGGGATTCTCATGCGCTCAAGTTAAATGGTGACAATACATATGCCGCCAAATTGCCATGTTTGCACATGCATTTTTACTAAGCATTGATGAAGGTTGCCATTACCTCGCACAATAAATACAAGAGGAATTAACTGCTAATAGTGTCATTCTTGTAGCAGTTAGAGCACTTTGTGGGCTGAGTCTAATCAAGTTTGAGTGCTTGTCTGACAAGAGAAAATGAGTAAGTCAATAAGGAGGTCTGTTCGTTTGAGCTCACAAAAGCTCGGTCCTACTATTCAGAAGGTGCTTTGGTTGACAAGCCCAGGCTTGTGCCCACTAGATGCAGTAGAAGGTTGCAATTCCAGGACGTTTCTGCTCAATTGGTAGATGACAAAGGCAAGCAGTCGGTGTGCTCTATTACTAGTGTCGGTAGGAAAATAAGGTATGGGCATGGCTCCTCTGGATGTGAACTCTCACCCATTGACCTTACGAGCAACACTTCTGATTATGTAACCGAGACCGACTCCAACTACTGTCGGTATTTACCTCGCTTCAATCATGGTCTACCCTCTAATGAGGAAGTGATATCTATGGTGCCATTGGCTGTTAAAACCCCAAGCAGACAGACTAGAACCATATTGGGCAAGGACAAGAAAGAAGAGGATGCTGAGGTTTCCTCTCCTCCTCTAGCAACAACTCGAAGCGGGCGTGTATACCGGGGTCTAAGTGTTGGTAAGGGCAGAGTGGCGGGTAAATAAGAAGTTGCTATGTGGGATGTAAAATTTTGAGTTGATGATGTTGTTGTTGTTGGTGGTGTTGGTTCTGTGTGCGTGGCACATTTTGATGTCGATTTTGTTCCTTTGTGGAAATTTGGTTGCCTAGTTTTTTTGCGTGGATAGCGACAAAGGGGATTTTGATGAATTTTGTGTTCCCTTTTCTGATTGTAGTTACAACTTTAGCTTTCCCCAGTTCATGCACTATGTTTTGCAGATTCAACGTGTGGGAAGTTTTGAAATGAAAGTCAAATGCAATGGAGATTTTGTTCAAATGAAAATTTGTGGTGAAATTACATTTGAGCCCGAAGCTTGTTGCTCCCTTGTCATATAAAAGGGAATTCAAGGCTCATTTGTAGGGAGAGAACTAATGAAAGCTCTAGCTAGGTTTTGAGTTGAATATATGGGTAGAAAGATATCTATCCTCTGATGAGGAAGTGATATATGTGGTGCCATTGGCTATTAAAACCCCAAGCAAATGGACTAGAACCATATTGGGCAAGGACAAGAAAGAAGAGGAGGCTGAGGTTTCCTCTCCTCAGCAACAACTAGAAGTGGGCATGTATACCGGGGTCTAGTGTTGGTAAGGGCAGGGTGGTAGGTAAATAAGAAGTTGTTGTGTGGGATGTAAAATTTTGTGTTGATGATGTTGTTGTTGTTGGTGGTGTTGGTTCTGCGTGTGTGGCACATTTTGATGTCGATTGTGTGCCTTCGTGGCAATTTGGTTGCCAGGTTTTTTTGCATGGATAGCGACAAAGGGGATTTTGATGACAATTTGTGTTCCGTTTTCTGATGGTAGTTACAACTTTAGCTTTCCCCAGTTCATGCACTATGTTTTGTAGATTCAACGTGTGGGAAGTTTTGAAATGAAAGTCAAATGCAATGGAGATTTTGTTCAAATGAAAATTTGTGGTGAAATTACATTTGAGCCCGAAGCTTGTTGCTCCCTTGTCATATAAAAGGGAATTTGAGGCTCATTTTTAGGGAGAGAACTGATGAAAGCTCTAGCTAGGTTTTGAGTTAAATATATGGGTAGAAAGATAGGAATAGAATAGATAGCCTGTTTTGAGTTTTGGATGAAAATATGCAAATTATCTTAAATTGTATGCAGATATGACTTATAAGCATGAATAAACGTATAATTCTAATATATTTTCTCTCCTTATGTGGATTTAAGTGAATTTTGAATGAAATGTTAATGATGTTGTCATTCTTCTTTTGCGAATTTGTTCAATTGTGTGTCTATGTTTTTGCTTTGATTCAAGAAAATCAATTAAATGCTTAAATGGAGTCATAAGTTTACAATTATTTACAAAGGATTTGATAAGTAGTAATATATCAAGAATTGAGCTCCATAATGCAAGGTATTATATGAGTAGTCCATTCTATTAAATTCTTGGGTCATATCGCTAATGGTAAATGGGTAACTAAATATTTAACCGGCGAAGAATAAAAGAATAATATGTAAATGGGTCACTCACTCACTCCCTCTATCTCTCTCCCTTAACCCTAAACCCTTAACCCTTAAACTCTAAACCCTTAATATTAGGTGTGTATTAAAACATTATAAAATTATAAATTTTTGGAGTTCTATTAGGAATTGAATGATAAATGACGATGAATGGGAAAATCTAAGTCACTTCAATATTTTCAACTAAAAAGTTAGAGTTCAATTAGGATTAGTGTTCACTTAGGGTTAGGTTTAGGGTTCAATTAATGTTCAATTTGGGTTAGGATTGAGGATGAGGCTGGGGTTTAATTAAGGTTATGAATTCAATAAGAGTTCAAATAGGGTCAAGGTTAAGGTTATGGTTGGGGTTAAGGTTCAATTAGGATAAGAATTAGTGTTAGGGTTAGGATTAGAGTTCAACTGTAGTTCAAAGTTAGGGTTATGGTACAATTAGGACTACTATTCAATAAATGTTCAATTAGGGTTAATACTTAATTAAGGTTAGTTTTAAAGTTCAATTAGGGTTTGGGTTAGGTTGGGATTATGAATTAAGTAGGTTTGGGTTAGGGTTTTATTAGAGTTAGGTTTAGGGTTTAGTTAGAGTTAGGGGTAGAATTCAATTATGCTTAGTGGTCAGTGTTCAATTAGGGTAAGGGTTAGAGTCCAAATAGGGTTAGGGTTTAACTAGGGTTAGGATTAGAATAGAATAAAGTTTTTGTGTTTTAGTATGATATCTAATTTAGTATAATTTTAGAAAATGAAATGATTTGGACACAAAGAAAAAAATAGAAAAGTTGATTTTATATAGATCTTATTTGTTGATTTATTCTAAAATTCTAATTAATAATTGTTTAATTAATTTAAAATGAATATTTAATTTAATTTAATTTAATTGTATTAGATAATTAGTAAAACTAAATAGATAATAAATATTTTATGGATTTTAAAAATTAGAAGGGTTAGGATTATAATTCTATAACTAAAAGTAATTCTAATCTTGTCTTTCATGTTGTGCTGCAAATGCTACTAGCATATATATATTATTTTAGAGATATCTTTGTCGAGGCGCCTATTTTATAATAGTACAATAGACTCATCAAAAGGATATCTCTCGGCATATTTTATATATATTATTAATAAATAAAATAAAATAAATATATCAATTTTTTACCATACTACTCGTTGCCAAGGAGATCCACATGGCGCTCGCCCGTGATATCACAATCAATAAAGAACTCGCAACTTTTGATCACGTGATGGCGGGCAATCGTGGATCTCAACCATCGGCAATCTTGTTCATTCAACACAGTCGCCAGCCTTGTTATTAACCATCGAGAACCTTTCTACCGAGATTATAACATCTTCGTTGATTTAAAACACGTCCATCTTATAACTGCTTTAGTAACCCACAACATAATGTATTCAAGATGCATCAAAGTATTTATCATTCCTTCGGCTTCACCGGATGAGACATGTAGCACTCGCTCGTGATATCGCGATCAACTGGTGGGGTCATCGCGAGATGGCAGGGAACGACTGAGATCACACGACGATTGATCTACGACCATGTGAACTTGTCCCTCTGCAAAATAAAAAAAATTATTAGGGGAGAGGGCGCACTCAATCGTGATGATAATACCCAGTCTTACCACATATTTATACTATATATTGTAAATAAAAAATCCAAATGTAAATAAACAAAAAAACCAAATGTTGATAAAAAATGGACCCATACTTGAACACATGAGAACCTTTAAATGTTAAATGAAAAAAACATAAATACATTCATGAAGAAGTGAAATAAGTATTTTTTTGTTTCAAATAAAATATCACAACTCTCCACTATAAGTATATCATTTAATAAAATAAGACACTCATTGAAAAAAGTATTGTTATCATAGTGAAAAAACATTGTTCTTATGTGTACAACAATTGGGGTAGCAATGTACAAGCATTGGATAATTTTATATTAATAGTTTTTCCTATCACAAATATAAAAGGTGAGCACAATAAATAACATGTATTTTCCCATTAAATGTGAAGGATTTTCAAAAAGTTTTAGTGTTCAACTATTGGTCCATTTTTGTTCAATATAAGTTGTATTTTAAATCATTATGTGTTGTTTTTATAACAACAAATAGATTTTTTGTGTTCAACTATTAGTCCATATGTGTTGAATATAAAAGGTAGAGATATCAAAGATTTATGGTTATCAATAAGTATTTGGTCCACTTAGGTTGTATATTAATTTTAATTTAAATAAAAATATCATATTCTACAAGCAACAAATGATATTTTTTTGGTTCAACTATTGGGGGTTCCATGATTAAGTTTTGGTCAAACCTTTAAAAAGTAAAATTTTAGGCACTTCTCAAAAGATCTGCCGATGTGGCAAGTTGCATGATGAGTTGCACCTCCAAACCTTAGTTATAGATAAATAAGAGACTAGTCTACATTTCAAAAAAAAATGAAGGTTCTACGATATTCCAGTCAATTGCTACATGCTAAGAAAGTTAGCCTACACGACTACTAGGCCCTCTCCCCTAAAGGAATAAGGGGAAATCACTAGGTCGATGACAAACAATGACATAAGTTGTTTTAACGAGGGAACACGGGACCAAAAAAATACCTAGGAAAAATAAAGTCAGGCGAAGGAAATAAAACAATAAAACAAAAGGGGGCCCAACCTAGACAAAGCAATGGGGCTTAAGTTGTTTTAAAGCTCTCCCAAAAAGTAACGGCCAAATAGATCCCATCCAAGGTGTAAGATGAACACTAGGGTTTTACATGAAGATGAAGGTAAAACACCAACCTTAGGCTTTTCCCAAACACCATAGATGACCAGAGACACAAGGCAGGATAAAATAGAACACAGAGAACAAAACTTTGAAGTTCCATCACTACCCATAACCCTAAACCCTAA